>CM060355.1:39011848-40211848 GCA_030545235.1 Helianthus tuberosus
TTTCTAACAAGTATTTACAAGTGTAATTAACTATGGTTTTCAATATAAACTTTGCCATAAGATTTATTACAAAAATACAAGTATTGGAGGTTGGTTTTTCATAAAATAAAAATGGGTGAATATATATTTAGAATATATATATATATATATATTAAGACACTTGTGTGAATATTTGTATACTTGGTGAAATAATTATATTATTTTAGGGTAAAATAATATAACTTAACAAAGTGCCATGAAATTTACTATCCAAAACAATAACGATACATATATTTTTGGTAAATATTATTTTGGGTACAAGAAACGAAAATATTATTTTTGTACATATTACAAAGTTGTATCATATTTTTGGACAAGGAGAAATATTTTATTTTTGGAAATAAAAATATATTTTCCTAGTATATTTAGAAGATATATGATTTTTGAGACAAAATGAGTTTACAAATATATTTTCTAAAGTGAGACTTGGAAATATATTATTTTGGAAATTACAAATACAATAATACGAAAATACATGCATAAGATACCCCATCCTTGGGAAGGAAATATGAAGTTAAATACTTGATAAGTATTAATACAGATATATTGCTTAAACAATTATTCCAAAACTAAATATAATTTAAGTTGAAATATTAATTATTTTGACAAATAATTATAACTTGGAATGATATCAGAAACGTAACTCCAAAACATTAATACTAAGCAAAGGCATGACCCGTCCGCCTAATAGACGTTAGTACATTGTAGGTAGTCGTGTTTGCTGACGAGATCGGAGTTACTAGTTCTGAAGACGCATTACAGTGAGTTCATGTCCCCCTTTTCTTTTACTGTTTTCAGTTTTATACGTCGGGGGTGAAATACATGTTACGGTTATTACAAACTTTTATACATGGTATGGTTAGCTAAGGAGGGTTACTACTAGATCGTGTGAACGGTGGGTATAACACTTAAGGCCATTAATCCTCGTCGTAGGACCGAGGGACATGAGTGATAGATCTATTTGGGTGTAGCGAGCCCACACCCATGGGGACTAGGGTGGCCCATAGTGGTGACTATGTCTTCCAGCCGGAGGCCCGGTACAAATTTGCTAGGTTTGAGTTTTCCTGCATCATTTCACACATACCATTGGCTTTGCAACCCATTGGTGATCTCTTTTTTTCCTTATTGCTACATACCAGGGACATACATACATACAAGACATACTTTAAAGGTTTGTTCATACACTCACACATGAACTCGCACAACTTTTGTTGATATTTTAAACTACATGTATTTCAGGGAACTAAGTGGATCTGGCAGGTGTGTGCGTGTGTTTTCAAGCTGCGTACAAATAAAAGATGTTATCCATGGTTGTTGAGTTTAGGGGGTGTATCCTATTCCTGGACGGGATACATGTTTCCAAACTCGGGTTTTATTTAAAGTTTTTTGTGGAGTCTTTATGAACTCAGTTAGACATGTCATGTTTTGTAACTTAAATTTGGTGTCGATGTTTCAAACAAGTTTGTTGTGATATTTTCTAAACTTAATATATGGATGAATATCTTTTGGTTTTATCATATAGCATTGTTATGATTGAATGCTATGGTATTAAGAAGTCACACCAATAACCACGCTTCCGCAAAAGTCAGGGTGTGACAGCTTGGTATCAGAGCCTCGATCGTTGCGAACTAGGATTCTTTCTCGAGTCTAGACTACGATCCTTAGGGCTCTCACGAAAACATGTTGTGAAAACGTTTTCATTGCATACACAAAATGTCCAGATCCAGGAAACAAACATTTTTACAAATAAAAGACACAAAACACATTTCAAAGAATTCATTTATATTTCAGTCTGAGAGACTAGCTGGGTAGTGCAGTCTGAGAGACTGGGGAGTTAGTCTGAGAGACTAACCGGGTAGTTCAGTCTGAGAGACTGGGTAGTTTGAGAGACTAGTTGGGACAGTCTGAGAGACTGGGAGGTTTAGCCTGAGAGGCTGGGTAGTTCAGTTTGGGAAACTGGGAGGTTTAGCTTGAGAGGCTGGGTAGTTCAGTTTGAGAAACTGGGAGGTTTAGCCTGAGAGGCTGGGTAGTTCAGTTTGAGAAACTGGGAGGTTTAGCCTGAGAGGATGGGTAGTTCAGTTTGAGAAACTGGGAGGTCTAGTCTGAGGGACTCAGTAGTTCAGTCTGAGAGGCTGGGTGGGATAGTCTTGGGAAGACTAGGATTGCATACATGGTTACATTGTTATTACTTACATGCATATTTGACGATTGTTGATATATGTGCATACTTGTGATTGTTTTGTTACAGACACCATGTCCTCTTCTGATAGCAGAGTATCAGATACCATAGACCCTATGGCTATAGTTTCAGATGACGAGATGGCCACAGATCCAGAGATGCTTTCAGATGATACTGATGACTTTCAGCCATTTGCTTTACCAGATTTTGGAGACGATATACCACTAGCTGATGGTCTTCCTGGCGAGGATCTACCTCTTGTTCAGATCCCTGTTCCTCTTCCTCTTGCTGCAGTTCCTCTTGAGGATCTGCCTCTTTACGCCATGTCTGACGACGACATCGATCTTTTGATTGAGGGTCCCCCAGGGGGTGCCCAGGATGGTGGAGCTCCAGTCGATGATGCCGTTGTCGCTCCACTTGTTGAGATTCCAGTTGGTGATGTTGTTGCTGTTCCTCATGATGAGATTCCTGTTCTCGAGGCTCCTTCTGACCATTCTGGTCCTGATTCATACGAGTCTGTGTCCTCTACTACTTTACACGCACTAGGATTACAGCGTTATCCCACCGATGCTGATTCTGACACAGTTATGTCTGTTGCACCTGATATTCCACACGGTGATGATCATGATTTTGATTTTGATGATGAGTTTGATCCAGTATTTCCTCACGACTTTGACCCTGATCATGAGATCGAGTTTGTCCCCGATGATCAGCCTTTTGAGGCACCTGTTGATCCTGATTTCGATCCTGAGAAGGAGATTGATATTATTCCTGCTGAGCAGCCCATTGATGCACCTGTCGTTCCTGACGGTCAGCTCTTTGATATACCCGCTGATCATGAGCTTGCTCCAGCTGACCCTGAGCCTTTGATTGCACCAGAGCCCATACCTGCTCATGATCCTCTACCGGAGCACGATCACGTTGACATACCAGTTGTTGCACCACCTTTACCTGACCCTCTACCTGCACCCGCAGACCACGCTCCTTTTGCTACCCAGATTGACCCCAGATAGGCATTCACCCACAATGGGTGGATCGAGGACGACGATGACTTACCTCCTTTTGTTAGACCGGTTACTCCCCCCCCCTACACCCACTTATGCACCCATTGACCTTGCCCCGTTTCACCCACACGTATCTGACATTCATCGCACTGATTTACCAGTCACATTTCTACAGGATATCCCTCCTCCCCGTCCAGGGGAAGGTCCATCGAGTCAGCAGCCCGGTCATATACCACCTGTGTTAGTAGCCGATCCGTTCATGCCACCGTTTGCACATACTGCTCCTTTTGCTACTACACCATCGGGCGAGCCACCGATTTGGTTTCCGCCCTACACGATGCCTATTACTGATCCATACCATCCCTTCCACATTGGATACTCGAGGGATGATATACTTTTGTCACTACAGCTCCAGCAGGATATGTTGAGTCGTCGAGTCACGGAGCTAGAGAGGATCCCGCGTCCTCCGCCTGGTACTGGTCCATCACAGTTTGCTACTCCACTATTTCCTTATCCAGATTTCGATATCCGTTTTCTTACCATGGAGCAGCAGATTAGCTGTTTGTTGCATCTTGTTCATACTCTAGAGGAGGAGCTAGCGCGTATGCGCCGTTTGCTTTTCATTCCTCCACCTCCTCCTCCTCCACCATCAGCTTAGAGGTTTTTGGTTTTATGCAGATAGGATATTTTTTATGAGAGTGCAGCTATTGAGCCAGATTGCACAGCCTTTTGAAGACCACACTTTGACTTTTGACTTTTGATTATTGTAGTTGGTAGACGATTTGGACAGGGGTGATGTGACCTTATAGTTCCATTTTGATGTATGATATATTGTGGAACATATAAAACTGTACTTGTGGTCTTGATATATGAAAGCTCAATCGCAACATTCTCATTATATACGTTGTTGGAATTACTTGTTTGTGTTATGACATGGGACGTTATGTGTGATTGATAAATGTTATTACATATGCGTACTACATACTTATATACATAAAGACCTGACCAATACAACCTTCTTATAGAAGTTGCCTCCACGAAGAGATACTCGATTGCCCACTACTGAGGCCGAGTTACAAGAACGAATTTCACGAGCGACAGCAGAGCACGAGGCCTCACACGCTGAAACTAGCGGGGGTACCTCAAGGAACAACCCACCCTATGGTAATGTTTAAGTCGCTTGAGACACATTACGTTACATTTGGATATTCCATGTGCGTTTGCTAATGCTTTCTGTGAATGACGTTACTTGTACAGGCTGTACCTTTAAGCAGTTTTTAGAATGTAAACCGCTGAATTTTGACGGCACCGGGGGTGCTGTGGCTTTCATTCGATGGACAGAGAAGACCGATTCGGTGATAAGAATGAGCAAATGCACACCAGAACAGCAAGTTACCTACATCTCCGGATTGTTCATAGATGGGGCACTTTCATGGTGGAATCTCCAAGTCCAAACTCTGGGAGAGGCAGCAGCATACGCTTTGACTTGGAATGAGCTAAAGGAGCTCATGTGAAAGAAATACTGCTCCAGGGCTGAAATCCAAAAGTTAGAAACTGAATTCTAGAACCTCAAGATGGACGGCCCGAAGATCGCCGAATATGTGCAGAGATTTCACGATCTATCTCACGTAGTACCATATATGGTTACTCCGGAATTCAAGCGCGTTGAGCGTTTCATTTGGGGGTTGGCACCTCAGATTATGAGTATGGTAACAACGTAAAAGCCTACGAAAATTACCGAAGCCATCGATCTCAGCGTGGTACTTACTGAAGAAGCAGTCAGGTTAAATAAGTTTTCGATCTCTGACCAGAAAAAGAAGGAGACACACGTGGAGTCGTCAGGTGAGAACAAGAGGAAGTTCTCAAACTTTAAGAAGGGCACCAGCAACGTCAACAAGAAGAAAGAGTCGTACTTACCGGCTGAAGCCAAGACTGGGGTTGAAAACAAAGGAAAGGGTTACATGGGCGCCTTGCCCAAATGTGATGTATGCCAGTACCATCATTCCGGCCAGTGCAGACTCAGGAAGTATGAGTCTTGTGGGAAGGTTGGCCACTCGAAGGAAACACGTTGGGTTGGTACTGGGCGTGGTAACAATGGTCAGAGAGGTTATGGCAACAACAACCGTGGTGGGAATGGATACGGAAACCGCCCTCAAGGAGGAAACAGCGGTAACGGAAATCATGGTAATTTTGCGAATCAAGCTAGGAGTGGAAACCGCAACCAAAACAACGCTCAAGGTGGTAATGGGAACGGTAATGGTCGAGGATCAGGTTGTTTTAATTGTGGAGACGTGGGGCATTTCAAGAGAGAGTGCCCAAAGCTTAATCAAGCACATGGAAGAGTCTTCAACATCGGTGCGAGGGAAGCACGCCAAGATCCAAATGTGGTCACTGGTACGTTCCCTATCAACCAACGCTTTGCATCTGTACTATTTGATACCGGTGCCGATTATAGTTTTGTATCGCTAGAATTTAAGAAAATACTTGGGTTGGTAACTAGTAAGCTAGATATTCCATATTCGATAGAACTAGCTAATGGAAAGCTAGTATAAGCAAATGAAGTCATCAGAGGGTGCATGATAGAACTGGGTGAGCACGAGTTTACACTTGATCTACTGCCAGTCGAGTGGGGAAGCTTCGACGTGGTAGTAGGGATGGATTGGTTGTCAAGCAATCGAGCAGAGATAGTATGTCATGAGAAGATCATTCGCATTCCGATGACGAATGGAGAGACAATTGTGGTACATGGAGAGAAGCACGATACGCCCCTAAGAATCATTAGTAGTTTGAAGGCTTGAAAGTGTTTGTAGAAAGGATGTGTTGCCTTCTTAGCACACATTGTGGACAAAGAAGCCGCTGAGCCAAAGCTAGAAGACATTCCAGTCGTGAAGGAATATCCTGAAGACTTGCCAGGATTTCCTCTGCAAAGGCAAGTCGAGTTTCACATTGACTTAGTTCCAGGTGCTGCACCTGTAGCTAAGGCACCTTATCGACTTGCGCCTTCTGAGATGCAAGAACTGTCAATACAACTTCAGGAGCTATTGGATAAGGATTTATCAGACCAAGCTTCTCGCCTTTGGGAGCTCCAGTTTTGTTTGTCAAGAAGAAAGATGGTAGTTTCCGCATGTGTATCGACTACCGCGAGCTTAACAAGTTGACCATTAAGAATCGGTATCCTTTGCCAAGGATAGATGACCTGTTCGATCAACTGCAAGGTTCGAGTTTTTACTCAAAGATCGATCTACGATCAGGATATCACCAGTTGAGGATTCAAGAGGAGAGCATTCCAAAGACTGCCTTTAGGACACGCTATGGACATTACGAGTTCCTAGTCATGCCGTTTGGCTTGACAAACGCGCCAGCAGTATTCATGGATTTGATGAACAGGGTCTGCAAGCCCTATCTCGATAAGTTTGTAATCGTGTTTATTGATGAAATTTTAATCTACTCAAAGACGAAGGAAGAACATGAGCAACATCTAAGGTCTATCTTAGAGCTGCTTAAGAAAGAGAAGTTGTACGCGAAGTTCTCAAAGTGCAAATTCTGGTTACGCGAGGTTCAGTTCCTTGGTCACGTGGTTAACGGAGATGGAATCCATGTGGATCCCACAAAGATCGAGGCAATCAAGAATTGAGAGACTCCAAAGACGCCAACCGAGATCCGCCAGTTCCTAGGTTTGGCAGGATATTATCGCAGATTTATTGAGGATTTCTCGAAAATCGCACAACCTTTGACCTCCCTCACACAGAAAGACAAGAAGTACGAATGGGGAGACAAGCAAGAAGAATCATTTCAGTTGTTGAAAAACAAACTTTGCGATGCACCGATCTTATCCCTACCCGAAGGTATAGACGACTTCGTGGTATATTGCGACACCTCGCGTCAAGGTTTAGGCTGCGTGCTGATGCAACGACAGAAAGTTATAGCCTATGATTCACGCCAGTTGAAGGTTCATGAGAAAAACTACACCACGCATGACTTGGAGTTAGGCGCAGTGGTGTTTGCATTAAAAATCTGGCGACATTATTTGTATGGCACGCGATGCACAATTTTTACTGATCACAAGAGTTTGCAACACATTTTTGATAAAAAAGAGCTTAACATGAGATAGAGACGATGGGTTGAGTTGTTAAATGATTATGATTGTGAAATCAAGTATCACCTAGGGAAGGCGAATGTGATTGCCGATGCCTTGAGTCGAAAGGAAAGAATCTAGCCCATAAGGGTTAGGGCTTTGGAAATGATTATTCAAACGGACCTCTCATTGCGCATTCGTGCCGCGTAGAAGGAAGCTCTTAAGGAAAAGAATCTTGAGAATGAATATCTCCGTGGGATGGAGAAGTAGTTAGTACCCAATGATGAAGGAACGTTGTGTTTCATGAAACGAATTTGGGTTCCTCTGTTTGGTGGTCTGAGAGAAAAAATTTTCGATGAAGCTCACAAGTCACGGTACTCGATCCATCCAGGATCGGATAAAATATACCAAGATTTAAAGGATTTCTATTGGTGGCCGAAATTAAAAGGCGATGTTGCAACGTATGTTGACAAATGTTTGATTTGTGCCAAGGTAAAGGCCGAATATCAGAAGCCTTCAGGTCTTCTGCAACAACCCGAAATACCCATGTGGAAATGGGAGCAGATTTCAATGGACTTTATAACGAAGTTACCAAAGACTCCCAGAGGTCACGATATGATTTGGGTAATCGTGGACCGTCTAACCAAATCTGCACACTTTTTGCCAATCAAGGAGAAAGATAATACTAGCAAACTTGCTGAGCTATACCTGAGAGAGATAGTTGCACGACATGGAGTGCCTCTCTCGATCATATCTAATAGAGATGGAAGGTTTGTGTCAAGGATTTGGCAGTCCTTCCAAGAAGCCTTTGGTTCTCAGTTGAATCTGAGTACTGCATTCCATCCGCAGACAGATGGCCAGAGCGAGTGAACGATTCAAACGTTGGAGGATATGTTACGAGCTTGCGTGATGGATTTGGGTGGTAGTTAGGATACTCACTTACCCTTGGTAGAATTTTCATACAACAACAGCTACCATGCGAGTATCCAAGCTGCACCATTTGAAGCTCTCTATGGAGGCAAGTGTCGATCACCGTTATGCTAGGCAGACGCGGGTGATAGACAGCTTGTTGGTCCTGAATTGTTTCAAGAGATGACTGATAAGATTACACAGATCCGAGAGTGCATAAAGGCGGCTCGTGATCGACAAAAGAGTTACGCGGACCAAAGAAGGAAACCGTTGGAGTTTGCAGTAGGAGATATGGTTTTGTTAAAGGTCTCACCCTTGAAGGGTGTAGCACACTTTGGGAAGTGTGGGAAGTTAAATCCGCGATACATTGGACCATTTAAAATCCTGGAGAGGATTGGTCTTGTAGCTTACAAGTTGGATCTACCCGCAGAACTGAATGACATTCATGATACATTTCATGTATCTAATCTGAAAAAGAGCCCAACTCAAGAAACAGTTGTCATACCTGCCGACGAAGTTCACATTGACGACACACTTCAGTTTACTGAAGAACCTGTTGAGGTTACTGATTGGAAGATTAACAAGACACGCAGGAGTAGTGTCAAACTCGTCAAGGTTCATTGGAATGCGCATCACGGCCCAGAGTTCACTTGGGAGCTTGAGGATCACATGAAAGCAAAATACCCACATTTGTTCCCCAAGACCCCTGTATCTATTAGCAGAACTTAAATTTCGGGACGTAATTTTCTTAACAGGGGGAGAATGTGACAACCCTCATAAATCCAGGTATCCGTACAATTAATTAAGTGCTTAATGACTGTGCTGAATTACTTAACTGCTTTCTGATTACTGCATCATACTTACATGTGCATCACATATTACATAATGTCACATCATTATCACATACAAACTTTATTGACATACATGATGCACAAAGCACAGATAGCACAGTTAACGGATAGAACGGAAATATGCTGACGGGGTTCAGTACATAGACAGATAGTGTTTTGAGACCCAGTATGGGCCAGGGACAAGGTACTACACTAGTATGGTGTGTAGGGAAGTAAGGACCATAAAACTGCGTCACTAGGTGATAGATAAAGTGCCGGAAAGTGCCTAAAACCCACTTATAGTGCAGAATTCTGCATTTTTCAACAAAATTCAGCTTTTTAACAAGCTTGTCACGTGTAGAAAATTGACTAAATGGTCCTGAATGCTTTCCTAAGTGTCGGGAATTAAAAGTGTCACAAAAAGTAACATAAAGAACATTAAACGGAATAGCTTGACACTTTAACGAACCGGTATCTAACCGAACAACCGGACATTACCCGAAACACCAAATTTTACTAGAAACATTGTTTAATTATTTTTGAATAGTTATGATCCCCGAACACCCTAACACACTATATACTACATCATATACTTAAAACACTAGACATTACACTTAACATCCAACTAGTTATCCAAGTTACCATTCAAACTTACATTTACCCCCCCCCCCCTTGGAATTTACGGTCACAAGGACCCCACCACCAAGATCACCACCTTACCTCTAGATTTTATTTCTTATTATAATGGATCTTGCTTGATTTAGTTGCCAAAATATTGAGAAGGAAGATTATAAGTATGGTGTGAAGATATCTAGAGATCATTACATTCTTCACATTTCACTCATCTCTCTCACTCTCTTCCTCTCCCTCTCGGCCTAGATAGTACCGCCACCACCACCACCTTACATCCATCATCCAACTTGATTCATCCAATCTCAAGTACTCTCAAGTGTGTAAGAAGGTGTCTTATGAAGCTTGGTGCTCTTGAAACTTAAAGAACCTCCATTGCTTGCTTTCATCCGCCATTTTCATCATCTTTTTCTTCAAGTGTTCTTCCCTAGCTTAGAGCTAGTAGTAAGACTCTCACAACCCCTTGATACTTCTAATTTTGATTTGTTAAAATATGTGTTATGTTATGAATCACAAGAACCCTAAAAGACGTGAACTTGAATCATGAACTTGAAGCTTACATATGATGAAATCTTGATGAAATAATGTTGTTTAAGTATGTGTATGATACTTGTTGATGTTTACTTGAGATTATGATGTTGATCATCATAAGGAGTTTGCTAGATTGTGATTAAACACATGATCTAGCAAGTTAGAGGATGATTATGTGCTAACACAAGAAGATCATCCTCATGCATGAACATGAACTTGAATGATAAGATGATTTCTTGAAAAATAATAAACAAATTGAATTGATAGTCTTGTGGATCCAAGATTTGTGAATGATTTTCCAATAAAACCAAGTTCAAAATATGATTTCTAATAGATCATGGTTTTTACTTAAACCCACACTATTTTTAGTGCTAAAACAAGTGTATAAACACTTATGAAACTAGAAGATCTAATAAATAAACATTTTTGTAGAATATGTTTACAAGTTGTAAACACCTAGTTTCTTTAAGAATGAGATTTTTAAAGGAATAAACACATTTAAAGGGTAACTAACCTACTAAACACTTTGCCAAGTTACTACGAGTTTTTGTGAAAGATCAAGTTCATGTTGTTATGTAAAGTAAGTAGTTTTTGCACTTGGTAAGTGTAAATTGATTATTGATTATTGTGATGATTTTTGAAAAGAAAATGATATGCTTTAATAGCATGGACACCTCCATTTTTAGGGGAAACTATGGCAAAATTTTCTAAAAATATAAACACTTAGAAAAATATTTTCTAACAAGTATTTACAAGTGTAATTAACTATGGTTTTCAATATAAACTTTGCCATAAGATTTATTACAAAAATACAAGTATTGGAGGTTGGTTTTCATAAAATAAAAATGGGTGAATATATATTTAGAATATATATATATATATATATATATATATATATTATGACACTTGTGTGAATATTTGTATACTTGGTGAAATAATTATATTATTTTATGGTAAAATAATATAACTTAACAAAATGCCATGAAATTTACTATCCAAAACAATACCGTTACATATATTTTTGGTAAATATTATTTTGGGTACAAGAAACGAAAATATGATTTTTTTTACATATTACAAAGTTGTATCATATTTTTGGAAAAGGAGAAATATATTATTTTTGGAAATAAAAATATATTTAGAAGATATATGATTTTTGGGAAAAATATATATTTTCTGGACAATACATTATTTTTGGGACAAAATGAGTTTACAAATATATTTTCTAAAGTGAGACTTGGAAATATATTATTTCGGAAATTACAAATACAATAATACGAAAATACATGCATAAGATACCCCATCCTTGGGAAGGAAATACGAAGTTAAATACTTGATAAGTATTAATACATATATATTGCTTAAACAATTATTCCAAAACTAAATATAATTTAAGTTGAAATATTAATTATTTTGACAAATAATTATAACTTGGAATGATATCAGAAACGTAACTCCAAAACATTAATATTAAGCAAAGGCACGACCCGTCCGCCTAATAGACGTTAGTACATTGTAGGTAGTCGTGTTTGCTGACGAGATCGGAGTTACTAGTTCTGAAGACGCATTACAGTGAATTCATGTCCCCCTTTTCTTTTACTGTTTTCAGTTTTATACGTCGGGGGTGAAATACATGTTACGGTTATTACAAACTTTTATACATGGTATGGTTAGCTAAGGCGGGTTACTACTAGATCATGTGAAGGGTGGGTATAACACTTAAGGCCATTAATCCTCGTCGTAGGACCGAGGGACATGAGTGATAGATCTATTTGGGTGTAGCGAGCCCACACCCATGGGGACTAGGGTGGCCCATAGTGGTGACTATGTCTTCCAGCCGGAGGCCCGGTACAAATTTGCTAGGTTTGAGTTTTCCTGCACCATTTCTGTAACACCCTTGAAATTTCTACTTGAATTTAGTAATAATTCCTAAGATTTTATACAAAAGATGTCTACGTTAAAAACCTTAGTTTCAAGAACCAAGTTCTAAGGTAACAAACATTAGTTATCTACCGACTAATTAAAACATCCATAAGTTGATTAACAAACGGTTTACATCATAACATTGTTTAAACAGAGTTGATTTACGCGGAAGCTTCAAAAGTTTGTGTTCGGTTCTTCAAAAGCTAGCTTGACCGTCATCCGTAATCCTTGGATACCTAAAAACTGAAATGTTTACATTAAACATCAGTATTAGAATACTTAGAAATAATACATATTCGAAACTACGTCTAAAACGGATTCGATTTAACAAAGAAATACAAAATTTAACATAATTTCTAAAGCTCTACCGTAACTTACGGTAGATACCGTAAGTTACGGTAGCTTCTGGGAATTTCTGGTTCCACCGTAACACAGGGGAAACCCACCGTAACCTTTTGGTGTCTACCGTAAATTACGGTATGTACCGTAATTTACGGTAGACTCTGGAATGTTATGCTTTTGTTTGATTTGTTTATTTCCTTGGACCAATTTCTCGGATTTCATTCCTATAACCCGATATGTTAAATCCTCGTATCCTACTATGTCATTTGTCAATAATAACAAGACCGAGTAACCATACTACAATGTATTACCATGCCTTATTTGATCATTCGACCCGTTTGGCTCATCGAAGGAATCCTCCATTTTAATGACTACCAATGAGGTCTAACCAGATTCTTGGCCTATTATTCGACATAGCGAATATCATCGCTTTAATTCAACTCAACTTTTAATACACAATCCAACTACATATATGCTAATTATCGAAATTTACCCAAATGTAACGAATCAAGTTACATACCTTTAGTGCACGCCCTTCAACCGCAAATCACCACCGGCTTGTCCGCTCGACGCTCTGGTATCCTTTCCTATAGAGTTCAATTATACCTCGTTTAGAACTCTTTCAAATCACATATCGCATAATTGCCAAAATACCACAATTAAGCGTTTTAACTTCAAAATTCCAGTTTCAAGCCTTCTTTGAGGCATTTCATCAAACACTTTTAGGGCAGATTTTTACATGTTTACATAGCAAGTCCCTAGCTTATCATTTAGCCCGTATTTATACCAATCAAACCGTTTTACCTAATTGTTAGCTTCTATAATTCTGAATTCACTTTAAAATTGTCAAATTACACTAGAATAACATCAATTTTCCTAGTGTTTATCAAATCCTACATGATCCACTAACCACCTACAAGGGTGTTCATGGATTTTAGCAAAATTACTCATGATTTCAACATGTATTTGTCTAGGGTTTACTCCTAGACACTATAATGCTCTTAATTCATCTATATATCGCACATGCATAACCAGATTTCAGATTCTCTATGTTCATGAGAATTTCAAGTAGGGGATTTTTACCAAATTTCACATACCTTATGATCTCCTTGCGATGGGGATCACGAATCTAGGCTCTAATTTCGTTTTGGGACTGACCTTCACCTTCAATTTGTGAGATTTGTGATGAACTAGGGTTTCTAGGTGAGCTTGGGTTCGCCCCTGCTCTGGTCGATCTCCACCAGACACAAACAATTGTGTTTTTGTTTTATTTATTTTGATTTTATTAATATTAGTCTCATTTTGAACACATTAGGTCCCTCGACTCTCTTTTACTTTCTTTCTATGTCTTAAACTATTCATAAGTAATAAACTAACTAAGTTAGTGTCATTACTTATTAGATTATTTTACTAATTTATTCACAACTAAATTGCAAATTTAAAAATTTGTATTTTCGGGATGTTACAAGTCCACCCCCCTTAAAAGGGTTTCGTCCCCGAAACCAAAGCACGTACCGAATAGTGTAGGGTAGAGACGTCGCATCTCTTCTTCGGACTCCCATGTAATGTCCGAGCCTTTCCTGTGCTCCCACTTGATCTTGACTTGATCGATTTGTTTATTTCGTAAGTTCTTAGTCTTTCGATCTAAAACCTCTATGGGCCTTACGATGTAATTCAAGCGATCATCCACTTCGATATCATTGTAATGAATATAAGTTGTCTCATCCGCTAGACACTTCCGAAGATGTGACACATGAAATGTGCTATGAATTCCGCTTAGTTCCTCATGTAGTTCAAGGCGGTAAGCTACCTTTCCTACCCGTTCTATAATCGCAAATGGCCCTATAAACCTCGGGCTTAATTTTCCTCTTTTTCTAAACCTGATAACCCCCTTCCATGGGGATACTTTGCGCATGACTTTGTCACCAACCTGGAATTCGATTGGCCTATTCCTTTTGTCAACATACGCCTTTTGTCTATCTTGAGCCGCTTTCAAGTGCGCCCGAACCACATCAATCTTTTCATTAGTGGCTCGTGCTATATCTTGGTGGGCGAGTTCACGTGGGCCCACTTCACCCTAACATACCGGGGTTCGGCACTTCCTACCATAAAGCATTTCGTATGGTGCCATTCTAATACTGACATGGTAGCTATTATTATATGAAAACTCGACTAATGGTAGGTAAACGTCCCAACTGCCTCCAAAGTCGATTATACATGCCCGTAGCATGTCTTCCAACGTTTGTATCGTTCTTTCACTCTGTCCATCTGTTTGAGGATGGTACGCAGTGCTAATGAACAACTTAGTTCCCATCTGTTCTTGGAAATCTCGCCAGAAATTTGAAGTGAACCGAGTATCCCTATCAGACACGATGGATACCGGTACTCCATGATGTGCTATTATTTCATTAGTGTAAACTTCTGACATCTTTTCTGACGTATAAGTCTCACGAATCGGAATGAAGTGAGCACTTTTCGTCAATCTATCCACCACTACTGATGTGTTCAAAATGTAACATATAAATTTCATCAAATGAGGCATAAAACTAACCCTTTTTTAGTACTAATGTTGGAAAAAGTGTGCTTTTGTCTTCCTTTTGTATTTTCAGGATTAAATGAGCTCAAATTAACAAAAGAAGCAAAAAGACATCAAAATCTAACATAAATACAAGAAAAAGGACAAGACATGACATGCCCGACCCCACGACAGCACCTTCCCAAGCAAAACAAGAGATCAGAAGCCTGAACACGCCCCGTGCTCAGCCAGCACGGGGGCGTGCCCAAGTGTCAGCAGAAAAGACAAAGTGGTAGAAGCTTCTATTGCCCACCACGGGGCCGTGCTCAGCGGACACGGGGCCGTGGTCAACTATAAGATTCGCACAATCCAGCAAATCTACATAGTACAAAGATTCTTCTGCACCACGGGGTCGTGCTCAGCGGACACGGGGGTGTGGTCAACTAAAAAGACAAAACTGCATTAAATGAAGAAAGAGAAGGATGTGGACACGGGGCCGTGCCCGAGCTTCTGTTCAGCCTATAAATAGAAGTGCTTGGCTCAAGCTCAAACCATCCCTTGGCACACCACCTCTCTCACACTTCATCCACCACCCACCACCACCATAACACCATCATCCAACACCATCATCAATTGTCCATCGTAGAGTGTGTGAGTCGTCTCGGGATCCAAGATTGATCATAAGAGTTCTTGACAATCAAGGCCATGTTTGCCTAAGTCTCTTACATCACTTGGTGAAGACAAAGTGTCTAGTGTAATACTTTTTATTTCTAATCTTTTGCACTTTTTATTTGGTTTCGTATTAATGACTTTGATAACTAGTTGCTTATGTTGAAGGTGATCTTTCTTTATCGTTTGTCCGTGGTGTCTTGAAATTATTTTACTGTCTATATAAAATAAAAGATTTTCACCATTCATATCTCCACGGTCTATATGGAGGTATGTTGGCTACCTGATCGGGGGTTAAGGGAACGGTTTGGTAAAGGTCTTGCCATTGTTCAGCGTTTAGAGGTCCTGCAATGGACCTGGGTCAAATTTAGTAGGACCTCCTTCAATACTTAACGGTATTGGATGGCGGGGGTCCAAACTCTTTGATCCCCTCATAAGTTAACTACTATTAATACTATAACCCGGCTATTTAGGACTGTATCCCTGCTGACTCAGACTACTTAGTCGAGGGTAACGTCACCTCCAAAAGAGGGGCCTACCATAATATTGCATTAATAACTTAATTAATTATCTTCCAATAATCCACCCTTTTAGGATTGTATCCTTGCTGACTCAAACTACTGGGGTGAGGGTAACGTCACCTTCAAAAGAGGGGCCTACTACAATAACTAAGATAATCTCTTAAATATGTGCAAAAGTGCGGAAATAATCAAAGGTTACACTAGATACGAGTCGGAACCAAGTGATTCATCTTGTCTATCTGTTTTTATTTTTATTTTTATTTTCAGCATTTTAGTTAGTTTTTATTTTTCTTAGTTTAAAACATTTTTCTAAACTTTTTATTTTGATTAGACGTTGAGGATAAACCGGTACTAAAAGCTCTTGTGTCCTTGGACGACCTCGGTATCTTACCAACACTATACTACGCTCACGATGGGTGCACTTGCCCATATGTGTGTTTAGTGTTAGTAAAATATCGTGTTTTATAAATTTAAAACTTGGCTAAAAATAAGTGTTAAAGGGGCTTAAAATATACACCTAATATATATAACACTAGACTATGCATCAAGTTTTTGGCGCCGCTGCCGGGGACACAAGGATTTTAAGAAAGCTTAAAATCGACGGCCTAATCAGTTTTTCAAAACCTTTTTAAAAGCGCACACATTTTTCTGCATTTTAGTTTAGTTTTGCATTTACAGTAACCTGTACACGGGGCCGTGTTAGCTGAACACGGGGCCGTGCTGCAGATTTTTCATAAACACCCAGTAACAGTAGCTTGAACACGGGCCGTGCTCACTGAACACGCCCCGTGCTCAACGAAATCAGTAAATTTAATTAAAACGCCCAGATACAGATCCTGAACACGGGGCCGTGTCCACTGAACACAGGGCCGTGTCCAGCCTCTGTTTCCGTTTTTTTTTTGTTTTCTGATCTCGAGACTCAGTTGTGGTCTGCTGAGTGATTCTTATGGATCAATACTCAGGAGGTTACAACTACACCTATGAGGAGGATGATTATAGGGGTAATTATTGCACTAATTGTCGTAACACACGATCGTTTCAAAATAGTCGCTCATATCAACCATCCAATTCATACACCTACTATGAGGAGCCCAGGTACGAGCCATCAACTTCATACACATCCTATGAAGACCAAAGGTATGAACCTCCTCCCTCATACTCATATTTTGATGAACCAAGGTATGAGCCTTCATACTCATACTTTGAGGAACCAAGATATGAGCCACCACCTTCGTATGCTTACTATGAGGAACCATGGCGTGAACAACCCAGCTCATATGAGTATTATGAAGAACAAAATTACGAACCTTATCCATCATATGCTTACAATGAAGAAAAATGGTGCGAACCATCTACTTCATATGGGTATTATGAGGAACAAAGGGTCGAACAACCGGATTCAAGCTTAGAAAATACCGATTCTTTTTCTATAACCGAAGTGACCGATAGGATATTAGAACACATAAGAGTTATCGATCGCTGTATAAGAGAATCTCACGCAAGGGAAGAGGAGTCCCGCGCAAGAGAAGAATTAAAAAAGGAAGAGATAACTAAAAATGTTAAAATGGAAGAACAAATAAGTGAGAAACCGACACATGAGTTAAACAACGAAAAAGGTGAGTCCGACAACGTTAAAATTCAAGAAGAGTCTAATTTTGAAGAAATTAATCTCTTGTCACCTTCTTTTGAAAATCATTGTTTAGTACCCACTCATGCTAAGTTTTTAAAAGAGTTAAACACTAACACTAAAATTGACGAAACGGTAAGTGTTAAGTTAACTAATGATCAAACTTCGCTAATAAAAGAAGACCCATTTGAAATTAACATTACACCGGTTCCATGTTTCGTTCAAAATTCATTTATTAGTAACGTCACAATCGACAAAGATCTTTGTGTTAACATAATGCCTAACTACATTTTCGAAAAATTAGGTATTAGTGATTTTTCTCCACTTCAAATACCCATTTTTCTATCCAATCGGAAAGTAATAAAATCAATCGGTATAGTTGAGGATGTTTTGGTTCAAACAAATCAAATGGTAATACCGACCGACTTTGTCATCCTCGATGACGCTCCTCTAATGTTGGGACGACCATTTGTAAAAACACACGAAGCTTTGAAAAACCGGAAGTTCAACAATCTACCTCTTCAATTAGGGGCATTTAAAAGAAGTGTCGATCTCGAACGGTCAATGAAATATCCATTCGGCAATAATGACCCCCTAATTGAAGATGAAGATGAACCACCCAATACAAGTGAAGAGATTTACCACTTTGTTGAAGAAGAGGTCGCCATAGAACAAACTTTTAAAGTTCTTGATCGAAATGAGCAACCAAATAAGGAGTCTCCTAAAGACCCACCACTTGAGCTCAAAGAACTTCCAAAAGGTTTGGAATATGCTTTTCTAGACAAAAAGGGTAATTTACCTGTAATTATTTCGTCTAAATTAGATAGCTTAGAAAAAGAAAAATTAATTAGTCTTTTGAAAAAACATAAAAATGCAATAGCTTGGAAACTTGTAGACATAAAAGGAATTAGTCCTTCTATGTGCACGCACAAAATTTTGATGAATGATGACTACAAATCGGTCATACAACCACAATGTCGAGTGAATCCAAACGTTCAAGAAGTGGTTAAAAACGAGGTCATCAAACTACTTGATGCCGGACTTATCTACCCTATCTCCGATAGTCCTTTGGTAAGTCCCGTCCAAGTAGTTCCAAAGAAAGGAGGTATGACGGTGATAACTAACGAAAAAAATGAATTAATACCAACGAGAACCGTCACAGGATGGAGAGTATGTTTAGATTATAGACGATTAAATGAAGCAACAAGAAAAGATCACTTTCCTTTGCCCTTCATTGATCAAATGTTAGAAAGATTATCCGGTCATAAATTTTATTGTTTCTTGGATGGTTTCTCAGGTTACTTTTAAATTCCAATAGCACCCGAAGACCAAGAAAAGACAACTTTCACATGTCCCTATGGAACTTTTGCTTATCAACGCATGTCGTTTGGTCTATGTAATGCCCCCGCAACATTCCAACGTTGCATGGTAGCCATCTTCCATGACATGATAGAAAAGACAATGGAAGTTTTCATGGACGACTTTTCTATCTTTGGGGATTCATACGACCAATGCCTCGATAACCTTGAACGAATGCTATCCCGATGTGAGGAAACTAACCTCGCCCTTAATTGGGAAAAATGCCATTTCATGGTAACGGAGGGAATATACTCGGTCACAAGATCTCGAGCGAAGGAATGGAGGTGGATCGAGCCAAAATAGATACCATTTCTAGATTACCACCTCCATCCTCCGTAAGAGCTATCAGAAGTTTCCTAGGACATGCCGGATTTTATAGACGGTTTATCAAAGACTTTTCAAAAATCTCAAGGCCTCTAACGAAATTACTTGAAAAAGATGCCCCTTTCATCTTTGACAAGGACTGCAACCAAGCATTTCTAACCTTAAAAGAGATGTTAGTCAATGCACCTATCATGATAGCACCTGATCGGAAATTTCCTTTCGAAATCATGTGTGATGCTAGTGACTTTGCAGTTGGAGGTGTCTTGGGACAAAGAAAAGAAAAGCATTTCCACCCAATTTATTACGCTAGTAAAACACTTAATACGCTAGTAAAACACTTAATGATGCACAAGAAAATTACACAACAACTGAAAAAGAATTACTAGCTGTGGTATTTGCTTTTGATAAATTTCGTTCTTATCTTGTTCTTTCTAAAACTATAGTCTATACAGATCATGCAGCCATTCAATATCTTTTCAAAAAGCAGGACGCAAAACCACGTTTGATTCGGTGGATTCTACTCCTCCAAGAATTTGACATTGAAATCAGAGACAAAAGAGGAGCAGAAAATATCGCAGCAGATCATCTTTCGCGCTTAGAAGACCCAGCTTTGGAGGCAACCAGGGACGAGCAAATAAACGAAAAATTTCCAACCGAGTCCCTGGAAATGGTGGAATATAAAGAAGAGCCATGGTACGCCGACTATGCTAATTACCTAGCTAGCGGTATAGTCACAAAAGGATGGTCACATTATCAAAGAAAGAAATTCTTTGCCAATGTGAAACACTATTTTTGGGAAGATCCATATCTTTTCAAAATGTGTGCCGACCAACTCGTCCGACGATGCGTACATGGTAGCAAAGCACGAAGAATTCTCCGCCATTATCATGAAGGTCCATACGGAGGGCATCATGGTGCCACTAGTACCGCACGAAAGGTATTTGATTCAGGATTTTATTGGCCAACCATTTACAAAGATGCCCAAAGTCTTGTCAAGACATGTGATGCTTGCCAAAGAACAGGTAATATTTCTTCCAAAAATGAGATGCCACAAAATGGCATTCTTGTTTGTGAAATTTTTGATGTGTGGGGACTCGACTTTATGGGACCTTTCCCACCATCGAAAGGAAACAAATATATACTTGTGGCAGTAGACTACTTGTCTAAATGGGCCGAAGCCGAGACACTTTCGACAAATGATGGAAGAGTTGTGGTAAGATTTCTGAAAAAATTATTCTCTCGTTTTGGCATGCCTAAAGCATTAATAAGTGATAGAGGTACCCATTTATGCAACCATCAACTCGAAAAAATTTTAACAAGATATGGGGTCTATCATCGGGTCTCAACAGCCTATCACCCTCAAACAAACAGACAAGCCGAAGTGACTAATAGAGGTTTAAAACGAATACTTGAAAAAACCGTAGGGTTAAATAAAAAGGAATGGGCAGATAAATTAGATGATGCTTTATGGGCTTTTCGAACTGCTTATAAAACAACAATAGGTACAACCCCGTATAAGCTAGTCTATGGAAAAAGTTGTCACTTGCCAGTAGAAATTGCACATAAAGCCTATTGGGCAATTAAAACTGTAAACTTAGACTTAGAATTTGCTGGTAAAAAACGATTTTGTCAATTAAATGAATTAGACGAGCTTAGGAATTATGCATACTCAAACTCTGAAATTTATAAGGAAAGAATGAAAAATTTGCATGACAAACACATTAAACCTAATGAATTTCGGGTAGGGGATCTAGTTCTTTTGTTTAATTCACGACTTCGATTGTTTCCTGGTAAGTTAAAGTCTAGGTGGTCCGGACCTTTTTCCATCACCCATATTTTCCCACACGGTGCTGTAGAAATTAAATCTCGAAATGGGCCTCCATTTAAAGTCAATGGCCAACGGCTGAAACTCTATCAGGGATTCATTGAGGATGAAGAAGAAGAGATCTCGCTTCAAACGGTGGAAGAATAAAACATCATGCCTGGTAAGTTACGAATGATTGAGACAACAAACAAAGCGGTAAGTTTTCTAACTAAAGCTTATGGGAAACAAGGGCACTCACACGAGCACTAAAAAAAAATTTAAAAAAAAAACTTTGCTCGGCACGAGGCCGTGTCCGCTGGACACGGGGCCGTGTCCGCGCTGCAGTCGGGATAAATCCCCTTTTTCAAAACAGTTACTTCGTTCCACACGCCCCGTTTCCCCGAAAACGCTCTGGTTCCAGGCGACTTTTCGCAGAAATTCAACGTCTCCTATCACTCTAACAACATCAAGGTATGATTCTATCACTTTTAGTAGTTAGATTAGTTACTTGCATGTAGTTAAAACACCAAAAATTTGGGGGAAAATCTAGGGTTCTTGAAGTTCATACGGATCGAACCTCAAATTTTTGTTTAGATCTGTTTGCATTTAGTTAGATTAGTGTTAAGGGAAGTAGATACACTTGTATTGTTCATAGATTCACCCGATTTCTCACAAAACCCCAAACCCTTGTTCTTGAACCGAAAAAGATAAAATTGATAGGGTAAACGGGTTATTTTGGGAAAAACGGCACTTAGGGTTTCATTTTCGGGGGAAACCGCACCTATTGGACCAAAAATATTCAAGTTTTCGAAACCGGGTCGAAAAATGGGATTTTTGAGTAACAGACCCCTGGACACGGGGCCGTGTCCGCTGAACACGGGGTCGTGTCCAGCCCACTGTTTGCAGTTTTGTCCGAAAATATTTCTGTTTCGTGCTAACTTTTGGTGTATTCTTTCAGATGGCTAGGAAGTTCACAAGATTCAACGCCAATGAGCTCGATGCTAGAGCTCGATACGAGATACTTCAAACAAGGCCAGAGGAATACCCGAGGCAAGCATGCACAGACTTGCTAACCTTGGTGAATCAAATTGACCGTTTCAACAACATTGTCACAGGACCACTCAGAGTCGCCCTAACAACTCGACTCCGTTCCGTCCACGAATGCACTTTAGAGTTCTATAGCACCTTCACATTCCACTCGAGGAGCGACCCGTTCGACAATGACGGGGTATCATTCCGATGTGGCGGAACGAGGTATTCGATCTCTATGGCTCAGTTTGGATCGATTGTAGGGTTGTATGCAGAAGAGGATGCAGGAAACGAAGAAAATACTAGAGGAATGAGAGAGATAGGTGAGAACGAACGCCAAGCCATTTGGGCTCAGATTGGAGAAGGGTACTACAATCCGAGCAGCACTAAGAGTACAAAGTTGAGGGATCCGCTCTACAGATACATCCATAGGCTCCTCAGCTACTCTCTTAGCCAAAGGCATGACAGTAGTGGCGTAGTTGGGTTAAGAGATTTGGTTGTCCTCCATTGCATCCACAACCGCAGGCCGCTCGATGTTCCGTTCCTCATGCTCCGAAACATGCATCACAACCGCCTTGCTAGTGCACCGACTCCTATCTTCTTTGGGGGATGGGTGTACCGTCTCTTCAGGCACTTCGCCCACATACCAAGGTCATTTGAGAGGAGCCCATGGTCGGGTATGGTGGATATACATATATGCCGCTCAATGAACCTGATTTATGAGGCGGAAGACGGGATGGTGAGCTTTCAAAGGATGCAAGGTCATGCATGGAACCCGCAAGAAGCACTTGTCCTCCAAGCTCCGCAACATCATCAGTACCAATACCAACCCCAAGGTGATCCGGGCCAATCCTCCTCCGGAGGCGGTTTTCCTAATTTCCAAAGTTTGCATGATTTGTTACAGGGAAACCTTATGTGCACCAGGAACACTTACAACATGGCGAGCAACACCTACCACCGGGTCGGAGCTATCGAAAGAAACATATCCGATATCCAGGACGATGTTGGATACATACAAGACCACATTGCACGCCATGGAGGGGATGATGACGATGATGATGATGACGATGCTATGGAGTAGGCGGGAGGAGCGGAGGAAGAGAAGGTTGTTTGATGGTTTCCCAGGTTAACCCTTTTCCACTCTTGAACAATTGATGGCCTGCGTGCTAAGTGTTGAACAATTTACTTTCCCTAACTTCTTTTATTTTTCTGCATTTTTTTTTCTTTTAACTTTGATATGGATGTTGAATATTGGTAAAAGTAGGATGTTTGCTATGGTATGGTAGGATGTTTATTGATTAAACAGGTACAAATGAGGCTTAAAGTACTAAGCATTAGTACTACTAAAGCCGAAGCAGGAAAACCGAAGAAAGAAACCTGTTTTTCAACTTTGCAGACTGTCCACACGGGGCCGTGTCCAGCCAACACGCCCCCGTGCCCACTCCCCTGAACCTGTTGTTTGTTTTAATTCTGCAGACCTTGACAGACACGGGGTCGTGTTCACTCAACACGCCCCCGTGTTCACCTTCTGTAAGTCTTCGTCACTGGCACCTGAGCACGGGGTCGTGTTCACTCAACACGGGGTCGTGCCCAGGAAACCAGTAACACAAATTTTTTGCTTTTTACACCTTTTTACGCATTCAATCAACCTAAAAACTTATTTTTGGGACACATTGAGAACAATGTGTAATTTAAGTGTGGGGGGGGGGGGGGGGGATGCTAAAACCTTGAATCTTGCAAGTCCTAAATACAAGCCTTACACAAAACTCTATTGGAATCGCTAATCACCCCAATTTTTTTTCAAAAATTTTCATTTCATTTTTTTTACTTGTCTAGGTTTAACTCGGGAAATTCAAGTTCTCAAAAAGGTTATATTTTTACGAATTTACAACCGATAGCGTCGTGATAAAAAGAACCAACATAAGAAAATTATGAAAAGGCATGACAAGCTTAGTTAAAATTTGATTATATATACTTGATCACATAAAAACTCATTCCCACAAAAGTGAGTTTTGAGCCTTTATTGAGCATACAATTACATATCATTAGAACTAATTGCTCATTTTTCGTTTCTTGTGTGAATAGCCGCTTGGTTCTTACGACTCTAGAACTTGCCATGACGATACATTCCCGGTCCTTACCAACTTAAACCCGAGTAAGTAAATGATGGAGGCATTAGGACTAACCCTTTTTATTTTCTACACCATTATTTTTCTTTTTTTTTAACCACCTACCCAAAATCCCCCTAGTTAGCCCCTTTGAGCCTAAACCTTTTCATTTCATAACCCAAACCAAACACCCTTTTACCCACCAAAACCTTTTTTATTTTTACCCCTTTGTTTTAGTAACGAGTTCGATTTTTCGTATGACTTCAAAAAAAAAATTATATATATTTTTTGTTGATGAAGCAAAAGGAAATAAACAAACAAGTTCATCAAAAATAACTTTGTTTGAATAAATAGCTTCATCAAAATAAAAGTTACGAAAAATAGAAAGTCTTACGAAAACCGACACTTGTTACGCTTTTCGCCTTTTTTTACTAACCACTAACCACCAACCCAACCACCTACCAACCCTTTACCCACAAAGTCCTCTTGATATTTACAAAGGTATATAAGTTAAGAAGGAGGAGGATTGATTGCTTGGCAAGCCTATGGTAGGAGTAAGTTCCATGCCGCTCTCGAGTGATCCACAAAAATACATTTTCGGCCGAGTGTTGAGTGATCCCCGTGAGGTATGTGAACTTGTATATAAATAGAATTTTACAAAGGCATGTTATGCCCTAATAAATAATTTCTCTTATGAAAAGTTTTAAATAAATCATGACGAATAGGATTGTAAATAAATAAAAATAAAATTAAATAAAGAATCTTGGAAAACCCGACACTCTACGACAAGCCCAAAAACCTTCTTCTCTACCCATTCCATTTGGGAGTGTAATAGCCACATATTAAAGAGTTTTGTTTGAGGACAAGCAAAGATTCAAGTGTGGGGGTATTTGATGTGTTCAAAATGTAACATATAAATTTCATCAAATGAGGCATAAAACTAACCTTTTTTTAGTACTAATGTTGGAAAAAGTGTGCTTTTGTCTTCCTTTTGTATTTTCAGGATTAAATGAGCTCAAATTAACAAAAGAAGCAAAAAGACATCAAAATCTAACATAAATACAAGAAAAAGGACAAGACATGACATGCCCGACCCCACGACAGCACCTTCCCAAGCAAAACAAGAGATCAGAAGCCTGAACACGCCCCGTGCTCAGCCAGCACGGGGGCGTGCCCAAGTGTCAGCAGAAAAGACAAAGTGGTAGAAGCTTCTATTGCCCACCACGGGGTCGTGCTCAGCGGACACGGGGCCGTGGTCAACTATAAGATTCGCACAATCCAGCAAATCTGCATAGTACAAAGATTCTTCTGCACCACGGGGTCGTGCTCAGCGGACACGGGGGCGTGGTCAACTAAAAAGACAAAACTGCATTAAATGAAGAAAGAGAAGGATGTGGACACGGGGCCGTGCCCACTGGACACGGGGCCGTGCCCGAGCTTCTGTTCAGCCTATAAATAGAAGTGCTTAGCTCAAGCTCAAACCATCCCTTGGCACACCACCTCTCTCACACTTCATCCACCACCCACCACCACCATAACACCATCATCAACCACCATCATCCATTGTCCATCGTAGAGTGTGTGAGTCGTCTCGGGATCCAAGATTGATCGTAAGAGTTCTTGACAATCAAGGCCATGTTTGCCTAACTCTCTTACATCACTTGGTGAAGACAAAGTGTCTAGTGTAATACTTTTTATTTCTAATCTTTTGCACTTTTTATTTGGTTTCGTATTAATGACTTTAATAACTAGTTGCTTATGTTGAAGGTGATCTTTCTTTATCGTTTGTCCGTGGTGTCTTGAAATTATTTTACTGTCTATATAAAATAAAAGATTTTCACCATTCATATCTCCACGGTCTATATGGAGGTATGTTGGCTACCTGGTCGGGGGTTAAGGGGACGGTTTGGTAAAGGTCTTGCCATTGTTCAGCGTTTAGAGGTCCTGCAATGGACCTAGGTCAAATTTAGTAGGACCCCCTTCAATACTTAACGGTATTGGATGGCGGGGGTCCAAACTCTTTGATCCCCTCATAAGTTAACTACTATTAATAATATAACTCGGCTATTTAGGACTGTATCCCTGCTGACTCAGACTACTTAGTCGAGGGTAACGTCACCTCCAAAAGAGGGGCCTACCATAATATTGCATTAATAACTTAATTAATTATCTTCCAATAATCCACCCTTTTAGGATTGTATCCTTGCTGACTCAAACTACTGGGGTGAGGGTAACGTCACCTTCAAAAGAGGGGCCTACTACAATAACTAAGATAATCTCTTAAATATGTGCAAAATTGCGGAAATAATCAAAGGTTACACTAGATACGAGTCGGAACCAAGTGATTCATCTTGTCTATCTGTTTTTATTTTTATTTTTATTTTCAACATTTTAGTTAGTTTTTATTTTTATTAGTTTAAAACATTTTTCTAAACTTTTTATTTTGATTAGACGTTGAGGATAAACCGGTACTAAAAGCTCTTGTGTCCTTGGACGACCTCGGTATCTTACCAACACTATACTACGCTCACGATGGGTGCACTTGCCCATATGTGTGTTTAGTGTTAGTAAAATATTGTGTTTTATAAATTTAAAACTTGGCTAAAAATAAGTGTTAAAGGGGCTTAAAATATACACCTAATATATATAACACTAGACTACGCATCAACTACCCATATGGCATCGAAACCGCGGTTTGTCTTTGGTAGTTTGGTTAATAGGTCCATCGTAATATGTTCCCATTTCCAAACCGGAATTTCCAACGGTTGAAGTTTACCGTATGGTTTTTGGTGCTCCGCCTTGACTTGTAAACATGTCAAGCATTTTTCCACGTACTTCACCACATCTCTTTTCATTCCGGGCCACCAATAGTTTTGCTTTAAGTCGTTATACATTTTGGTCGCTCCCGGATGGATAGAATAACGGGACTTATGAGCTTCATCGAGTAGAAGCTTTTTAACTTCACATGTGTTAGGAACCCAAATTCTGTTGAAACGTGTTTTCAAACCATGGTTGCCCATTTCGAGATCTTTAACTTGGCCAACAATCCTTTCCTTTCTCCAGTTTTCTGTCTTTACTGCTTCATCTTGTGCTTCTCGAATTCGTTCAAGTAAGCCCGAAGTCACAACGAGTTGCAATGATCGTACTCGTATCGGGACATAATCTGTCTTTCTGCTTAGGGCATCCACCACCACGTTTGCCCATCCGGGGTGATAATGTATTTCACAGTCGAAATCTTTCACCGTTTCTAACCATCGCCTTTGTCGCATATTTAACTCCTTCTGATCGATGAAGTATTTCAAACTCTTGTGATCGGTGAATATGGTGCACTTTACCCCATATAAGTAGTGCCTACATATTTTTAATGCAAATACCACTGCAGCTAACTCAAGATCGTGCGTGGGATATTTCTTCTCGTGTATCTTCAATTGCCTCGAGGTATAAGCTATTACTTTGCCCCGTTGCATCAACACGCATCCGAGCCCTGATAGTGAAGCATCTGAATAAACCACCAAGTCTTCAACCCCGTCCGGCAACGTCAATACCGGAGCTTGAGTTAACTTCTCTTTTAGCGTCTGAAACGCCTTTTCTTGTTCGGCACCCCAAATGAACTTTTCTTCTTTCCGAGTTAGCTTTGTCAGTGGCGACGCAATCTTGGAGAAATCTTGAATGAATCTCCTATAGTGAATTTTCCTTCCCTTAATGAATTTTACCAATACTTACACCCACATATTAAATTTACGTACCTGGGCTCATTTGCCTATTTGTCTTATTACCTCTTTGCCTGCCTTAGTATTCATCCTAGACTGCATTCACAGATCATCCTCTTCCAACACTTATGCTTACCTTGCACATACAAAACCGTCAGTTTCTATATACGTATACATAAGTACATACTTACATTAGTTTCTATCTTTGGATCTTGATCGAGTCTTAGATTGTACGGGTTTCTTATCTCAAGAGCACACAAGTTTGAGTTCAAGTACTTACCTTCTCGTACTTGATTCCCTCAAACCAGGGCTCTGATACCAACTTGTAAGACCCTAAATCGTACTTGACTAAAGTCGCAGCGGAAACACGTACCATAAAATTTCTTTCCTTATAATTACCTTGTCTTACTTAAAACTTCATTTTAACACAACTTTTTCACATGAAGTCATCAATCGACTCATTTACAATTAAATACATGACATGGGTTTTCTAAATTTCAACACCAACGTTCCCGTACAATCTGTCTTGTGACTCGATCCTCGATCTCTAATCCTTGAAGATCCTCATGACTCGTAATACCTGCGCTCACCATAATAAAATTTATAGCATTAGTACGCATTATAACATACAAGATCTATTCATGTTCTCTTTTCGTTCCGTTAACTTTTTACATCCTGGCTTTCCATCAAATCATAAAATCCGTGGTGAGACTTCGTTGCTATACCTGCATTACACCTAAATCTCCATGTACACGCATAACAACGTAAAACTTAATCATACTGAATGGCTTACATACATACCTAAACTTCATACATATTATCTCCATATATACATACGTACACACATGCATACATACCTACTTGCATACATGCTCACACACATACATGCCAACCTACATGCATACTTACATGTAAACACATCTACATCATTATATACGTATCTACATGTACACATACCTACATCATTACGTACATTCATGACATTATCCATATATACATACATACACCCCTACTTGCATCATACCAAACTCATACATGCCTACTCTCATACATACCATCGTATATCCACGTACTTGCTCGCATACTTATAAACATACATACATACCTATCTACATATGTGCATACACTTAAGCTTATAAAAACGTAAGTTAAATTAGTCATACGCAACTTAAAACGCGTTTAAACGGGTTCGCAGTGCATTAACGGTTAAAATAAGCGATTTTCGCGAAACTGACACACGCTCGCGTAGCGCCACTGCCAGTCGCGCTACGCCACTGCTTGTTTTCGACAGAATGTTGTTGCTGCTGATCTGCAGATTTCCAGGACGTTCGGATTTTACGGAAACGGCCATAACTTCTTCATTATTGGTCCGTTTTACCCGATTCTTTTTCCTACGCATCCGTAATTTAATTCTCCATCTTATGGAGTTAAGATCCGACATCCGGATTAACAAAATCCCAGACTTTTAAGTCTTCGGATTACTACCCTTTTTACCAAGAATTGACCCGTTCATAATTTTATCACATAACTTATTTGTTTGACCTTAACTTCATATGAATTGATAATATCAAGGTCATTTGTCATAAAAGATTCATTCCCGGATACTTTACATCTTATTTCACCCGTTTGCGCTCATAAGCTTATTTTGACCCGTTAAGGATAATTGCGCATTAAAACGTTTCTGACTCACAAAACCATACTCCTCACTTTCATACTTGACCAAAACATTACACTAATCGAATAACTTGTTTCTAAACTACTTTTAAGATCGTTTACCCAAAATACCCATCAAGGGCATTTTGGTCAACTTTAATCCCATCATTTACGACGAAAGACTATGTCACATATTTAACCTCCAACATCATGTTTAGTTAATTAAAACACCATATTACTTAATCGAACTAAGAAGTGATTACAGAAATCACTTACCTTATGCGTCCGTGCTCGTATCCGATTCCTTGCCTCTTCTTGACCCGTTAACACCTCATGCTTGAGTCCGTCTCGACGTGATTCCTATGCTTTCATTTCATCGAAATCACGCTCTTATTAGCATACATCATCTGTACATGTAACAATCATATCACTCGCATAATTCACACTTAACTTTCCTTAGTCATTTCTAACAAGCATTAAAACATATAATCAACTTCATATCCTTTCCAACACACGTAATTCATCATGTACTTACAAATAATGCATATTAACATAACATGTACCAAACGACTTCCTATAATCCTACCTTTACGGTAACGAGTCAAATCATGTTTCTTATACTTAGTTGACTTTCAAGAGTCAACTATCAACCATATTCCACTATCGACTTATCATCATATACTCGTAACATCATAATCGACTATACGGACGACACTTTATACATTTTATCATACGCTTGATGTGCGTACCACCTTTTAAGCATAACTTACAACTAATTCATACATAAATCTTCTAAACTCATACATAACCCATCAAAACCTACTACTAATCATCATGTATCATCCCAAATGAACATTAAACATAACATCATCATATTCCTCCTAATTCATCTAACAATAATTCATCATACCCACATAATACATCAATCTTTCAACAAGACTTGAACATAGGTGGTGTTTCTAGTAATCATCTTCACCATAACTAACGGGTTTCACCTCTAATCATCAAATTAACGCAAACCATACATAACCCATGTTCTATACGATGATTCTAACCCTTGTACATGATTAAGTTCATATTAATTCACGGATTTGAACATAACCCACTTCACACATGATCACCAATCTTAGATTTAAGACATACCTTATGATCCCCTCGTGAAGGTGATCCTTAATCCGTGTTTCTTCTTGAATTTGAGCTTCGATTCACCCTTTAATTTGGTGATTTAGTGGAACTAGGGTTTGGAGCTCTTGAGAGCTCCTGAAGCTTCAAGAACACGCACGTATGTGTGTGTTTGTGTGTGTATAGACCTTTTAATTAGTAGTCAACTTTCATCTGTTCCACTTTAGCCCCTCGGGTTTGCCTTTAAAACATAACTGACACTACCTTCATCATTTAATACTTTTGGCCATACCCTTAACTAGGTTAAATAGCCTAGTTATTTATTCCATGACGTGTCATATAGGAACACACGACAAATATTAACATTCGGATTTTGGGGCGTTACAAGTCTACCACCCTTAAATGAGGTTTCGTCCCCGAAACCTTTCTTACCTCTATTTAACACTAATTAATTCTTCTCTATGTCCATCAACACCACCGCTAGCCCATCACAACGACTATCTTCTTTCTTAAAGAACCCGCTCCAGAGTTCTTATTAGTGTCGCTTTCACTAATAACGCTAACTCCTAACAGCCTTCATAGCTAATGGTTCATTCATCACTCTAATACTCGTATATCATATGCATTATATACCTTCTTACTTACTTGCAACCGTTCCCACATCCCATTACTAACATTCCCATTTGTTTATTTCACATTCATAATGTTTTCATCGACTATACGATCTTGCATCGAAATTTGTATATACTCGTATATGTTTAACTTTAACTAATACATCATAGTAATGGGTAACTATACATTCTCAATTCATAAACTATTCATATAATTGACTTCTTCATAACAATTCCATACCTTCCTTATCATACTTTCGCATATCATTTTCATTTCCTTAACCTGTCAATAACGGGTCAATACACATACTTCCTCAATCTGTAATCATACATCCATTCATATGATCTGTTCATAACGGATCTACCAGATTCATCTTATCTCTTAAGATTTCATTCTATACATATATTATTTAACATTTAGTTCTTGTTTTGTTACCACACAAAACTACCATTTCATAGTCATATATACGTACTTAACTTTAATGTTAACCTTATTCTACATTTTTCTACAGTTACTTATACCTTGCATACCTTTACGTTACCTTTAAATCATTTCGTTTGTTTCACGTTTCTATTACTTTCACTTCATGCATTACTTAATTTTCATATATAAATGTGTCATACTAGTTCATATCTATCCAACATGAGTTAAACATTTTACTAACCTCTTTTTCATTTCCTAAACCAACGACCCGCAACCCAGATCGATCGTCTTCTCCTCGAGTACTAGTCGTAACAGGCCAAGTTTCATTCATCCATTTAATGAGCTTCCGCTCATGCACATCCTTTCACCAATACGATTGGTTTCATAACATCAATAGTTCTAACATTATCATCAACAACATCGGCGGTTAGCACATTTCATTCCAACATTCTTTATACTACGTGATTACCCACTTATAACTCTTCTACAATTTCCTACGTATCTACTATAACGTACCACACATTCTATTTCTTACATGCAATCCTTTCATTCTATTAATCATTTCGCCAACTGAAGTACACGCTTGTACTTCCTCCTATTCATGCTTACTTGCAAAGACCTTATTACATCGTTTCAATATTTCTTACTAAGCTTACCATTCCCGCCCATACTCAAGTTATTGTCCGGGTCACAACCTGTCATCATTCTGACTTCTAAGAGTCAATTACTAACACATCTAACACGTAACTTATACAAAACTTCATCTATTATACTATCACCTTTTACTTTATACTTATTTCTATGACCCGTTCGACTCAATCGTGGTCAAACTGTCGACATCTTCTTAGGCGGATTAATTCCATCTTTTTATATTTTTAAATCCGTCTCACGGATTCAGACGCATCATTCATGCTTTTTCATTCATTGAATCCGCCTTACGGATTCAAACATATCATCCATGCCTTTCATCCTTGAATCCGTCTCACGGATTCAAACATAACATTCATGCCTTTCATCCTTGAATCCGTCTTACGAATTCAAACATATCATCCATGCCTTTCATCCTTGAATCCGTCTCACGGATTCAAACATAACATTCATGCCTTTCATCCTTGAATCCGTCTTACGAATTCAAACTTATCATTCATATCTTGTTGATCCGTACTTAATTACGGATTCAACATTCTTCATTCTTATCAGGCATGTTTTTCATTCTTTCATAGTACTCTCAATTTCCCGAGAGTCTTACTTCCCATTTCACCCACACGCCCGCCTGCTACCCAACTCTACTGGACATACCTGTAACAATTATCATGATCTCACGAACGTCATACGTTTCTCGTGTACTGGCCAGGTACACAATCCACATAGTAGTTTCGTGCCTTCATGTAATTGTCACCTTATGTCCGTAGGCTTAGGTTTCGGCGCGTGTATCAGTTCCAGTACTTCATTACTATACAATCATTGTCTTTCATTTAAAATTTTCCTTCCCTTAATGAATTTTACCAATACTTACACCCACATATTAAATTTACGTACCTGGGCTCATTTGCCTATTTGTCTTATTACCTCTTTGCCTGCCTTAGTATTCATCCTAGACTGCATTCACAGATCATCCTCTTCCAACACTTATGCTTACCTTGCACATACAAAACCGTCAGTTTCTATATACGTATACATAAGTACATACATACATTAGTTTCTATCTTTGGATCTTGATCGAGTCTTAGATTGTACGGGTTTCTTATCTCAAGAGCACACAAGTTTGAGTTCAAGTACTTACCTTCTCGTACTTGATTCCCTCAAACCAGGGCTCTGATACCAACTTGTAAGACCCTAAATCGTACTTGACTAAAGTCGCAGCGGAAACACGTACCATAAAATTTCTTTCCTTATAATTACCTTGTCTTACTTAAAACTTCATTTTAACACAACTTTTTCACATGAAGTCATCAATCGACTCATTTACAATTAAATACATGACATGGGTTTTCTAAATTTCAACACCAACGTTCCCGTACAATCTGTCTTGTGACTCGATCCTCGATCTCTAATCCTTGAAGATCCTCATGACTCGTAATACCTGCGCTCACCATAATAAAATTTATAGCATTAGTACGCATTATAACATACAAGATCTATTCACGTTCTCTTTTCGTTCCGTTAACTTTTTACATCCCGGCTTTCCATCAAATCATAAAATCCGTGGTGAGACTTCGTTGCTATACCTGCATTACACCTAAATCTCCATGTACACGCATAACAACGTAAAACTTAATCATACTGAATGGCTTACATACATACCTAAACTTCATACATATTATCTCCATATATACATACGTACACACATGCATACATACCTACTTGCATACATGCTCACACACATACATGCCAACCTACATGCATACTTACATGTAAACACATCTACATCATTATATGCGTATCTACATGTACACATACCTACATCATTACGTACATTCATGACATTATCCATATATACATACATACACCCCTACTTGCATCATACCAAACTCATACATGCCTACTCTCATACATACCATCGTATATCCACGTACTTGATCGCATACTTATAAACATACATACATACCTATCTACATATGTGCATACACTTAAGCTTATAAAAACGTAAGTTAAATTAGTCATACGCAACTTAAAACGCGTTTAAACGGGTTCGCAGTGCATTAACGGTTAAAATAAGCGATTTTCGCGAAACTGACACACGCTCGCGTAGCGCCAATGCCAGTCGCGCTACGCCACTGCTTGTTTTCGACAGAATGTTGTTGCTGCTGATCTGCAGATTTCCAGCACGCTCGGATTTTACGGAAACGACCATAACTTCTTCATTATTGGTCCGTTTTACCCGATTCTTTTTCCTACGCGTCCGTAATTTAATTCTCCATCTTATGGAGTTAAGATCCGACATCCGGATTAACAAAATCCCAGACTTTTAAGTCTTCGGATTACTACCCTTTTTACCAAGAATTGACCCGTTCATAATTTTATCACATAACTTATTTGTTTGACCTTAACTTCATATGAATTGATAATATCAAGGTCATTTGTCATAAAAGATTCATTCCCGGATACTTTACATCTTATTTCACCCGTTTGCGCTCATAAGCTTATTTTGACCCGTTAAGGGTAATTGCGCATTAAAACGTTTCTGACTCACAAAACCATACTCCTCACTTTCATACTTGACCAAAACATTACACTAATCGAATAACTTGTTTCTAAACTACTTTTAAGATCGTTTACCCAAAATACCCATCAAGGGCATTTTGGTCAACTTTAATCCCATCATTTACGACGAAAGACTACGTCACATATTTAACCTCCAACATCATGTTTAGTTAATTAAAACACCATATTACTTAATCGAACTAAGAAGTGATTACAGAAATCACTTACCTTATGCGTCCGTGCTCGTATCCGATTCCTTGCCTCTTCTTGACCCGTTAATACCTCATGCTTGAGTCCGTCTCGACGTGATTCCTATGCTTTCATTTCATCGAAGTCACGCTCTTATTAGCATACATCATTTGTACATGTAACAATCATATCACTCGCATAATTCACACTTAACTTTCCTTAGTCATTTCTAACAAGCATTAAAACATATAATCAACTTCATATCCTTTCCAACACACGTAATTCATCATGTACTTACAAATAATGCATATTAACATAACATGTACCAAACGACTTCCTATAATCCTACCTTTACGGTAACGAGTCAAATCATGTTTCTTATACTTAGTTGACTTTCAAGAGTCAACTATCAACCATATTCCACTATCGACTTATCATCATATACTCGTAACATCATAATCGACTATACGGACGACACTTTATACATTTTATCATACGCTTGATGTGCGTACCACCTTTTAAGCATAACTTACAACTAATTCATACATAAATCTTCTAAACTCATACATAACCCATCAAAACCTACTACTAATCATCATGTATCATCCCAAATGAACATTAAACATAACATCATCATATTCCTCCTAATTCATCTAACAATAATTCATCATACCCACATAATACATCAATCTTTCAACAAGACTTGAACATAGGTGGTGTTTCTAGTAATCATCTTCACCATAACTAACGGGTTTCACCTCTAATCATCAAATTAACGCAAACCATACATAACCCATGTTCTATACGATGATTCTAACCCTTGTACATGATTAATTTCATATTAATTCACGGATTTGAACATAACCCACTTCACACATGATCACCAATCTTAGATTTAAGACATACCTTATGATCCCCTCGTGAAGGTGATCCTTAATCCGTGTTTCTTCTTGAATTTGAGCTTCGATTCACCCTTTAATTTGGTGATTTAGTGGAACTAGGGTTTGGAGCTCTTGAGAGCTCCTGAAGCTTTAAGAACACGCACGTATGTGTGTGTTTGTGTGTGTATAGACCTTTTAATTAGTAGTCAACTTTCATCTGTTCCACTTTAGCCCCTCGGGTTTGCCTTTAAAACATAAATGACACTACCTTCATCATTTAATACTTTTGGCCATACCCTTAACTAGGTTAAATAGCCTAGTTATTTATTCCATGACGTGTCATATAGGAACACACGACAAATATTAACATTCGGATTTTGGGGCGTTACATAAATTGGCGGTTTGCACGCCATAAACTATTTATATGAGCACCCTTTACGATCTCCCGTTTTCTCCTTCATAAGGTTGACACTATCCTCCAACCTTTTAACTCGCTCTTCAACAAGCGACAACACCGTGCTTTGAATTTTGTCTATAAACCCGGATAGACTACCTTCAATTGCCTTCCCTACTTTTTCGGCAATTATTTCTTTCATTTGTTTGGTGCTTGTTTGCACCGGATTATCATCGTTTCCATCAGACATCTTGAAACTGAAATGTTTACATTTAAACGTTAAACATTTCATTTATAACATTACTTCATTTGTTTCGGTTTAGCCAAGTTCTTAACTTGCTTTAACCGTTCACATTTGATGCACTTTCCGGGTTTGAGTGTGTTAACACGCTCTTCCCATGCATTTCAATTCATTTCTCATTTCTTACATAAGACCTAATTTATTAACATTATAAGTTAATTCTTATCGGACGATCGATCAAGCTTGAACCGAACACTTTGTTGACAACCTTAAGCTCTGATTACCAACTTGTAACACCCTTAAAATTTCTACTTGAATTTAGTAATAATTCCTAAGATTTTATACAAAAGATGTCTACATTAAAAACCTTAGTTTCAAGAACCAAGTTCTAAGGTAACAAACATTAGTTATCTACTGACTAATTAAAACATCCATAAGTTGTTTAACAAACGGTTTACATCATAACATTGTTTAAACAGAGTTGATTTACGCGGAAGCTTCAAAAGTTTGTGTTCGGTTCTTCAAAAGCTAGCTTGACCGTCATCTGTAATCCTTGGATACCTAAAAACTGAAATGTTTACATTAAATATCAGTATTAGAATACTTAGAAATAATACATATTCAAAACTACGTCTAAAACAGATTCGATTTAACAAAGAAATACAAAATTTAACATAATTTCTAAAGCTCTACCGTAACTTACGGTAGATACCGTAAGTTACGGTAGCTTCTGGGAAGTTCTGGTTCCACCGTAACACAGGGGAAACCCACCGTAACCTTTTGGTGTCTACCGTAAATTACGGTATGTACCGTAATTTACGGTAGACTCTGGAATGTTATGCTTTTGTTTGATTTGTTTATTTCCTTGGACCAATTTCTCGGATTTCATTCCTACAACCCGATATGTTAAATCCTCGTATCCTACTATGTCATTTGTCAATAATAACAAGACCGAGTAACCATACTACAATGTATTACCATGCCTTATTTGATCATTCGACCCGTTTGGCTCATCGAAGGAATCCTCCATTTTAATGACTACCAATGAGGTCTAACCAGATTTTTGGCCTATTATTCGACATAGCGAATATCATCGCTTTAATTCAACTCAACTTTTAATACACAATCCAACTACATATATGCTAAATATCGAAATTTACCCAAATGTAACGAATCAAGTTACATACCTTTAGTGCACGCCCTTCAACCGCAAATCACCACCGGCTTGTCCGCTCGACGCTCCGGTATCCTTTCCTATAGAGTTCAATTATACCTCGTTTAGAACTCTTTCAAATCACATATCGCATAATTGCCAAAATACCACAATTAAGCGTTTTAACTTCAAAATTCCAGTTTCAAGCCTTCTTTGAGGCATTTCATCAAACACTTTTAGGGCAGATTTTTACATGTTTACATAGCAAGTCCCTAGCTTATCATTTAGCCCGTATTTATACCAATCAAACTGTTTTACCTAATTGTTAGCTTCTATAATTCTGAATTCACTTTAAAATTGTCAAATTACACTAGAATAACATCAATTTTCCTAGTGTTTATCAAATCCTACATGATCCACTAACCACCTACAAGGGTGTTCATGGATTTTAGCAAAATTACTCATGATTTCAACATGTATTTGTCTAGGGTTTACTCCTAGACACTATAATGCTCTTAATTCATCTATATATCGCACATGCATAACCAGATTTCAGATTCTCTATGTTCATGAGAATTTCAAGTAGGGGATTTTTACCAAATTTCACATACCTTATGATCTCCTTGCGATGGGGATCACGAATCTAGGCTCTAATTTCGTTTTGGGACTGACCTTCACCTTCAATTTGTGAGATTTGTGATGAACTAGGGTTTCTAGGTGAGCTTGGGTTCGCCCCTGCTCTGGTCGATCTCCACCAGACACAAACAATTGTGTTTTTGTTTTATTTATTTTGATTTTATTAATATTAGTCTCATTTTGAACACATTAGGTCCCTCAACTTTCTTTTACTTTCTTTCTATGTCTTAAACTATTCATAAGTAATAAACTAACTAAGTTAGTGTCATTACTTATTAGATTATTTTACTAATTTATTCACAACTAAATTGCAAATTTAAAAATTTGTATTTTCGGGATGTTACAATTTCACACATACCATTGGCTTTGCAACCCATTGGTGATCTCTTTTTTTTCCTTATTGCTACATACCTGGGACATACATACATACATACATACATACATACATACAAGACATACTTTAAAGGTTTATTCATACACTCACACATGAACTCGCTCAACTTTTGTTGATATTTTTAAACTACATGTATTTTAGGGAACTAAGTGGATCTGGCAGGTGTGTGCATGTGTTTTCAAGCTGTGTACAAATAAAAGATGTTATCCATGGTTGTTGAGTTTAGGGGGTGTATCCTATTCCTGGATGGGATACATGTTTCTAAACTCAGGTTTTATTTAAAGTATTTTGTGGAGTCTTTATGAACTCAGTTAGACATGTCATGTTTTGTAACTTAAATTTGGTGTCGATGTTTCAAACAAGTTTGTTGTGATATTTTCTAAACTTAATATATGGATGAATATCTTTTGGTTTTATCATATAGTATTGTTATGATTGAATGCTATGGTATTAAGAAGTCACACCAATAACCACGCTTCCGCAAAAGTCAGGGTGTGACAACAGGGTCACATTACCCTTGTCCATAGTGTTCAACAATCCACAATAGTAAAAAAAAATCAAAATGCGGTCTTCAAAAGACTTCGTAAGCTGAGCTCAATAGAGACACTCTCACCAAAAGTAAGCTACCTGTGTAAAACCAAAAACCTGCTATGTTGATGGTAGAGGAGGGGGAGGTGGAGGAACAGGAAGCAAACTACGCACACGTGCGAGCTCCTCCTCAAGGTCGTAAACGCGACGTAACAAATAGCTAATCTGCTGCTCCAAAGTAAGAAAACGAATGTCAAAATCTGGGTATGGCAGAAGAGGAGCAGGTGGAGTTGCGAATGGTGACTGACAAGTGCAAGGTGAAGGACGCGGAATCCTCTCTAACTCCATGACTCTACGGCACAACAGCTCCTGCTGAAGCTGTAACGACAAAAGCAAATCATCCCTCGTGTAACCGGTGTAATGTGAAGGATGGTATGGATCAGAAACAGGCATCGTGTTGGGCGGAAACCAAATAAGTGGCTCGCCTGATGGTGCAGAAACAAAAGGAGCAGTATGTGAAAACTGTGGCATGAAAGGAGAAGCTGCTGAAACAGGAGGAATATGACTGGGCTGCTGACTCAATGGACCTTCCCCTGGACGGGGTGGAGGGATATCCTGTAAGAACGTGACCGGTAGATCAGTGCGGTGAATGTCAGACACATGTGGATGAAACGGGGCGATATCAACGGGTGCATGTGTAGGTGCAGGAGGGGGAGTAACAGGCCTAACAAAAGGAGGCAAGTCATCATCGTCCTCTATCCACCCGTTGCGGGTGAACACATATCTGGGGTCTATCTGGGCAGCAAAAGGAGCATGGTCAACAGGTGTAGGGATCAGGTCAGGTAAAGGTGGTGCAACAACTGGTATGTCAATAGGTACAGGGTCATGATCAGGCAGAGGATCATGAGCAGGTATAGGCTCGGGTGCAAGTATGGGCTCAGGAGCAAGTGCCTGCTCAGGATCAGCTGGTGCTAGCTCAAAATCAGCGGGTAATGGCTCGAGATCAGCGGGCGCATCAAAAGGCTGATCATCAGGAATAAAGTCAATCTCATGCTCAGGATCAAAGTCGTGCGGGAAAACAGGTGCGGCAGACATGGCTGTATCAGAGTCAGAATCGGTGAGATAACGCCGCAATCCCAGTGCATGCAAAGTAGTGGAAGACACTGACTCGAAAGAATCGGGAACAGAATGGTCAGAAGAAACCTCGACAACAGGAATCTCATCATGTGGAACAGCAACGACATCACCAACTGGAACTCCATCACCCTGAACAGCATCAGGGGGACCATCAATGAAAAGATCGATATCGTCATCCGCCATGTCATCAAGAGGCAAATCCTCGAGAAGAAATGCAGCAAGAGGGTCCGGGGCAATCTCGTCATCCGAGACTATGGCTATAGGGTCTACGGTATCTGATACTCCACTCTTAGAGGAGGGCATGGTGTATGTAACAAGACAATCACAACATATGCACATATATAAAAAATCATCAAATAAGCAGGTATGTAGTAACAATGTGTTAGTGCATTACGTCTATTGACTTCGTCTTGTATCATGATATAGAATAGAATAGGTTAGATTATCCAGTGCACGAGGTTTGAGAAGTGATTGTTAGAAGTTTAGAGAGTGATTTCGCTTATATGGACAAGTCCATTAAAGTGAAATCAGAACCTTGTGATTTCGCTTCAATGTCAAGACACATAAGCGAAATCAGAACCTTGTGATTTCGCTTCAATGTCAAGACATAAAAGCGAAATCAGAATTAAGTGATTTCGCTTCAAGGGCATGTACACATAAGCGAAATCAACACTCCTATATATAGTGCACTTGTTAGTTCATTCGATACGTGACCTCTGAAAGTGTAACGAAGTGCTGCCGGTTTTCTGTCAGGTTGTAATCAGTGTTAAAAGCAATATAATTGACAGATTAAAGATTAACAAGCGGTGTTCGTGTCTAGTTCTCTGATTCCGCCTTTGAACTAGACTTACAACTCTTCTGAATGACTCAATCGGGTCAAATAACGATCCAACAAGTGGTATCAGAGCTAGTGATGAAGAGTTTAGCTTGATTTTGATTGTATTCTGACTTCTACACCTTCTTTCATCTGTTCAGAAAGTTTTACCGGTCGGAATTCGCTCAAAATTTCACAGATTGTTTAAAATTGGATATAGATAAACCCTTGAAAGTTTCACATTGAAATTCGACCTAAAAATGGACCAAAATGGCTTCGGAGTTGATTCCGCTTTTATGGACAATTGGTGATTCCACTTTTATGTCATAGTTAATTCCGCTCCAAAGGTCATATTTAGATCTAATTTCGCTTCAAAGGATCATCTTAGATCTAATTTCGCTCCAAGGGACCATCTTAGATCTAATTTCGCTTCAAAGGACCATATTAGATCTAATTTCGCTCCAAGGGACCATCTTAGACTTAATTTCGCTCCAAGGGACTATCTTAAAGTTGATTTCGCTTCAATGACAACCTGATTTCGTTTTAATGTACCATTAATACATGTGATTCCGCTCCAGTGTCAACATTGTGATTCCGCTCCAGTGTCAACATTGTGATTCCACTCCAGTGTCAACATTGTGATTTCGCTTATAGGGTTCAACCTGATTTCACTTCAGTGGACCAAAGTCTGATTTCACTCGAGTGTCAGTTGGATTGAAAGTGAACTTTGTCGTGTCGAGATTATTTCAAGTCGATCAAGTGTCAGTTTGTTACAATTTATTTGATATTGATTGTACTGATTGTATTTGTTTGATTGTCTGTCAGGTTTTCATAATGGCTGAGGAATTCTTCAACACGTTTTACAACGCGTTCGCAACCGAATCGTCTGAGGCTACAAATGTTACACCAAAAACCATCACGAAGGCGCTCAATGAAAACATCAAGCATGATAACTTCTACGGAACAAATTCAAAGCCACCAACTCTTGATAGCATTGAAGATTATACCTGGTGGAAAGAACGTTTCATTAACTGGGCGAAAGCGTATGCTCATGAAAGCTGGTTCTGCCTGGAGTATGGATATGAAAAACCAAAAGATGATAAAGGCGAAGATCTTGTATTCAAGAAGTTTACTAGAGAAGATAAAGCTGAATTTGGAGCTGAACAGAGAATGATAGCATTGATCCAGTCAGCAATCAGAAATGACATCTTTGCACTGCTAAATCATAATGGGTCATCTAAGTCTGTCTGGGAAGCTTTACGACTTAAAGCTGAAGGGGGTAAACAGATTAAAAAGAACAAAATCGCTTTATTAAAGAAAGAATTTGATTTGTTTGATAACATAAAAGGAGAGTCGGTGAGGCAAATGATTGAGAGATTCTGTCATCTTAAAATTGAGCTGGAGAGATTAGAGATAAATAAAACAAGAGAGGAATTGATAGACAAAGTGATTGAAGCGTTACCACGAGCTGATCAGTGGCAAACGTTTGTTTTTATTTTGAAAAATGATGCTTTGTTTGATACAATTACTCTTGATGCTTTGTTTGAAAAAATTGAAAGTCATGATCTGGAGCTACAAAAGCAAAACAAGATGACTGATTCTTCACATCAACAGAACGTTGGCTTGTACTACAAAAGCAGTGTGCTTTCTGATAAAGGAGTTGGTTCACCAAAAACAGCATTTAGTGGTGAAAAGATGAAAGAACCACCAACAACGCCAACAAGTCATCATTCTGGATATCATTCATCTTCAAAGACAAATTCTGATGAATCTGAAGAAATTTTGTGCAACATTGCTCTTAAACTGAAGAATTCTCCTGCAATGAGCATAAATGCAGCTAAGCAGCAAATGAGTTTCCATGCATCTGTTCTGGAGTCATATGAAGGTCTAGTAGCTGGAAAAATTGGAAATTCCGAATTGACCAAAGAAGACTACGACCAGATTGATCCGGAAGAGATGGAGCTCATTGACATCCGTTGGTGTTTAGCTAGTTGTATCCGAAGAGCTCAGAGGTATATGGAGATTACCGGGAAACAATCTCTTGGAGGTGCGTCAACAAAGCTTGGATTCGACAAATCCAAAGTGACCTGCTTCAAATGCAAGCAAAAGGGTCATTTCAAAAGAGAATGCAGAAATTCTGAAGTTGCTGAAGGAAGTGAACGTCCTTTCAATGATGATTATTATCGAAAGGCGATTTACCATCGAAGCAGAGAAGAACCAAAGTTGATCGAAGATAAGCCGAGAGAAAAATCAAGAGCATATGCAGTAATCTATCCTGATGAAGGATTTGACTGGAGCACAGTTTGTCCAGAAGAAGATCGTTTAGAGAATGTTCGTAAAACAGCTCAAGGGAGAGCTATGACAGAAGAAAGAAAGTTTGTTTTTGTTGCTGAGATTCAAGATGAAAACAAAGAAAAAGACACTTCTGAAATCCATGAAGAGAATGTTGAGATCAAAGAGAAAACTCGAGAAGAAATTTTGAGTGAGAAGACTTACAGAGAAAGAAATGTGGTCTACAACAGAATGGATGATATGCAGGAGGAGTATGAGGTGGCTGTCGGTAGCAAAAGATGGGATAAAAAGAGAGAATGCTACTATAACAGAGAAGGAGAACCGGTTGTTCCCAAGAAAGACATAATCTTCGATGATGTTCTTCTTGTAGTCCCGTTAAGAGCTGAATACTATAGAAGAGTATTGAAAGATGACACATACGCTAAGAGATATGAAAAGGATATCAGGTATGCCATGTTATCATGTCTAAGAAAAAGGGATGAAGAGAGAATGAAGAAGAATGTTGAAGAAATGGTGAACAATCTGAAGAAAACTGCTGAAGAGGTTAAAGAGGAAGTTGTGACTGAAGAACAGCAGATTGAAGAAGAGGTGCAGAAAGAAGAAAAGAATGAGAATGAAGAAGCTGGTAATGTTGGTGATGAAGTCAGTGTTACAGACAAGAAGCAAGATGATGTTGATCAGATGCAGACAGAGGTTGCTGAAAACACCGAAGTGCCAATCACTGAGGTAAATTCTGATTCTAAAAACTTGAAACAGATTGATCAGTGTAAGAAATGCATGGAATCATGCAGAGCTTGTACTGAAAAAGATGAGCAATTTAGAACAAGAGATCTTGAGTTCACAAAAATTGAAAAGATTTTCAAAGAAAAATGCAAAGAAATGCTAGAAAAAGAAAAAGTTTTTAAAGAAAATGATGAAAAACTTTCAGAAAAATGTAACAAATTAGAGAAAGAAAATGAAGTTTTGAAAGAAAATGTTTTGAAAATGACAAATGAATGTGAACAAAAGGAAATTGCTTGTCAAGAAATGAAAAAGGAATATGACTCAATGAAATTATCATATCACATTACGAAAGAGTCATATGATAAAATAAAAGATGAAATGAAATATGCTCAATCAAGAATGAATTATATGTCTGAAACAACCAAAGAACTTAAACGAATGTATGCTATAAAACAAGATGTTGTTAATTCCTATATTGAGGATGTTGCTAAATTGAAGCGACAGATTGCTGATTTAGAACAGGATAACAACAAGTTAAAGAGTTACCACGTGTCGTCATATGTGCTTGAACGAATTTTCAATATAAAACCGGGTGATGGTGAGTCTGAGCAGAACAAGAAAGGCATTGGCTCAGAGTTTCATCAAGTTCCACCACCGGGAAAATTTGCATTTTATGATGAGGAAAAGGTCGAAAAAGCTTTCAACATGGTAGACCAATTTCCAGACAACATTGACATAACCTATTCCAAATCTGATGATTCTCATGATTCAGAGGTGGTAGGTAAAGTCGTTGAAAGTGTGTTGAAAGAAGAGTCAGTTGTTACAGGTAAATCTGAATCACAGGATGAAGATGAAGGAAATCTTCATGATGGTTATCTGAAAAACACAAAATCCAAGGAAAATTTGAATGATGATTCAAAAGGATTGGTTTATACCATGATTGGATCGGACAAATTGTTCTTAGATGTTGTATTCCCGATTCAGAATGTGATTTCAGAAAAGGTTGATAAAGTATTCAAAATGGTTGAGATTGAGAAGTCTGAGATTTCAAAGTTTGTTGGTAAGAGTCATAGAGGTTCGTATACCAAACCTGGTTTCAAAAAGAAGAACATGAAGGCTGGGTTGGGTTATAAGAAGAAACAACATTGGAACAAAAATGAGACGCCAAATTTTCAAGCAAAAATGAGTTTTGTTCAAGGAGGCAGTTTAGAAAAAGAAAAAGAACTCAAAATGAGACAGTCTAATGATGAGTTCTTTGCTAAAAAGAAAAAGCAACAACCACAGGTCAAAGATGTGTCCATGAGAATATGTTTCAAATGTGATCAAAAAGGACATCTTGCACGCAAGTGTCCTAATCTAAAACCTGTAGATGTTGACAAAAAGAAGTTTGATGCTGAGAAACAAAAATCTGAGACTGTGAGACAAAGGTCAACCAAATTTGATTCGAAACAAACTTGGAGGTTTAATACAAATAAGTTTGCTTCAAATCAAAATTGGAAATCAAACCAGAACAGGTTCGATTCAAGACAGACCTGGAATTCTCATACACCTAGATTCAGAACAACACAGAGTTGGAAAACCACAGTTGATATGACAAAACCTCAAGAGTTTTGGAAACCAAGAGTTGTTGTTCAAAATCAAAATGTTCAAAAAGATTCACATTTTTACAAACGAGGAACACCAAAAGGTCAAACATGGAGTGTTAAGAAACATGTTGATTTGGTAAAAGATGAGAAAGTTGAAGTTAAAATTGAGAAAGTTTTTGTGAAAAATGACAAAGAATTTCCAGCATTGAATGAAAATTATTGTGTTGAAATGCCTAAGGTTCAATAGACCTGGGCTAAATTGTTCAAGTAATCAAGTAGTTTGAATGTGCAGGTGCTCAACAAATCTGAAGATTGTAAGAATGGAACTTGGAGCAGCCTGGCACAACAACGAGGAGAGGAGGCTGCTAGATCCTGTGTTGGTTGAAACAGGGAGTTTATATGTTTTTTTTGTACATAAATAAACAATATTTCAGAAACCCTAAAAATTGAAAAATTTGAAAAACCAAAAATATGTTTGTTTTTAATTTTTGTCAAATATTCAAAAAATACAAAAATATGTGTTGATTGAATATGCCGAAACCCTCACGGCTGAACAAACATGATTACTTTCATCAGATTGAAAAACGGTTTTCAAACTGTTAAGATCAATGGGTTGTAAATCATGGGGGTATGTTAGATTTTCTGCATATCAGTACACTTTTAGCAGAAAATGGATGGCGAGACAAAGCTATCAGTGTTGGTTGTCAAATTTTCTTTAAATGGTTTTGCATTTTAGGGGGAGTAATATTGTTAGAAAATACAAAAACATTTGAAAATTTGAAAAAGTCAAAAACATGATAAAATTTAAAAATTGAGTTTTTGCGTAAAAGAGGAAATGATAGTACATCAGTAGACAGTTACAGTACGCTAAAGAAATGGAAAGTTTAAATGTGTTAAACGATCTCACCGTGGATGTGTCGGTAGGTTTTTATACATTTAGTAAACTTTTTCGGGATATAAACCTAAATTCAAACTTGCTTATTTTGTGGGGAACACTACTTGGATATATAGGTAACCCCTGAAATCTCGTTTGAAAGGTCTCATAATCTGATATACTAGGTCTTTATACTCAATGATGTCTGGGGTATTATTCCGGGACTTCTGCTGAACGGTAGTTCTGACCTAGTCCTTGGATAATGCTTTCTGCAATGCTTGAAACATAGCATTAAACCCTCAGCATGCTGATGAAACAATAAAATTGATAGTCGCTGCTGTTGTAAGCAAAAAGATCCTCTAAAGGGGACATACCGTAAAGTCGAAGCTGATATCTCTCTGCGTATACGGAAGTATCGACCTGAGATCCCTCGGCCCTCGCATACCTAATTTATATACAGATATCATTGTAGTATACTCACCTGTAAGACTGATTATTGGGATTCTGGATACGGGAGTATATTCAAGAGGTGGGACACATGAATAGGTTTAAGTTCCTAAAATACCTAATTCGTATCCTGAATCAGTTGAAATTTGTATGAAAATTTAAGTGGATAAGTATATCGACAATCTAAGTGAATTGTTTAATGTGTAATGTGATTTTAAGCTCAACGGTACTTGTGACTTGTCAAAAACTGATATGATTCTCTGACGCATACTCAAACAAAAATATTGTCTGTAAATATGTTTGTACATATTTCTTTATTGCTTTATTTTTTTTTCAGAAAATACAAAAAGATTTTGATTTCTGCTTTATTTTCGACAACTGATATCTGAATTGCTGAGTTTCAAAATCTAAGTAAGCTGATTGTGTTTCTGAAAATAAAACAAGTTCATTAAATTGAAACTTGAATTAAAATCAATAATTTCAAAAACAGTTTGTGATATCTCCAAGGTCATTAGTTTGGACTTGGATGATAAACTGTGAGGGAGTTGGATTCTTTAACACTGCCAAATCTATAAAGTTTGTTGATAGGAGGAGTGGATTAGAGACGTAGATTGATAATACGAAAACATTGTATTTATAGATGTTTGAGTGTTGCAGATGTACCAGATTACGATCCCAATAGCAGAGTCTAAGGGGGAGTCTGAAGACAAGTTTGAAACAAAGAAAAGCTTGTAGATGGAAAGCTAGGTGTCGATCCCAAAGCACGGAAGCTTGATGAAAGGGGGAGCCTGAAGCTGATAGAAGAATAGAAAGATTGATGGATGCTTACATTGTTACAACTTGAAAGAAAAGACAGAATGATCAAGACTGAAGATGTGTCTTAACAGAGAATAGTCACTGAAGACTTCGTCAATATCCGAGGGGGAGTCTGTTAGTGCATTACGTCTATTGACTTCGTCTTGTATCATGATATAGAATAGAATAGGTTAGATTATCCAGTGCACGAGGTTTGAGAAGTGATTGTTAGAAGTTTAGAGAGTGATTTCGCTTATATGGACAAGTCCATTAAAGTGAAATCAGAACCTTGTGATTTCGCTTCAATGTCAAGACATAAAAGCGAAATCAGAATTAAGTGATTTCGCTTCAAGGGCATGTACACATAAGCGAAATCAACACTCCTATATATAGTGCACTTGTTAGTTCATTCGATACGTGACCTCTGAAAGTGTAACGAAGTGCTGCCGGTTTTCTGTCAGGTTGTAATCAGTGTTAAAAGCAATATAATTGACAGATTAAAGATTAACAAGCGGTGTTCGTGTCTAGTTCTCTGATTCCGCCTTTGAACTGGACTTACAACTCTTCTGAATGACTCAATCGGGTCAAATAACGATCCAACACAATCTAAGCATGTACTCCTCCTAGTCGTCCCGGAGACGGCATTCCAACGACTACGTCGGGCAGAACCACGACAGCCGTTACGGAACCCTAGATTAATCGGGCAGCGTATCTAATACGTATCCAGGGGTAATAATACTTACAACGGAGCAGAACTTCGCTAATTAGGGGGTATAATACCCGAGTATTACTTCTACTATTCAGAATTTAGAGAAAGGAAATCGTTGTGAGCGAATTCCAAATGAAATCCGATGCGTTCTATTTATAGGTGTTGAATTTGGCTTTGTCGCAGCCCGCGTAACATAGGGGCAGGGCTTACGTGGCCCGCGTCAAAGTTGGGTCAACGCGTAGCTCGTCCGAATCATCACATAGACTTGCCACGATGATGACACGTGTCGGCCTGGGGTGTTGCCGCGTTCTTGATCTCTTGCGGCCCGCGTTAACTTAATAGGGGTCTTACGCGGCCCGCCTTAACTTATAAATCAACGAAATCAGTTTTAAACCTTCATACCGCCCGTGTAAGGTTGGGGTGAGGTCCTACACGGCCCGCCTCAGCCCAAGATTTCAATTTTTTATTTATTTTTAATACTATTTAATGTATTTGAGGCCCGTTTTCGTGTATGGGGTGTATTTTGGGATATTTTAAAATATACTAAGGTGTCGGAAAAATTATGAGGGTGTCAGTTTATTGAGGATTGTTACATCCTCCCCACCTTGTTTTAGAGCTCGTCCTCGAGATCTACTGGAACAAGTGTGGATATTTCTTTTGCATTTCAGATTCAAGCTCCCATGTATACTCAGGTCCTCTTTTGGAGTCCCACTTCACTTTGACCAGAACTAGTCTCTTATGTTCAGGTTCTTGACTTTCCTGTCTTCAATCTGTAGAGGCCTTTCTACAAACTTGAGTTGTTCATTTACCTCTATATCCTTAAGAGGTATCATTAGTGATTCATCAACTAAACACTTTTTGACATTAGATACATGAAATACATCATGTATTCCTGCCATTTCCTCTGGCAGTTGTAGCTGATAGGCTACAGGTCCTATTCTTTTAATAATCTCAAAAGGTCCAATATACATGGGACGTAGCTTTCCCCGTTTGATGAATCTTACCACTCCTTTCCAAGGAGAGACCTTCAACAATACTTTATCTCCTACTTGAAATTCCAATGGTTTGCGTCGGTTATCGGCATAGCTCTTTTGTCGATCACGTGCTGCTTTTAGTCGTTCCTTGACTTGAATAATCTTGTCAGTTGTTTCTTGTACTATCTCAGGTCCAGATAGTTGCTTTTCCCCAATTTCGTCCATAAAGTGCTTCGAATGGTGCAGCATTTATACTGGTGTGATAACTATTATTATAAGAAAATTCTATTAAAGGTAAGTGATCGGCCAATTACCTCCGAAATCAATTACACAAGCTCTAAGCATGTCCTCCATTGTCTGAATTGTTCTTTCGCTTTGTCCGTCTGTTTGAGGATGATAAGCTGTGCTCAGATTTAACTTGGTTCCCATTACCTTTTGGAAACTTGACCAAAAATGAGAGGTAAATCGGCTATCCCTATCAGAAATGATTGATAAAGGTATTCCATGTAAAGAAACAATTTCATTTACATACAATTTAGCTAGCTGTTCCATACTGAAAGTTTCTTTCATTGGTAGGAAATGAGCTTACTTGGTTAACCTATCTACAATCACCCAGATTGTATCATTACCTTTCTTTGTTTTGGGTAATTTAGTAACAAAATCCATTGTTATCAATTCCCATTTCCACACTGGCATTTCTAGCTGTTGCAATAGACCTGAGGGTTTCTGGTGTTCACCTTTAACTTGTGAACAAGTTAAACATTTAGAAATATAAACGGCTATGTCCTTTTTCATTCCTATCCACCAGAAATTTTTCCTTAAATCCTGGTACATTTTATCACTTCCTGGATGCATCGTATACTTAGACTTATGGGCTTCTTCTATTATACGATGACGTAGGTTTCCTAATTTAGGTATCCACATTCTTTTTCATGGAATCTCCAAATTCCATCTGTTCCTTGTTCTAATTCCTTAACCATACCTTTTAGTTTTTCAGTATCATCCTTGATTACTGATTTTTGTGCTTCTCTTATTTGTTCATTTAAATCTACTTGTAGATTTAATTTAAGAGAACGTACCATTTTTGGCTTTTCATGATACTTCCAGCTTAAAGCATATGCCACTACATTTGCTTTTCCTTCATGATAATGGATATCACAATCATAGTCACTAAGCATCTCCATCCAGCGTCTTTGTCTCATATTCAACTCCTTTTTGCCCGAAAACATACCTTAAACTTTTATGATCGGTGAATATGGTAAACTTACTACCATAAAGGTAATGTCTCCAAATCTTAAGGGCAAAAATTATAGCTCCTAATTCCAAATCATGGGTTGAATAATTCTCTTCATGATTCTTAAGTTGTCTAGATGCATAAGCTATAACGTTTTGACGTTGCATCAATACACATCCATAACCTAATTTAGAAGTGTTACAATAGACTACAAAGTCTTCAGTTCCTTCTGGTAACGCTAATATGGGTGTATGGGTTAATCTATGCTTAAGAATTCTAAATGTTTCTTCTTGTTTTGGTCCCCATTCAAACTTAATGGATTTACAGGTTAACTTAGTTAAAGGAATGGCTATTCTAGAGAAATCTCGAATAAATCTCCTATAATAACCGGCCAATCCTAAGAAACTTCTAACCTCAGTTGGTGACTCAGGGGTTTTCCATTTGATAATCGCCTCGATCTTTGTTGGATCTACATGAATTCCTTCATGGTTTACTAAGTGACCAAGAAATTGTACCTGTTCTAGCCAAAACTCACACTTTGAAAATTTAGCATAAAGCTTTTCCTTTCTTAATAAACTTAAAAGTGCGTGCAAATGCTTTGCATGATCTTCCCTATTTTTAGAATAAATGAGAATATCATCTATGAAGACGATTATGAATTTATCCAAATATGGCTTACATATTCGGTTCATCATGTCCATAAATGCGGCTGGGGTATTGGTTAAACCAAATGGCATGACAGTAAATTCATAATGGCCATACCTTGTTCTGAATGCGGTCTTAGGAATGTCTTCTTCATGTACCTTTAATTGATGATATCCTGACCTTAAATCGATTTTAGAGAAAAATCGAGCTCCTTGCAGTTGATCGAACAGATCATCGATTCTCGGTAATGGGTACCGATTCTTAATCGTGACTTTGTTCAATTCACGGTAATCAATGCACATACGCATTGATCCGTCCTTCTTTTTGACAAATAAAATCGGTGCTCCCCAAGGTGACGAACTTGGTTGTATGAATCCTTTTTCTAGCAATTCGTCTAATTGTTTCTTCAATTCCTGCATTTTGGCGGGTGCCAAACGGTAAGGTGCTTTGGCAATTGGTGTTGTTCCTGGTAGCAGATGGATTCTGAATTCAACTTCTCTGTCTGGTGGTAGTCCTGGTAATTCTTCTGGAAATATATCTGAAAACTGAGATACTACTGGAATGTCTTTTAGTTCTTTTCCTTTAGTGTTAGTGATTATGGAAATCAAATACACTATAGAACATTTTCTTATATAGCTTGCAGTTTTCATCATAGAGATGAATTTAGTGGACTTGGAGGGTTTATCTCCTTTAATTGTGATCGTTTTACCTTTTGATGAATTTACTTGGATTGACTTTTGATCACATAAAATACTGGCTTTATTGGCTATTAACCCATCCATTCCTAAAACAATATCAAATCATGTCAGATTCATTGGGTAAAGGTTTGCCCTAAACTTCTGATTTAAAATTTCTATTCTTGCTCCCTGCAAGATTTCAGAAATCTTAACTATTTCTCCATTAGCTGTCTCTACGAGACATTCTTGTGGTAGTTTAGTTAATGAATGATTTAGAAGTTTGCAAAACGAAGTATTAATGAAACTTTGGTTTGCACCAGAGTCAAATAATACCTTAGCAAAAACATCATTAACTAAAAACGTACCAGCTATCAAATCTGGAATCATCTTGGCTTCATTTGCGGTTAGAACGAATGCTCTAGCATTTTTAGTGTTCCTGTTGTTCACTGCTGGAGCCAATTTTGGACAATTCAGCTTGATGTGACCTTTTTCTCCACAGTTGTAGCATAGTCCATTAGTGGATTTCCTCCTGCAATCTTCTTCCTTGTGTCCTGGCATCTTGCAGAAATTGCAAAGAGTGGAGCATTTTCCCGAATGCTTTTTCTTGCAGATCTTGCAGAAAGGTGCAGAGGTAGAACCTATATTCCTACGGTTGTAATTCCCAGAACGGAATTCTTGAGTAAGCCTTTGGGTTAGGTTTCTCCTCTGATCTTCTTCCCTAGTACGAATTAACTCATCTGTCAAGGTATTGGCTAGTTCTACTGTCACACCCCCAAAATCCACACGCGGAGTATCACCGCTTGGAGGCGTGACATGACCAGGATCCAGCCACCAATCATATTGAACAATGTATTTAAAATAGATAAAATCCAACCGCGCAATATAATTGGTGTTCAAAAACTAGTTACCCAAGTTCAAATTAAACAGCGGAAGCATAAGACGTAAAACCAAAACATAAGTTCAATAAGTTCATAAAGTTTAAATGTTTAGAACGGGACATAACAGTCCATATCCCACAACGACCTCCTCGTGCAAGCTCCATAAGCATCTAACGACCTGCAAAGCATGTAGTAACGAGTCAACAACAAAGTTGAGTGAGTTCACAGTTGGTTGTCCATTTTAGAGTTGTTTCCAAAATCGTAGTTTAATCTTAACCAGCTATCCAGCCGTGGGGGTTACCCCATAGTTCGAAAACGTTTATTAGTTAACCCATTTTTACTTCGGCCGTTTCAGCCGTGGGGGCTACCCCATGTTCATAATCCCTGGCTATCCAGCCCGGCACTCCGGCCGTGGGGGCAACCCCTTTTTTTTAAACTACCAGACTCGTTACCATATCGACTACTAACGAAAATAAGTTGTGCCCTAGCGTCGGTGTCTATCATCACCGGCGTGCCATAGTCCATTAGTACACACCCGTCCGAACGGCACGGTGTGAGGTTTGTTAAACCTAATAGCGCTATTAACTAATGACCCGCTCGCCATTGGCCTCGGAGATTAAGTCGATATAAAATGAGGGACTTTGTTGATAGAGTTCTAGTCTAGTAAATCTAAATCCGTCCCAACAGGACGAGGAATTCACATTCCTGAACACGTCCCAATAGGACGAGGAATCCCTATTCCTTAACCCATTCCCACCGGGAATTACCATGCTTTGTAGAAAAGTGTGAACTTACCTTGGTTTGCTCGGTTAGATTAGTTACTCTAATAGTCAGGAATTAAGCACATCCTAACATGGTACAGATAACAATCAGTTTCACGTGCATGCATAATACGTATCCTACGTACGGTTTATCTACTCATTACTTCTATCACATAGCACGCACTCACGTTAACATTTCACGCCCATATAAACATCCCATCTATACCCATTCAAAAGCAAACATACGATATTGGATATAACACTTTCATTGACATAATACACATTAGATCATTCTCAGATAACCTACCCGACATTTAGACACGCAAATAGCTACTTATGTCGTTTCAGCTTTAACATTCAAATCTGGGCTGTTTTCGGGAATTTTAATAAAATAGTCAACTTGCTCCAAAAATTCCCAAACTTTTATAAAATGTTTTAAACAATCCAGTTATTACTGTGTAAAAATATCGGGATCCAATTCATTACCAATATTTTGTAAAAAATCATTTACCGGACTGCAATCAGATTCATCACTTTCTGACTACAGTCCACGAAACAATTTATTTAAAATTCATCATAAGTCCGATTGATGAAATTCCGGTTGGAACATTACAACGACATCAGTGGCCATCTACAGTACAAATTTCATGAGCTAATTCTACACAGATTTCAAGTTATGAGGAAAAACATAACACACATTTTCTGCAGTAAAAACATAGCTTTTGCTGCTGTGAAAAACGACCCTTTAAAAATAGCAAACGAAGTCCAAAAATTATGATTCTAGTGCCATTAGAACCGTATTTCAAAATAACACGTTATAGACTCAAGAAAATCAATTTTTCGTTCAGTTATGACCCGGTTACAGCCGACTGAAGGTGGCTGTAACAGTTTGACAGCTTCTTGTTTTCAGCTTATAGCGCTCTAACGCAAGTTCTATTTGTTCCGTTAACATGTTTAGTGATCAACAACGACATTTAACATCACTTGCAGCAGGTTATCATTTATTTAACTCATATTTATCATGTCAAGTACCATCCTTCATATCAGATTTCCAGAGTACAAGTTTTCATCAAGTAACCAACATAAACAAGACAACATCATACTAGCATTATTTCATCATAATACATCCTTTAACTACTAAAAATAGGAAGTAACCAAGAGTTAACAAGAAGCTTACAACTAGCTTATAGCTAGGGAAGATCATAAGTGAAAATGTAGAGGACAATAGCAAACGAAGGTCGTCCTTCAAGTTCTGTGAGCACTGAGCCTCGTTATACACCTTGTAGTACACTTGAATGGCTTGAATGGAAATCGAAAATGGATGTGGTGGAAGGGGGTGTTCGGCAGAAGGTTATGGAGGAGAGGGAAGTGGGTATGATGTGTAGAAGATGGTGAGTTGATAAGTATTCTTATAACTCCCTAAACCCTTTTATCCAGAGGTTATTATGTCAACTCAAGTACAAACATGATCTTCACATAATCTTGTCAAAATCAAAATGGGATTACATGGGGATTGTGCAAGATTTAACTAAATCTTGTGGTGTAGGGCCCCATGGGCCGATTACTTAGGGGGGAGGGGGTTAAGTGAAAGTTGAATGATGAGTAGGTGATTAGTGGGGGGGGGGGTGTTAAGTGTAAGACTTTTTTTAATGAGTTTCATGCTTTATGTAATGTGTTATAGTGCTTGGGGACCATAACTAGCTCAGAAAAAGTGAAACAATATTTTTAACAATATTTTGGTGTCCCAGGTAATGTCCGGTTGTTCGGTTAGATACCATTTCGTTAAAGTGCTAAGTTATTCCGTATAGTGTCCTTTATGTATCTTTTTGTAACACTTTTAATTCCCATCACTTAGGAAAACATTCAGGACCATTTAGTCAATTTTCTTCACAAGACTAGTATGTTAAAAAGCACATGTAAGTATGACGCAGTAATCAGAAAGCAGTTAAGTAATTCAGCACAGTCATTAAGCACTTAATTAATATTAACTAGTCGTACGGATACATGTAATTATGAGGGTTGTCACATTCTCCCCCTGTTAAGAAAATTCCGTCCCGAAATTTAGCACGTGTTTACTAAGGAAGCTAGTTAAGTTGCGTGTGTCACAACCCCCCGATCCCTAATCCCTGGGAACGGGCGGCCGCGAGCCAGTTTCGGTGGTATCGCGTATTGTATAATTTGGCAGCGGAAAAATTTCATCAGGACCGTAGTTAGGAAATATTTGATCAGAGTAAACCACCATATTTTATAAATATAATTATATATGGGAAAAAAACCCAAATTCGTAGTACACATGTTTCCATAGGAATAAATCCTATTTTATTTATTAAAAACATCTATTTTATTTTAGGTAACTCTATTGCCACTTTTCGAAGCTTTCAGTGCTCTCCAGCTGGCTTTTATTGGCTTCACACTAAGCTACCTGAAACACGTGTTTAAAACATTTTATCAGCAGGAAATACTGGTGAGTGAATCCCAGTTTAATCAAGTTTAAATAAAAGTCACAGTGAACAGTATTGAGAGCGATCACATTGTTTATGTCTACACAATTACTCCATTTGGTACTATCAATCCACTGACTTGTGGGTCATATTACACATTGGCTAACTCATTGTCCAATGGTAACGTACTGTCAACCTTGACTTACTACTCACAGTGTAGTAAATTTTGTATACAAAACCCCAACATACCGGCAGTAATTGAAGAACTACAAAGACTCAATCACCGCTTAATCACATTGTAAAACATTTAAGGTTTTGTAAATAATTACAAAAAGGTTATCAAAAAGAGGATAAACTCACAAAAAGGTTTATACAAAAAGAATGATTACTCACTTTGCTATCTTAGACTTCGCGTAAGGGTTTCCTGGGATTAATCTATAATTTACACAAATGTACATAGGTTAGTATCATAACCCTTTGAAAATATTAATAATACTCTCCCCAAGACGGTATTCCAATAACTACGTCGGGCAGAACCACGACAGTTATTACGGATCCCTAAATCAATCGGGCAGCGTATCTATTACGAAACTGGGGTTATAATACTTACAACGGAGCAGAACCTCGCTAATAAGGGGATATAATACCCGCGTATTATCTCTACTATCAGAAATTGTGATTTGAGAATGAATTGTGAACGAGTTTCAACTGAGACCCGAGGCCATCTATTTATAGTTGCTGATTCTAGGTTTGTCGCGGCCCGCGTAACATACGGGCAGGGTTTACGCGGCCCGCGTTGACTCCAGGTCAACGTATAGCTTGGCTGAGTCGATATGTAGGCTTGACGGGTGTTGGGCCAGGTGGCGGCCCAGGGCTGCGCCATATTTTGGGACACTCGCGGCCCGCGTAAGTGTAAAGGGTAGCTTACGCGGCCCGCCTTAACTTAAGGAATCAAACGAAATCAGATCTACACCTTCATACTGCCCGCGTAAGGTTGGGGTGGGGTCCTACGCGGCCCGCCTCAACTTAAATATTAAGTTTTTTATTTATTTTTAATACTATCTAATAAATTTGAGGCCAGTTTTCGCGTATGGGGTGTAGTTTGGAACAGTTTGGGATATTTTAAAATATATTAGGGTGTCAGAAAAATATTCGGGAGGGTTGTTATATTTTGGGTATCACTCCTGGATTATTTAATAAAATATATAGTGTACTCACAGTATAGTAACCCAATTCCACTTTATCCCTACGTCACGAGACAGAACCCCAACGAATTTAGGCAGAGCCTTGACATACGTTACAGGGTCCTACGTCACTTGGACATGGTATCAGTGATCAGGGCTACAATACTTAAAACAGGGTATGGTTTTATTATTATTATAGGTTTAATATTTAAAGAAAAAGAAATAGAGATCGCTAGACTAAGAGAAAGAAAACTGAGCAAATTTCCTTTGAAGCTTATGTTCTCTTTTATAGTTGAATTCTCAAATTTTAATGGACACGTAAAAGATTCCTTCAAATCCTTTGAACATACACGTATCCAAATATTATCTAATGCATTTGATTTTTTCTTTTTCTTCTTTTCTATTTTTGTTTTACGTAACTATCCATACATTTCTATTTGCATGTGTTAGTTTTATTATTATTATTATTATTTTATTATTATATGTATTATAATTGCTTCACTCATTTGGCGCTTATAACTTCTAAAATACAACGTTTTATAAAATAATAAATATGTCATTAGAACGAGAATAATTTTATCTACATTTTGAACCAAGTTTCATTAAAAACAGAGTAGGTCCAAATATAATGTATTTTTATAATTTAAATGGTTCCTACGCTTGCCCAAAATACCTCATATTTTTATTGGTCAACCAACCCATGATGCATCCTTTTAATAACATAAGTTTTTATATATTTTATATAAATAAAAATTTTGGGAATGTTACATCCTCCCCACCTTGTTTTAAATCTCGTCCTCGAGATTCCCTGAAATATGGATGATTTTTTTTTAGTTTAGTTTCAAGGTATATTCTGGTCCTTGCTTTGAATTCCACATTACTTTGACCAGAACTATTCTCTATGTTTTGAGACTCTTATCTTATCAAGAGTTTTTAATGAAGGTAAAAAATTATTCTCACCTGCGTAAGTTTTTAGATATTTTGTGTCTCAGCATAATTCTTAGTTACAGGTTTCCTAATGCGTTAATAATTGCAAAGGAAGTTCTTATACTTTTGATGGCGTCCCAACTTAAAGAGTTCCTGTCGTTCATCTTGTCGCACGAATTTCAAGACAAATGATCAAACGAAATAATGTTTGATATTGGAATTATAGATGTATACGAGAGATTCCTAAAATTATCATTGACACACACATGTTTGTGATTAATTCCTAATTGTCAATCATTATGGCTTTTCAATTTCCTTATAGATACACATATCTATAAAATCATGTATTTCACCTACCTGTAATATACACACCATTCATAAGATCAATGTATTTAATAGATTCATATTTCCAAAGAAATATCAGACATCAGGTCATGGTACTATTTAAGAATTTCCATTATCATAACATATACCCTATCTTACCCGGTCTTGCCGGAGAGGTAACCCCATCTCACCCGGACAAGCTGGAGAGTCTACCGCACCATACCCAGTTTTACCGGAGAGGTAATTATCATGATATTTCCCATAAATAGACTTCTCTCAAATTAGGATTTTGAAAGTACATCGTTTATTATAGTTTGCATCAAGAAACAATGAAATCAGTATTCTCATGATGGATCACGTTCTAGAACCGAGTAGTACCAATAAACAAGAAATAACAGTGGCCAGTTGTTATCGCTTATTTATCATACAGGCACTGTTCTAGTTATCATCCTCACGGAATCCCAATAATCATCACACTTTATCTATGAAAGTAATTGGCTTATCTCAAAGCTTTATACTAAGGCATTCTTCTTAGGTTCAAGTCTAAAATACTGTCCTGGTTGTTACCAGTGAATATCAATATCCCAACTCTTTCATTTAAGCATAGATATTATGGTTGTAGTTTTCTTTTGGTTGGAGAATGGAGTTTTCAAATATATCAGGTTCAATGTAATAATTATGCTTTACAACTAACTCTATTTATGCATATAAAATCTTAGATCCCGTTACAAGGAATATTTCATTGAGACAAATGGCATTTTAAAACATAGTAGGTTTCATGGTTTATTCTTATAATAACTTCATGTTTTTCATATGAATTACCAATGATATTTTCTTTTATGTTTATCTTACAGAAGATATTATATTGGGTATACCATCAAGAAATTCTATTGGGTATAGGCATGTATATGTATAAAATTTCAATTCTCTAGTTAATATTAAACTTACGGAATATATACACACATATATAAAATAATAAATATACATTCGATGGTACCAATTATCAAGCTTACCATGACTTTATTTTATCCTTTTATAAATGTAGTATATTGAAATAAATTTCTGTCAAATATAATATTTTGGAATTAAAAGTTTAGGGAAATAAACTACTCAAAATATAAATTTTCTGGACTCATAAGAACAGTTTCATTTTTAACTAATGAGTTAAACAATATCAGACTCACTATTTATGTTACCATAATAATTTCTCCTCAAGTAACCATTTATATATCTATTCTAATTATCACATTCCTACCTTTTCCTTTATAAGAATCAATTATAATATACATTTAAGATTGAGAGGCATTATTTAGAAGAATATGTGCATATGTGACCCATAACATTGTATTTATGGGTTACCAAGAGATATATATACTATACATAAATTACTTTCTATAATTCATAACAATATAGCGGATATATATATAAGATTAAATATTAATATATAGTATAAACTTAAAACACATAACATAGTAAGTAATACAAAGTTTGACATTTCAAAAATTGATTCTAAATATATTTGAGTAATATACATGTATTAAAATATGTATGTATATCCCATACAATATTAATAGTAAGAGTTAATTACATAGTTAGTCCCTGTGGTTTGCACAAAATAACAAACTTAGGTACTAATAGTTTCTGATAACATTCTAGGGTATTAACTTTTCATTTTGTAACGTTTGAGGGTATTAAGCTTATTTCTAGGCTTAAAATCACATTTTGTTAGTACATAAGTATGTTATTTTGTGCAAACCACAGGGACTACCTATGTTATTACCTTAGAAGTTAATACCTCCAAACGTTACAAAATGAAAAGTTAATACCCTAGAAGGTGATTTTAAACTATTAGTACCTAAGTTTGTTATTTTGTGCAAACCACAGGGACTAACTATGTAATTAACTCTAATAGTAATTTATTTAAAAATATTACAATATTAAGATTGTAATCTGAATTTTAAATAAAGTTATATATAAAGGACAAAAGTACTAAACACATATTTGAGTCAACTATTCTTATGTGGAGCATCCATTTTTTTTATAATTTAGGATACTCAATCCTGTAACTAATATGACTGGTTAATCTTATAATTAATTATTCCCAAGCATAAGACCTATTCTGGATATACCTTAATATTAAAGATTTGTAGAAATGCTTTCAACGTTTAGTTAAGCCTTTCTACGTAGTCCAACTAACCCAAATTTCTAAAAATTTTAAATGATTTTATTGAATCATGAATACCCATTATATTCATTTACCTATCTATTTTATTACTAAGTATTTCAATAGAAACTTTCACAAGTAATCTTAACATTAGTTATTTCATAAGATTATGAAAGTATGAAGTCTTATGGTCAACTAGTTATAAATCAGAAAGAATAAAATAGAGTGGTGAATTGGTACATCTAAGTTTCAAAATTTGCTTTGGCTAGATCCACTAAAGCAATCTTTTAAAAATTTTATTACTTCTTAAAATCCTTTCAGTTAATTTAATAGCTTCAGTTTTATTTATTTAAATATAAATTATTTTGAAACAATATTATTAAAATCACAAAGTTTTAAAGCTCTATACCATATATTTCAATATGTATTTTAAACCAAAATAAATGATTGATTCTAAAAGAAAATCATAAACATGACTGCTTTGTTAATAACTAACTTAGTTTGATGTATATTAACAATTGAATGTATTTAAATACATTTTTATAGGTATACAAATTATTACATTTATATATTTTATATGTCAGATCTAATGATATATATGACAATATTAAAACATGTATTAATAATAAATCGTGTAACTATTTTAACTGATCAACTCCCATTTCTAAATAAAATATTTCATGATTTTTCTAACTATTTTAACGTATACATATTATGATATTATTTGAGTAGGTGATATTACTTATCACAGAAAAATTTCTAGTACAAACATTTGGGTATAATCATAAAAATGGATTGATTAAAAATGGCGAACATTGCGACTCGTATATATATATATATGTATTTATTACAAACTACAACTGGAATTCAAAATAAACTAGGGATTATGCATCCGTAACTTATTTTAGTCTATCTAGGTTATAGAAGTATTATGCTCAACATGCTTTTATGTAATGTTTATTCTATCTCCTGTCTCTACTAAGTTGTTATCTAATGGGCAAAGTTTCTTTAAAGTTTCTAACTCATAGGCGGCATGGGTGCTGGTACTGGTTTGGCCGTTCGACTATTTAATATAAGTTAGCATTTACTGCTGTAGTGGCTAACATATGGAGATTTACCCATTGTCCATCTAATTCACCTTCCCATGGTAGGTTATTGCCTGCTTCCTGAGTTTGTGTATTTATTTCCTGATTGATTATCGCTCCCTTTGGTTGTGACTTCTTTATTTTCTCTCGACTTTTGCTAATAATCCAACTTCTCTTCTTAATGGTGAATGGTTTCTCAGACTGTGCCTTACGAATAAATATTCCTTCTTCAATATCTGCTGAGTATCCTAAGGGATTTGGTTGAAATAAGGTTCCCTTATCTTTTGGTGAACTATCTAGTTGACGATAGATGTCCGAAATTCTTTGCTTACCCATACTGTAGACTAACAAATAGTCAAATAATATAAAACACATAATCACATAAGTTATTTCCTAACACGGAATTTAAAATTTAAGTGTCAGCAGAACACTTCTTTGGCTTGAACCAGTGGCTAGGCTCTGATACCACCTTCTGTCACAACCCCCGATCCCTAATCCCTGGGAACGGGCGGCCGCGAGCCAGTTTCGGTGGTATCGTGTATTGTATAATTTGGCAGTGGAAAAATTTCATCAGGACCGTAGTTAGGAAATATTTGATCAGAGTAAACCACCATATTTTATAAATATAATTATATATGGTAAAAAAAACCCAAATTCGTAGTACACATGTTTCCATAGGAATAAATCCTATTTTATTTATTAAAAACATCTATTTTATTTTAGGTAACTCTATTGCCACTTTTACAGGGTAGCAGTCAGACCCGCTATGCTATATGGAACAGACTGTTGGGCTATCAAGAAGACACAAGTGCGCAAGATGGAGGTAGCAGAGATGAGGATGCTGAGGTGGATGTGTGGACAAACGAGGTTAGACCGGATAAGAAATGAGGTTTTTAGGGAAAGATTAGGAGTGGCTAGTATATCGGAGAAGATTAAGGAGGGGAGATTGAGATGGTTTGGGCATGTGAAGCGGAGGGAAACGACGGCACCAGTTAGAGTAGTGGAAACTCTTACTGTCGAGGGGAGGAGAGGAAGAGGCAGACCCAAACTGACATGGGATGAGCAGATTCGGCATGATTTAGTAGAGTTGCATCTTTCTGAGGACATGGTCCAAGATAGGACTGCGTGGAGGCATAGGATTAGGGTTATGGACTTCTAGAAGATACTACAGTAAGGTCTTAGGTGTATCTTAAGGAGGTAGGTTTTTCCTAGTCTTTAAGGGACTTTTCCGGTGATTGCCTTCTTGTGTTTATGCCCAAATGATGTTGTATGCATGCTATTATACATGATTTATATTATACTGTGTCAACTCGGATCAATTTCTTGGTATGGGGGACTTCTTATTTGTGTATTATTTGACTTGGTGTGTTGGTTTGTTGTTCGTTTTCGAGCCGAGGGTCTCTCTGGAAACAGCCTCTCTATCCCTATGGATAGAGGCAAGGTCTGCCTACATCCCACCCTCCCCAGACCCTATAAGTAGCTTTGCTATTTGTGGGATTTACTGGGTATGCTTGTTGTTGTTGTTGTATTGCCACTTTTCCAAGCCTTCAGTGCTCCCCAGCTGGCATTTATTGGCTTCACACTAAGTTACCTGAAACACGTGTTTAAAACATTTTATCAGCAGGAAATACTGGCGAGTGAATCCCAGTTTAATCAAGTTTAAATAAAAGTCACAGTGAACAGTATTGAGAGCGATCACATTGTTTATGTCTACACAATTACTCCATTTCGTACTATCAATCCACTGACTTGTGGGTCATATTACACATTGGCTAACTCATTGTCCAATGATAACGTACTGTCAACCTTGACTTACTACTCACAGTGTAGTAAATTTTGTATACAAAACCCCAACATACCGGCAGTAATTGAAGAACTACAAAGACTCAATGACCGCTTAATCACATTGTAAAACATTTAAGGTTTTGTAAATAATTACAAAAAGGTTATAAAAAAGACGATAAACTCACAAAAAGGTTTATACAAAAAGAAGGATTACTCACTTTGCTATCTTAGACTTCGCGTAAGGGTTTCCTGGGATTAATCTATAATTTACACAAATGTACATAGGTTAGTATCATAACCCTTTGAAAATATTAATAATACTCTCCCCAAGACGGTATTCCAATAACTACGTCGGGCAGAACCACGACAGTTATTACGGAACCCTAAATCAATCGGGCAGCATATCTATTACGAAACGGGGGTTATAATACTTACAACGGAGCAGAACCTCGCTAATAAGGGGATATAATACCCGCGTATTATCTCTACTATCAGAAATTGTGATTTGAGAATGAATTGTGAACGAGTTTCAACTGAGACCCGAGGCCATCTATATATAGTTGCTGATTCTAGGTTTGTCGCGGCCCGTGTAACATACGGGCAGGGCTTACGCGGCCCGCGTTGACTCCAGGTCAACGTATAGCTTGGCTGAGTCGATGTGTAGGCTTGACGGGTGTTGGGCCAGGTGGCGGCCAAGGGCTGCGCCACATTTTGGGACACTCGCGGCCCGCGTAAGTGTAAAGGGTAGCTTACGCGGCCCGCCTTAACTTAAGGAATCAAACGAAATCAGATCTACACCTTCATACTGCCCGCGTAAGGTTGGGGTGGGGTCCTACGCGGCCCGCCTCAACTTAAATATTAAGTTTTTTTATTTATTTTTAATACTATCTAATATATTTGAGGCCAGTTTTCGCGTATGGGGTGTAGTTTGGAACAGTTTGGGATATTTTAAAATATATTAGGGTGTCAGAAAAATATTCGGGAGGGTTGTTATATTTTGGGTATCACTCCTTGTTGATGCATTTTTAGTGTCTGTAACTAGTCTTGTTTAATGATGTATTTTGAATGGTCTTTTATTAATTATCGAGTCTGTATGTTATGTTGACCAAGTCAGATATCCTCCTATCCACTTGTGTACAACTTATTTGTCTCTTTTGGTATGTAATGTATTATGAACAATGCATGTTGCATTAAAGGGTAGTTTTGTCATTACTATGTTTATATGTTGCTGATTGTTGCTGTCTGATAACAGGAACAAACACAACAGTTGCAGTCCTCGACGAATCAGACTTCTGTTTCGTCGGAACACTTCATGGCGAAACAGACTTCTGTTTCGTTGAAGGTCATGACGAATCAGACCTTGATTCGTCATGTATTGGGCTGTTCCAGGCCCAATGTTTGGCCCATGTTCAGATTCGTCAAACACTTCTTGTGTTTCGTCGACATCAGTGGCCAGGGACTATATAAGCAACACTTTGTGTTCATTTGAACTCAGAGTGATAAGAAACAGACCATAGTAACAAAACTCTGCCAAAATTTAGTCTGAACTGTGTTTGTATCAGTTGTAATAGGTTCTTATCCCATTAATCAATCGAGTGTGTATCATTGATTAATCCGTTGTTATTATTGCTATATATGTTTGATTTGGCATAGTTACGTGGATTCCGCACACGTAACCGTGTTTACTATAAACAAGAGATTCGGTTCGTAATCGATCCTCAAATTTCGGGACCTACAATTGGTATCAGAGCTTTGGCTCTTATCCTTGTTTAAAATCAAACTTCTGGTTTTTATCAAGTATTTTGTGTGTGTTTTTCTGAAAAACTTGTTCTTGAAAAATTAATATTTTCTGAAAAATATTCATAAATCTGCTGTTTTAGTGTTGTTACTACAGATTTTTTATCAAAAACCTAAGTTAGATTGTTTGTTTATGCTTTAAACCGGGTTTTTATTGAAAATCTAGTGTATTTTCGTGTTTCGGAAATTTATCGGTGATCGGAAAACTCATCGGAAACTTCATGTTCTTGGATGTGTTCTTGAAATATTCATAGTTGTTCTTAGATAAGCTAGGAATTTGATCTGTTTCAATTGTTTAAAACAAGTGTTGAACTTAAAATAATATTACTTGACTTTTGTGTAAAAGTTGATCATTGGTCACAGTTCCTGTTTCGTTGAAAATAAGAAGTAACAAACATACCTTGTGTCAGGTTAAATATCTTGTTGTCTCTTCTTATCCTTGACTGGTCAGTAGATATTTTAAATATCTAAATCAACTGACTTTTACCCAGTTTTGACGAAACACACAGCCGACGAATCACATCTGTTTCGTCGCAACACTTTTGACGAATCAAACGTCTGTTTCGCCACAACATCTTTGACGAAACAAATTATGTTTCGCCACGAATCACAATTATCACAAGTCTGTTTCGTCGTCATTCATTCAGACGAAACAAACCTGTTTCGTGAACTCTGTTTCGTCGAAAACAGATCTGTTTTAAACAGAAGACTTATAACAGCTAGCTTACTGTTTGTTTTCAAGAAATTTGTGCAGGTACTATCATACATACATCAAATATGAGTTGTACTAGTCCATGGGATTGGAGTATGGATTCTAGACCACGTGAAGATCCGACGTCCGCAGCAGCGTGGGTGAAGAGTGTTTTTGGTCAACCAACTATAAGTGCCGGACAATGGGCTTTGGCATCCAATCAGAACCAAAACATTCAAAATCTTTTGATCAGTGAGAGCGAAACGGGTAGCAACAATCGCCCGCCAAAGTTGAATCATATGAACGAGTTTCCAACATGGAAAGGTCGTTTCATTACATATGTTCAAGGTCAAAGCACTGATATTTGGAGGTGTTTCATTACTCCACGCAATGATGCTCTTGAAGTAGCAGCGTCAACGGCTGAAGGTTTTACTAACATGCAGGAAAATGACAAGAAAGCATATGAATTTGAGAAAAAGTCATTTGCTGTTCTTACTCAAGCACTTCATAAAGATATCTATCATCAGTTTTCGTATTGTACGGACACGAAATCCTTATGGGATTGTTTGGTGACAAGAGGAGAAGGAAACGCAGCTTCCAGAAAAACACGGCATGATTTATTAAAGAAAGAGTTTGAGTCGTTCCAGTTCTTGGAAAACGAAACTCTAAATGATATGACCACACGGTTTTATCATTTGATTAGTGAGATGTTTGCATATGCTGTTGCTGCATCTCAAAAGGAAGTTTGTGCACGATTTGCTGATTCTCTACCACCAAAGTGGAGTCCATACATTGAGCTTCTAAAACATACAGGTATTCTAGATGCTGACACTATAACTATCTATGAATTTGTACAGAAGTTGGAACATAAAAATGATGAAGAAATCCGAAAAGCAAAACGCATTGCTGCTCCTCAGAACATTGAAATGTATTGTGGTGGAGGTTTTGACCCGTCAGCTAGTCTGAGGCAACCAAAGTTACAAACGGCGTTTGTATCAGATACAAACTCTTCTCCGTTTCCTCAACAAACTCAGACTTATTCTGGAGGAGGTTTTATTCCTTTTATACCTCCAGTAAATACTACTCAACCTCAAGCATATTCAGGAGGAGGTTTTAATCCATCCCTACCACAACAACAAGTCCAACCACAACAACAACAGCAAGCTCATTATACCAACAATCCTCCAACTCCAAACTCTAACACAGTCAAAGTTGATACATCAAACCTCTCAAATGTTAGCATTGAAGTAGCAAAGGAACATATGGAACTTATTAATACCATGGTCAGTGCTTACTGCGGTTTGGTCGCAGGTCAAATTGGAAACATCAATTTAACCAACGAAGACTATCTACAAATTAACCGTGATGAAATGGAGTTGATGGATATAAAGTGGGCATTCGCAAGTGCTGTTAGAAGGGCGAAGGACTTTATGGTTCGAACAGGAAGAAGTTCTTTGGAAAGCAAACAAGATACAAAGTACGGTTTTGATAAAGAAGCAGTTACATGCTTCAATTGTGGGGAAAAGGGTCACTTCAAACGTGAGTGCACTCGACCAAGCAGACAAGGCAATCAGAACCCATTCCGTAATCAGACGAGTACTTCAAATGCTAATCAAGACAATCGTGGAAAAGGGATAGTGGCTGTAACCAACACCACTAACCAGAATCAGTCTGGACCATCAAATGAAAGTCGTGCATTAACCGTACAAGCTGATGAAGGGTTTAATTGGTCTTTACAACTTGGGGAAAGTGATCAAGGTAAAGGAGGAACGGCGTGTTATGCTAAGATTATCAATCACATCAAGCACGTTCATAAGGAAGAATTTTCTGATAGTGACGACAGTTCTGGTCATACCGGGAGTTCTGATGAAGAAAGTTCTACTTCGAGTTCTGAATCTGATGTGAGCAAAGAAGCAAGTTCTAATCTTGATGACTTATTGCATGAAGCAGAAGATTTGAAATGTCAGAAATCAGTTCTGATCAAGAAGGCTGAGGTAGTATCTAAAGAAATGGAGAAGTTCTTTTCTGAAGACGGATCTTTCTCTTATCAGACTGCCTTTATGGCAAATGTCTCAGATTCTACAAGTCAGGTAAAATCTGAAATTCTTATCAACTGTAGAGATTGTGAGTATATGAAAAGTGAATTTGATAGAATAAAGCTTCACTGTGATTTGATTCATATTCACAATCAGAGTTTAGTTGTTGAAATGGCTAAATGCAAAGAAGCGAATATGGCTTTGATTCGAAACGAAAAAGAATTTAAATCTATGATTGAAATTCAAAAGAAAAATGTTTCCGAAGTGACAAAAACTGTTTATCATAAACAAGTTAGTATAAATGATTACATTAACATTGTTGAGGAAACTAAAAAGGAACTAGCCATTGCCAAATGTGAGCATGATGCAATCAAGCAAAAATTGGAGAGTTACTCTAACTCCCGATTTGTGCTCGATCACATTATTGATGTTCAACAACTAAAGGGAAACAAGAAAGGTGTTAGGTATAAGAAGTGTCCGCCCCATTTGAGACATGATTATACTTATATGCCTGATGAAGAAGAAATGCCACGGTTTGAATCCAGTGTGCCTCTTGATTATGAGGAAGTAACTACTGGCCTAGGGTTCAAATCGGACAATTCTCCAAGTACAAATTCTGAGCAAAAAGAGTCAACATCTACGAAACAAGGTCCTCCAACCATTGAGGACTATGAGTCGTCGGATGATGAATCTGAGTCAAATGTGAGTAAACAGGATAAATCACTTGACAAACTTAAAGGAGTAGAAGTTCCAATTGAGAATCATATACTGTGTGATCCTCCTACCCCTGCTGTTCAGTCTGTTGTTCAACAAGTGATAAATCCTGTGTCTACTGTTAAAAGTAATATTGTGTTGTACACTTTGGTTGGTGATTCTAAAATCTATTCAGATAATGATTTTCCAATTAAAAATGTCAATCCTTCATTGATTGATAATGTTTTTGAAAATAACACAAGTAAGTTTGTGGGAAAGTCGATTCAGGGAGTTAATGTGACTCAATGTAATCCAATTCCTAAGACTGAAATTAAAAGGAAATTTGGAAATCAGAAATCACCTTCAAAGCAACAACCTATTGCTTCTAAGGGTAAACAATCAGATCAACGAGCTAAATTGTCAAATGTTTCCAACTCAAAATTTGAAACAAAAGGGGCTCGTTATCAGAAGAAAAACAGCAATGTCAAATTTGTGGAATCGAGGGGTACAGATAAAATTGAGACTTTTGCTAACAAGTCAAACACTGATTTTGTACAAGTCAAAATTTTAAAACGTGATAGTCAAAACAATTACACTCAACATTCAAACGGGTGTGATGAAAAAGCTAGTACCTCGGGTTATACAAGTTCGACATCTGATCGTCGATCCAGTTCTCCTAAGTTTGTTGAAAGGAGAACGTGTTTTAAATGTGGAGAGTTTGGGCACATCATCAAAGATTGTGGTAACACTCCGAAAGCGAAATTTGTTGAAAGAGTATCACCTGAATCGATTCACCCTAAATGTCGTCCTGTTTCACCTAAACATGATAAAAGAACTATTAAAGAACAGGAATCGAAACAACGACATCAAGATGTGAAGAAAATAGAAAAGGCTTTAAAATCTAAGGTAAATTCTGTTCCAAGGAAACCAAGTTCACCTGTAAAACCAGAAATTTCAAAATTTGTTTACAAAACTCAATCTGGTAAACAAAAACAAACTTGGAAACCTAGGAAGAGTGAAGGTTCAGGGGGAGCTGTTTGTTTGGAAAACCATCAACAAATCAAGATCACTATTCGTGATGCTCAGGGACGACCCAAGACCACTTTGGCTTGGGTCCCCATCCTTAACTAATCATTGGATGATATGTGCAGGATGTTCCAGGAGGAACTATTAATAGTCATTGGATTGTTGATAGTGGGGCATCTAGGCACATGACGGGCGACTTACGGCTTCTATATGATGTGAGAAACATTAAAGGAGGCTATGTTGCTTTCGCTGGAGACAAAGGCGGTTACATCACTGGAGAGGGAATGATTTCCAATGGTGTGGTATGTTTCGATAAGATCAATTATGTTCGTCAAATTGATCATAATCTTCTCAGTGTGTCGCAAATCTGCGATAAAAAGTTCACCGTGCATTTTGATGATGCCGGTTGTTATGTGCTTAAACCTGGTTTCACAATTCCTGATGAATGGATTCTCTTATCGGCTCCAAGAATCAATGATCTTTATGTTCTTGATATGAGTCAAGCGATTACGACTTCTGCACAAGTCACATGTTTTGTCTCGAAAGCCACGGAGAAGGAGTCTATATCTTGGCACAGAAGAATGGGACACATTCACTTGAGAAAAATGAACCATTTGGTGAAAAACAATCTTGTGAATGGCGTACCCGTGAGAAGTTTTCATCTACAAGATATCTGTGTTTCGTGCCAGAAAGGGAAACAAACAAAGAAGTCTCACCCTTTAAAGAAAATCAACACTGTTGGCATGCCTCTCGAACGTCTTCATATGGACCTCTTTGGACCTATGAGACACAAAACAACGTTCGGAGATGTGTATTGTTTAGTAGTTACTGATGACTACTCTAGATTTTCTTGGGTAGCTTTTATGGCACACAAGAGTGATACTCCTCAAATCCTCAAGGATCTTCTTACAATGTTGGAAAATCTCTACTCGTTGAAAGTTAAGAGGATCAGAAGCGACAATGGAACTGAATTCAAAAACCGGATTATGGATGAGTTCTGTACTTCTAAAGGCATTCTTCATGAATACAGTTCTCCTTACACTCCACAACAAAATGGTGTCGCGGAGAGGAAGAATCGGACGATAATTGAAACTGCAAGAACAATGCTGGTAGAGTCGGCGTTTCCTGTTCAGTTCTGGGCAGAGGCTGTGTCGACTGCTTGCTACACATTAAACCGAGTTCTTACTGTTAAGAGACATGGCAAGACTTGTTTCGAACTTCTACAGAAAAGGAAACCAGATCTTTCAATTCTAGAACCTTTTGGTGGTCCATGCACTATGATTGATCCGGATGGAAAGTTTGGCGCGAAAGCTATCGAGGGTTTCTTCCTTGGATATGCTACACCAAATTTTCGTGTTTGGAATCTGACTACCAAAAAGATTGAATTATGGAGTGAAGTACGGGTTCAGAGATATACAGATCCTGTTAAAGCTCCAGGTGATCCTTGGATGTTTGATTATGATGGGCTATTCAACTCCTTTGACCTGCCAATTTTTGATGAAGATTCCGCAGCTGCTAGAATGATATTTGATAGTGACAATGCTGCTGAGTCATCATTAGTTAGACCTGTTGTTGTTAACTCACAAAGTTCTAATTCGTCTAACAACACGGTTCAAAATGAGGAAGTTGATAATGCTACTGAATACAATGAGTCATCAGAAGAAGATGAAGAAAATCTGGATGCGAATGAAGGTACTAAATCTCCAGTTGTTCCAATTCAGGGTATTTCTGTTGATACTCCTCATGTGCAAGTCGATGATACTGCTGAAGGAAATGCATCCACTTCTACGCATATTCCAGGTGTAGAGTTGGTTGTTGATCTTAATATTAACAATTTGGGTGTTAATGCTCGTGTTCCTGAAAATCCTGAAATGAGGATACACGATACCCATCCACAGCAGAATATCATAGGAGATGTCCAACAAGGTGTGCAGACACGTAATCAGCTGAGAAACAACCCGAGTGCTGGTTTGTATTCAGCTATTAGAGAATCTGGTCTACAAAATGATTGGTCTTTCGCGTGTTACGTTTCACAGGAAGAACCAAAATCTTGGAAGGAAGCTTTAAAAGATAATTCATGGGTTGAAGCCATGCAGGACGAACTGCAGCAATTTCAAAAGCTTGGTGTTTGGAAGCTTGTTGAAAAACCGGAGAATTACAAGAAAATTGGAACACGGTGGGTTTATAAATGCAAGAAAGATGATCGTGGAGTTGTTATTCGCAACAAAGCGAGACTGGTTGTTCAGGGCTTTCGTCAGATTGAAGGCATTGACTACAATGAAGTTTATGCACCTGTTGCACGTCTGGAAGCTATTCGAATCTTCTTAGCTTATGCTTCTTTCAAAGGATTCAAAGTTTACCAGATGGACGTTAAAAGTGCTTTTCTTCATGGTATTGTTCAAGAAGAGGTGCATGTCGAACAACCTCCAGGTTTTGAAGATCCTATTCACCCCGATCGGGTTTGGTTGCTCAACAAAGCTCTTTATGGTCTACATCAAGCACCTAGGGCTTGGTACGCAACCTTATCAAACTATCTTCTGGAGAATGGATTTAGACGAGGTCTTATTGATTGCACACTCTTTATCAAAGAACAAGACGAAGATCTTCTGCTGGTGCAGGTATATGTTGATGATATAATATTTGGGTCTACTAATGACTCTTTGTGCAGGCAATTCGAACGTGTTATGCAAGAAAAGTTCGAAATGAGCGCTATGGGAGAGATGAATTTCTTTTTGGGCCTTCAAGTTCAACAAACAGAGTCTGGGATATTCATTCATCAGACTAAATATGTTGGTGACATTTTGAGCCGATTCCAAATGTCAGATGCAACGCCCATTGGTACCCCACTTCCGCAGAATCACGGGATTACTCCGGATTTGAAGGGAGAAAGCATCAACTCCTCTTACTATCGTGCCATAATCGGATCTCTCATGTATCTTACCGCTTCGAGGCCTGATATCATGTACCCAACATGCTTACTAGCAAGATATCAAGCAAACCCGAAGGCCTCTCATCTGTCAGCTGTCAAAAGGATTCTACGCTATTTGAAGGGATGCCCAGACCTCGGTCTTTGGTACCCTAGGGATGATAGTTTTGAATTAATTGCATACAGTGATTCTGATTTCGGTGGTTGCAAAATCGATGGCAAATCGACAACAGCAGGATGTCAGTTCCTAGGAAATCGCCTGGTAACGTGGCAGTGCAAGAAGCAAATGTGTGTTGCTACATCAACATGTGAAGCAGAATATATTGCTGCCTCGAGTTGTTGCTCCCAAGTTCTTTGGATACAACAACAAATGCGCGACTACGGTTTAGAATTCCTATCTACTCGTATTTTTGTTGATAATAATGCTGCCTTGCAAATCACTAGAAATCCTGTGCAACATTCTAAGACTAAACACATCGACATTAAATATCACTTTATCCGTGACTGTTTTGATAAGAGGTTAATCGATGTCGTTCATGTCCCCACTGATCACCAACGTGCCGACCTGTTTACAAAAGCTTTTGATAAATCACGTTTTGATTATCTACTTTTGGTCAATGGCATTAAGGTGATACCCGAGTAAACTTCTTTGGCTGATCGTTTTTGTAAATATTTTCTTTATAAACTTTGAAAATTCAAAAAGATTTTAGTTTTCGTAAACTTTGCGAATTTTAGGGGGAGATATTTCAAGAAAATACAAAAACATTGCAAAAGTTCAAAATCCAAAAAGATGTTTTTACTTTCTGTCGTTTCGTTTGAAAAATTCAAAAATTCAAAAACAATAGAAAAACCAAAAATGAGTTTCTTGGATAAAGGAAAATGATGAAATTCACTGGTGTGGTCGGTCAATGTGCTCAAAATGCAAAATAAAAAGAAAAATGATAAGTATCTCTACTAACGATGTATCGGTAGGCTCACAATCAGACTAAAATGTGCAGGATGATACAAACCTAACAGACTTCAAGTCAGGTGGGAACCGCTCATTGGCATATGGTCTTAGTACCGAAATCTCGTTTGAGAGATTGCCGAGATCTGAAATATTCGGTCTTTATGCTGCTTATCATCTGGGTATCATGGTTGTATCAAACCGTAAAAATTAACGGAGACGAAGTCTAAGATCTTCCATGATACTATACATACGTGTACATACTGCATTCGACCTCAATAAGTGATCAACAATCACATGTCCAAACAAAATAAGTGATAAATTATCACAGATTCTTTGTGGGAGTCAAGTTCGTCTCTCTGCTGTACGAAAGTACTGACCTGTTCACGGACTTGCTCCTGTGCCCTCATGCATCTGAAAATCAAGTTCCTCATCAATAAGTGATTCTATCACATAGGGCTTGTTTTCAATCAAAATAAGTGAGTTTCTCACATTTTTATACGGTCAAACAGATGATAAACGGTATACTCACCGGTAAGATGAATTCTCGTGCATACCTTGATACGGGAATGTGTCGTGAGTAGATTTACATCGACTTGTAAGTATAATCCTTACCGTTAATCGTATCTCTTAAATTGTGATTATGTCTGATCAGTTTGAGCTTATGTGGACCACAATACCGATAATCGAGGTAGTATACTTATCCAGAGCTTTAAACAGAATCAAAATCATGTTGACTAAGACCGTAAGCTGGTATGATTCCTTGTCCTTGAGATTTGCAAAAAGATTGCACTTGTACAGTTGTTTAGTGTTTTTAACAGTTTTCCGCATTTTCATTTAGTTTACCATGCTTTAAATTTGTTTTTAGTATATTTGTGTAAAGTTCGTTTTTGATTAAGCCGAAGTTGTTGCTTGGTGTTTTCTACCGGAAGCCTGAAACCTTCTTCATAAACACGTTCTTGCATTTGAAAATTCAAACTGAATGGAATTGTGTTCATAATCTGTTTTGACTGCAAAATATTTCCAGCCTGTGTTACTGTTTTTTACTGCAAAATATTTCCAGCCTGGGTGTTGCTGTTTTTGAAAAATCTGTTGGTGAAACAGACTTGTCGACGAATCACACTGTTGACGAATCAGACCTAAGTTGACGAATCAAATCTGATTCGTCATAACAGACGACGAATCACAGGAGCCCAATTCTGTTTCGTCATGGGCTAAAGTTTAGGCCCAAGTTCAAGCCCAAAGTTCTGTTTCGCCGGGCCCATTTCTGTTTCGTCGAATCCTCTGATTCGTCGAGACAAGGCAGTATATAAATAGGTCCCACTTGTTCACTTTTTCAAATCATCAGTTATCTTCTTCTTCACACAAACAATACCCAAACCTACGGTTTCTCTGCAAAATCGCTCAAATCATCTGTTTTTAATCAAAATTTTACAAACTTCAAAGGTAGAAACATATACTGATTTACATTCCGAACACTTTGAACCGTTCGGTTTTTCATCCGAAACCTTTTGAAAACTTGTTTTTCTTTGATTATATAGGTGTTGTTGTTGCATGTTCTTATGTTTTATTTCTAATCTGATAGATATAGGTTTATCTATGTTTGATTTGCTTTGATTTGTTAAGTGGGTTTTTATCACAAAAACAGGGGTTTGTATTTGATCATGATATTATCTGTTTTTTTCAAGGGTTTGTGTTCGGAAAATCATTTATGGTGTTTCTAAATGGGTTGGGTAAATAATGTTGTTTGAATGTGTTTATGTTCATATATGATGTGTGTTTAAACCAATTCGGCGAAACTGAGAAAACCCCCAAATTGACGAATCTGATTTAACCCTAATTCCGGCGAATCAAATATTCGACGAATCAGACGACGAATCAAACATGACGAATCAAAATGGAACGAAATAGACTCGACGAATCAAAAAGTCGACGAATCAAACCAGTCAATGGTCAAACCTCTGTTTCGTCGTTCAATGTTCTGTTTCGTCGTTGAGATTCTGTTTCGTCGTCAATGCCTTAGCAGTTTTTCTGATGTTGCTGTTTGTTCACAGTAGACATGTTTAAATCAGTTATCTGATATGTGAATACATGAAAGTGTATTCATACATGTCTAAATGCTATGTTATGTAAATTGTGACTTATTCTGGACATTTTCATGTACAGATGGCTCCTAAAGCACAGCAAGAAAAGGGAAAACGCAAGAAGGCGGTAAAGAAAGAAAACAAAACCGAAGAAGAGACTATGTCAGAAAAACGCCATAATCAAGTTGCATATTTGGATCCGGAAGACAAGCTCGTGGAATTTAAAGATATGACGAAGTGGATCAGGGAGTCACGCATCAATTATGCTGTTACCTACTCGACACCCGTCTACAAATCTCTCATTAAAGCATTCTGGGATTCTGCTAACGTCGTTAAAATCGATGGAAAGGAAATTATCAGAGGTCGTGTTAATGATCTGTATGTCGTTGTTACTCCGGAGATATTGAATCAAGTTCTTCAATTACAAGATCAACCGAATGCACCATATTCAATACCAATCATGTGTTCGCGAGGCTGTTTACTAAGGATGAAATGCAAAGGAGATCTTTTCGTAAAACAAATCAATAAAGGTGATCTTCCATTAAGATACAAGTTTTTATTACATGTGCTTATTCAGAGTCTAAGCAATAGACGAGCTGGATACGATATGGCGGGAGATGATCTTGTTGGCTTCATGGTTGCTTTAGTGTTAAACAAACCGTTTAGCATCTCGAAGTACATTTTTAGCAACATGAAAGAGAACATGACAAGGACTGGTAGTAGAACCACAGGGAACAAGTTTTGGATGTATCCACGGTTTCTGCAAATGATAATGAATGTTCAGCATCCAGACCTTCCTAAAGCTGAAGATGATCTTTTGAAAATCGAGGCGATGAATTTCAACTCGTTAAGGCTAATCAAGACTATGGCTGCCAAAAGATACACAGAAAGTGTTCCTCCAAGGAAGCTTTTTGGCGCTCTAGTGAATCCTGATTATGTTGCTCCTGCAAACGACAAATGGCGTCATGAAGATAGCCAATCAGACAATGAAGAACCTGAGTTGGAAAGGTTAAGGATAGAAAAATTTGGTCCTGACCCAGTTGATTCAGATGAATCTGGTAGTGATGATGATGAAAGTGGTGGAGATAGTGATGCAGGTGATGCAGGTGCTGTTAGTACTGCTGTTGGTACATCAAGTACAGTTGCTATTGGTACATCAAGCAAGGGTGCTGTTTCTGATACATCAGATAGTAGTTCATCAGCAAGTGGTGATGATGGAACTGATTCGAGTTCTAGTGATCATTTAGTTGAACCTGGTTATGAAATGTATATTGATATACGTGGAGTAAGAAGGTACAGAAAGATTAAAACAGAGGATGATCCAGAGTATGTTCCAGAAGATCCTGAAGGTGAAAGGAGAACAAAAAGAAGAGCAGAGAAAGCTGTTGAAGTACAAAAGAAGAAACCTATGAGATATCTGAGTACTTATACTCGGAAATCTGTGCCTCAGGAATCTTTATCTATTCCTCAGGAACCAGCTCAATCTGTACAATCTATTCCTCAGGAGCCTATGCAAGAAACTCCTACTGTAGTTACTTCAGCTACAGAAACTCCAGTTGCTCCAGTTGTTACACCAGTTGCTGTTACTCCATCAGTTGTTCCTCAGGCCGTTCCTGTAAGATCTATGGCTTCAGCAATCAGGGCAACTACTTCGGAAATCAGTGCTGAACGTCATAGGACTTTTGCTGGATTTTCTCAAGATCAAAAGATCACATACTTGTTTTCTACACTTGAAGCGGCTGCTGATCGTCTTCAAAGGCAATCTCATTTTGGAAATCTCACGAAGCATGATCAACTTAAACAATCTGTGGAGATTAACAAGTTAAAGTCAATGGTTGGTCAACAGCAAACAGTTATAGAGCGACAACAAGGTGAAATTGATGCGCTTAAAGCTGAAAATGCTCGCTTGAAGGCTATTGATGAAGAGAAAGAGAGAAGGCTTGCCATTCTGTGGGACTATCATTGTAAACAACAAGAGGTGTTAAAGAAAAAGGATGATGATACGGAAGATCAAGGAAATCCGGATACCTCTGGTACATCACAGAAACAGCCAATCACACTTTCTTCTGAAGTTGTTACAGTTCAACCTACCGTTGTTGAATCATCTCAGGGAACATCTACTGAAAAAGTACAACAGATAGAAGGTACTTCTTCTATATTTAGCAGTGCTGATATTGCTCTACAAGTTGTTCATCCATTTACAGGAGAGTTGCTTGAAGAAGGGGAGCTGATAGAAGATCTTTCTCCGGAGCAATTGAGTATTTTACAATCTATGAGAGAAGTAGATGATGCTGAGATAGACAAAATGTCTACTGAGACTGATACAACGAATATTGAAGAGATTGATGAAATTGTGGTTGAAGGTGAAGCTTCAAAATCAACCTATGTCAGAGAAGATGGTACTGAATTTGCCTCATTTGATGAAAATTGGATGAAAGAAAACATTGATGACATAGACGAGCACTTGAAGAATCGGAATTCATCTGAAAAAGACACAAATGCTTTTGCTGAATGGAGAAAACAGTTTTTATCCAAAGTGTCCAAGCCGTTACCTGAAAAAGTTCAAGTAGACTATCTGCAATTTGAGAAGAAGCCAAGTGGAAGGATTTTGTGCTGGATGTTTGTTCAAGATATTCACTGCATTGCTATTAAACGTGAATTTGGAATTCTGTATTTCAATTCATTACTGAGCATTCTTTCCTTGCCATTCTATGATGTCTCTGCGTTGACAAGGCTTAAGCTTATCAATCGTGCAAAATATGATGGTGATACGTTGTTTGAGCGTCTGGTGAAAGTAAACAAGAAGTCAGGCTGGAAGGATGAGTCCTACAAGCCACAATTTCCTGTTTATCAACCGATCAAGTTTACTCTTGATCCGGACACCAACACTTGCAGATATAAACTTGTTTATCAGCCACCGAGGGTAGTAGATAAAATCCCATTGATGCCTATGAAGCAGGATTTTCTGGAAGACATGGCATTGTGGTGCTACGACTCGGATACTCATGAAGCTGTTATTGTGTTCAGAGATGGTCGTGCTAATTACAGGATGTTGGATCCGATGTGGATCGTCAACATGTCTGAAGCTGATATTGGAAGATTATATCGTCATGATATTTTCTACGAAGACCAAGATGCACGTCAAGCGTTAAAGTTTCAGCGAGTAGCTTGTTTTTGCTACTACAGGGGTATTCATTCGGGCAGTACGTGGTCCGAACAACACTGAAGGAAGATTAGAAGACCAAAGACGAGTAACAGACAAGGGGGAGTTTGTTGATGCATTTTTAGTGTCTGTAACTAGTCTTGTTTAATGATGTATTTTGAATGGTCTTTTATTAATTATCGAGTCTGTATGTTATGTTGACCAAGTCAGATATCCTCCTATCCACTTGTGTACAACTTATTTGTCTCTTTTGGTATGTAATGTATTATGAACAATGCATGTTGCATTAAAGGGTAGTTTTGTCATTACTATGTTTATATGTTGCTGATTGTTGCTGTCTGATAACAGGAACAAACACAACAGTTGCAGTCCTCGACGAATCAGACTTCTGTTTCGTCGGAACACTTCATGGCGAAACAGACTTCTGTTTCGTTGAAGGTCATGACGAATCAGACCTTGATTCGTCATGTATTGGGCTGTTCCAGGCCCAATGTTTGGCCCATGTTCAGATTCGTCAAACACTTCTTGTGTTTCGTCGACATCAGTGGCCAGGGACTATATAAGCAACACTTTGTGTTCATTTGAACTCAGAGTGATAAGAAACAGACCATAGTAACAAAACTCTGCCAAAATTTAGTCTGAACTGTGTTTGTATCAGTTGTAATAGGTTCTTATCCCATTAATCAATCGAGTGTGTATCATTGATTAATCCGTTGTTATTATTGCTATATATGTTTGATTTGGCATAGTTACGTGGATTCCGCACACGTAACCGTGTTTACTATAAACAAGAGATTCGGTTCGTAATCGATCCTCAGATTTCGGGACCTACACTCCTGGATTATTTAATAAAATATATAGTGTACTCACAGTATAGTATGCCAATTCCACTTTATCCCTACATCACGAGACAGAACCCCAGCGAATTTAGGCAGAGCCTTGACATACGTTACAGGGTCCTACGTCACTTGGATAGGGTATCAGTGATCAGGGCTACAATACTTAAAACAGGGTATGGCTTTATTATTATTATAGGTTTAATATTTAAAGAAAAAGAAATAGAGATCGCTAGACTAAGAGAAAGAAAACTGAGCAAATTTCCTTTGAAGCTTATGTTCTCTTTTATAGTTGAATTCTCAAATCTTAATGGACACGTAAAAGATTCCTTTAAATCCTTTGAACATACACGTATCCAAATATTATCTAATGCATTTGATTTTTTCTTTTTCTTCTTTTCTATTTTTGTTTTACGTAACTATCCATACATTTCTATTTGCATGTGTTAGTTTTATTATTATTATTATTATTATTATTATTATTATTATTATTTTATATGTATTATAATTGCTTCACTCATTTGGCGCTTATAACTTCTAAAATACAACGTTTTATAAAATAATAAATATGCCATTAGAACGAGAATAATTTTATCTACATTTTGTACCAAGTTTCATTAAAAACAGAGTAGGTCCAAATATAATGTATTTTTATAATTTAAATGGTTCCTACGCTTGCCCAAAATACCTCATATTTTCATTGGTCAACCTACCCATGATGCATCATTTTAATAACATAAGTTTTTATATATTTTATATAAATAAAAATTTTGGGAATGTTACAGCGTGGTTTTCCTGGGGTGTCACATCATCCCCCCGTTGGTTTGGAATTTCGTCCCAAAATTCTGTAGTAGCTTCAGCCTCAGTAGTGGTTGCACTTTTCTCAAACAACCGGGGATACTTGTGTTTCATTTGGTCTTCTCGTTCCCAGGTATACTCTGGGCCACGACGGGAGTTCCAACGAACTCGAACAAGAGGTATCCTGGTACGTTTGAGAATCTTAACGTCTCGGTCTGTGATTTCAACTGGTTCCTCGACGAATCACAACTGGTCGTCGATTGTGAGCTCCTTGAGAAGAACTATGAGGGTCTCATCTGACAGACACTTCTTCAGATTCGACACATGGAATACGTTTTGAACTCCGCTGAGTTCTGCCGGTAGATTCAACTTGTAAGCGACTTTGCCAATTTTCTCAATGATTTCAAACGGTCCGATATAGCGCGGATTGAGTTTGCCTCGTGTGCCAAAACGAACTACACCTTTCCAAGGTGAGACTTTAAGTAGCACTCGATCCCCAACCTGGAACTCGAGTGGTTTCCTTCGCTTATCAGCATAGCTTTTCTGACGGTCACGAGTTGCCGCCATTCATTGTCGTATCTGAGCAATCTTCTCAGTCGTGTCTACCACAAGTTCTGGGCCTGTGATTTGGCTGTCACCAACTTCTGCCCAACAAAGAGGTGATCGGCATTTACGTCCATACAATGCCTCAAATGGAGCGGCCTGGATACTGGTGTGGTAGCTGTTATTATACGAAAATTCTACTAGAGGTAGATGTCGCTCCCAGCTGTTACCAAAATCAATCACACATGCCCTAAGCATGTCTTCAAGGGTTTGAATGGTACGTTCAGATTGCCCATCCGTCTGTGGATGATATGCCGTGCTCATGTCTAATCGAGAGCCAAAGGACTTGTGCATAGCTTGCCACAATTCAGATGTAAAACGTGAGCCACGATCAGAAATGATGGAGGTTGGCACTTCGTGCCTTGATACTACTTCCTTTAGGTAGACGTCTGCTAGAGTAGAAAACTTATCCGTTTCCTTGATAGCCAGAAAATGTGCAGACTTGGTCAGTCGATCCACTATCACCCAAATAGTGGCATTTCCGCGTTGAGATATAGGCAGGCCAGTAACGAAATCCATGGAAATTTGCTCCCATTTCCATGTCGGGATCTCTGGTTGTTGGAGTAGGCCTGATGGTTTCTGATATTCAATCTTGACTCTCGCACAAGTCAAACATTTACTGACGTAGGTTGCTATGTTGGCTTTCATACTAGGCCACCAATACGTAGTCTTGAGATCGTGGTACATCTTATCCGAACCAGGATGTACTGAATAACGAGACTTGTGTGCCTCATCCATCACAAGCTCACGTAGATTACCATAGAGTGGAACCCAGATGCGCCCGTTTACATAGTAGGCGCCGTCTTCCCTTTGTTCCAACCGCTTCCTCGATCCTCGTAAGGACTCATCCCTGATGTTCTCTGCTTTCAACGCTTCGACCTGAGCTTCTCGTATCTGGGTAGGAAGACTAGATTGAACGGTAAGTTGTAACGCTCACACACGTTTAGGTGTAGTATCCTTTCGACTGAGGGCATCAACCACAACATTGGCTTTGCCCGGATGGTACTTGATCGCACATTCGTAATCATTCAAGAGCTCGACCCATCGATGTTGTCGCATGTTTAATTCCTTTTGCTTGAAGATATGCTCGAGACTCCTGTGATCGGTGTAAATGGTGCACTTGGTACCGTACAGGTAATGTCTCCATATCTTAAGTGCGAAAACAACTGCTCCCAATTCCAAGTCGTGCGTAGTGTAGTTCCTTTCGTTAACTTTAAGTTAGCGCGATGCGTAGGCAATGACCTTGTCACGTTGCATCAACACGCAACCAAATCCTTGGATGGAAGCGTCGCAATAAACCACAAAATCATCTGTGCCCTCAGGCAATGAGAGGATAGGCGCGCTACAAAGTCTATCCTTTAGGTGCTGAAATGCGGACTCCTGAACATCACTCCAACGATAGGTGACACCCTTCTGAGTCAGTGAAGTGAGAGGTTGCGCAATCTTTGAGAAATCCTTGATAAACCTTCTGTAATATCCTGCCAAACCTAAGAATTGGCGGATTTCTATTGGTGTACGGGGTGCAGGCTAGTTCTTTATCGAGTCAACCTTGGATGGATCAACATGAATCCCATCCTTGTTTACCACGTGGCCTAGAAAGTGGACTTCGCGAAGCCAGAAGTCACATTTCGAAAATTTGGCATACAACTGCTCTGTTCGAAGAAGTTCCAAAATAAGCCTCAGATGTTGCTCGTGTTCTTCCTGACTCTCCGAATAGATCAGGATATCGTCGATGAAAACTATGACAAACTTATCCAGGTAAGGCTTGGACACTCGGTTCATGAGATCCATGAAAACCGCAGGTGCATTCGTCAATCCGAAAGGCATAACCAGAAACTCGTAATGCCCATAACGAGTCCTGAATGTTGTTTTAGAGATATCCTCGTCTCGGACTCTCAGTTGATGGTAACCTGACCTCAGATCAATCTTGGAGTAGAAACTCGACCCTTGCAACTGGTCGAATAAGTCATCAATGCGTGGAAGAGGATAACGATTCTTCACGGTCACCTTGTTGAGTTCGCAGTAGTCAATACACATTCTGAAGGTACCGTCTTTCTTCTTCACAAATAACACTGGAGCTCCCCAAGGCGAAGAGCTAGGGCGAATAAAACCCTTGTCCAAGAGGTCTTGCAATTGAGTGGTCAATTCCTCTAGTTCCGATGGGGCTAAGCGATAAGGTGCACGAGCTATTGGTGCTGCTCTAGGAGCTAGCTCGATTTGAAACTCGACTTGTCGATGAGGCGGAAGACCAGGTAATTCTTCAGGAAATACCTCAGGAAAGTCGCGCACAATAGGAAGGTCTTCTATCTTCTTTTCCTTCGAAGATGTATCAGAAACGAGGGCTAGAATAGCAGTGTGGCCCTTTCGCAACCACTTCTGGGCCTTAAGGAAAGAGATGATGCCCACAATAGCACCACTCTTGTCTCCACGAATCACGAGGGGTTCTTCACCAGAACGAGGGATGCGAACAATCTTCTCGTTGCAAAGAATTTCCGCTTGCTGATGAGATAACCAATCCATCCCAATAACAACGTCGAAACTACCCAGAACGATAGGAATGAGGTCGATAGAAAAGGTCTGATCAGCAAGAACAAGATTACAACCCTTAATTATGTGTGTGGCCTCTAAACGTTTACCGTTTGCTAGCTCTACCATGTGTTTGGTGGTCAAAAGTGTTGGAGTACGCTTAAGCATTTAACTAACTTTTAAGGACACGTAGCTAGTATCGGCACCCGAATCAAATAAAACAGTAACATAAAAGTCATCCAGTAGAAACTTACCCATCACAACGTTGGGATCATTCCTAGCATCACCCTGTCCAATCACGAAGGCACGACCCCTTGCCCCATTACCATTGTTGTTTCCCCCAATTGTCGTTTCCATTCCCCTGATTGTTGTTGTTCTGGTTCTGATTTAGCTGGGGGCAGTCTATCTTGAAATGGCCTTTAGCACCACATTGAAAGCACCCTTTGTTGTTACCTTGTTGCTACTGCTGGCGTTGATTTGGTGGGGCTTGCTGTTGCTGCCGATTCTGATTCGCTGGACGCTGACTCCTGCAATCCCTTGTAATGTGACCAGGCTTGTTGCACCGATGACAGTTGCCTCTACTACATGGCCCGTTATGGTGCAAGTTACAGCGATTACATTTGGGGTGATTCCCCTTGTATCCACCCTGCCCTTGACTTCCAGAAGGCTGCTGACTGGGGCTCTTATAGTCCTCAGTCCTTCGTTGCTGTGACTGAGACTGAACAGAGGTAGAACCTTTGTTCGAATTTCCATCCCATTTTCGCTTGTTGTCGAATTTCAGACCCCGTCATTTTCAGATTGAAAAATTCCACCTCTAGCTTGTGGATGTCGTCACGACTACAGTAATCTTCCTTGATCAAATCTTTGAAGTCATTCCATGGGGTGGCATTAGCAACCGCCAGCCCTAGCAGTTAAACCTGTGCTTTCCACCAGGTTAACGCAGCACCTTCGAGTGTTCCAGTAGCAAATTTCACCCTACAATCTTCAGGGCATTCACACATCTCAAAAACAGACTCAATCTTCTCGAACCAGTGACGAAGGCCTACAGCTCCTTCTGTGCCGCTGAAAGTACTAGGTCGGCAATCCAAGAACGTTTTGAACGTACATACGGGAGGCTGAGCATGTTGACCTGTGGCGCGAGAATAAAAGACAAGGTTAAGCACAAGGGTTGGTTCGCGAGGGTAGGATCTAAACGTCCTAAGATGGGTTGATATGGCGGGTTATACCTCCTGCAGGGACAGCTGGGAGTGCCTCAGCCACTCGTTCGTTGATTAGAGTCGTCAGCTGGGCTTGAGTCAAGTTTAAACGTCCACTCATGATCTTCACAACAAAGCAACGTAAGTGAGAAAAGTGTCGCGAAAGTGCGTAAGCGTGGGATGACAGAAGAGAGTAAGCACACAAGGTTCAAATAGCAGTTATCACGTTAACTAGTGCACTATGTGAACTATCAAACAGACAATATAAACATAAATCATACCACCTATTGTGTCGAGTCTTGCACGTGGAGCGAAGCGTCGTTGTGGATCGTTGAGCACTGTACAGGTTATAGTCTGGTTTTGTCAAAAAGATTTTCCCTTTTTAAAACCAAGTTCACTATAACCAATGGCTCTGATACCAATCTGTCACACCCCCAAAATCCACACGCGGAGTATCACCGCTCGGAGGCGTGACATGACCAGGATCCAGCCACCAATCATATTGAATAATGTATTTAAAATAGATAAAATCCAACCAGGCAATATAATTGGTGTTCAAAAACTAGTTAACCAAGTTCAAATTAAACAGCGGAAGCATAAGACGTAAAACCAAAACATAAGTTCAATAAGTTCATAAAGTTTAAATGTTTAGAACGGGACATAACAGTCCATATCCCACAACGACCTCCTCCTCGTGCAAGCTCCATAAGCATCTAACGACCTGCAAAGCATGTAGTAACGAGTCAACAACAAAGTTGAGTGAGTTCACAGTTGGTTGTCCATTTTAGAGTTGTTTCCAAAATCGTAGTTTAATCTTAACCAGCTATCCAGCCGTGGGGGTTACCCCATAGTTCGAAAACGTTTATTAGTTAACCCATTTTTTACTTCGGCCATTTCAGCCGTGGGGGCTACCCCATGTTCATAATCCCTGGCTATCCAGCCCGGCACTCCGGTCGTGGGGGCTACCCCTTTTTTTTAAACTACCAGACTCGTTACCATATCGACTACTAACGAAAATAAGTTGTGCCCTAGCGTCGGTGTCTATCATCACCGACGTGCCATAGTCCATTAGTACACGCCCGTCCGAACGGCACGGTGTGAGGTTTGTTAAACCTAATAGCGCTATTAACTAATGACCCGCTCGCCATTGGCCTCGGCGATTAAGTCGATATAAAATGAGGGACTTCGTTGCTAGAGTTCTAGTCTAGTAAATCTAAATTCGTCCCAACAGGACGAGGAATCCCTATTCCTTAACCCATTCCCACCGGGAATTACCATGCTTTGTAGAAAAGTGTGAACTCACCTTGGTTTGCTCGGTTAGATTAGTTACTCTAATAGTCAGGTATTAAGCACATCCTAACATGGTACAGATAACAATCAGTTTCACGTGCATGCATAATACGTATCCTACGTACGATTTATCTACTCATTACTTCTATCACATAGCACGCACTCACGTTAACATTTCACGCCCATATAAACATCCCATCTATACCCATTCAAAAGCAAACATACGATATTGCACATAACACTTTCATTGACATAATACACGTTAGATCATTCTCAGATAACCTACCCGACATTTAGACACGCAAATTGCTACTTATGTCGTTTCAGCTTTAACATTCAAAACTAGGTTGTTTTCGGGAATTTTAATAAAATAGTCAACTTGCTCCAAAAATTCCCAAACTTTTATAGAATGTTTTAAACAATCCAGTTATTACTGTGTAAAAATATCGGGATCCAATTCATTACCAATATTTTATAAAAAATCATTTACCGGACTGCAATCAGATTCATCACTTTCTGACTACAGTCCACAGAACAATTTATTTAAAATTCATCATAAGTCCGATTGATGAAATTCCAGTTGGAGCATTACAAAGACATCAGTGGTCATCTACAGTACAAATTTCATGAGCTAATTCTACACAGATTTCAAGTTATGAGGAAAAACATAACACACATTTTCTGCAGTAAAAACATAGCTTTTGCTGCTGTGAAAAACGACCCTTTAAAAATAGCAAACGAAGTCCAAAAATTATGATTCTAGTGCCATTAGAACCATATTTCGAAATAACATGTTATAGACTCAAGAAAATCAATTTTTCGTTAAGTTATGACCCGGTTACAGCCGACTGAAGGTGGCTGTAACAGTTTGACAGCTTCCTGTTTTCAGCTTATAGCGCTCTAACGCAAGTTCTATTTGTTCCGTTAACATGTTTAGTGATCAACAAAAACATTTAACATCACTTGCAGCAGGTTATCATTTATTTAACTCAGATTTATCATGTCAAGTACCATCGTTCATATCAGATTTCCAGAGTACAAGTTTTCATTAAGTAACCAACATAAACAAGACAACATCATACTAGCATTATTTCATCATAATACATCCTTTAACTACTAAAAATAGGAAGTAACCAAGAGTTAACAAGAAGCTTACAACTAGCTTATAGCTAGGGAAGATCACAAGTGAAAATGTAGAGGACAATAGCAAACGAAGGTCGTCCTTCAAGTTCTGTGAGCACTGAGCCTCGTTATACACCTTGTAGCACCTTGTAGTACACTTGAATGGCTTGAATGGAAATCGAAAATGGATGTGGTGGAAGGGGGTGTTCGGCAGAAGGTTATGGAGGAGAGGGAAGTGGGTATGATGTGTAGAAGATGGTGAGTTGATAAGTATTCTTATAACTCCCTAAACCCTTTTATCCAAAGGTTATTATGTCAACTGAAGTACAAACATGATCTTCACATAATCTTGTCAAAATCAAAATGGGATTACATGGGGATTGTGCAAGATTTAACTAAATCTTGTGGTGTGGGGCCCCATGGGCCGATTACTTAGGGGGGAGGGGGTTAAGTGAAAGTTGAATGATGAGTAGGTGATTAGTGGGGGGGGGGGTGTTAAGTGTAAGACTTTTTTTTAATGAGTTTCATGCTTTATGTAATGTGTTATAGTGCTCGGGGACCATAACTAGCTCAGAAAAAGTGAAACAATATTTTTAACAATATTTTGGTGTCCCGGGTAATGTCAGGTTGTTCGGTTAGATACCGTTTCGTTAAAGTGCTAAGTTATTCTGTATAGTGTCCTTTATGTATCTTTTTGTAACACTTTTAATTCCCATCACTTAGGAAAACATTCAGGACCATTTAGTCAATTTTCTGCACAACACTAGTATGTTAAAAAGCACATGTAGTATGACGCAGTAATCAGAAAGCAGTTAAGTAATTCAGCACAGTCATTAAGCACTTAATTAATATTAACTAGTCGTACGGATACATGTAATTATGACGTTTGTCACATTCTCCCCCTGTTAAGAAAATTTCGTCCCAAAATTTAGCACGTGTTTACTGAGGAAGCTAGTTAAGTTGCGTGGTTTTCCTGGGGTGTCACATCTACAGCTTCTTCTATAGTTTGAGGTCTAGCTGCCTTGACTACATGTCTAATCTCCCTAATTAATCCTCATATGTAACGAGAGATTAATACCGGTTCAGGTGATGCAAGGGTTGGTACTATTCTAGCATATTCAAAGAATGTGGTAGTATAACCCTTACTATCTACCCCGGTCATTCTTAAGTTTAGGAACTTATTAGCTATCTGTTCCTTTTCATTAGAAGGGCAGAATTTCCTTTCTACCATATTTTTAAATTCCTCCCATTCCATGTTGTATATCCTATCACTTCCTCTTGACTGGAGGATAGTGTTCCACCATTCTAAGGCTGAGTTCTTAAACAAATTAGAAGCAAACATTATTTTATCTTCTTCAGCACAATTGCTTATTTTTAAAACAGCCTCAGTTTTCTCTATCTAGCGTAGGGCTGCAATGGGTCCTTCATTGCCCAAGAATTCTATTGGTTTACAGGACCAGAATTCTTTATAAGAACAACCATAAGGCATGGTTCTTCTTCTTTTGGGAATGGGCGCTTGAAGTACAGGTCCATTGTTTACGCTGTTTGTTTTCTGGTTCAATCGGTCGCTTACTGCTATGCTTACTTTTATTATTCGCTTCTTGAATCGTTTGAATAATAAATGGCATTGCATCTATGATTCCTTGTGCCACTATATGTTGAACGGCACTATTATCCATTTGATTTCCATTGTTATTGATGCTCGGATTCTCATTAAACCACGTTAATGTTACTATGGTTATCGTTATTCAGATTTCCTTGATTTCCTTCGTCGGCCATCTGAATTTTAAACATTTACCCCGTATTAATATCACAAATTAATATTTTAATATAGTCAACCACAAGACACGCAATTTAGCCAAAAGCGTCGATCATTGCGACTTTTACTCTATTACACACCAGTACTGAAATAAAATTACAATACCAACTGAAATAAATAATAGTAGGCATTTGTACACACATATTTTATTTTTATTATTTTATTATTATTATTATTATTACCGTCTCCTACCATCACATTCAAGGATATGGATTCATCCAAAAATCCATATTGCGTTCATCGTATTTCCATACGAGTCGCTCTCCCACCTGATGCATTCTCTCACTGCTCTCTAAAATTTCCTCCCCAAAAGTCCTAAGTTCTTGGACATTTTCTGCACTCATTGGGGGTGCAGGTTATAGGACTGGGTTCGGAATCTGGGGTGCTGGTTCCTGATATGGGGGTGTAGGTGCCTGAAATCGGTAAGGATCTTCTAAGATCTCCCTAAGGTATTCATCATGGTAATAGGGATCTAAAGGGTCCATACCTGGATAGGCTCCTATGGTTTGCATGGGTGTGTCTTCATGTATCGGGTAACGTTGCACATAGTCCCTAACTTCATCCCACCAGGGATCGTAATCTGGGTCTAGGGGGTTTGGTGCTGGTACCCTAGGGATTTCCTCCGGGTTGAAATCATGCATCTCTACTTGGTTTTCAGGGTTTTCTATCTCCATCGGTTGGTCAGGGATTGGTGGCTGTGGTTGGGGTGCTATTATTTGCTCCAGATTAGGGTCAGCTGCAGTGGTTGCTAAGATATGAATATTGGCTATACCCCTATTTATCATATCCTGGGCATAGGCATCTGTCTCTCTCTCTTGGCTGCTGCTAGTACCCTCTGTTCTTGTAACTTTTTCATACGTTTTCTCGCTCGTGTGCCCCTCGACTGAACCATTCCCTCTTTTTCTGAGGAAATGGCTCTTCTGACTGAGCCTTAAACACAAAGATTCCTTCTTCCGTATCAGCAGAATACCCTGAGAGGGCAGGCTGAGAAGAGGAGGTGCCTTCGCTTCTAGGCGAACCAGAAAATTGACGGTACGCGTCAGATGGTCCTTGGTCGTTCATACTGTAAACTAAAAGATAGTCAAATAACACATAGCAATAAAATACAGTTATGCACGTATTTCTGTAATTTATTTCCTAACACTTTACACTTTGATGTCAGCAGAACACCTCTGTGGCTGAATCAGTGGCTTAGCTCTGATACCACCTCCTGTCGCAACCCCCGATCCCACTTCCCAGGGAACGGGCGGACGCTAGCCAGTTTCAGTGGTATCTCGTATTGTCTAATTTGGCAGCGGAATTTTTTTCATCAGGACCGTAGTTAGGAAATATTGATCAGAGTAAAATACCACATTTTCATAGCATTAAACAAATGGGTTAAAACCCAAGTTCATAGTACACACGTTTTTATAGGAATAAGGGCGGACGCTAGCCAGTTTCGGTGGTATCTCGTATTGTCTAATTTGGCAGCGGAATTTTTTTCATCACGACCGTAGTTAGGAAATATTGATCAGAGTAAAATACCACATTTTCATAGCATTAAACAAATGGGTTAAAACCCAAGTTCATAGTACACACGTTTTTATAGGAATAAATCCTATTTATTTAATAAAAACATCTATTTTATTTTTAGGTAACTTTATTGCCACTTTTCCAAGCCTTCAGTGCTGTCCAGCTGGCTTCTATTTGGCTTTCACATTTTGTTACCTGAAACACGTTTTAAAAACATTTGTCAGTGGAAATACTGGTGAGTGAATCCCAGTTTAATCAAGTTTAATAAAAACAAATCCCAGAGTACAGTATCGAGGGGGATCCCGCAGTTATATTTGCTTCCAAGACATAACAATTAACATCCATGGTACTGTCGAACCCGACTTGTGGAAATGTTACTCCTTGACCAGGTAGTAACAAATTTTGTATACAAAACCCCAACATACTCATCATAATTGTATTCTTACAAATACTCAATAACTGTCATTCACATGGAAAAGTATTTAAGGTTTTGTAAAAACAGTTAACAAAAAGTGGATCAACTCACATTGCTATCTTAGACTTTCCGTAAGGATTTCCTGGTGATAATAAAAAATTTACACAATTGCACACTCGTTAGTATAATAACCCATTTTAACATTAGCAATACCCTCCCCGAGACGGCATTCCAACGACTACGTCGGGCAGAACCACGACAGCCGTTACGGAACCCTAGATCAATCGGGCAACGTATCTAATACGTATCCAGGGGTTATAATACTTACAACGGAGCAGAACTTCGCTAATTAGGGGGTATAATACCCGAGTATTACTTCTACTATTCAGAATTTAGAGAAAGGAAATCGTTGTAAGCGAATTCCAAATGAAATCCGATGCGTTCTATTTATAGGTGCTGACTTTGGATTTGTCGCGGCCCGCGTAACATAGGGGCAGGGATTACGCGACCCGCGTCAAAGCTGGGTCAACGCGTAGCTCGTCCGGATCATCACATAGACTTGCCACGATGATAACACGTGTCGGCCTGGGGTGTTGCCGCGTTCTTGATCTCTCGCGGCCCGCGTTAACTTAATGGGGGTCTTACACGGCCCGCCTTAACTTATAAATCAACGAAATCAGTTTTAAACCTTCATACCGCCCGCGTAAGGTTGGGGTGAGGTCCTACGCGGCCTGCCTCAGCCCAAGATTTCAATTTTTTATTTATTTTTAATTCTATTTAATGTATTTGAGGTCCGTTTTCGCGTATGGGGTGTATTTTGGGACACTTTGGGATATTTTAAAATATACTAAGGTGTCGGAAAATTATGAGGGTGTCGGTTTATTGAGGATTGTTACACTAAACTTCCCCAGCTAGTCTCTTAGGTGGTGTTTGTTTTTTCTGCAGGAAAAGGTCTGCAGTCTGCGGACCACATCTGCAGAGAAGAGGTGGACCAAATGTCTGCAGTCTGTAAGGAAAAGAGGGTTTGTTTTTTTTACATAAAAACCTCTTCACACCATTGAAAACCACAGACCTTCTCCTCTCTATTCTCTCTCTCATCTACCACTACCACCACAACCATCCGCCACCACCACGTCGGCCACCACCACCGCCGATCTCTCTCTCTTCTTTCCCTCTCTCTCTCCTGCCGCCCCCTCTCTCTCTTTATCTCTCTGGTCTCTCTCTCTTCGTTCCACCACCGCCATCAAAACCCACCACCACCACCACCGCCCCCTCTCTCTCTACGATATATCTCTCTCTTTCTCTCTTCGTTCCACCACCGCCATCAAAATCCACCACCACCGCCGATTTAGGGTTTCGATTCAGGGTTTTGTTTGCGATCGATGTTGATGATGATGAGGGTTTTCGATTTGGGGGTTTTGTTTGTGATGTTGATGATGATGATGATGTCGGAGGTGGTGGCGGAGTGGAGGTGGAGCAGATGTCGGAGGTGGAGCAGAGGTGGTGGCAGAGTGGAGGTGGAGCAGATTTGGGGGTTTTGTTTGTGATGTCGATTTGGGGCTGGAGCGGAGGTGGAGATGGTGTCGGAGTGGAGATGGTGTCGGAGGTGGAGATGGTGTCGGAGTGGAGATGGTGGTGGCAGAGGAGGTCGGAGGTGGAGATGGTGGTGGCAGAGGAGGTGGTGGTGGTGGTGGTAGAGGGAGAAGAGGAGAAGAGGTTGGAAGAGGATGGAACATGTCTGTGTGGTGAAGAGGTCTCGCAGACCTTTTTTAATGAAAGGTCTGCGAGAAAACAAATAATCTGCAGCATCCAAACGTCTGCCCGCGTCTACGCGGCGCAGACATAAGTGGCCAGAAGTACTTCTGGCCAAAAAACAAACAGAACCTTAGACTAACTCCCCAGTCTCTCAGACTGAACTATAAACGAATTCTTTGAAATGTGATTTGTGTCTTTTGTTTGTAAAAATGTTTGTTTCCTGAATCTGGACATTTCGTGTATGCAATGAAAATGTGTTATGAAAACATTTTCGTGAGAGCCCTAATGATCGTAGTCTAGACTCGAGAAAGAATCCTAGTTCGCTACGATCGAAGCTCTGATACCAAGCTGTCACACCCTGACTTTTGCGGAAGCGTGATTATTGGTGTGACTTTCTTAATACCATAGCATTCAATCATAACAACGCTATATGATAAAAACCATAAGATGTTCATCCATTAATTAGGTTTGAAAACAACATAACATAAATTGTTTGAAATGTAGACGCCAAATCTTAAGTTACAACCACAACATGTTTAAATGAGTTCACGAAGACTCAACAAAAGACCTTAAATAAAACCGAGTTTAGAAACATGTATCCCGTCCTGGAATAGGATACATCTCCTAAACTCTACGACCACGGATGACATCTTTTATTCATGACGCAGCTTGAACAGATGCACACACCTGCCAGATCCACTTAGTTCCCTGAAATACATGTAATTTGAAAACATCAACAAAAGTTGAGCGAGTTCATGTGTATGTGTATAAGTATGTATAAACCTTTGTAAACAGTGTATAATTGTAAATCCCGGTATGAAAGCAAACAAGGAAAAGATCACCAATGGTTTGCAAGGCCACTGATATTTGTGACGGCGTAGGAAGGCTCAAACCTAGCAAATTTGTACCGGGCCTCGGCTGTAAGACATAGTCACCCTATGGGCCACCCTGGTCCTCATGGGTGTGGGCTCGCTACACCCAAATAGATCTATCACTTATGCCCCTCGGTCCTTATACGAGGATTAATGGTCCCAAGTATCTGCCTACCCATTCACATGATCTATGGTTCTTTCCTAGGCTAACCATACCAATTGTATTTGTATGTAATCCTTTTGTAACATGTATTTCACCCCCGAAGTTAATAAACAAAACAGTTTAAAGAAAAGGGGGACATGAACTCACAGTATTGCGTCTTCAGAATCGTAACCCAAATCTCGTCAGCAAACACGACTACCTACAATGTACTACTGTCTATTAGACGAACGGGCCGTGCCTTGGCTTAGAGTTTAACATTTTTGAGTTACGTTTCTTATGTTCCCAATATTATTCCAAGTTATAATTACTTGTTAAAATAATAATTATTTTAACTTTAAATTATATTAAATTTTGGAATGATTGTTAAATAATACTTTGTACAATACTTCTCAAGTATTTATTTTCGTATTTCCGTCCCAAGGATGGGGGTATTTCATACACGTATTTTCGTATTATTGTACTTGTAGTTCCAAATTAATATATTTTCAAGTCTCACTTTAGAAAATATATAATAACTTATTTTGTCCCAAAAATAATGTATTGTCCAGAGAATATATATTTTTCCCAAAAAATTATATATCTTTCAATTATTCCAAGAAAATATATTTTTACTTCCCAAGAATAATATATTTTCTCCTTGTCGAAAATATGATATACTTTGTAATAATAATAAAAATCATATTCTCATTTCTTTCATATTCCAAAATAATATTTACCAAAAATATATTTATAACGGTATTTTCCGGAATATTTTGTAAGTTACGTCCTATCGTTCAGTTCCACAATATTATGTGTGTAACTTATATATTTATTCCTTACGATTTTTGGTAATTTCTGGATTGTAATTTCTTGGTATTTGTCAAGTTATATTATTTTAAATCCTAAAATAATATAACTATTACACCAAGTACACAAATAATCACACACAATGTGTCTTTAATGTAAATATATATTCTAAATACATATTTATCCATTTTTATTTACAAAAACCAACCTTCAATACTTGTATTTTTGTAACAAAGTCTATGACAAAGTTTATATTGAAAACCATAGTTAAAACACACTTGTAAGTATTTGTTTAGAAAATATTTTTCTAAGTGTTTATATTTTTAGAAAATTTTGTCATAGTTTCCACTAAAAATGGAGGTGTCCATGCTATCAAAGCATATCATTTTCTTTTTAAAAATCATTACAAACAATCAACAATTAATCTACACTCACCAAGTGCTAAAACAAAGCTATCTACATAATAATCATGAACTTGAACTCTCATAAAAACTTGTAGTAACTTGGTAGTGTGTTTAGTAGGTTTAGTTACCCCTTAAAGTGTGTTTACTTCTTTAAAAATCTCATCCTTAAAGAATTTAAGTGTTTACAACTTACTAGATGATTTTTCCAAAAATCATTCTTTTGAATTTTTCTTGTAAACAATGTATTCTTATACTTGTTTTAACACTAGAAACATGATTAGTTCTTTTAAAACAATGTTCATGTAAATCTTTGTGATTTAGCTTAGTTTCTTTGGAAAACTATTTTGGAAATCATCCACTCACCAGACTTGTATTTTGTTTAAATCATCATCACATGAAAACAACTTTTATTATTCAAGTTCATGTAAACATAAGGCATGATGATCTTGGTCTTTCACAAGATCATCACATTAACTTACTAGATCATGTGTTTAATCACAATCTAGTAGGTTCCATATGATGTCTAACACTAATAATAAATCAACAAGAAGTAAATAAACACAAATCAACAAGTATTCATATGTTATTAAGCTTATGTTAGAGATTTATGATTATGTCTTTTAGTGTTCATCAAGATTAACTATGTATATCATCTTTTAACCAACAATATATGAAGTAACAAAGGGTTATGAGGGCCTTACTACTAGCACAAGGCTAGGGAAGAACACAAAAGGTTGAAGATGAAAAATGTGGAGGATAATAGCAAATGATGAAGGTCCTTCAAGATCCAAGACTACCAAGCTTCATTAAACACCTTCTTGCACCTTAGGATGTACTTGGAATGGATGGACAATGGATGAAAATGATGGTGGTGTGCTTGGGGGTGTTCGACCGAGAATGGGGGAGCAAGGGAGGAGGAGGTGAGTTGTGGTGATTATGAATGAGCTCATGTCTTCTTATAATCCATCTAATCCTATTATCCATTGTGTAACATGTTTCAATAGTACCATACATAATCTCTAGCAAATCCAAGCAAGATCAAAGGACGATTTAGAGGAGATTATGGTGGGGTCACTTGTGACCGTCCACTTAAGGGGGGGGGGGGGTATTTAGTTGGTGTTTAATGGTTAGTTAGATGATTAGTTAGGATTCTAAGTGTATTAGTTAGTGTTTAAGTGTATTAGATGTTATATAGTGTGTTAGGGTGTTCGGGGATCATAACTAGCTCAGAAACATTAAAACAATGCTTCTGGTATAATTTTGGTGTTTCGGGTAGTGTCCGGTTGTTCGGTTAGATATCGGTTCGTTAAAGTGTCAAGCTATTCCGTTTCGTGTTCTTTAAGTACCCTTTTGTGACACTTTTAATTCCCGACACTTAGGAAAACATTCAGGACCATTTAGTCATATTTTTGCATGTTACTAGCATGTTAAAATGCTGATTTTTGCATGATTATGCACTTTATGTGGGTTTTAGGCACTTCCCGGCACTTTATCTATCACCTAGAAAAGCAGTTTTGTGGTCCTTACTTCCCTACACACTATACTAGTGTAGTACTTGGTTTCTGGCTCATACTGGGTCTCAAAACACTGTCTGTCTATGTACTGAATCCCGTCAGCATATTCTTGTTTTATCCGTTAACTGTGCTAACTGTGTTTTGTGCATCATGTATGTCAATACGGTTTTGCATGTAATAATGATGTGACCATATATAATATGTAATGCACATGTAAGTATAATACAGTAATCAGAAGCAATTAATTGTAATTCAGCACAGTCATTAAGCACTAATCATCATCTACTAGTTGTACGGATGTATGCAAATTTGACAGTTGTCACAGAGTGCAACTTGAAAAAAATTTCCCTTCATTTTAATATGTACCTTTTAAGTGACGTGTGTCCATATTCCTTGAAAGTTGCTCAAATATGTATCCTTTAAGTGACATGTGTCCATATTCCTTGAAACTTGCTCAAAGCTTTTGTAGCCACTTATTTGTCGCTTGCTACCTTAATGTGCAAATCTATATATTTGCAATGTTGTATGATCTTCATATTAGCCTTCTAGTGCCTCTTCTTGTAAAAAATATCATAAAATCCACAAATTTGTTTCGAAACATTCCCTGTATTTACAAAACTAAACAAACTTGTTTTAATGGGTCAGTAAAATATAAACTTATATCTTTCGGGTATAGAAAATAACATATGTTTTACCAATTACATTACATCCTCACTATAAATGAGCTATATCTTGTCAACGAATTTAATGATGTATGTATGGTCGTGTATAACTAGCAAGATATATTAATACGATTCATATTTAACTGTGGTTAGGGGTGTTCTTCGGGTTTCGGGTTTCGGGTTTTCAAAGCTAAATATTTAACCCAATTACCAAACCATTCTTTTATACATAGCAGTGTTTGTCTTTGATTTAAATTTAGTTACCATGGTTATAGGGATTTAAATATAACTAATTGAATTAAAGTTATTGTATTATCTATTTTCTAAAAATGGTTACTAATTAGATTAAGGGGAAATGGACTGTATCACCCCCAACTAATCAAAATTGGCCGTTGTCACACCCAACTTTCACTTTGGCTCCCACCACCCCTAACTGGACACTTGGGTTGCTGTGTCACCCCGTCGTTAACCAGACACTAACTAGGTTAGTTTTTTTTTGCTGACATGGCTAATTTATCCTATGTGGCATGCTGATGTGGATCTGGAACTATTTTTATATATAACAAAAAAAAATATGCAGAAGATGAAGAAGCTTTGACCGATCATCGCCAAGACTTACGAAATGGTGAACGATCCTTTGACCGATCCGAGTTTTCCGGTGAATTGCTTTATTAGACAACTAAACACATATGTGAATAATCCCTCGTTTACATTCACAGGTTTCATTGTTCTTCTTTTATCTTTAATTTATCAAGCTTTAATTGTTCAATCTTTTATAGGGTTTTAAAAAAATTGATCCAGAACAATGGGAATTTGCAAATGAAGACTTTATCAGAGATCAACCTCATCTTTTAAAGAACATCCATAGAAAAAAGCCTGTTCACAATCATTCAATGCAGAATGTTAACATCCATAAAGCTTCTTCATCTTCTGCATTGCTGACATCACTCTGATCTGCACAGAAGATCCCTCATTTTCCCTAAACCCACTAACAAAGCTGTTAACTTTGATCCCTAAACCCTCATTTGCACCGCCATGGATGGATGCAAAAGGCCAAATCTCAGGTTAACAGTAAAAATAAGGATTGGCAGCTGGGAACAATGTCTCGTTGATTATTGGTGTATCCATTAATACCCCAGCTATGTGATGATACAATGTATGTATATATTTTATATATAATTGAGGGAACACGTAATAGATACGAGCTCCTAAGCATCAGATTTACGATTGGTGTTTCTTGGAAGCAAAAGCCATCAGACACGGAGGTTTATTATATGGATTTATGACTGATTGTGTATGCAACTAGTTGAGTTTTGTGGGATCTAGGGTATGGCGGATGAATTTGCGGAATGATAAGGGAGAATAGGATCAATGGTGGCCGGTGGCAGCGGTGGGTTTGGGCGGTGGTTGCAGGTGGGTGGTGGTGGAGGTGGAGGTGGAGGTGAAGGTGAAGGCTAGGGTTTTGTGATTGAAGATGGATGAAGATGAAGCTGATGATAGGGGGTATTTTATTTATTTAGTCCTTTATTTTTTTTTTTGTTATTTATAAATATGTTCCAGATCCACATCAGCATGCCACATAGGATAAAATAGCCACGTCAGCAAAAAAAAAAACTAACCTAGTTAGTGTCTGGTTAACGACGGGGTGACACAGCAACCCAAGTGTCCAGTTGGGGGTGGTGGAAGCCAAAGTGAAAGTTGGGTGTGACAATGGCCAATTTTGATTAGTTGGGGGTGATACAGTCCATTTCCCCTTAGATTAAAGTTACTATATTTACCTTTTTTCTGAAAATGGTTAGATGATATGTGTCAAATATATATTGGTTTACATTGTTTTATATATAGTAGTGTTTGTCTTTGATTATTCTTATATTACTTAAATAGTTAATTAATACTATTTATATTTATTAAGTTAGTTGATAAATAATAAATAGTTGTGAGATAATTATGGAATTCAAATCAAATAGGAATATTCCTTGGGATATGCCTTTTGAAATTCAAAAACCTAATGTCATATTATAAATAGAGATTTAAGTTTTTGATAACAACCTAATCACTCTCTCCTTTTCTCTCCCTTTGCGCTCTACCACCGCCGCCGTTCGCTGCATCGTTTTGCGTGTCGTGTTTCGTTTTCGGGTTATTTCGTTTTCTCGGGTGATCTCGCGAGGTGATTTCGAAGTTGTCAAATTTCAAGCGTGATTAGTGTCATCGGATATGGCAACCGATTCGTTGAACCGAAGTGTTGCAACTTGGTTAGCCGAAAAGGTATATTCGTTAAACAACCTATGATTGTTTTTTATGCTATTTGGTTTTGCATATGGACTCCTGATCAGCACTCCAAAGTTCGGCTCGGATTAGTTCGTATACACGCTTCCATTATTCTCATTAAAGTTTTATTAAAAATATGTGTACAAATCCCAACAAAAATGACATTTCACACCAATTTAACACAAAAAAACCAATGCCTAGTACCAACGTTACTCTCTCGTAAACCACACGAATCAAACATGCAATTTTACAAAACCGAAACTTAAAGGTGAAAAATGAAAAAACCACATTAAGCTTCCAGAGTAATTTACATGAAACAAAAGTGATTTAATGAGTTTCTCGATCCAATAAAAATAGACCTGACATGCCTAGTTTTGGGTTAATATGAGTCTTTTAGTTTAACATATTAGGTTATTTTGGGCATCAAATAGTTTATCAATGGGTTTCTACTTTCTAATTAGTAGATAAACCCTTATGCGAATTTAAGCCTACAATCTTTTGATCAATTAGCTGCTCGTTTTGATACCTCTAAACATTTGGTCAGTCGGTATGTAAACACTATCGGTTTCTACTTTCTAATTAGCAAATAAATCCTTCTATGTATAATGTAAGAAATAAAATGTTTGTTGCTCGTTTACGTAAATTAGAAAAACTTGGAACATATGTCATTATTAGATTTAGCTTTAGACTTCCAAAATGATACATTATGATATATATGACTTGTATTAATCATCATCAAATATGACAAATTTGGCTAAGCTTTTTGAAACATTTTATTGATTTATTGTCTTTTTGGAAAAATCAGTATGGAGTGACTTATCGACTTATTAGTTTTTTCCCTTCACATACACCCTCATTGCCAAACATCATTTTGAAGCTTATGACTTTTCAAAAAACCATTAAATCAATAAGTTGTTTCCAAAAGCTTAGCCAAACATACCCTTAGACCACCCGTAGTGGCTGCCCAAAGGTAGGGCTGATAAATCGTGTCTTATCGGGTTTAACAGGTCTCTGACGACGCAAATAACATAAATATTAGACATGAATATAACTTGTTTAACTACTTTATATATCTCGTCTATAACACAGTTATATGTTTTATGTACCAATGAGAAGAAATGATTGATCGTAGCCTCCTAATTTCTATTTAATTTAAAAAAGTAAAAAACCAAGTAGTGTACTTTTTCAGTAAACAATTTTAATAGTGTTTTATACAGATATCTATTGTCAGCCCTACCCAAATGGGCGTTTTTTGTGCTCAATCACGCCCAATCTCGCCGACCAGCCACTACGCATGGGCGTGTTTGGCCTTTTTTTGTTATGGCGTGTTATAAATCATGCTGGTGGGGGAATTTCTTGGCCAATCACATTTGAGCTTTCATTTTTTGGCCAATAAGATTTTTTAAATGTTTTTTATTACAAACATAATGGCCCACAATCCCCACATCCTCACTGCAACCCTTTTGTAAAAACGCCCAATAATGCCCCATTACTGTCTGGGCTGCCACATGGCGCAAAACGCCCTAGGGTAAGGCATTATTAACCCAACGACTACGCATCGTCTTAGTGGAAAACCGAAAACACACTAGTGTACGAGGTATTCATATTTTCAATGACGAAATCGAGGTTGGAACAAATTTCACTAATATTCCTTCTCGGAGGCAATTCATTGTATGCTTCACTTACGTGCTTATTGGTTAGCTCTAAGATATCCCCACGTTTTTTTTTTAAAGTTAACTTTCATTTTGTTTCATGTGATTTGGTTATTTTAACGGTTTTGTCTTAATAGTTTAAAAATGGTCATTTTTCTCCCTGAGTTTTATAACTTATCGTCATTTTACCCCTGACCCGACCCAAATCCATCCTAACCCAAACTCATCCTGACCCGACAATCAACCCAACCTAACCCAACCATTTTGCCGTATCTAAATAAGAACTTGTAACATAAACAAAGTGTGAATATCTCCCCTAACCTCTTTCAAAACCAATTTCTGTACCGTCTCTTCACATCATATTCCTTCCTTCACTCTTCCGTCGCCGGAGACCTTTTCACTCGCCGGAAACTTCTCATTACCGACGTTTTTATGACACTCTCTCACGATCCTAACTAACTAACTGCAGGTTTGTTTCATCGGTTAACTCCAATTTCAATACACACGCCCTAACTTTCTCAAATTATTCATGAAATTCCGTACAATATTCAACGGAGCTCGTGTTGATTATGTAATCACTCTCATTTGCTGAAATTCGGTGCATCTGTTGATGATTTACGCTGTATATGTGTTTATTTGTTAGACTAAATTGTATATTAGGTCAATTTTTGTATATGGTAAAGTAGAATTTCGGTTTTAATTACGCTTATAATGTTGTTTGATGCATGTGAAATCTGTGTGTTGTTTAGGTTTTCATTTTTTTTTTTTTTTTTTGCTGGATTGTTCATAGTGAAATTGTGAGAGGTTAGAAATGATGATCATATGGCTTGTTTGGGTTTTTAGGGTTTTAGGTGAAAATTTTGAAGTTTTGATCTAAATTATAGAGATTGTGTTGAGATTGGGGATGAGATGTGAGTGATTTAGCAATCATACATTTTGTTTTAAACCTAGATGTTGTAATCTGTTTACAATTTGTTTTTTTTTTGTTTGTATATTGTAGAGTGCATTTTCGACTCTAATCACGCTTATATTGTTGTTTGATGCGTGTTAGAGAGGTTAGAAATGATGATCATAATGTGTGTTTAGGTTTTTAGGGTTTTAGGTGAAAATTTTGAAGTTCTGACCTAAATTATACAGATTGTGTTGAGACGGGGAATAAGACGTGTAGGAATGAGCTCGGTACCGGTACCAAAAGTAGCGATACTAAAAGCACTGGTACCGAAAACCCTCAAAATTGGGTACCGGTACCGAAAATGTTCGGTACAGTACGGTACTGGTATTTGAAGGTAAAGTCGGTAAAATACCGGTACCGAAATCGCTAAAAAGTGGGTACCGAATCAGTACCGAAAATAATTTGGTACGAGAAGTTCGGTATTAGTACCCAGTACCATAGTTGTCGATAGCATTTGCTATGGTCGCTATAGCAAATAGCATAGCGTATAGGTTGAAGGCTGCTACAGGGTATGTAGCCATAAATAGCGGTATTTCAGTTTTTATTTTTAATTTATTTAAATATATATAGCGATTAAATATAGAGCTATAAAGTAGCTGGATTTTAGGAATTTGTGAAATAAATATACATGTAAAATAGCGTATATACTAGGGTATTTTGATATAATATACATATCAAAGTTTTTTAAATTTTTTTCTAGTGTATCGCTATTTATAAAATAGCGCCCGCAATTTATAGCTATTCGCCATTAACAACTATGCCCAATACCAAATGCTCATCCCTAGGGATGTGAGTGCTTCAGCTACCATACATTCCATCTTAAACCTAGATGTTGTAATCTGTTTACAGTTTGGTTTTTTTTTTTTTTTGTATATAGTAAAGTACATCTTCGGCTCTAATTATGCTTACAATGTTGTTTGATGCATGTGAAATTGGTGTGCTGTTGTTTTGGTTTTTTGCTGGATTACTGACTTGGTTTTAAAAAGCGCGAAGCGCACAAAAGTGACGAGGTCTAAAACCGAGGCGCAAAGCTCAGAGCGTAAAAGCGGTGGGCTTTTCGTATGCGAGACGCAAGGCGATTATAATTTTTTTATATATTGTATAGGTTTCTAGGATCATTTACCTGATATTTAGACACAAATAAGCTGTATATATGTTTTAATATTGAAATTACATACATGTACAGCCTGAGAAGCATGATTTACAACAACCTGCTGCACAAAATGGGTCATGTACATGATGCGCGCGCCTCAGTGTGTATTTTTCAGCAAAAAAGCGCGCCTCATATGGCGTGTTTGGGTTTTAGGTGAAAATTGGTGTGCTGTTGTTTTGGTTTTTTGCCTATCTCGAATCAGGCTAACTATCCCTTATTTTCCCTATTTTAATTAATCAAATTTCTCAGTTTCTATCAGTTTGCATGTCATGTTACCAGTAGTACTAGATCAGATTTCTTATTCTTGATCATGCCTTGCTGATGTTTAAATTACAAGTAACCGGTGTCTCACCTGGTTAAATAAATGGTGTCCACCAGGTGTTTGTGTTTCAGACATTGGTTTATAGAATCAGTTCTTACACACCTACTGGATTTGTGAATATTTTGTAGATTTTAATTTTGTTGCATTTGCAGTTTCCATACTGATGGCAAAAAAGAAAGATGAAATCACAGGATCAGCCGATGCATCTGTTTTAAGAAGGTCAGGTAGAGAAATACCATCAAGAAAACAAACAACGTCAAGTCCTGTAAATTCTAGAAAGTCCGAAAGATTTCAAAAGCAAGCATCACCAAATCCTTCACCTGTTAAAAATAAACTCGAGAAAGTTGAGAAACAGATGGAGTCCAGTCCTTTGAGGAGGTCCGATAGAGGTAAGAAATCGGTTGAGATGACTGAACTACCAAACAAGTCAACAAAAGAGAAAACTGCAAACAATTCAAAGCAGAGTTCAGAAAATGTTATCGAAGATAAGAAAACTGAAAAGCAGAATTCAGATGTTGGTGGTAGGAAAAGGAAGAAATATGATGCTTATAAGGCTTTATTCAAATCTCAACGAATAAGAACTGAACCAGGTGCTTACGGTTATTTTGCCTTACGATTCATTATCATGTTATCTTTTAAGATAATCTGTTTTACAATTAATGGTAATTAAAGTATGCACCACAACGGCACAATGTTTGACACGTTCTTAAATTATGAACATGTAGTGGTTTTGGTGTTAGTTTTTTCTTGATAGCAATCACTTAATTAGATAAAAAAAAAATTGATTTGTACTTGTAAAGTTCTGAATGAATTGACTGCCAACTTTTCCTCTGTCGACGAAGTTGAAAATAAGTCACCTCAAGCTAATACTAGCAAGTGCTTTTAATAACTAGAAGTCTGTTAATTGTTTTATATTTTATGTACATTTTTCTCTTTGACTCTTTGTAAACTGATATATATGTTATTATTATTATAATTTTAAAGTTATTTTATTTATTTCTTGTGGCATGTTAGATGTGGATAAGGAGCTAAAACACAACGATAGCATAAGAGTTCAAGCAGTTCCTAGTAAAGATCATAACGCGCTTTTGGAGGGAAGAGTGATTGTTTCAGATCAAATAGAACATGGTGATTGTCTTCAAACAAAATCACTAGACGGCAAGTCAGTTGAAATTGGTGATGTGGAGAAAAAAAATGCTGGTGACGTCTCACCATCTAATGGAAATATTGCAAATAGTGACAACCACATGTCCCACACATCATCACACAGGTGATTTTTTCTATTAATCACTCTATTTTTTTTGGCATTAATTAGTTTAGGTAAATTTATGAGTGCTTAACATTCTTTTGAGCTTTTGGGATATCTTAGAGCTATCCCACCATTGGTTAGCATTCTTGTATGCACTACACGTGCATATGCTGTTCTTGCGGTTCCTAAACGTGTTACTGGTTCCGAAACAAATGTGCTTGTATATATTAGTTGCGCTTGGTTTTCGTGTCTCCCGTGTACGGTTGTTTTGCATGGCGAGGCCTTTGCCCCTTGCACTTTTGACTACCTAGGTCTACAATTAATTATGGAAAGAGGTAACGTTAACATTTTATAACGCACGCATTTGATAGATTGGCTTATGTAGGGTTAATATGTAAAGAAGCAACAATAGTATTTCCATAATCAAATTAGGCATTGTTAGTATCTTTTTTAATTAAAATAGGTAACAATATTATTATTTTAGTGAAGCAAACAGTGATTAGGTTTGGGATAAGTCAAGTATGATGCTCATAGAACTCAAAATTGAAAGCAAATATTTGGTGGATTAATTACTGAAATTAGCCTGATTCAAGATAGGCAAGTCTCCAATTACAATCATTAAATTGATAAACATATCATTGATAAGAAAAAATGATATCGAGCCGGGGGTCTCACTGGAAGCAGCCTCTCTATTCCTACGGGGTAGAGGTAAGGCTGTCTACAACTTACCCTTATCAGACCCTACCTTAGCTTTGCTATTGGTAGGATTTACTGAGTATGATGATGATGATGATAAGAAAAAATGGAAACTACTGGTCCTATTATAGGTAAAGATTAACAGTTACTAAAATTAACTTTCCACTATTGGTAGTGTGGAGACTTTAGGCTACGGGGCGTGGGGCGTTGGTTGGGGCGGGGGTTGCCAAGCAACGCCGGCTAAACCACACCAGGCCAACGTTGGCCATGGCGTTGCCCCGCTGGCGTGGGTTTGAAGCCTGGCCCGGGGGGGGGGGGTGGCTGGCTTGGATTGGCTGGTGAGAGATGACCATTTGGGCTAGCCGTTGCCAAACGGCTACTTTATTTAAAAAAAATTATTTCTTACTCACCCATTTTTTACAATTTTTTTGACCACTTCTCTACTTCTATCTCTATATTTTTTTATAAATTCTACCACTTAATCCTCTACAATGCATCCATTTAACCGAAACTACGACCCAACCAACCCCTTTGGTTACCAAGAGAACCTGAATCCTAGCCCGCCACAAAACCGTCAACCAACAAACCCGACCCAAATACCCCTTACACGCGGCCATCCACACGGTTTAGTATACTTACCGTGTCCCGATCTAGCCGGATTCGCGTCGTATTTAGGAAACCGTGTATTCACGAACTTTCCATACGACGATTCATCTATTCCGGTTAACCTTTCCCAACCAGATTCCGTACCCGAAAACAACCGCACGACGTTGATGGTTCGTCATCCAAACCGGCCAAAAAAAGAAGTCACAAGAAAAAAAACGGATGAAGAGAAATTATATGCAATCTTCTATATTATTTTATGTAGTTTTTCTTAATTTTATTGGTAATTTTTAAAAAATTATATGCAATCTTCTATTTTAGTTAGTGTGTTAATTTAATTAAATGAAATTTTAAATAGTTAAAACAATATATATATATATATATATATATATATATATATATATATATATATATATATATATATATATATATCAAAATCCACATGGCTGGCCACGCCAGCCCAAGCCACGCCACCCCACACCCCTTCTTTTGAAGAATTACCTTATGGACCCCACACCCGTCACGTGTCGAGCAATGCCCCCAACCCAAGCCCCCCACACCCCGCGGTCTTAGGAAAGTGGCGTGAATGGGTCAAACCCCATTAATTCCTCCATCAATCCATCTGATACATCCGGGTGAACCCGTTTGTGTCTCCGACCCATTACCCATCTCTGGATTCGTATCAGATGCTTGATTTGGTTGTAGAGTCCATCTTAAAAGCATGTGATTTTGTACTTGGTTTGTATTTCATCATTTTCATTTAAATGTTATCCGGGCCTGTTCATTTGATTGTCTTTTGGCCTTTATTTTTATTTTTATTTTTTACAAATTGGAATATGTTTTAGCCTATGGCAATGTCAATGGATGCCATCAGAGTATTAACCATGCTTTAAGTATCCAGTTTAGGCTTGATCTTATTGTATTTTGAGTTTGTTATATTTCTTCCATCCTACATTGATGTATATAAATAAAAGTTTCTCTTCATAGCAGAAACTAGAAACAAGAATACAACCTTAGTTGTATCATAATTCATAATATCGTTTGTGTTATACCATTTGTGCAACCCACATTGATTAATTACTCTTATCCTGCAGGATTGAACATAATTCAGAGAATCAGCAGGAACATGACACTTGTCACAAGGTTCGTCAATCATTTGATTTTTTTATGATTCAAATATATCTCTAGTTAGATCGCATGAGAAAAGTTTTCTATGATTAGAACGTTCACTCACTCATTGGATTTTTTTTCTAATCTTGCCTTAGGTTACCGAGACATGCCAAGCAGCTGGTAACATGGAGAATGCAGAGAACAATGATGTTTCTAGCAACACGCAGAATTCCAAATTTGTAGAATTTTGGGTTCCTGTTCAGATTTCAAACGTGCAGCTTGAACAGTATTGTGCTACTCTACTTTCTAATGAAACGGCTCTTCGTACAAACTCAAGAAGTGATACTCTCGGGGCTCTTAAGGACCTTTTTGTTACCATCCGAAAGGTTTGTTCCAGGTTTCTAGCTCTATCACTTCATCATTTCAGTATTTTAATCTGAAATATGCTAAAGTAGTAATTTTGGATAATATGTAAGAAAGTTTAATTTATCTTTTTTTTTCTTTCTATTTTTCCTCCTTGAAGTGTTGCAATCACCCTTACACGGTGGATCCGGAAGTTCGCCAATTGCTTATGAAGGATAAGGACCAGAGTATGGAGTTAGATGTTGGCACAAAAGCAAGTGGCAAACTACACTTTCTTGACCACATACTACCTCAGCTCCAAAAACAACAACACAAAGTGCTTATTCTTTTTCAGGTATCTATAAGTATAAATCAATCATCTTGTTATTTTTAAGGGATTAAAGTCCAACTTATTTCATGAAATTTTTATAATATAGCCTACAAGTGGTGTTTCAAGCAATTCTCTTTCGATTGGACACATATTAGCTGATTTTGTCTATAGAAGATTTGGTCAAGACTCATACGTACTTGTGGATGGGGTTCCAAACACCTCTATAAAGAAGCAAGTAAACCGGTTCAATAAAGATATGACTAAATTTATTTTCTTACTAGAATCTCGAGCGTGCCATCAGAGCATTAAGTTATCGTCAGTGGATGCTATCATCGTATTCGACAGTGATATAAATCCCTTAAATGATTTAAAATCATTGCAAAGGTTATCTATCGATTCACAGTCGGAACACATCATGATATTCCGATTATACTCTTTATCCACCCTAGAAGAAAAAATTCTTAAACTAGCAGAGAATAATGTGGCTCTCGGTACCAGGTCACAAAATTTAAGGAGTAATTATGATGCGTTGCTCACGTGGGGGGCCTCTGACTTGTTTGACAAATTGACCAAATTTCATAGTCAGACTGTTGCATATATCTCATCTGAAGAATCTTTTCTGAAGGATGTAGTGGAGGAGTTTTTGTATATACTCTCTCACAAAAGTAAAAGCAAGGATACAACATCAAAATCGGTCATCACTCAAGTTCAAAATTGTGGAATTTATGGTAAAAGTAACCCGTTACAAAGTGAGATAAAAACACATTTACCTGATGGAGACCAGCCTTATATATTTTGGAAAAAACTATTGGAGGGACGGTTGCCAGCGTGGAAATTTGTATCTCAATCGACCCCACGTCAAAGAAAAAGACCTAATTATTTTTTGGAGGGAAAAAGTGATATTGATGGTGGTGGTGTAAAGACACGTAGGAAAACTGTAAATAATGGTACCATTGAACCTGCTCAACTGAAGACCGTAATTGAAGGGGAAACTGGAGGAGTGAATGCGGGTAAATGAGAAATATAGTCTTTTTTTAAATATATATGTTTTTTGTTTGCGTAATAGAGTGTCTTGTAGTTTAAGATTTTAAAATGTTGTTGAACTTATTTCAGGGGTTTCGGCAGCAACTAACGAGTCTCAGTCATCGTCTGGCGATCAGTTTTGGTCAACCACGGTCAATGATGAAACAAGTATGTATGATCTCTTGAAGCCTACTGTGTCTGAGCTTTGCGACATTCTCAAGTTTTCGGTACGTTCTTGCATATTGTGTTGAATTCGGTGATTTTAATACGTGTCGGATTTGGCTGGGTTGACCCGCAAACACTTTTGTCCATTTTGTATAACTTGTTAGTTAATCAATGCTAGAGTACAAGTATAATTTCAATAATATTCAAATTTTAGACTGATAACGATTTGTAAGGTTATATAGTGACTTTCAACTCGTTTGACCTGTTTGTTTGTTTAACATTTTTTTAATTGACCTGTTTGAGATAAAACACAACCCAAATTGAAATTGCTACTGTTTCGATGCTTATGTAACTTGTTGAATAAAGATAAATTAATAATAAGATTTAGTCGACTCTAAATGCAGGAGGATGTGAAGATCATAGTGGAAAAATTTCTTGAATATGTCCTTGAAAATTTTATCGTCGGCAAGGATGATACAAGTATATTACAGGCTTTCATGATATCACTGGTACTATCTTTTAACAAACTGAATGCTCCTTTTTTACATTATTTCATAAATTTACTGACACGATTTTTTTTAGTGTTGGATTGGTTCTTCTCTAGCGAAATATAAAATTGATAGGAATGAGTCCTTTGCTCTTGCAAAGAAGCACTTTGATTTCAGCTGCAAGGAAGAACAAGCAGAAACCGTGTACAAAAAGCTGAAACAAGTCAAGGAAACATTTTTAGAGCACACACAAGTTCTTCCTGCTTTAAAAGATAGTGTTCCTGCACCAGAAGGGGTTGAAAAGAGTCAACATATGACGAATGTTGATGTATCTGATGAAAATGTTTCGAGAAAGGGTGTAGATGCATTTGAGAAGATTAATAGAGAATGGGATGAAAAGAGGGCTAGTTTAGAGAATGAATACAAAGTGGAGAAGGCGCTAATCCATGCACTTTACAGTAATCCCTCGCTAAGATCTGTAAAACTTGAAATAAAAGAGAGAGAATTTGCCAACAAGTTTAAAGAACATGATTTACAGAAAAGATTGTGGGAGGATCGCCTTAAAGAGTTAACGACAACAAGGCTGGCAGCGGAGGGTCCGGTGGTGGCTGACAATAATTTTTCGTTGCATGGGTCCCAACATGAGAATCAGGTGGTGGATTCTGGAAACGCAGAGGTGGCCCCCACTTTACCTGAAAACACAATTGAAGCACAAAGTCAGGATGAACCTGTGTGTGACGGTGCTAATGATATTGAGTCTACTGGTTCTCATACTTCTGAGAAAGAGATGGTTGATGCAGCAGTATCAAGTGAGCAGATTGGAGCTCCAGCTCAGCAGCATGGTGATGACATGGACGTTGACGTGGCAGAGAAAGCTGACTCTGGTCATGATGTGGCAGAGAAAGCCGACTCTGGTCATGATGTGGCAGAGAAACCTGACTCCAGTCATGAAAATGCTAACTTAGCATCTGAAGACCCGGTTGAAGACCATAACGAGACTGGCGCAAATGATGTGGTGCCACATGTTGACTGTGGTGACGTGGAAATGCCAGCTGGAAATGACAACAAAGAAAATGATGAAGAAGGCACTCTAGGCCCTGATGAAAACGACCATAGCAAGACTTGTGCGACTGATATGGCGCAACATGCTTACTCTGGTGACGTGGAAATGCCAGCCGGAAATGACAACAAAGAAAATGACGATAATGATGAAAACAATCATGAAGCTGGTGCGAATGATATGGCACCACATGTCGACACTGGTTACGTTGAAATGCCAGCTGGAAATTGCAACAAAGAAAATGATGAATGTGGCACTGTAGACCTTGATACATCTCATGTTGTTGAAGACCATCACAAAACTGTAGATGTGGCGCCAGAAGTTGAATCTGTTGAGATGGCAACGCCAGCTGGCACATGCGGCATAGAGAGCCCTGAAGAGGGGGAGATTCAGCCTGACACACCAGATGCTAGTGGGGACCACAATGAAACCAGCCCAAACAATGTGCTACCGTGTGTTGTGTCTGCTGAGGTGGCAACACCAGCTGATAATGAAGAGAATGCTGAAGATAACAGTACACGACCTGATGCATTACACGCTAATGAAGACCACAATGATTCGTGTGGTTTCGATAGTGGTAATACAGTGGGTGCAGCCATACCACAGGAAAAATCACCATCTGTTCAGCCAGTTTCTTCTCCAGCTTCAGATCATCTGGAGCCAATCATTCCAGACAGTGGAGTTCCAGATAAAGACATTGATGTCGGTAATCCACAACCGCCAGGTGTCAGTCGACTCGATCAGATGATTGTAGACGATGAACTGGATATCCCGACATCTACTGATCCAGTGTGTGCAGCCGTATCACAAGACAAAACACCCTCAGCTCAGCCGGTTTCTTCTCCAGCTTCAGATCGTGTAGAGCCAATCGTTCCAGTAGGTTCTTTACATTTTGTGTAGTTGAAGTTATTATTTTATTTGTCATCTTTATCATAATTATAATTAGTTATTTTTGGTCATTTCAGGAAATCCAAAATGACCCTCTTCAACTGGAACAACAACTTCCAGACAGTGGGGTTCAAGACAAAGAAATTAACGTTGGTAATCAGCAACCGTCAGGTGCCAGTCAACTTGTTCAAATCATTCCAGACAATGAACCGGATATCCCGTCATCTACTGATCCAACGGTTGCTGAAAATCTATCTGACACACTTCCACCAAGCGAGCCATTAATTGAACCCACTTGTGAAGAGCCTGTAGAAAATTCGGAAGAAAACCCTGTCCCTGCTTCTGAGCCACCTCACGAGGAACAACAGCTTCGTGTGGCTACATCCGTTGCACCCACACCACCATTTAATGCACTAAACATATTTGATACCATTGCTAATCGAGTGAGCCCTCAACCACACCATTCCGATCCACTTCAAGCTGAAGTAGAGCGGTTATCCACAGCGAAAAATACTGTATCCAAGTGCTATCAAGAAATGGTCAGTCATTTATTTATATACTTGATAAGTTAACTCACATTGATCATATTTACATCATACCATCGGTTTTGTTTTCTACTTTTCGTGCAGAAACAAAGGCTGGACACTGAATGTAATAAGGAAATAGCGGTAGTTGTTGCACAAATACGTCTCAAGTATGAAGCTAAACATCAAGAAACAGATGCAGCTTACAACTCAAAAACGATGGAACTTGAGACCAATATTAATAGAGTCACCATGAACAAAATATTGGCCGAGGCTTTCAAGTCTAAGTGTCAAGATGTTACTTTTACTGGGCATTCAGGTATATTTACATGGAAAAAAGATCGTATATTGTTTTTGTTTTCTCCATTTTAACGGAATACGATTGTTATTATTTGTAGCATCTCAGGCTGGAATACTGCAACAACTTCACAGGCTATCTGCTTCATCTTTAATGAGGGATTACCACAATGCGTCTTCATCGTCACCACCACAAACACCCCCGTTGCTGCCGCAGCCACCGCCACTTCCGCAATCACAACTACGACCGCAATTGCCTCTACAAATTGTCCACCAGCCCGCGGCTCTCTTCTCGAGCACGCCAAGCAGAACCCCCTCCCCTACACTAAATAGGCCACCGTCCAATACAGGCTCTTTAACCTCACCAAGTAGGCCACCACCTGTGGTTGACCAGTTGACCTCCTCAACCCCACCTACCACTACTACAAGACCACCACCTATTGTCAACCAAGTTACTCCAACCACACCTACCACTAGCAGGCCGCCACCTAGCATTAACATGAGTAACCACCTCTCAGCCTTGCATAAGAGACCACCTAGTATCGCGCAATTCGACATGTCTGCTGCAAATCTTCGGATAAGCACCGAAACCCGTCGGCAATCCCCGCATATACGGCCTCTGGTTAGCAGTGAACCCCGTGCACCGGCCACGAATATACGGCCTCTGGTTAGCAGTGAACCCCGTGCACCGCCCCCAAATATACGGCCTCTGTTGAGCAGTGAACCCCGTGCTCCACCCCCACATCTGCGACCTTTGGTCAACCGGGAACCACGTGCTCCGGCCCCACATATGAGATCTCTTGCTAGCACTGAAATTCGGGCACGGGCCCCACATCTGAGATCTACCCCCTCTGTAACTCCTGACGCTGGAACTCGGAGGGTAGTGCTTCAAAGTCCACATGTCACAAGTGGCCCATCTCAGTCCCCTGTTACGCCACTTTCAACTTCCTCACCACAAACGCCGCCTGTTGAACCTTTGGTACAAACACAGCCATCTGATAACTTGAATGGGCTTGCGGACAGTGCTCCTCTTCGCTGGGTTAACGTTAACGTCACGGCACCTCAACGTGATCTAAGATCACAGAATAACATACTGGACGTAAGCGATTACGTTCGAGAGGGTACTGCACCCTCCTCTTCTGCCCATGATCTGGTTTGTTTGTCCGATGATGACTAACTAGTTGGTTAACATATGTTTATATAGATATATTTGATTAAAGAATTTACACGCAGTCTTAAACTAGCTATGGGCAATTGTAGAGGTCGGTCTAGAATGTTGTATTTTGGAAGTGGAGCTGCACCACTTGTTTTGTAGAGATGCAAGAGTAGCCCGGTTCAGTATTAGTTCATATTAGTTCATTGATTTTGAGACGATTATGGAAGAGATAATCACGAAAATGACTTTTAAGCTTTTTGTATGATTCTATGTGCCTGAGATACGTGAACTCAACTCGTGTTTCTACTTTATATTAGTGTCTATTGGGTACTCGCTTCACGGCCTTATTTCTGCATCAACTTTATAGTCTTTTTAGTGTATAATCCGAAGGAGAGAATCAAATAGGAAGTTTAGTTTGGCTAGTAAGAATAGGAAGCAATATGATTATAACATGTGGCAAAAAAAAAATTAAAAAAGGAATGGTATTTTAGTCAATTTTATTCAATCTTCTTCTTTCTTCTCTCCCTATAACTTCAATACCCACCAACTTCAAAACCCACCATCTTCAACTTTTTCTTCACTCTCTATCTCAATAATCATTGCATTATAATGAGATTTTCGTCACCAATCAATGATTCAAACACCAATCAACGTGTTTTTCAACTTTTTTTGAAGAAACCCAGTTTAATTTCATACAATATCTCATTTTTTTCCCCGTGATTTTGAAGCGAATCACTCTATTTGTTCGTTTCGATCGCTGATAAGAGTTTCTAGCATTCAAATTTCGTCAATCGTTGAAGAAATCGGCTTCGATTTATGTAAGAAAATTTTGAATTGCATTTTTACGATCTGGGTTTTTCAATTGGGTTATTACGTTTTACAAAGTAATGCGTTTTAGGTAACACACATTCTATGTGTTTTTAGTTCATTGCGTTTTAGAAAAAATACATTTATTTGTGTTTTCTGGTTATTGCGTTTAAAAAAAAGACATTTCTTTGTGTTTTCTGACTATTGCATTTTAGAAATAAGACACTTCTTTGGTATTCTGGCCATTGCATTTTAGAAATAAGCCATTTTTTTGTATTTCCTTGCCATTTTATTTTAGAAATATGTCATTTCTTTATGTTTTTAGGCCATTGCGTTTTACGAAAAAAAAAACATTTCTGTGTGTTTTCATTGTGTTTTAGAAATAACTCATTTCTTTTGTGTTTTTTGTCTATTGCGTTTTAGAAACAAGGCATTTCTTTGTGTTTTTTGTCAATTGCGTTTTAGAAAAAAAAATCATTTTTATGCTTTTTGTCTATTGCGTTTTACGCATCTTGGTTTTCGATTTTTTTTCAAAACTATAGCAATAGTATACTCGTTTTAAAGATAAAAAAAAATCTCGTTTTTTGTGCATTTTTTATAAAAAAATAATGTCGCGTGAAAGAGTTTATTAACGTTTAAAAACGGGGGGAATTGAAGGTGAAAGAAACTATTGCTTTGGATTGACTAGAATACTCCTACACAAACTCACACGCCTCTTTTTTTTGTCAATTATACTCATTTAATCTAAGCCCTTGATTAATCAATTGATGGTCAAGATTACTTCCTATGCTTCCTAACCAAAATAAACTTCCTATTACTTTTCCATCACGTGAAACCGCCATCACTTCAAGATGAAAAGGGCTGCGACGGTGTTCTGGTTGACCCGCCAAACCCAAGGGTCCATCACGAATGTTCCCCCCCCCCCCCCCCTCCCCCCCCCCCCCTCCTAGTGTCTAATATTCTAACACAAAATCTAAGAAATGTCTAATTTTATCTAGTGTATACACCACTGTATCAACTTTATATTCACAATCCAAAAAATATGTAAATAGGTAAATTACACTTTTCGTCCTTTATATTTGTAGCGGATTGCAATGGATAACTTTTAATTTCAATAATTACAGTCACAAACATTTATTTGGAAAACGCATTACACCTTTCGTTCTTAGCACTAACCAAGTTAAAATTTTCAGTTATGTCTATCCACTTAAAAGTATTCTGGTCATTTCATATTTTTATGTAAAATGTTCATTAATAAATAAACATCATCTTCCCCGATTTCCAAACCCTATAATCTCTCATCTTCATCTCTCTCCAACCAACCTCTACCACCACCACTGCCACACGAAGCAATTAGGTTTCGGGTAATTCGGAAGATGAGGATGCTGATCTTTTAAGTTCAAACGAGAATCATGGCGAAAAAGGATCAGTTATGTCGGATAGAATGGAAATTCAGTTAGAACCAACGTCGGGTGGGAGGTACACTGTCATTTAAAGTCGGGTCCTTTTTCTAAGATTCGGTGGCCTTTGGTTTTCATTTTTTATATGAACGATCTCGACCCGGTCACCAGTTATGATCTTGATGGCTCCCCGTGTGTAATATTTTCAGATTATGCATATTTAATTCCTCAATTTCTTCATCCAAATTCATAATTTGGGTTAGAGTTGGTCAATATTGAATTTAACTGCGAGGTTCATATATGTAATATTTTCAGAGATGTGGTGGTGACGATTGTTGTTAGTGGTGGCGTCCAGCGATAATAAGTGGTGGCACCGTGGGAGTGGTGGTGGTAGAGGTTAGAGTGAGCGGAGTGGAGGTCGGTATCACGCGGTAAACGTCTTTACCGATGCGGTAAACCACCGCCAACAACCTCTTTACCGATTGGTGTTGAGAAATTCGGTGAAGACTCACCGATTCGGTGAGAGGGAGGGAAAGGGGGGAGATGGGTGTGTGGTGGGGTCCTGTAACACTCATCTTATTCATTTCTATTATTTAATTATAAAATAAGGGACTTTTTAAACAAAATGCATTTCTAGCATAAATTTAGTTAAAAAGTTAAGATGTATTTGTATCAGCGATTTAACATAACCAACTAGCTAGTTTTTTTTACACCTTCACATCTACTAGTGTTTACAAAATGACATTATCAAGACATGTTTAGATTAGTGCGGAAGCATCAAAATAGTGTTCGGTTCTTGATTTCACGCTTGATCGGCATCCGAAACTAACGAGCATCACCTGAGGTCAAAACCACATAAATAATTAGTTTTGACAATGTTAGTTGAGCTTAAACAAGTCCCAAATACATAAACGTAACAAAAATCAAGGAAATTTAGGTTATTACTCTGTCGCGCCACGCGCCAGACTTGGTTCGAACCTTCGCGTGCCGCGGGAGGCCCCGCGTGTCGCGCCAGTCGCTTAAGCCCCCGTCGCGTGGCGCGGGGGAATATGTTTTCCAGCAGGTCCAGTTTCTGGACCTGCATTTTGCCCAGCTCCGAAAATTCACAAAAGTCTAACTTTAAACAATCATAACTTTTTACTCGGTTGTCCGTTTTAGTCCATTCTTTTTCCTATGAGTCCGTAAAAAAATTACGGAGCCAACCATGTAAGTTTCACATCACGGAATCCGATTTACATATATACGATTCGTAAAATCCCCGTTTTGATTATCCAACCCATTAACAATAAGTGCAAAAATATCATTTTTCAGCTCTAAAACTTTTTGAACAAAATTTGCCCATTTTACCGGGGCTTACACACCTTGGCGTATCAGTGCCATTCCATGGCTTTACGCTCACGTTAAACAACTTAATGCTTGTTCCTCAAACTCAAGCATTTCGTTTTATGCAACACTTACAAATTATATCAATTGTTTGACCCGATATCTCGGATTCACAAGCTTAAGTTAGCATAGCCAATTCATTGGCGTAGCACTATCCAATACTTAATGAAATATGAGACTATCAAATCTCTACACACATGATCCTTTTAAACACATCATTTCGACTCGTTTGGCTATCTAGTGAAAACCATCACTTTATTGACAAGCCAACCCACTTTCAACCTTTATTTTGACCCGTTTGATTGTCGAGTGAACTTCGCCACTTCAAAGACACATCAAACGCATCTATTTCACTATGAGGCTATTTAAACATTGAACCAAAACATCTATACATAAGTTAACGAGACTAAAGTCACGTACCTTTAGAGCACACCCTTCAAACGCGTATCCCCTCCGGCTTGTCCGCTCGACGACCCGGACTCTTTGCCTAAAGAGTTCAATTCACAATTAATTTAGAACTCTTTTCATAATCATTAACGTATCATTCATTATGATATTTAAATCTGCGTTTTCATCAAATCTCTATCTTTTAATCCTCACTTAGGCGTTTTAACAAACACCTAGCGGCTCCGATTTTCGCATAATCAATACCAAGTTCATGACTTGTTATCTTCATCTAAATCAACTTCAATTAGGCAAATCTACACATATTTTAACATCAATATTTCAGAAATTACCTCATAAATTCAGATTACACTAGAACAAGAATCTTAATCCTAGTGTTTATCAAGTTCTACTAACTTATTAATCACCTACTATGGTGATTATGAACCTTACAAGTATCATGCAAGATTTTGACAAGAAATCATCCAGGGTTTATCCCTAAACATCATATCACTTCCAATTTCATGTATACAACACATAATCAAGCTCAATTTCGATTTTTCACAATTAACCTAGAATTTGAGATGAGTCAAAACACTAAAATTTCGCATACCTTATGATCCCTTTGACGAGGTGATCACGAATCTATGTTCAGTTTTCTGTTTTGACTTGATTTGAGCCTTCAATTTGTGAGTTTAGTGAGTGTTAGGGTTTTGAGGGGTGTTGGTCGCCCTGCTCTGATCATGGTCGATCCAGACACATCTGAGGATGTGTTTGGATTTTGTTTTATTAAGTTTTTAATACTATATGTTTCCATTTTGACATTTTTGGTCCCCCAATTTAAAACCAAGGAATTTCTAAGTGTTTTTAACTCAAGTTTCTTTGTTATAACAATGTTTATGATTAACTGGGTTATTTATCCTAGTTAGCTTGTTTTTTTGTTTATTTTTACACTTTATAATTCCAATATAAAGTTTTATATTTTTGGGGTGTTACAAGTCCACCCCCCTTAAAAGGGGTTTCGTCCTCTAAACCAGAATACGTACCGAAACGAGTAGGGTAGAGGCGTCTCATCTCTTCCTCGGACTCCCATGTGGTATCCGAGCCCTTCCTATGCTCCCATTTGACTTTTACTTGGTCAATCTTTTTGTTTCTCAAACTCTTCACTTTACGATCCAAAATCGCAATCGGCTTTACTGCATAGTTGAGACTGTTATCCACTTCGATGTGATCGTATTGGATATGAGCAGTTTCGTCGGCTAGACATTTTCGGAGATGTGACATGTGAAATGTGCTATGTATCCCACTCAACTCCTCGGGCAGTTCGAGACGGTATGCTACTTTACCAACCCGTTCGATGATTCTGAATGGCCCAATAAATCTTGGACTCAACTTTCCTCTTTTTCTAAACCGAATTATTCCTTTCCACGGCGATACTTTCAACATTACCTTATCGCCCACTTGAAATTCAATCGGCCTCCTTCGTTTATCCGCATACGACTTTTGTCGATCCTGAGCTGCTTTTAAGCGAGTTCGGACCAAGTCGATTTTCTCATTTGTATTTTGGATTACATCAGTATGTGCTAGTCCACGTGGACCTACTTCTCCCCAACACACCGGGGTTCGGCACTTTCTACCATATAACATCTCATACGGGGCCATTCCAATGCTCGCGTGATAACTGTTGTTATATGAAAATTCGACCAAGGGTAGATAGACATCCCAACTACCCCCGAAGTCGATAATGCAAGCCCGCAACATATCCTCCAACGTTTGTATTGTTATTTCACTTTGCCCATCCGTTTGTGGATGGTAAGCAGTGCTAATGAACAGTTTAGTTCCCATTTGTTCTTGGAATTCGCGCCAAAAGTTCGAAGTAAACCGAGTATCTCTGTCTGATACAATGGATATCGGTACCCCGTGACGTGCCACGATTTCATTGGTATATACTTCTGACATCTTTTCGGATGTATAAGTCTCACGAATCGGAATAAAGTGAGCACTTTTCGTCAATCTATCCACGACTACCCATATAGCATCAAAACCACGGTTGGTTTTGGGTAGTTTGGTCAGCAAGTCCATTGTGATTTGTTCCCATTTCCAAACTGGAATGTCCAATGGTTGCAGCTTACCATATGGTTTCTGGTGCTCTGCTTTGACTTGCAAACAGGTCAGACACCTCTCCACATACTTCACAATATCTCTTTTCATTCCGGGCCACCAATAGTTTTATTTTAAATCGTTATACATCTTGGTTGCCCCCAGATGGATCGAATAACGGGATTTATGGGCCTCGTCAAGTAGGAGCTCCTTGGCTCCACATGAATTTGGAACCCATATTCTCCCAAATCGAGTTTTCAGCCCTTGGTTACCATCTACCAGGTCTTTCAATTGACCAACTATTCTTTCCTTCTTCACATTTTCTTCCTTTATTGCTTCAATTTGAGATTTCCGGATTTGTGCAAGCAAACCCGATGTCACAATTAAGTTCATCGACCGCACTCGAATGGGTGTATAATCTGCCTTTCGACTCAACGCATCAGCCACCACATTAGCCTTCCCCGGGTGGTAATGTATATCACAATCAAAATCTTTGACGGTTTCTAACCACCACCTCGGTCTCATGTTTAATTCCTTCTGATCGAAGAAATATTTCAGGCTTTTATGGTCGGTAAAGATAGTGCATTTTACCCTATACAAATAATGTCTCCATATCTTTAAGGCGAACACCACCGCTGCCAACTCGAGGTCGTGTGTAGGATAATTCTTTTCATGAGTCTTTAGCTGCCTCGAGGCATAGGCTATAACCTTGCCCCTTTGCATCAAAACGCAGCCAAGCCCCGAATGCGATGCATCCGAGTAAACTACCATATCATCGATTCCATCCGGCAACGCCAATACCGGTGCATGGGTCAGTTTTTCCTTAAGCGTTTGGAACGCCTTTTCTTGATCTTCGCCCCAAATAAAATTTGCATCCTTACGTGTTAGTTTGGTTAACGGCATGGCAATCTTGGAGAAATCTTGTATGAATCTCCGATAATAACCCGCAAGCCCCAAGAAACTTATGATTTCCGAAGGATTCTTCGGTGGATTCCATCTCGCCACAGCTTCTATTTTTGACGGGTCTACTAGCACCCCATTCGCACTAATGATGTGCCCAAGGAACTGTACCTCTCGTAGCCAGAAAGCACATCTTGAGAATTTTGCGTACAACTTTTCTCTTCTAAGCGTCTCCCACACTTCGCGTAAATGACTCGCATGTTCTGCTTCATTCCTTGGATATACCAATATGTCATCAATGAACACTATCACTGACTTATCCAACATCGGCTTGCAAACCCGGTTCATGAGGTCCATGAAAGCCGCGGGCGCATTTGTTAATCCGAAGGACATCACGAGGAACTCGTAATGCCCGTACCGTATACGAAAGGCCGTTTTTGGTACATCCTCCTCTTTGACTTTCAACTGATGATACCCCGATCTAAGGTCGATCTTGGAGAACCAACTTGCACCTTGTAATTGGTCAAATAGGTCATCAATTCTTGGAAGCGGATACCGATTTTTCACCGTGAGTTTGTTCAACTCCCGGTAATCGATACACATGCGCATGCTCCTATCCTTCTTTTTCACAAACAGCACCGGTGCGCCCCATGGGGATACACTTGGCCGAATAAACCCCTTGTCGAGCAGGTCCTGAATTTGGGACATCAATTCTTGCAATTCTGATGGCGCGAGTCGATATGGCGCCTTGGCCACAGGTTTCGCGCCCGGAATCAATTCGATTCCGAACTCCACCTCCCGTTCTAGCGGTATTCCGGGTAAATCTTCCGGAAATACATCGGCGTATTCACGTACCACTGGTACATCTTCAATCTTTGGCGTTTCTTTATCCTGTTCGTTTGCATATATCATGAATGCTCTACACCCACGCCTCATGAGTTTGTGAGCCTTGAGCATTGTGCACAGAACGGGATTACCCCCTTTTTCACCATAAATGGTAACGTGTTTTCCACTTGGAGATGTCAATTTTATCTCCTTGCGGAAACACACCACTTTCGCATGATGTCGGGACAACCAATCCATCCCAACTACTACTTGAAATTCTCCCATTGCCATCGGGATCAAGTCTATTGGGTATTCTTCATCATCAATAATCATCTTACAATCTTGGCATATATCACACACAATGAAACTTTTGTTATCACCTATTTCTACCTCTAATGGCATAGGCAATTTTGATGTCGAATAAATCCATGCGAAATAAAGGATTTATTCGCACCCGTATCAAATAACACATGTGCGGGAATTGAGTTTATAGCAAATATACCTGAAACCACATCGGGTTCCTTTTTCGCCTCTGCTGCTGTTAACTGGAAGGATCTAGCTTTTGCTTTTGGTGTCTCAGTATGTGTATCCTTGCCATCTTTCCTTCCGATCAACTCCGGGCACTCAGACTTCTTGTGACCCGGCTGATAACATTTGTAACACACCGACACTCTCCCTGGGCACAACGCAGCCGTGTGCCCTGTTTTCCCACAAATAGGACACGACTTATCCTTAAACCGGCACTCACCCTTGTGCCCTTTCCCGCATACCTTGTAGCTTGGCGACCCGTTTTTTCCTTCTTGTTTCTTCGACGACTCAATCGTGCGCGCCTTTTTCATCGGGCTTGGATTAACCACCTGCGCCCTTCTTTCACCTCTTTCAATCTGTTTCTTCAATTCAATCTCCCATTCCCGAGCAACATTTATGATCTCGGTGAGGGTCTCATACTTTGAAGGAGTCATAAACTCCCTATACTCGGCGCTCAACATATTATAGTAATAATATATTTTCTGTTCTTCATTCGTTATCAGTTCATCACAAAACTTCATTTTATCCATGAACGTTCTCGTGATTTTGTCGATGGACTTATGTCTAAGCTGCATGAATTCTTCTTTGATTTTGTTAATGACTGCCTTGGGACTATGGTGTTTAAGAAACGGCGTCTTAAACTCATCCCATGTCATAGCCTTAGCCGCTTCACTTCCAATTTCTTTCTTCTTGTTATCCCACCAGTCTTTCGCTTGACCCCTTAACTGACCCGTACCATAGGCTACGTAGTTATCTGTATCACAATGGGTCCTTTCAAACACTCCCTCGATATCACTTAGCCATCGTTGGCATACTATCGGGTCAACCTCCCCATTATAGATTGGCGGTTTACACGCCATGAACTCTTTGTATGAATAAGGCTTTCGTCCTCCGGGCTTTTCCTTTGCTAAATTGGTATTATCTTCCAATTTCTTGATTCTCTCATCCACCACTGATAGTACCGTGCTTTGGATTTTATCGATGAAACCCGACAAACTATTTTCGATTGCCTTTCCAACCTCCTCGGCAATCACTTCTCTCATTTGCTCGGTGACTCTCGGCACCGCATCATCATTATCTCTATCCGTCATCTTTAAAACTGAAATGTTTACATCGAGCGTTAACATTTCATCTATAGCATACGGTTTATTTACTTCGGTTTAGTCAAGTTCGTAACTTGTTTTCTCCGTTCTTATTTAATGCACCTTCCGGGTTTGAGTGTGTTAACACGCTCTTCCCATGCATATCAATTCATGTTTTCCCCTTTTTATACTTAATAAATCTACTCAAGACAATTAACTCTTACCGGATGCTTGATCAAGCTTGAACCGAACACTTTGTTGACAACCTTGAGTTCTGATTACCAACTTGTAACACTCATCTTATTCATTTCTATTATTTAATTATAAAATAAGGGACTTTTTAAACAAAATGCATTTCTAGCATAAATTTAGTTAAAAAGTTAAGATGTACTTGTATCAGCGATTTAACATAACCATCTAGTTTTTTTACACCTTCACATCTACTAGTGTTTACAAAATGACATTATCAAGACATGTTTAGATTAGTGCGGAAGCATCAAAATAGTGTTTGGTTCTTGATTTCACGCTTGATCGGCATCCGAAACTAACGAGCATCACCTGAGGTCAAAACCACATAAATAATTAGTTTTGACAATGTTAGTTGAGCTTAAACAAGTCCCAAATACATAAACATAACAAAAATCAAGGAAATTTAGGTTATTAGTCTGTCGCGCCACGCGCCAGACTTGGTTCGAACCTTCGCGTGCCGCGGGAGGCCCCGCGTGCCGCGGGAGGCCCCGCGTGTCGCGCCAGTCACTTAAGCCCCCGTCGCGTGGCGCGGGGGAATATGTTTTCCAGCACGTCCAGTTTCTGGACCTGCATTTTACCCAGCTCCGAAAATTCACAAAAGTCTAACTTTAAACAATCATAACTTTTTACTCGGTTGTCCGTTTTAGTCCATTCTTTTTCCTATGAGTCCGTAATAAAATTACGGAGCCAACCATGTAAGTTTCACATCACGGAATCCGATTTACATATATACGATTTGTAAAATCCCCGTTTTGATTATCCAACCCATTAACAATAAGTGCAAAAATACCATTTTTCAGCTCTAAAACTTTTTGAACAAAATTTGCCCATTTTACCGGGGCTTACACACCTTGGCGTATCAGTGCCATTGGCTTTACGCTCACATTAAAAAACTTAATGCTTGTTCCTCAAACTCAAGCATTTCGTTTTATGCAACACTTACAAATTATATCAATTGTTTGACCCGATATCTCGGATTCGCAAGCTTAAGTTAGCATAGCCAATTCATTGGCGTAGCACTATCCAATACTTAATGAAATATGAGACTTTCAAATCTCTACACACATGATCCTTTTAAACACATCATTTCGACTCGTTTGGCTATCTAGTGAATACCATCACTTTATTGACAAGCCAACCCACTTTCAACCTTTATTTTGACCCGTTTGATTGTCGAGTAAACTTCGCCACTTCAAAGACACATCAAACGCATCTATTTCACTACGACGCTATTTAAACATTGAACCAAAACATCTATACATAAGTTAACGAGACTAAAGTCACGTACCTTTAGAGCACACCCTTCAAACGCGTATCCCCTCCGGCTTGTCCACTCGACGACCCGGACTCTTTGCCTAAAGAGTTCAATTCACAATTAATTTAGAACTCTTTTCATAATCGTTAACGTATCATTCATTATGATATTTAAATCTGCGTTTTCATCAAATCTCTATCTTTTAATCCTCACTTAGGCGTTTTAACAAACACCTAGCAGGTCCGATTTTCGCATAATCAATACCAAGTTCATGACTTGTTATCTTCATCTAAATCAACTTCAATTAGGAAAATCTACACATATTTTAACATCAATATTTCAGAAATTACCTCATAAATTCAGATTACACTAGAACAAGAATCCTAATACTAGTGTTTATCAAGCTCTACTAACTTATTAATCACCTACTATGGTGATTATGAACCTTACAAGTATCATGCAAGATTTTGACAAGAAATCATCTAGGTTTATCCCTAAACATCATATCACTTCCAATTTCATGTATACAACACATAATCAAGCTCAATTTTGATTTTTCATAATTAACCTAGAATTTGAGATGAGTCAAAACACTAAAATTTCGCATACCTTATGATCCCTTTGACGAGGTGATCACGAATCTATGTTCAGATTTCTGTTTTGACTTGATTTGAGCCTTCAATTTGTGAGTTTAGTGAGTGTTAGGGTTTTGAGGGGTGTTGGTCGCCCTGCTCTGATCTTGGTCGATCCAGACACATCTGAGGATGTGTTTGGATTTTGTTTTATTAAGTTTTTAATACTATATGTTTCCATTTTGACATTTTTGGTCCCCCAATTTAAAACCAAGGAATTTCTAAGTGTTTTTAACTCAAGTTTCTTTGTTATAACAAGGTTTATGACTAACTGGGTTATTTATCCTAGTTAGCTTATTTTTTTTGTTTATTTTTACACTTTGTAATTCTAATATAAAGTTTTATATTTTAGGGGTGTTACAGGTCCATTCCTTCTCAACAAATCACACATTTTTTCCTTTTTTTTTAATTAGTTTACCTAAACCACATTAGGTAAACCGTCGCCAACGTTTTTGAGCATTAGGTAACTTATTTAGGTGAATTGATATGGCAATGTGTGATTAGGTGAATTAGGAGTTTACATATTTGGAATAGGTAACCACTCCCTTCACCCTTAGTTGGAGAGATATGAAGAGGATAGATTCTAAGGTTGGGGAATTTGTGAAGATGATATTTATTTATTAATGAACATTTTAAATAAAAATATAAAATGACCAGAATACCCTTAAGTGGATAGACATAATTGAAATTTTAACTTGGTTTGTGGGATTTGCAATTCAAAAGGGGGTGGCGGCGCAGCTTGTTGCTCGTCTACCAACCCATGATTTGTAATTTGCCAATAATATAAAAAAGGTCAAATTACAACAACACAACGACAATTTAATAAATTGCATACATTGACTGAAAAAGGTAACTAATACATTTCAAGCAATACCATGACCATAAAAAATCTAGGATATCTGCCACACACCAACTATCAACACACAGAGATGGGATCAAATACAAACCTTAATATTGGTGAGAACTATAAGAACCAACCACAAATAGACATGTGTCCTTAATTTAAAAAATTAGATAAGGGTATTTTAGACTTTTTCATTCTATTTTTTGTATTTAATTAATTCTAAATTTTAATTATCCCTACATTCATGCACTATTTCAAATCATATTTGAAAATTTCTAGAAATATTTATCTACGCAGGCAACGAACAAAAAAAATATAGCACAAATGGTTCATATAGAAATATTTAAACTAAAGGTAGCACACATTATTGAAGTCAGTAATAAATTATTATTTTTTCCGGAATACCCACAGTACAGGATATATATAGCACATGTAAATCAAACAAACAGGTCTATCAATCATGATTCATATACTTTTTTTTTTCAAGATAAACCCAATTCAAATGAGCTTAACCCACAATATTCTGACTTCAATAAACCTAAGCATAGCACAACAATCCCTAATCAAACCACAAGAAGTATATTCATCAATCAATCACTAATAAAACCAATACCATAACCTAACATAGTCAGCACCCTTCAACATTCAACACCCTTCAACATTCAACACCCTTCAACAGTCAGCACCCTTCAACATTCAACACCCTTCAACAGTCAGCACCCTTCAACAATCAGCACCTTTCAATAGTCAGCACCTTTCAACAGTCAGCACCTTTCAATAGTCAGCACCCTTCAACATTCAACACCCTTCAACAGTCAGCACCTTCAACAATCAGCACCTTTCAATAGTCAGCACCCTTCAACAATCATCAACCCCGCCGATCACATCTCCGTCAGCACCCGTCAAAACCCACCAAAAATATCTCCGCCAAGACCATATTCAGCACCTTTTCAACACCCGCCGGCCATCAACATCGCCCTCCAAAAACATCCAGCACCCATCAACATCGCCCCCCCCCCCCAAAAAAAAAAAACCCTAAAAAATAGTAAAAAAGAGAAGACGAACAGTAGGAGATAAATGCTTACCAGATTCAAGCTTTTATCGATCTTATTGTCTTCACAAATCGCACCTCTTCTAGTCGATCAGCAAACACTTCGATTCGCACCTCGTTCTCGGTCGATCAGAGCACAATTTTGAGAGTTTATTGATTGAATAAAGTGTGTGTGTTAAAACCTGATTTCTTTTTATATTTATTAGCACAGATGTCGATGGAGGAATTAAGAAAGAGGAAGTTGTACTTCTAGTTGGATACAGTCACGTAAAAAGGGGAACAATCGTTTACTTAGGAGATTTGGTGGGGTCCACAAATAGCACATTTACTTTATTACCCCTGGTTGCATATTAATCTCTATTAATTCAAAGGTTTTTAATTGTAATCAACACAAACCGTTGATCTAGAATATAGATGGTTCAGATCTGTTCTTATGGTTCTCACAGAATGTGCTGTTTGTACAGGATCTCAACCCTCAACACACATTCATTGCATACTATATCATCTAGAAAATCCCCAAAATTTAAACAAAAATATCTCTAAAAAAGTAAAGTGCTAAAAACTATTGCCTCGAATTCATGTGCCATCACTCTATCAAAAGCACACACAGTAGCTAAATTAGGGCAAATCGTTCAACAGAAGCAGATCAACGGAGCTCAAATTGTTCACCGTAATCTCAACTGTTCACCGGAGCTCCGCCGTAACGGAGCGAAATCGTTCAACGGATGCAAAATTGTTCAACGGAAGCAGATCTGGTCGGAGAGATGACATCATCGGTGAATTCTAGAGAGAGAGAGAGATGACAAGACTGGGTGATAGTGGTGGTTGAGTGGCGGTGGTCGAGTGGAGGTTGTGTAGAACAGAGATAAATGGGTGAGAGATGTGTGGGTTGTTTATGGTGGTGGTGGTGCTAGAATGGTGGTGTGAAGAGGGGGAGAGAGAGAGAGAAAGATAGGAGAGAGAAAGAGAATGAAAGACGAAAGAGAGATTCGACATTTAAAAAGAGAATCAGGATATCTGAATTTTTTAGAATTTTATTTTTTAGTATGTAGGGTAAAATGACCAACATACCCTCATGTAGGGTCCATTTGATCAGATTTAACCACAAAAATTAACTGAGTTAGGGCTAAAGGACATAACTTGCAAGGGTTTGCAAACATCGAGTACGTTTTTGTACTTTTTGAAGACAAAGGACACACTTTGCAATGTAGAGTTAACATAAAGGACGATTTTTGTAATTTACTCAAAATATAATTAGCTTTAACTTTATTATAATAAACAAATACCACCTTGTTAGTAAACTAATTTATATGAAGTAAGTTACCTGTAACGCCTGCGTCCCTGAACTTTTAGCTATTGTCAGTTTTAGTCCTTATACTATGTGACTCTTGACACTTTTGACACTTGTGAATCTTTATGCTATGAAACTTGAATCTTATTGATACTTGATACTTAATTCTATGAAGCTAGATTCTTGAAACTTGATTCTTAATACTAGATTTTTGATACTTAACTCTAGACACTTGATTCTTGATACTTGATGCTATGATACTTGATTCTAGATTCTTGATACTTGATTCTTGATGCTTGAGGCTTTATTCTTGATACTTGATACTTGGTGCTTGACTCTTGAGGCTCGTGAAACTTGAGACTTGGTTGAACGAGGGACTGGAGACTTGTCACTGGCGGAAACTATGAAACTTGGAAACTTTTGTGTTAATGATATAATCTAGTTATGTGATACTATTACACAATAATACGCAATGCAACGCTTAATCTGACTCGCAAAACGAACTAAAGGCGGAAAGTGGAAAGGATGAGATTGACCGATGGCAATCCGATCGGATGACCATCCGATCGGATGACCATCCGATTGGAGGGCCACTCGATCGAACCGCCATCCGATTCGTGCCATACCGCCTTATTCCCCACTCTTGCACTATAAATAGGACCTGTCACATCATTCTTCACTGATGTAACAGCCTCCTTCGACCAGACGCACGCTCTCTCACTTTTCTTCCATTTCTTGGCGACTTCGGTATGTTTTACACTGGATTCTTGTACATCTTTGATCTATACACAATCCTCTACATGATTCTTCTTTGAAATCACACTTTTCACCATGAAATCTCTAAGATTTGAGCTCTTGAGGATGACGTCATCACGGCGATTGTACAAACAAGCTGTATGATGTCATTCCAGCCAAGATCTAGCTCAGATCTAAGGAATTTCATGTGTTGTTACACCAAATCCTTGCTAAACCTAGACTTTTCAGCTAAAACTCATGCTTCCTTCATCTTTTCTTAAAACGGTGGAATCTGGATCTAAACGGACTGTAGACTTGATGATTAGTCTGGAGTCGGCTTAGAAATGGATCATCGCCGGAAAAGATGGCAGAAGTACGGATTCCGACATAAACACCATCAAGAACAGACACCTGAACGGACAGGGTGATTTCCCATCCGATCAGGCAGGCTGAGCTTTGACGTGCTTACAGTTGTCACAATGCGTACCATGCCGTCACCGTTAATTCAGAAACTTAGAAACTTTACAAGGTTGAAAAAGGAACGAGGGCACCTCAATCGAATGGCAATCCGATCAGACTGCCGTCCGATCGAAGTGGCAATGTGACTTAAAACCTTCAAACATTTGAACTATTTTTGAAACAGAAACTTTAAACCTTGAAACTTGCACGCAAAGGGCCATTCGACCGAACGACCATCCGATAGGATGACCATCCAATCAAAAGCCCTGGTTTGAACACTTAATCATTTTGAAACTCAATCATTGGATCGAATGACCATTCGATCGAATGGCCATCCGTACGGATGACCATCCGATCGTGTGGCGGTCCGTTCCATTCATATAAGTCATCCGACCGGATGGCCATCCGATCAGGTGACTGATCCGACACTTGCACGATTCTTGTATTCTGTCCAACACTTATTTATTGTACTCTAATCAGGCTAATCCTAAAGAGCTCCCTTTGATCCAATAACAGTTTACTGTTAAGCAATCACTGTGAGTATACCCGATCCCTTTTCGTTTTAAACTTTTGGGATGCAACATGTATTCTATGAAACTTGAAACTTTTGAATCTAAACTCTATCCTCTGTGAATGTGAAACTTGATACTTATGATTCTTGATTCTTTATGCTATGTGAACGTTTAATCCTTGTGTGTAGTTCCGCCTTAACAATAGTAGCGCTATAGGAAGATGCACCTCCCCATTATTCTCGGGGGTATTGTTAGGAGGATTCTAGTTTTCCTTGAGTCTTAAGAGAACACCTAAAGCATCGGGACACTTGGGCTATCACTTGGATTGCGAACACTAGCATGGCTGAAACTATTTTATCGTTTACATGATGGATATGAGTCTTTTTAAACTATTATGCTATATACTCAAACTTGTATACTCGCCAGTACATTATTGTATTGACATTATTTTAATACATGTTGCAGGATGATAGAATGCTGGAACTTTGGGAAAACAAGCTAGGATGCTGCTAGAAACACACGTGTAGTTAATCTAGAATCTTAAACAATATTTGATGTTTTGAATATGATACTTGTGTTTGATTTGTGGATTGTTTTAGACAATGTTTGAATCTATTTAATCTAGATCGAAATATCTAGTGTTATGGAAACTCTTGAGCAATCTGAACGCTTAGTGCCGCACCCCGATGTTTCCGCCATCGGTTGGGGTGTGACATTACCGCACAATAGATTAAAAAATATTCTAAAATTTAGAATTAATTACATGGTTAGTATATGTGGTTTATTTATTTTTTTTTATCATTTTCATACCCATATTTTGGAAATTACATCAATGGTACCAACTTTTACAAATTGTTTCACCACTAGTACCTATGGCTGTAGAATTACTTACATGGTTAGTACCTATGATATACTAATGGTGAAATCATTTTGTAAACGTTAATACCAATGGTGTAATTTAAAAAAAAAATAGGTATAAAAATGGTAAAATAGAAAAATCACATATACTAACCATGTAATTAATTCTAAATTTATATAAACTATCTTTCAGCATTAAAACGTTACATATTTTTCTTATTTTACTCATATACTATATTTAAAAAAACAAATGTGAGATATAAGTTATTAATGCACATGATAGAACTTAAAAACTCATTTTAAACAAAATAGAAATCCACTTGGGAATAGCCCAGTGGTGTTGGTGAGTTTAGATAGAGCTTATGATAGGAGAGGTCAGGGGTTCAATCCCCATGGTGTGCAATGTTAGCCATTAAAAAAAAAACAAAATAGAACAAAAAAAACAAATATACATCAATACTATATTATAAGGCTGTGCGGTGTGAGCTCACACCTTATTTCCACGTCTGCCAGTAACGCCTTGTACACCATCCCCTTGCCACCAAAAGAGGGCGCCATCAGTTCCTCCGCCGTTCTCTTGGCGAGCGCCATAGTGATTTTTTTTGGTAGGGATCAACCAAGTAGTAGCCAATCATATTTCCTTTTACTTTTTAACTCTTTAAACAATGTTAGCCTACACCGTGCTACTGTGCTAGTTAATGTTAAAGTCCCCTGCTTACGTGGCCCGATAACTAGTATGGGGCTTTACATCATATCACCCAACCTAATATATATATAAAGAGGACCAAAGGTAATTTTACATAATTTTAAGAGTTTAAGTAATTACAAATTTTTAAAACATATTATCGACTTTAGCTTTAGGGTAGGGATGAGCTCGGTACCTGGTACCGAAAATGCCGGTACCAAAATTTGCCAATTATAGGTACCGTTACTAGTACCGAAAACCCTACAAAAAAATATGGGAAATTCGGTACTGGTACCGAGTCCCAAAATTTCAACGAATTTATTATATCCACCTTGAGTAACGAAGGTACTGTTTATTTTTTCTGAGGTAAAATATCTGCAGTCTGCGAACCATATCTGCAGACATCTATAGTAGAAGATGTGGATCAAATCTTGGCGCAGGAAGAAAACTGTTTATTTTTTAACTTATGTAGGCTGATGTGACTAAACTGATTTTTTAAACTAAAAAGAGTTTTTCAAACATTCAAATCTCACTTTAAGAAACTAAATCTAATAAACAAAAAAGTATAAGTAGAAGGGTAAAACTAGTACTTCAATCAAAAGTCAACAACAAATAATCTCCTATTTTTTCCTTTATAAAAACAACAAATAGCCTCTTGGAGAGTATCATCGGAGAACACGTTTCCGGTAAACCCTAAATCAGTATCTCCGGTGAGATATTATTTTCCGGCGATCGCTTCTCGTGCACGCAATCGACCGATCATATAATCCGTTGCGTACGACGAAGGTATAAAACGATCATACGACCTAATTTGTGAATTTGTATCTCATCTTATCGGAATGTTTTATTTCCTTTTTGCAGATTCAATTGATTTTCTGTTAAAGGCAGTTGTGAGAGCAACGGATTCTGATAAATATGTTTAAGTTCTGGTAATTCTGTTAGTCCTTTTGTTGTTACAGTTAAATTAGGGTTTATGTGTTTATACTATTGAATTGTTGAATTCAGGTAGTGTATATGATAGGATGATTTGATTTATGATGTTTACGTTTGTTTAGTTGATAAGTTTAATTGATTTTGCTCCAATTGCTGTTTAAAATTATGTAATTGTAGGTTGCTAACATACGCCTCTTATTTGCAATGAAATTGTTTTAATAAGATGTGTATGTTGGATGTAAGGGTGGGATTGTACTTGTGTTGTCTTGTTAAGCTTACCAGCAGTATAAAACACCATTTTAGGGGTTTTAGACATGTTTTAGGCTTGTTTAGGGCTAATTTAGGTTGATTCTACGCTTATTTAGGTTGATTCCAGCCTTAATTAGAGTTTTTCGTTCACCGTTTTTGACTGGAATTTGGCCGGATATTAGCCAGAAAATCACCTGAAATTGGCCTGAGCGCCTAAAGGGTGGGCTTTCAAGTCGCAGTGCACAAGGTGCACTTTTGCGCCTAGGCATGCACCTTGTGCGCTTATGCTTACTATTAGGTTTTGATTAATTGGTTAACATGAATCAGAAATTTGGGGATTTATAGTTGCACATAGATTATTTTTATTCACTCCTGTTTAGCTTTTAGATAAATCTTATATTTTTGTGGCGGTGGTTGCTTCCAAAGTTGAATCTGAATGATATCAAATTACCAAACCATGTGTCTCCTGGTCACTGCGTTTGTCTGTCGTAAATTTAAATGATGAACAACTGTTTTTGTTAACTTAGTTGTACTTGCATACATGAAACACTAGAGTAATAACCATTAACCACCTTTATTTTTCAGGGGTTCTCAAGAGCAAGGTGACCCAAGGCCACAAGAAATTACTACAAACTCGTGGTATCCTCCATCTGTTAGCACACCAAGTCCATCCCACCCTGCTACTCCTAATAGCATCAACTCTAGCGCTTACTCACAAAGGGTTGGAGATCGACCTCATGTTTCTCCTGCAGAGGCTGCTGGCATTATTGTATATCTAAAAGATAAAAGGTAGACTTTATTTCTGTTATTCTTTTCTTTTGTTTTTTTGAACGTTTTCTGTGTATATCATGATTAGCTATTTTGTCTAGAGTCAAACATAGTGGATATGCAAACTTTCTTACTAAGGTGTCATAGTTTGAAATTTCGATCATTTTCTTACAAAAATGCCCTCATGTAATGCTCGGATAAAGATGAAGTTGGTATTTTCAGTTTTTAGTTGTTTAAATTTGTAACGGTTTCTTTGAAGCATGCTAAGACTTAAGTGTACCTTGTTTTAAAAAAGCACACCTGAGGCGTGTGACGTTCTAGAAAACGCTTAATAGGATATGAAGCGAGGCGATCCCGTGAAGCGGGCTTGCAGCAGTCGCTTTTTGGCTGAGGCTCCGCTTCAATCGCTTCAGGTCACCAATTTCAGATATGTATCAACTTTGATGGGGGGTTGGCAGTTTAGAGAGAGAAACTAAGATAATATAAAAGTGAAGAGGGAGTGATCTAAGTGTTCACTAGTTTTTCACTAAAATGTTTGAAAAATGATAAATGAACTAATACAGTGCTTTCATTGGTGAGATAAGTTGATGATTAAATATTAAAACTTTAGAGCTAAAATGCATCAAGTGTCTAGTGGTTTTTCACTAAAATGTCAAGAAATAATAAATGAGTTGATGCGGTGGTTTTATGGGTGAGATAAGTTAATACATGAAATGTTAAAACTTGAGAACTAAAATGAATTAATTATTACTTGAAAACTATGATACATTAGCTATTATATTAGATATAATTAGCTGCTAATTTGTTACAGTAATTTTAATAGTAGCAGCCTTTCGATGTTGAATATAGCTTTGATCACATTTGGTTGATGGATTATTAGCAGTTAAATTGTTGAATTAGATTAGCTGTTAAATCGTTATTCAGTAGTTATATAGATTGTCAACAAGCATATTAATAAGCATCTCAGTTAAGATTTACGTGTTTGTGAAAATAGTTGCATTTCTTATTTTAACTATTATTGTGTGTTGATGATCGATCCTAACACTGCCTACGATGAGTATATTTTTCCAAATTTATTATTATTATTGTTTATTTTTTTTATAACTATATTTTTTATCTTGCATTGTTTGATTGATGTAGTGTTGATGAGTTACGGAAGCTTTTATCTGACCCGGAGGCCTATCAACAGTTCTTGCTATCAATTGATCCTGTGAGAACTCAGAACAATGTAAGCCCCAAATTATTTTTCACACACAATAATAAGATCATTACAATCTTCAACATTTTGATTTTATCTCTTAGTTTTCTTCTCTCATATAATTTCTTTTCTTTGTAAACCAGGTAAGAGATGAGCTCCGAAAGGAAACTGTGCAGCTTGCTAGTAAGTTTTTAGCTGATGTGTAAACTTTGTTCACAGTTGTACCCCTACTCACTTGCGTAACCCTATTACTTGTGAAGCGGTTGATCTGGGTTGCGTCTATATAAAATTAGTTATAAATGCTATGTAATTTCGTATATGTGATTTCATGAATGTTTTTTTTTATTTTGAAGGAGAGAACTTGGAAAAAGAACCCCAGATAACCGAATTGAGGAACCAGGTGAGTTTTCAGGACTCGTCACAGCTCTTCTATGTAGAAAAATATTTGATTTATAAATGTTTAAGGGTGGTTTTGATAATTTTGGTGATTTCTTTAGTTTTATTATATTATTTTGAGTAAAATGCCATTTTCGTCCCTGAGATTTGGCCAGTTTTGCGACTTTCGTACAAAGGTTTGTTTTTCCGCATCTGGATTGAAATCTTGCCCTTTTCATCCGGCTCGTGAACTCCATCCATTTTTCTCCATTAAGTCAGGGGTATTTCCGTCTTTTTTGCTAACTTAAAAGACAAAAATACTCCTGGCTTAACGGAGAAAAATGGATGGAGTTATCGAGCTGGATGAAAATGACAAGATTTAAAACCTTTTGGATCCAGATGCGAAAAACAAACCGACAAAATTCGCTAAACTGGCCAAACCTCAGGGATGAAAATGGTATTTTACTCAAATTTCTGTAGAAATAATCTGAAAAGGCTCAAGCTTTTTGTTGTTTTCTTGTGGTACAGTGCATGATCATAAGAACAAGTGAGTTAGCTTCTGCTCAAGAAAAGCTAAATGCTCTCACCAAGCGAAAAGCTGAAATTCTTAAGTCTTACTCCCCTGGTTCCTTGCTACACAAGCTACAAGGTAAATATGCTCTTTCTTTAAAGGCCCAAAAAACATTATAGGGTTTTATATTTTTGCTATGTGCTCATTAAGACTGCACTGTGAAAATCTCGAGGTGGCAAAACGGCCTGGTTGGTTAATAGATCTAAACGGATTACTTTTAGACCTTCGGCCTGGTTGGTTAATAGATCTAAACGGATTACTTTTAGACCTTCAATAAATTAATGTTTTTTCAGTTCATTTTAAAACAAAACTTTTATATTATTGTCAGGGTGATCAACTGTCATTGTTTTTGTTCAAATTAAGGATTTGTGTATTGCTATAAGTAATATATTATAAATGGTTTCAGAGTCGATGAACAAGACAGATGAGGAATCTGAAACGCTCCACCAGCAGCTTCTTGGAAAAGAGATTGATCTTGCAACGTTTGTTCAGAAGTACAAAAAACTACGTGTTGATTACCATAAACGGGCCCTCACCCACCTTGCAGCCAGCACTTCTATGGTCGGTTGACTATATTTTGGTCAAACAATATTGGACTTTTGTGGATGGATTTATACTGAACATATAATTGTAACATTTGAACATGAAAAGTAATGGTTTTGTTTTATTTCATGTATTTTTTAGCCATAGGAACCCGTTATGAAAAATCACGGGACCCATCAATACTGTGCTAAGTAATGGGATCGGGTATATCGCAAATTGCACGGGATATGTGGCTTTCAAGAGGTTATGGTGGTAAACCAATGGAATCAATTATCTTACTTGAGACCTGTGATCGAATTGTAACACGCTAAAAAGTGTTGTAAAGTAGCCCTTTTACCATTCACTAAAAAAAACTCAGTTTTTTTGCCGTTGACATCTAGATCCATGGCGTAACGGATCCATCAAGGAGGTGTTAGACGTTCAATTGACACCCTTTAGACTGACACCACACTCTCTCTCCGACACCACCAATTGAACCCCAAGACATGCTCGCTTCCCTTGTTTGAGAGCCGCTGTCTTTTGCAATTTCCCTCCAAAATTGATAACAACCTACACAATGAATCACCAAAAAACATGGAAAATAATATCTAGTAACCTCATGGATAGTGTCTGATATGTTCCCGAGTTTCATTAAATAAGAGAAGAGAAAAGATTTGGAAGGAAATAATTTTTAGTTGTGTTCCAGAGTTTCATTAAATGAGAGAAAACAAGAGAAAATGAGAGATTTTTTGTCTAAAATTAATCTTTCCAATTTGGAAAGAAACGGAGAGAAAAGAAAAGAAAATGAGAGAATCTTTTCTTCTCTCCTTAACTTAACTCGGGAACACAGTTAGGGTCGGTAAATACTAAATATGGATGGAAAGGGGTGATTATGTAAATTTATATCCTGTGCTGGCTAGGGATGCACCCAGGGCCGGTCCAAGCATAAGCGAAAACAAGTTAGGGCTTTGGGCCACCAAATTTTTAGGGCCTCATTCTAAAGGAAACTGAAACGTGTAATGTGTATATTAAATTTGTTTTGACAAATAGTAAAATTAATCTGACTGTAGTCTGGTGGTAAAATTGCTTTATTTTCCCACATAAGCCTGGGTTCGAATCCCAGCCTTCACCACCTGGCACCTGCAATAATTTGTTAGTTCTCTTGTCATATGCATTATAGGCCTCAAATATGGAATAGTTCACGATTTTTTTTTTTTTTTTTGTCATCTATCCAAATTTCAATAATAATTTTTTTTTTTACTTAAAAGCAATGGTTTTTATCATATGTTCAAGTTTCAATAACAAATTCATGAATATTTTAGCCGCATATTACTACTATTATAGTAGAACGTTACTTTTACAAATATTAATACTGTTTGTGTTGATTATAAAGAACAATCATAAAAAAATGTATGAACATGTATCAAATATTAGAGAACGTTTGCGTGTAGCTGGTTAAACCTATGTTCCTCATAGGCTATAGCATATTTACAATAAGCGATTTCAATAAAGTAAATAAAAAAGTCTCTGAATACCTCTAAGTTTCCCCATACCTTGTAATATTATACAAAGAAATACTCATAGCTTCCTCATGTGCTACAAGTGTTAGACCCTTATATTTTAATAACTTTATTTGACAGAAAAACCACTTAATTTATAAATTCATATATGAAACAAGTTGTAATATATTGTATCGAAAACGATATTTGAATACTTTTGTCACTCAATGGCTTGTACTTTGTCAAATATTTTAAGTAAGACATAGCTTGACGCAACTTTGTTATAGGTAATACAAAACTTGAACCAATCTATTAATCAAAACATTGGCAGCCCTTGTTTAAGTTAAAGAGACAGTTTGAGATCTTAAATTGTTTTCGTTTCTTCTCTTTGTGACTTCTCCTTTTCAATTGTTTTCTTTTTACTTTTTTTATGTTCCTTTACATGAGATTATATTATATAGGGCCGACAATTCTTAACACGATACGAAAAAAAAAAACAAGTTTTGGGTCGAATAACACGACTCATTTAAAAACGGGCCATGTTCGGATTGACCTTTTTTAAAACAAGTCGGGTATGGGTTAACCCATATAAGAGCGGGTTGACCCATTAGCTTGTTTAGGTATTTAGAAAAAAATACATATATAGTTTTATTTTTCATGGTTAGTCTTAACAATATTTCTTTTGTCACAACATATTATCTACTTGTCACTTTCTTACTCACCATTAAACACGTTGCTGATAACCCACTTATAACTCGTCAATATGTATGACTTATTAAAAAAATAGGTTAAACGGGTCGTGTTTGGGTTGTGACCCGAATTTATGTGTGTGTAGGTTAGGGTCGAAAGCTTTAACACGAATAATAATATAAGACACGTTTGGATTGAACAGATCAAGCTGTCAACTGACACAATTGAAACCCATAAAATTATAGGTTTCGACTTATCGCCATCCAAAAGGTATGAGATTATAGGTTACCATTAATCATGTCTCCACTAAGTAGGGGTAATTAATTAGCAAATTGAACGGCTCGCCAAGTTTGCCTTGAGCTCGAAGTAAAACGAGTCATCTCGGCTCGGCTTATTATTTTTAACAAGTTAAATTTGAGCTCGGGCTAGTCTCGTTATAGCTCGAGCCAACATGTTAAATTAAACGGGTTAAACATGTCAATCGGAACATGATCATTTAGGTGTTGTTTGTTTTTTAAGAGGTAAAATGTATGCAGTCTGCGGACCACATCTGCAGACATCTGTAGAAGAAGAGGTGGACCAAACCTCTGCAATCTGCAAGAAGAAGATTGTTTGTTTTTTTTAACGTATGCAGACTTCTAAAATAAATTGGTGGTGGTGTATGGACGGTGGTGGTGGGTGGTGGTGGTGCTAGACGGTGATGGTGGTAGACGGTGGGGGTGGGTGGTGGCGGTGATGGATGGTAGTGCGTGGTGGACGGTGGTGGTGATGGACGGTGGTGGTGGATAGTGGTTGTGGACGGTGGTGGTGGTGATGGTGATGGACGGTGGACGAAGGTAGTGGTGATGGACGGTAGTGGGTGGTGGACGGTGGTGGTGGTGGTGATGGGCGGTTGTGGTGAGTGGTGGTGTTTAACTCTCTGCAGACCTTAGAAGATCTTAGAAATGGCTGGGCCAAGTCTGCACCAAGAAGAGCTCGCGCATATGTTTTTTAGTGAAACGTCTTCGGAAAAACAAACAGTCTGCGCGTGGCAATGTCTGCGGGACGCAGACAGAAGAGCTTGCGCAGAGCTTTTCAGAAAAAAAACAAACACCTTAGTAAATTGTATGTTTAGTGAACGGGTTAAACACTACAACCCAACACCTAATTTTGTATCTTATTCGTGTTGTGTTTTGGGTCGTATCGGTAAATTCCCTAATATGTGTGTGACAGATAAAACAAACTGGATTTGTAGGGTGTGAAATGGGTTTACCTGGATAGATCCGTCATCCATATGTCAATCTTCGATGGGTAGGAATGCAAATGGGCCAGTTGGCAGGTATGAGATGGGTTTTGGTAATCAAAGTCTCACACGTTATTGTAAAATTGTGCTTCATACGTTGTATCATACACGCCAAGTACTCGCTACTTTTTATTCGTCTAGTTCATGGATTCCCCGTGTGTATAAGGAATACCCGTTTATAAACTTATACGACTAGAACTATTGCTAACATGCCTATCGTCGGAAACCATTTCTTAAGCCCACAACAAAAACCGAATTTACAATATCAAAACCTCAGTTGCACTTATAACAATCTATATCTATTCTGTACTATATAATAAAATAAACCATTTATGGGACACATATCACTCATTGAAGCCATCTATTTTTTAGTTTTCCCACCTACCTATTCTACCTAATTATCAATAATTAATTTAATTAAAAGATAATTATACAATTGAATTTAATTATTAATTTACACTCATATCTTAACTTCGTAAAAAAATTTGTATAGAAGATAATATAATATTTTGAAATTTTCATCAGATTTAATTATTTATCCTTGAAATTTAATATTATGTTATTCAATTAATATAAACATAATATAATCACAAATTAAAATCACCGTTTAGCAATCCATCGATATTATTATTATTATTATTATTATTATTATTATTATTATTATTATTATTATTATTATCTAATCTAATATTTCGTTAAAATGATATTAATATTAATATAAATATAAATATAATATTCAAACATATATCATTGTGTAATTTTATCATCATACACGTGAATATTAACCATAAACTATAAAAAAAATTAACACCATAGTCCCATGTTAACATAAACATTGTGTATCCTCATTATTATTAATTTAGTTTTGAGAAAGTGTAATGACATATAAATATAAAAAAAAAATATCCAAGAACTATCCTCGTGATCACTCTATCTATTGTGTATTGAGTATATCCATTAGTTTTTTTTAAAGATATAACTTTTTTATTATCTTATCTGGTATATAAAATTAGATTTATTCAACACGTGTAATGCACAAGATTTTTTTAAAGATATAACTTATTTTATTATTTACTATACAAAATTACATATATTCAACCCGTGTAATACATGAGGGTTTTAAAAATAAAACTTCTTATAATTATTATCTGGTGTATAAAATTAGTTTTATTCAACTTGTGAAATATACAAGGTTTTTAATTATTTAATATATAAAATTATATTTATTCTAACTCGTTTAATACACGTGGTTCTAACCTAGTTTTATATATTTAATAGTTTCAAGTTTTTGACAACTTCAAAAATATTATTACCTATTACATTTTGAAGATTTTTAATTTATTAATATATTTGGTTATTATGTGGATAAACATGTATGTGATTGGGTTCCGGTAATTGAACGAGCTGCAACTATATTCGACAGTATTAATGTGACAACCCTCAAAATCCCATGTATTCCGTACAAATTATTAATGATAATTAAAGGGTCTGACGACTGTGTGGAATTACTTAACTGCTTTTGGATATCTGTGTTATGCTTACACGTATTTGTTAATATGCTAAAGAATATGCTAAGGAATATGCTAAGGAATATGCTAAGGAATATGCTAGGAATATGCTAGGAATATGCTAGGAATATGCTAAGGAATATGCTAGGAATATGCTAGGAATATGCTAGGAATATGCTTGGAATATGCTAGGAATATGCTATATGGAAGATCTTATAAATACCACCATTCCACCAAGCTCTCTCTTCTCTCCCTCTCCTTTCCCTTGTTCGGCAGCCACCTTCCACCATACTACCACCATCATCAAGCTCTTTTTCAATCATTCCTCATACATACAAAGGTGTAAGAGGTCCAACAACGAAGCTCGGTGCTCTCGGAAGTGGAAGGACCTCCTCCATTCGCTATTAACCACCACATTTCTTCACTCGAACTTCCCTAGCCTTGAGCTAGTGGTAAGAACTTAGATCCGTTCATTCTTTATGTTATTTTAGTGGTTAATAGATGTTAGAATGATAAAAAGTTAAGAAACTTTAAAGCTCATGAACAAGTCTTGAACATAATGTGTTAAGGTGTGGATAAAGAGAAGTTATGTGTGTAAATCATGTAGATCTTGTGTGATTATAATTATTGGTTGATTATTTGATGATTTGCTGATTAATATTAATATGTCATGTTGTTGTGGTCACTAAACTTGTTAACGGAATCGATCGAACACGATTTAGAAGGTTAAACACTGAAAATCAGAATCTGTCCGACTTTTACAGCCAACTTCAGTTGGCTGTAAACAGGTCTTAAACTCAACGAAAAATCGATATTTTGAATCTAAAATATGTTATTATGAAATACGGTTCTAATGGCACCGGAATCGTAATTTTTGGACTCCGTTTACTATTTTTAAAGTGTTAATTTGTAACAGCAACTTAAGCTGAATTTTGACAGCAATAAATGGGTGTTGTACTTTCAGTCATAACCTGAGTTTTGTGATCAATCGGACCATGAAATTTTTACTGTAGATGACAACTGAAGTATTTGTAATTACCCCACTGGAATTTCGCAAATCGGACTTACGATGAATTTTTAATAAATTGTTTCGTGGACTGTGGTCAGAAATACACAAATCTGAGTTCAGTCCCGAATATGAATTTTTATAAAATATTGGTAATGAACCGGACCCCGATATTTTTACACAATAAAATATGGAATGTTTATGACATTCTATAAAAATTTGGGAATTTTTGGAATAATCTAACTATTTTATTTAAATGTCCGAAAACAGCCGGTTTTGAGTATTAATGCTGAATTGACATAAATTGTGACTTGCGTGTCTAAATGTCGAGTATGCTATCTGTGAATGATTTAACATGTTATATATGTTATGTGCATTATCGTATGTTTGATTTTGAGTGGGGAATGGATGGGAAACTTAGATGGGCATAAACCGTTAAAATGATGCATGTTGTGTGATAGATACATGTAGGAACTTTGTGTTCTATTTGAAAGCCACTAAATGACTAACTGGTAAATCATACTAGGACGTGATTGACCGACCTTGACTGTTAGCTATATTGAGAATCTAACCGAGCAAACCGAGGTGAGTTCACACACTTTCTAAGGCATGGGATTCCCGGTGGTTTGGGAATGGGTTAAAGAATTAAAACTAAATCTACATATCCTCCTTGGGTAGGATATGTACGGCCATCCTCCATAAGAGTGGATGCCATTATTAAACCTACGAATTCTCCTGGTGCAGAATACGTACGTTCGTCCTCCTGGTGCAGGACAACAACCTTTAAACTAGCTAGACAAAACTCTATCATGAAGTCCCTCAATTTATATCGACTTAATCGCCGAGGCCAATGGCGAGAGGGTCATTAGTTAATAGCGCTATTAGGTTTAACAAACCTCACACCGTGCCGGTAGGACGGGCGTGTACTAATGGACTATGGCAGATTGTCAGTGATGATAGACACTGATATAGGGCACAACTTATTTGCGTAGCAGTCGATATCATACCGTCTAGTAGTTCAAACGGGGAAAACCCCCACTGATCATGGTTATGGATTGGGTAAAGAAAAAGGAAATGGTTAAACATACTTTCAACTACGGGGTAACCCCCACGGAAAATAAGCCAACGAAAGTCAAACCACGTTTTTCAGAAACAACTTAAAACTAAACAACCAAACGTGAACTCACTCAACTTTGTTGTTGACTAGTTGTTACATGCCTTACAGGTCGCTAAATGCTTGGAGCTTGCACGAGGAAGAAGTCGTTGTGGTGTACGGACGGTTAGGTCCAGTGTCTAATATTTAAAACATTATGAACTTATTAAACCTATGTGTTGGACTTTAAACTTATGTTTTGAACTTTACGTTAATGCTTCCGCTGTCTAAATTAAACTAAACATGGTTAACTGGCTTTGGTCACCAATCGTATTATAGTTGGTTTCATTTACTTGATTGTGTTGTTCAATATGATTGGTGGCTCGATCCTGGTCATGTCACGCCTCCAAGCGGTGGTACTCCGCATGGTGGATTTTGGGGGTGTGACAGATTGGTATCAGAGCCATTGGTTATAGTGAACTTGGTTTTAAAAAGGGAAATGTTTTTGATAAAACCAGACTATAACCGGTACAGTGCTCAACGATCCACAACGACGCTTCGCTCCACGTGCAAGACTCGACACCATAAGTGGTATGATTTACGTTACATTGTCGGTTAGATAGTTCTCGGTATACATTAGTTAATGTGATAACTGCTATTTGAACCTTGTGTGCTTACTCTTTTCTGTCACTCCCCACTTACGCACTTGCGACACCTTTCTTACGTGTGTCCCTTCGATGTGAGGATCATGAGTGGACGTCTCGACATGACCCAGGGTCAGCTGACGACCTTGATTGACGAACGGATTGCTGAAGCCTTAGCAACCCAATCAGGGATTCAACCCATGCACTCTCAAACACGCATGGGCACCTTCAGGGCGTTCCTGAAATGCAAACCTCCCACTTTCGACGGCACTGTAGGAGCAATCGACCTTCTGCACTGGATCTGAAGAATCGAATATACATTCGAAGAGAGTGAAAGCCCTGCCAGCAAACGAGTAGAGTATGCTACTGGCAGGTTGCAAGGGAAAGCGTATTCTTGGTGGAGCGCACAAGTTCAGATGCTCGGGTTGGCAGACGCAAATGCCACCCTCTGGAGCGACTTCAAGGATTTGATTAAGGAAAAATTCTGCCACCTGGACGACATTCTGGAACTTGAAACAGAGTACTATGGTTTGAAGATGGAGGGATCAGAAATTGAGGCGTACACAAAGGGGTCCAACGACTTGGCTGACTTATGTCCTAACTTGTCACGACCCATATCTAGACGGATCAAGCTATACCTCAGGGGCTTAGTCCCGGAGATCCAAGGGTCTGTAATTGAGGCTAACCTTTCCATAATCCAGCAAGTTATTCGCTTGGCGCACCAACTCACCGATCAGGCGGTGGAAGAGGGCAAGCTGCCCAAGCGCGTTAGCACTACCGCTACTAGTGCTCCCAGCAATGACAAGCGCAAGTGGGACAGAAATTCGGGCAAGGGTTCCACTCCAGTTCAGTCTCAGTCCCAGTGGCGAAAGACAGATGAACACAGGAGCCCCAGTCAGCAGTTTTATGGAAATCAAGGTCAGGGTGGATACAGGGGAAATCACCCTAAGTGCAAACGATGTAGTTTGCACCACAGCTGGCCGTGCAACAAGGATCGTTGTCAGAGATGTAGCAAGCTTGGACACGAAGCCAAAGATTGCCGGAGAACGCGTACTGCAAATCAGAATCGTCAGCAACAACAAGCTCCACAGAATCACCAGCAGCAGCAACAACAGGGCAATAGGGGATGCTTTCAGTGTGGCGCTGAAGGCCACTTTAAGAGAAACTGCCCCCAACTGAACCGGAATCAGAACAGCAACAACCACGGAAACGGGAACAACACTGGAGGCAATAACGGGGGTAACAATAATGGCAACGGAGCAGGGGGTCGTGTGTTCGTAATTGGTCAAGGTGATGCAAGGAACGATCCCAACGTTGTGATGGGTAAGTTTCTTCTGGACGACTTCTTTGTTACTGCTTTATTTGATTCGGGTGCCGATACTAGTTATGTGTCCTTAAAAGTTAGCCAAATGCTTAAGCGCACTCCAACACTTCTGAACACCAAACACACGGTAGAACTAGCTAACGGTAAAAGTCTTGAAGCCACACACATAGATAAAGGTTGTAACCTCGTCTTAGCTGGTCAGACTTTCTCTATCGATCTTATTCCTATCACACTGGGTAGTTTCGACGTTGTTATTGGGATGGATTGGCTATCTCATCATCAAACGGAGATTGTTGCAAGGAGAAAATCGTCCGCATTCCTCGTTCTGGTGAAGAACCTCTCATGATTCGTGGCGACAAGAGTGGTGCTGTCGAAGGCATCATCTCTTTCCTTAAGGCCCAGAAGTGTTTGCGAAAGGGCCACACTGCCATTTTAGCACTCGTTACTGACACATCAACGGAAGGGAAGAGAATTGAAGACATCCCTATTGTGCGCGATTTTCCCGAGGTATTTCCTGAGGAATTACCTGGTCTTCCACCTCACCGCCAAGTTGAATTTCAAATCGAGCTAGCTCCTGGAGCAGCGCTAGTAGCTCGAGCACCATATCGTCTAGCTCCATCAGAACTCGAAGAACTGTCTACACAACTACAAGAACTCTTGGAAAAGGGTTTCATACGTCCTAGCTCTTCGCCCTGGGGAGCTCCAGTCTTGTTCGTGAAGAAGAAAGACGGTACCTTCAGGATGTGTATTGACTATCGCGAACTTAACAAGGTGACTGTGAAGAATCGTTATCCTCTTCCACGTATTGACGACTTATTCGACCAGCTGCAAGGGTCGAGCTATTACTCCAAGATTGACTTGAGATCGGGATACCATCAGCTGAGAGTCCGAGATGAGGACGTCTCCAAAACAGCATTCAGAACTCGTTACGGCCATTACGAGTTTCTGGTTATGCCATTCGGGCTGACGAATGCACCAGCGGTCTTCATGGATCTCATGAACCGAGTGTGCAAGCCTTACCTGGATAAGTTTGTTATTGTGTTCATCGACGATATCCTGATCTATTCGAAGAGTCAGGAGGAACACGAGCAGCATCTACGGCTTATGCTGGAACTTCTTCGAAAAGAGCAGTTGTATGCCAAGTTTTCGAAATGTGACTTCTGGCTTCGCGAAGTCCACTTTCTAGGCCATGTGGTAAACAAGGATGGGATTCATGTTGATCCATCCAAGGTTGACTCAATCAAGAACTGGCCTGCACCCCGCACACCAAAAGAAATCCGCCAATTCTTGGGTTTGGCAGGATATTACAGAAGATTTATCAAAGACTTCTCCAAGATTGCGCAACCTCTCACTTCACTGACTCAGAAGGGTGTTATCTATCGTTGGGGTGATGCACAAGAGTCCGCATTTCAGCATCTAAAAGATAGACTTTGTAGCGCGCCTATCCTCTCATTGCCAGAAGGCACCGATGACTTCGTGGTTTATTGCGACACTTCCATCCAAGGACTGGGTTGCGTATTGATGCAACGTGACAAGGTCATTGCCTACGCATCGCGCCAACTTAAAGTTCACGAAAGGAACTACACTACTCACGACTTGGAACTGGGAGCAGTTGTTTTCGCACTTAAGATATGGAGACATTACCTGTACGGTACCAAGTGCACCATTTACACCGATCACATGAGTCTCGAGCACATCTTCAAGCAAAAGGAGTTAAACATGCGTCAACGCCGATGGGTTGAGCTCTTGAACGATTACGAATGCGCGATCAAGTATCATCCGGGCAAGGCCAATGTTGTGGCCGACGCCCTCAGTCGAAAGGATACCCTACCTAGGCGCGTACGTGCTTTACAACTTACCATCCAGTCTAACCTTCCCGCTCAGATTCGTGATGCTCAGGTTGAAGCATTGAAAGCAGAGAACATCAGGCTGAATCCTTACGAGGATCAAGGCAGCGGCTAGAACAAAAGGAAGACGGCGCCTACTATGTTAACGGACGTATTTGGGTTCCACTCTATGGCAACTTACGCGAGCTTGTGATGGATGAAGCACATAAGTCTCGTTATTCAGTACATCCTAGTTCGGATAAGATGTACCACGACTTAAAGACCACATACTGGTGGCCTGGCATGAAAGCCCACATAGCAACCTACGTCAGCAAGTGCTTGACTTGTGCGAGAGTCAAGTCTGAATATCAGAAACCATCAGGCCTACTTCAACAACCGGAGATCCCGAAATGGAAAAGGGAGCAAATTTCCATGGATTTCGTTACCGGCCTGCCCAGATCTCAACGCGGAAATGATACCATTTGGGTGATCGTAGATCGACTAACCAAGTCTGCACATTTTCTGGCTATCAAAGAAACGGATAAGTTTTCTACTTTAGCAGACATCTATCTAAAGGAAGTGGTATCAAGGCACGGAGTGCCAACCTCCATCATTTCTGATCGTGACGCGCGTTTTACTTCTGAACTGTGGCAAGCAATGCACAAGTCCTTTTGGCTCACGTTTAGATATGAGCACCGCTTATCACCCACAGACGGATGGGCAATCTGAACGCACCATCCAAACCCTTGAAGACATGCTTAGGGCATGTGTAATCGATTTTGGTAATGGCTGGGAAAAACACCTCCCGCTAGTGGAGTTCTCATATAACAACAGCTACCACACCAGCATCCAAGCCGCTCCGTTTGAGGCATTGTACGGACGCAAATGCCGATCACCTCTCTGTTGGGCAGAAGTTGGCGACAGCCAAATCACTGGCCCAGAACATGTGGTAGATACCACCGAGAAAATTGCTCAGATACGACAGCGAATGGCGGCAGCTCGTGACCGTCAGAAAAGCTATGCTGATAAGGGAAGAAAACCACTCGAACTCCAGGTTGGGGATCGAGTGCTACTCAAAGTCTCACCTTGGAAAGGTGTAGTCCGCTTTGGAAAACGAGGCAAACTCAATCCGCGTTATGTCGGACCATTCAAAGTCATTGAGAAAATTGGCCAAGTCGCCTACAGGTTGGATCTACCTGAAGAACTCAGCGGAGTTCACAATGTTTTCCATGTGTCGAATCTGAAGAAGTGTCTGTCAGATGAGACCCTCATAGTTCCTCTGAAGGAACTCACTATCGACGACCAGCTCCGATTCGTCGAGGAACCTGTAGAGATTACTGATCGAGATGTTAAGATCCTCAAGCATACCAGGATACCTCTGGTCCGAGTTCGTTGGAATGCTCGTCGTGGCCCAGAGTATACATGGGAACGAGAAGACCAAATGAAACTCAAGTATCCCCAACTGTTTAAGAAAAACGCAACCACTACTGAGGCTGAAGCTACTGCAGAATTTCGGGACGAAATTCCAAATCAACGGGGGGATGATGTGACACCCCAGGAAAATCTGGAAAACAACGCAACTTAACTAGCCTCCTCAGTAACCACGCGCTAAATTTCGAGACGAAATTCTCTTAACTGGGGGAGAATGTGACAACCCTCAAAATCCCATGTATTCCGTACAAATTATTAATGATAATTAAAGGGTCTGACGACTGTGTGGAATTACTTAACTGCTTTTGGATATCTGTGTTATGCTTACACGTATTTGTTAATATGCTAAAGAATATGCTAAGGAATATGCTAAGGAATATGCTAAGGAATATGCTAGGAATATGCTAGGAATATGCTAGGAATATGCTAAGGAATATGCTAGGAATATGCTAGGAATATGCTAGGAATATGCTAGGAATATGCTTGGAATATGCTAGGAATATGCTATATGGAAGATCTTATAAATACCACCATTCCACCAAGCTCTCTCTTCTCTCCTTCTCCTTTCCCTTGTTCGGCAGCCACCTTCCACCATACTACCACCATCATCAAGCTCTTTTTCAATCATTCCTCATACATACAAAGGTGTAAGAGGTCCAACAACGAAGCTCGGTGCTCTCGGAAGTGGAAGGACCTCCTCCATTCGCTATTAACCACCACATTTCTTCACTCGAACTTCCCTAGCCTTGAGCTAGTGGTAAGAACTTAGATCCGTTCATTCTTTATGTTATTTTAGTGGTTAATAGATGTTAGAATGATAAAAAGTTAAGAAACTTTAAAGCTCATGAACAAGTCTTGAACATAATGTGTTAAGGTGTGGATAAAGAGAAGTTATGTGTGTAAATCATGTAGATCTTGTGTGATTATAATTATTGGTTGATTATTTGATGATTTGCTGATTAATATTAATATGTCATGTTGTTGTGGTCACTAAACTTGTTAACGGAATCGATCGAACACGATTTAGAAGGTTAAACACTGAAAATCAGAATCTGTCCGACTTTTACAGCCAACTTCAGTTGGCTGTAAACAGGTCTTAAACTCAACGAAAAATCGATATTTTGAATCTAAAATATGTTATTATGAAATACGGTTCTAATGGCACCGGAATCGTAATTTTTGGACTCCGTTTACTATTTTTAAAGTGTTAATTTGTAACAGCAACTTAAGCTGAATTTTGACAGCAATAAATGGGTGTTGTACTTTCAGTCATAACCTGAGTTTTGTGATCAATCGGACCATGAAATTTTTACTGTAGATGACAACTGAAGTATTTGTAATTACCCCACTGGAATTTCGCAAATCGGACTTACGATGAATTTTTAATAAATTGTTTCGTGGACTGTGGTCAGAAATGCACAAATCTGAGTTCAGTCCCGAATATGAATTTTTATAAAATATTGGTAATGAACCGGACTCCGATATTTTTACACAATAAAATATGGAATGTTTATGACATTCTATAAAAATTTGGGAATTTTTGGAATAATCTAACTATTTTATTTAAATGTCCGAAAACAGCCGGTTTTGAGTATTAATGCTGAATTGACATAAATTGTGACTTGCGTGTCTAAATGTCGAGTATGCTATCTGTGAATGATTTAACATGTTATATATGTTATGTGCATTATCGTATGTTTGATTTTGAGTGGGGAATGGATGGGAAACTTAGATGGGCATAAACCGTTAAAATGATGCATGTTGTGTGATAGATACATGTAGGAACTTTGTGTTCTATTTGAAAGCCACTAAATGACTAACTGGTAAATCATACTAGGACGTGATTGACCGACCTTGACTGTTAGCTATATTGAGAATCTAACCGAGCAAACCGAGGTGAGTTCACACACTTTCTAAGGCATGGGATTCCCGGTGGTTTGGGAATGGGTTAAAGAATTAAAACTAAATCTACATATCCTCCTTGGGTAGGATATGTACGGCCATCCTCCATAAGAGTGGATGCCATTATTAAACCTACGAATTCTCCTGGTGCAGAATACGTACGTTCGTCCTCCTGGTGCAGGACAACAACCTTTAAACTAGCTAGACAAAACTCTATCATGAAGTCCCTCAATTTATATCGACTTAATCGCCGAGGCCAATGGCGAGCGGGTCATTAGTTAATAGCGCTATTAGGTTTAACAAACCTCACACCGTGCCGGTAGGACGGGCGTGTACTAATGGACTATGGCAGATTGTCAGTGATGATAGACACTGATATAGGGCACAACTTATTTGCGTAGCAGTCGATATCATACCGTCTAGTAGTTCAAACGGGGAAAACCCCCACTTATCATGGTTATGGATTGGGTAAAGAAAAAGGAAATGGTTAAACATACTTTCAACTACGGGGTAACCCCCACGGAAAATAAGCCAACGAAAGTCAAACCACGTTTTTCAGAAACAACTTAAAACTAAACAACCAAACGTGAACTCACTCAACTTTGTTGTTGACTAGTTGTTACATGCCTTACAGGTCGCTAAATGCTTGGAGCTTGCACGAGGAAGAAGTCGTTGTGGTGTACGGACGGTTAGGTCCAGTGTCTAATATTTAAAACATTATGAACTTATTAAACCTATGTGTTGGACTTTAAACTTATGTTTTGAACTTTACGTTAATGCTTCCGCTGTCTAAATTAAACTAAACATGGTTAACTGGCTTTGGTCACCAATCGTATTATAGTTGGTTTCATTTACTTGATTGTGTTGTTCAATATGATTGGTGGCTCGATCCTGGTCATGTCACGCCTCCAAGCGGTGGTACTCCGCATGGTGGATTTTGGGGGTGTGACAATTAATAAAGATTTGATTAAGCTGAAAGGTTAAACTATGGTTGTTCTCAATAAAAATTATACGTAACATATTAGTTATCATTTATTATCTTTCATAAATTAAAAGAATTGCTAATTTTTTGTTTGACCAAAAATATAATTGGATTTGTTAATTCGACATTAATTTGAATATGTCGATGGTTAACTAGATTACGCGAACTATTTGTTCCAATAAGCTAATGAAACAAATTGTTTATAATCGGGATCAATCGTATATAAAAATTTAAAAACATCCGTGAAGTGGTATGGTCCAAAATTCCATGCACACATGACAGGGACCACACCACTTTTCCCGTCCATCATGGCGCCTACATCAGCAAGTAAATCCAGAAGCTTCTAGAAGCTTCTGGAAGATGTCAAGGTGGCACCGAAGATGCTCCTCCAGACAAAAAGGACAACACGTGTCACCACTAATCCGACGCCATGTAGACCTGCAACACAACCTGGGGGCAGACCGACAGCTGCGGTACGACGTATCCTACATCGACAAATGCCGGCGCGCCACGTGGACCGCTATGCTGACCACAACAGAGGAGACCAAGAGGATATTCCTCTTGGTCGGACAGCTGGCGCCCAATAGCAGCTGGCAAGGTCGCTCCTCCCTCATTTACCCCCCGGCTATAAATAGGACCCTTCATCATTCAGGTTGAACATTCGGCTCTCCTCACATTTCACCTATAACACACACTATTTTCTCCTCAGAACAGTACTTATTCTCACGCCGGAGCCCGGTTAAGAGGGAAACCCCCATATTCCCCTCTTAACGAGCTAACGGTTTGCTGTTTTGCAGGATTACAGTCTCAGACGAGTAGAGAAGGAGATTGAACCCACATAAGAGACGACCCAGCTAGTTAATCATCGGTGTTAACCAGTGTTTCATCATTGGCGCCCACCGCATTTTTTGCAAACCACTTTCATCTCCTTTTTTCTTCAAAAACACTCTCTAATGGCTGAACCAACCCTTCCCACCTCCCGGAAGGAGAAAGCCCTTCCTTTGAGTTGCACACGGACACCGTCCACGTCCAAGGGCACCAAAGGAACGAGACCGTCGGAGGAGGACACGTGAACAACGTGATACCCAGTCCTTTTGGGAGCATCTCCAGAGTCATCAACCAAACTACAAATGGAGCTAATTTCCAAACACCACCTAGAGTGGTCAACTAACCACCTCCGGAAATTCAAACAACAAACCATGGGGCTGGTCCCTCAGCACCATCGAATCAAACACAGCTCGACTTTTCAGCACTCTTAGGGCTACCAGAAGGAGAAACTCTAGTCTCCTGGTATGCCAAACAAGCAGCGTCTCTGAACCTTGTCTACGCGCAATTAAGCGCACAACAAGCAATGCTCCAAGCGCAAGCTAACCAATCAGCTTTTGTTACTTCACTACAAAAAGCACCAAGCGCTCATATTCCTTTACAGGCGCGCGCGCGAGGCCAGCAGCAAGAGAAAATACCCAGCATAAGAAGATAAAGTGCGCATGGCACGCGCGATACATATGGTGAAACTGAGAGCAACTATGAGCAACATACTCACCAACAAAAGAAGTCAGTACACAGCCGTTTAGGCCCGCGCAACATAAACAATGAATGGAACAGCTACAACGAAGACGATGACACCGCCTATAAGCAAGAAAGTACAGTCTTCAGCAGATTACCACCAGAACATGAGGCGTATAAAACCCACAAGCGTACGGGGTACAATCCAAATGCAGAACATGATTATTCGTTAAGTTATCGCCCAGAAGGCATAGCTGAGAAGTCGAAGTTCATCAGAGAAATCGCGACAGCCGATATCGACAAGACAAAACTGTCACACAATGTGGGTAAGTACAACGGCTTAACAGATCTCGATGACCACCTCCAAGTCTTCAACGGCGCAGGGTTAACAGGTGGGTGGACGTTACCAACTTGGTGTCATCTTTTTGCGCAAACCTTTGTCGGCGCGGCGTGCGTCTGGTTTGACAGCTTACTTGCAGGAAGAATTAAATCCTGGATGGATTTTCGAGACAAGTTCCTCGCGCATTTCTCCCAACAGTGCAGACACACTAGAGATCCAGCAGATTGTTTGAACATCTGGAGGAGAGATCATGAAAGCATAGAAGATTTCAACACCAGATACAACAAAGAATGTCTAGAAATCGGAGATGTAGGTGAGAAGATGATGCACGCACACTTCATGAGGGCCGTAAAATGTGCGACCTAATCAAAAGGTTAAAAGGAAGAGACGGAGGTCCCAAAGACTGGGACACTTTTATCGAAGCAGCGAAAACAATCGCAAGAACTGACAAACAACTGACCGGCGACGATAGCCGTCAGCACAGTTATAGCCAGCATGATCGACGCAACAAGAAAGGCAAGGGCCAGTCATGGAAGACATCGGGCTACAGAGAAAGAAGTCCGATAAGAGAAGATGCGCGCGCTACGATCAATCAGATCAGTCATCGCAAAGAGGTCAAGAGAGAAAACAGGCAAAAGCAGTGGACACCCCTGACAAAGACCCAGTCCGAGGTCCTGTCAACTGAGAACCACCAATTCAAACCTCCTCTACAGATGCGGAACAAAAGGGGCCAAGACCCAAACCTTTTCTGCGAGTTCCACAAAGATACAGGTCACTTGACCGACAACTGTTTTAGCCTAAAGCAGGAAATAGAAATAGCTTTGAAAGATGGAAAGCTCACCCATCTGGTTAAAGGAGGAAAGCGTGATAATCGCCAAATCCAAAGAAGGGAAGAAGGCCCAGACAACAAAAAGCTTCGAAAGCTGGAAACTCACATGATCCAAGGGGGTCCACGAAGACCACGAAAGAACTATAACAAGTGCTCCCAAGATGATTCTTGGCGTGAAAAACAAGTTGTTTTCCATGTGGTGCGAGGGGGCCCAAGAGAACGAAGACCTATAGTCATTTCTGGCGTGGTAGGTCATTACCAGACTGACTACATTTTCATCAATCCAGGGAGCACCGCAGATATCATCTACGAACAATGCTTTAATCAATTGGACAGGAGGATAAAGCGCGCTTAGAACCAGTAGATTACCCACTAACTGGTTTCTGCAACGAAGCCGTTTTTCCTCTCGGCCAGATATCGTTCCCGGTGCTGCTCTCGGACGGAAGGAACTCAAGAACGGAAGAAGTCACATTCATGGTGTTACCAGCAAATTCAAGACATGATATCCTTTTGGGAAGGGAGTCTCAAGGAGATTTTAGTATTATTTGTTCAGGGCCACATTCAGCTGTTGGGTTCCCAACAGAGACGGGGATAACAATAATCTACGCAAGCAAAGAGGTCCTCGCAACTGACGAAATCAGACCAGCAAAAATGAGCAAAACTACACCGCGCGCAGAACCCGAAAAATGGATACTGAACGACAAGTACCCAGAACAAACTGTAACCTTGGGCCCAGCAATGTCAAATCTCACGGGCGCGGCGCAAAAAAAATTGCTATTTGAGAACATGGACGTGTTCGCCTGGACACCGGCCGACATGGTGGGCGTTCCACGGCACATAGCAGAACACAGGCTGAATGTATCTGAAAATGCCAAACCAGTGGTACACACGAAACGTCATCTGGGAGACATAAAGCACGATGCCATGCAGGAACAGATCACGGAGTTACTAAATGCTGGCATCATTAGAGAAGTCCCCTATCAAACCTGGGTGGTGTCACGGCCCCCGACCCGGTTTGACCCGTTTCAGGAGCCGCGGGACAGAAAATCCCGTGGTATTTATTTAATTGAGTTAACAGCGGAAGATTTTCAACAGGATCTTTTTAAAGCTGAAATTTCCCGATTTATTTCGTTTCATAATTCGGGATAAACCCCGATAGTTTACAATCATATGATTTCACTGAGAAATCTTTATTTTAAAACAGGTTTCTTTATTTTATATTGAGTCACTTCCTTCAGCTTGTAGTGCTTCTCGGCACTTTTCCTAGATCACAACAGATCACCTGAAACATGTTTGAAAAAGGTTTTGTCAGCGGGAAATACTGGTGAATCATTCTATTTTAATAAAATGACATGTTTGTTATAATTTACAGTATTAAGAGAGATTACAATGTTTCCAGGTATCAACCAACTACCCACTGTATTTGTCACTCGACTCGTTTCTGTGACTATGGTCATATCACCCATTGGCTACCCCGTTGTCCAATGGTGAAGATTATCAAGTAATGCATACAAAACCCCACATACCGGCTGTAATTTGGTGATTACATAAACTTAATCACTGTAATTATAACTTTGAATATGATTTATAAAGCACTTTGATTAAAAGAGAATGTCTCACTTTGCAGATTTAATATGAACAGAGCTTAGCCTACTGATTAGCCTTGATAACCTAGTTTAAATAACAATGCACACAAACTAGGTTAGTAACTAATACAACATTTACGATAACTCACGAGATTAAACCCTCACATCGAATGACAAAGTGCGATACTTAAACATCCATCGAATTAACGACGAATGACAAAGCATAAACCCTAATGTGGGCAGCACTTAAACATCCATTGGATAGTTTAATCGATCGGACATTGAATCGTAGCAGCGATCGAGTTATTACCCTGTTTTGCGGCAGGAATTTGTGATTGTGTGTGTTTTAGGACTGTTTCTATGATATCTTAGTGTATATAACGAATTTCTTTGCCGTTCAAGTGCCAAAATTCAAGTCCCAAACCCCACTATTTATAGTTAAAATTTGACCCCCTCGCGTGACGCGAGGGGTACCCTCTTGGGCGTCGCGTGGCGCGAGGGGTCATAACCTACCATAGGGTAGCCACGTCCCTAACTAGCCTTGCTGAGTTGACGGATTTGTAAAATTCGTTTTTGACAGCAAAATTTGTGGATAATCGTAACTAGGGAAACCCCCCCCCCCCCTGAGTTTTAGGGGCCCTGATCCTGATTCTGATTATTCTGAAAATTTTAGGGTTTATGCAGAATCACTTGGGTTTCTCAATTAGGGTTTCCTATTGGATAATTAAAGTAATAAATAGGACTTTTAAATAAGAGTTGTTACAGGTAGCCAGCCCCGTGATGGTCCCTAAAGGAAACGGTGGTTGGAGACTGTGCATGGACTATAAAGATTTGAACAAAGCATGCCCGCGTGATTGCTATGCCCTACCAGAGATTGACGAGAAAATCGATTCGCTGGCGACTTTCAGATGGAAATGCTTTCTCGATTGTTATAAAGGATACCATCTGTAACACCCCGTGTTTTCATAAGTGGAAGTCAAAGTCAAGATCAAAGTCAACGACCGATTTCGCGCGACTTGACTCGTAGAAATATTTTTATTCTATTTATATTATGTGGAGTAAGTGTTGTTCATTGCCATAATCTAATCGTGTTAACCATATTTCAATCGACTCACGACTGTGAACTATAGGAAGTAACAATGCGATAAAGTTAATCAACTAATAACCAAGCTATACTAATCGAATCGACATCAAATTGTAACACCAGCTATGTATTTTACTTGTCATTCATACGTGTATCTTATGATATATTGTGATAATCAAGCGAACTCGATCGAACTCGAAGTCTAACTCGAATGTAAACGAACCCGAACCCGAATTCCGAGTCGAACCATATACGAAGTAGTTGGGACTGAAAGTAATTGACTAGGAAACCCTATCGAATCGCTCGCAATCGAAATCGCACCCGAACACCCATTCAGTCGACAACCGGACGGATGGTGTCACGGCCCCCGACCCGGTTTGACCCGTTTCAGGAGCCGCGGGACAGAAATCCTGTGGTATTTAATTAATTGAGTTTAACAGCGGAAGTTTTCATCAGGATCTTTTTAAAACTGAAATATTTCCCGATTATTTTATTTCACAACTCGAGATAAAACCCGGTAATTTACAATCGTTTGATTTCACGAAGAAATCTTTTATTTTACAAAACATATTTCTTTATTTTTTCTTGAGCCACTTCCTTGAGCTTGTAGTGCTTTATGGCACTTTTCCCTAGATCATAACAGATCACCTGAAACATGTTTGAAAAAGGTTTTGTCAGCGGGAAATACTGAGTGAATCATTCTATTTTGCATAATGATGCATAGTTATTAATTACAGTATAAGAGCGATTACAATGGCTTCTATCTTATTTTTATCTGGCGCTCTGTCACAATGGTGACAAGTCACAATGGTGACGATGGTCATACCACTATTAGATCAATGAACCTAAATAGTGATGATTATCCCTAGTAGGTCAATGAACCTAACTGTGAGAAAATTAGTAATGTGCACAATACCCCACTAGCCAGTGATTCAAGATATCCACGACTTAGTCCCTGTAATTATAACTTTTGAAAATAATTTGAGGTATTGTAAAATAGTTGATAAAAAGAGAATGACTCACATTGCAGATTTAATTTGAGCAGAGTTTAGCCTACTGATTAGCCTTTTAACCTACACAATTCCGGGTTAGTAATCAATACAGCATTTACGATAACTCACGAGATCAACCCTCACAACGAATGACAAAGTGCGATACTTAAACATCCATCGAATTAACGACGAATGACAAAGCATAAACCCTAATGTGGGCAGCACTTAAACATCCATTGAGTACATTGATCGATCGGAAAATGAATCGTAATAGCGATCGAGTTAATACCCTGATTGCGGCGTCGATTAGTGATTCGTGTGTGTTATGATAATATTTCTACGATATCTCAGTGTGTATTTGGAATTTTTACGTCGTTTCTATGCCCAAAATCAAGTCCCAAGGCCTTCTATTTATAGCAAGATTTTGACCCCCCTCGCGTGACGCGAGGGGTACTGCCCTGGGCGTCGCGTGACGCGAGGGACAACATATCACCATAGAGTTGCCACGTGTGGGACTAGACCTGCTGAGTTGACAGTTTCGTGAAATTCGATTTTGACAACGAGATTTTAAGATAATCGTAACTAGGGTTTACCCCCCCTGAGTTTTAGGGGCCCTGATCCTGATTCTGATTGTTCTGAAAATTTTAGGGTTTGTGCAGAATCACTTGGGTGTCTCAATTAGGGTTTCCTATTGGACAAATTAAATTAATAAATATGACTTTTGATGAGAGTTGTTACATTCTCCCCACCTTAATAAAAATCTCGTCCTCGAGATTTACTGGAATAATTGAGGATACTTTCGCTTCTAATTCCAGTTCCCAAGTGTATTAGGGTCCTATCTTTAAATCCCTTTTTACTTGAACTAATCTTTTGAGAAACTTTCACTTTTCTATCTTCTATCTGAAGAGGTTTCTTAACAAATTTTAACTTTTCATTTACCTCTATATCTTGAAGAGGTACTATCAAAGATTCGTCTGTTAGACATTTCTTGAGTTTGGATACATGAAATATATCATGTACTCCAGGAAATTCTCCTGGTAGTTGTAAATGATAAGCAACTGATCCTATATGTTGGATTACTGGAAATGGTCCTACGTACCTTGGATTTAGCTTTCCTTTCTTATCAAATCTAACAACTCTTTTCCAAGGAGATACTTAGCATTTTGTCTCCAACTTGAAACTCCAACGACTTTCGTCTATTATCTGTATAACTCTTCTGGCGATCTCTAGCCGTCTTTAGCCTTTCCTTCGTGATACTGAATATCACAGTCGTAATCACTTAGGATTTTCATCCATCTCCTTTGCCTCATGTTTAATTCTTTTTGCCTAAATATATATCTTAAATTCTTATGATCCGTATAGACAGTAAACTTACTTCCATACAGATAATGTCTCCAAATTTTAAGGGCAAAATTATGGCTCCTAATTCTAAGTTATGAGTCATAAAATTTTCTTCGTACTTTTTCAACTGTATTGAAACATACGCAATTACCTTTTTGCGTTGCATTAACACATATCCAAATCCTAGCTTTGAAGCATTACCGTTTACTTTAAAATCTTCTGTTCCTTTAAGATTGGGGCATTTGTTAATTTATGCTTTAAGATCCTAAAGGCTTCTTCTTGTTTAGGTCTTCATTTAAACTTAACGGCTTTACAGGTTAACTTAGTTAATGGTATAGCTATCTTGGAAAAATCCTTACTAAATCGTCTATAGTATCTGGCTAAACCTACAAAATTCCTAATTTCCTTTGCGGATTGCGGAACCTTTCATTTGATAATATCTTATCAGGATTTACGTGAATACCTTTATGATTCACCATATGACCTAGAATTGCACTTCTGGCAGCCAAAATTCATACTTCGAGAATTTGGCGTAAAGCTTCTCTTTTCTTAACAAAGTTAAGAGTAAATGCAAGTGCTGACAATGTTTGTCCTGACTTTTGGAATAAATAAGTACATTGTCGATGAAGACAGTTACAAATTTATCCAAATATGGTTTATAGATCCTATTTATCATGTCCATGAATGCTAGAGGTGCATTCGTTAACCCGAAGGGCATAACTGTAAACTCGTAATGACCATACCTAGTTCTGAAAAAAAATTTAGATATGTCTTCCTCTTGTACTTTCAATTGATGATATCCGGAACGTAAGTCGATCTTAGAAAATATCTATTTCCCTGGAATTGATCGAATAAATCATCAAGTAATGGGTATCGATTCTTAATTGTAACCTTATTCAATTCCCTATAATCAATATACTTTCTCATCGAACCATCCTTTTTCTTAACAAACAATAATAGTGCCTCCCGCGAGGATAAACTAGGTTGTATGAAACCTTTACTTAGTAATTCATTTAATTGCTTTTTCAGTTTTAATATTTATGTGGGTGCTAATCGATAAGGTGCCTTAGCTATCGGTATAGTTCCTGGAATTAGATGAATCCTAAATTCCACCTCCCTATCTGGTGGTAACCCTGGTAACTCTTATGGGAATACATCTGGGTATTATGAAACTACAGAAATTTCCTTAAGTTCTTTATCTTTAGTATTAATGATTACTGAAATCATATATACTATTCCTTGCTTTTGTTCATAATTAGCAACTTTCATTAGATATGAACTTTATGGGTTTACATGGCTTATCTCCTGTAATCATTATTACTTCTCCAGTGGGTGCACAAATTTTCTATGAAATTCTTATCACAGAAAATTCGAGCATGGTTGCTTACTAACAAATCCTAACATCAAATTTAACTAATTTCATAGATAATGGGGTTGCAGAAAATTTATGACTTAAAAGTTCTATTTTGCAGAACCTTATTTATTTTAACTGAATTCCCATCTGTCGTTTCTACTGTAAAAATTTATCTAATGCTGGTTAACGGTAAGTTAAGAGTTTGGCAGAATAAAGTATTTATAAAACTTTGGTTTGCACCAGAGTCAAATAATACTTTTGTATAAACATTACGAACTAAGAACGTACCGGCTATCACATCTGGAATCATCTTGGCTTCTTGAGTAGTCAGCTGGAAGGCTCTTACATTCCTTTTTGCTCCTTCTGCAGGTTTGGTTTTATTGTCAGATGGTTTGTTCAGTTTTGGACAATCTGGCCTAAGATGTCCAGCTTCTCTACAGTTGTAGCAGACTGAAAATTTCTTCCTCCTGCAGTCTTCTTCTTGATGCCCCGGAATTTTGCAAAAATTGCAATATCCTTTGCATCTTCCAAAATGCTTTCTTTTGCAAGAATTGCAAAATGGACTAGTGGTAGATTGCCCATTCCTTCCTTTCTTGAAATTGTTATGGTTACCCGAACGGAATTCTTGGGTAATCTTTTGGGCTACTTCCTTCCTTCTATTTTCTTCTCTTGTTCGTACTAGTTCGTCAGTCAGAGTATTGGCTAATTCCACTGCATCATCAATCGTGCGAGGTTTCGCAGCCTTGACGATATTACGGATTTCGGAAATCAATCCCCAAATATAACGAGAAATAAGTACCGGCTCTGGCGAAGCCAGCGTTGGTACCACTCTAGCATATTCAAAGAATGTAGAAGTATACCCTCGACAATCTACATCCACCATCCGGTGGGTTAGAAACTTATTTGCCATGTGATCTTTTTCATATTCGGGACGGAATTTTCTTTCTACAAGACTCTTAAATTCTTCGCATTTCATGGCATAAGCCCTATTTTTTCCTTTAGCCTGTAACACCGTGGTCCACCATTCTAATGCCCCTTCTTTGAAAAGGTTTGACGCATACATGACCTGATCATCCTGAGCACATTTACTTATTGCAATTACTGCCTCGGTTTTCTCTAACCAACGCAGTACCGCAGTCGCTCCTTCATTGCCTACAAACTCAGTGGGTTTACAAGCAAGAAATTCTTTGAAAGTGCAACCAGGTGTTGTGGCTTTCATTTTCTTAGGGAGCGGAGCTTGCCGTGGTTCATTATCATGATTAACATGATCATTGCCTCCGTTTACACTATTACTGAAGTTATCTTCAGAAATGCGTTTGCTAGGAATGATTTGTTGTGGTTTGATTAGATTTTTAATAGCAGCAACAATTGCTGGAATAGCGTTGGCTATCCCTTGAGTAACTATTGCTGGAATAGCGTTGGCTATCCCTTGAGCAACGATATTTTCTGTATCCTGCCTAGTCATATATTGATCCCCCGGTTGTTGCTCAGATTGATTAACCTCATTAACTGGTTCATTATTAGCGTTTTCCATCTGATATCTAATTTATAGATAAATAATTAGTATAAAAGAAATAATCTAATGTCACAATTAATTGCACATAATCACGTAAACGAATATACAAACAAAACTGTAACTTTTCTAAAATTTCATTTGTTTTATAGATTATGCTTCTATATACACCCGTTTTATTATTTATTTTACACATACTGATTTTACTATTACTATTACATAACCACAGTTCCATAAATCCTCTATCCTTTGTCAAATGATATTCTAGTAACGATGTTCTCTCTCATCGTATTTCCAGGAGATCTGTCCCTCAATCTCTTGGATCCTATTCTCAGTATCCATTAGTTCTTCGCCAAAGTGGTGGAGTTTAGCCATATTCTCGTTACTCATTGGTGAATTTGGTAAAGGTTCTGGATTGTACTGAGGAAAAAGCTTATAGGGATTGTTTTGTAACTGTATTTCATTAGTCAACCATTCGTCTATTTGCGAGTGGATTGAAGGGTTTGGAATAGCTGGTTCTAAGTTCATTGGTAGTTGTGTTTCAAGAGAGTGAATAAAAACATTTTCATTAACAGGCTTAATAGTATTATAGCTTGCTATTATAAAATCTAGCTCTTCCTGAGATGGTAACTCCTCAATTTGTCTAGAACTTTCCCTAATTTCCATTTTCTTAGACTTGAGTTTCTCGAGAGGTAAAACGTTGAATTCTATAGGTTCTTCTATGTCTCGAATATACCTATTGAAATCTCTGGAAACCTCTATTCTTACTGGATAGAGATTTAAATTCTGAAGGGCGTCAGACAAGTCACTCATGCTGTTTAACACAATACACACAATTATTAAGTTAAAAATCATAACAAAAATTTTATAGAAAACTTTTAAATATTATTTTATATTGGCTAACTATGAAACAACCAAATATGAAAACATACTAGGTTTTATTGTAAATTTATTTACTGAATAAAGTTTCTAGACTGTAGATAATAAAGATGCTAAAACTTTGAGTCATATTATTTTAAAGATTTATACTTACTGCTACAGTGGTTAGCATATAAAAATCTGCTCATACTGTACACAATTAATCAGATAATAAAACACATAATCATAAAATAGCCATTAATACAAATTAAGTATTTTCTAAATACTTAATTGGCTTAATCAGTGGCTCGATCAGTGGCTCTGATACCACCTTTTTCTGTCACGGCCCCAGACCCGGTTTGACCCGTTTCAGGAGCCGCGGGACAGAAATCCTGTGGTATTTAATTAATTGAGTTTAACAGCGGAAGTTTTCATCAGGATCTTTTTAAAACTGAAATATTTCCCGATTATTTTATTTCACAACTCGGGATAAAACCCGGTAATTTACAATCGTTTGATTTCACGAAGAAATCTTTTATTTTACAAAACATGTTTCTTTATTTTATCTTGAGCCACTTCCTTGAGCTTGTAGTGCTTTATGGCACTTTTCCCTAGATCATAACAGATCACCTGAAACATGTTTGAAAAAGGTTTTGTCAGTGGGAAATACTGAGTGAATCATTCTATTTTGCATAATGATGCATAGTTATTAATTACAGCATAAGAGCGATTACAATGGCTTCTATCTTATTTTTATCTGGCGCTCTGTCACAATGGTGACAAGTCACAATGGTGACAAGTCACAATGGTGACGATGGTCATACCACTATTAGATCAATGAACCTAAATAGTGATGATTATCCCTAGTAGGTCAATGAACCTAACTGTGAGAAAATTAGTAATGTGCACAATACCCCACTAGCCAGTGATTCAAGATATCCACGACTTAGTCCCTGTAATTATAACTTTTGAAAATAATTTGAGGTATTGTAAAATAGTTGATAAAAAGAGAATGACTCACATTGCAGATTTAATTTGAGCAGAGTTTAGCCTACTGATTAGCCTTTTAACCTACACAATTCCGGGTTAGTAATAAATACAGCATTTACGATAACTCACGAGATCAACCCTCACAACGAATGACAAAGTGCGATACTTAAACATCCATCGAATTAACGACGAATGACAAAGCATAAACCCTAATGTGGGCAGCACTTAAACATCCATTGAGTACATTGATCGATCGGAAAATGAATCGTAATAGCGATCGAGTTAATACCCTGATTGCGGCGTCGATTAGTGATTCGTGTGTGTTATGATAATATTTCTACGATATCTCAGTGTGTATTTGGAATTTTTACGTCGTTTCTGTGCCCAAAATCAAGTCCCAAGGCCTTCTATTTATAGCAAGATTTTGACCCCCCTCGCGTGACGCGAGGGGTACTGCCCTGGGCGTCGCGTGACGCGAGGGACAACATATCACCATAGAGTTGCCACGTGTGGGACTAGACCTGCTGAGTTGACAGTTTCGTGAAATTCAATTTTGACAATGAGATTTTAAGATAATCGTAACTAGGGTTTACCCCCCCTGAGTTTTAGGGGCCCTGATCCTGATTCTGATTGTTCTGAAAATTTTAGGGTTTGTGCAGAATCACTTGGGTGTCTCAATTAGGGTTTCCTATTGGACAAATTAAATTAATAAATATGACTTTTGATGAGAGTTGTTACAGATGGTCCATCCGCACGGTTTGCCAATCCGCACGGATTGACGATCCGCACGGATTGCCAATCCGCACGGGTTGCCAGTCCGCACGGATGACCATTCCACGCGGATAACCAATCCGGGTGACCTGCAAGCCGCACGAATCACCCCTTTCTCCTTTTAGCATCCTATAAATACCCGGGTCACTCTCCAAACTTTCCACTTTTGGCAAGTGACGTCCGACCTGCACGCATTCTTCACCTTTTTCTCAGATTTCTCTCTATCCAGGTAAGATCTTGCACTAATTCTTGTACATTCTTGATCACTACACAATTCTACACCTTTCCATCTTTCAAATCTCAACTTCTAACCATGAAATCATCAAGATTTGAGGTATTCTCGGGTGACGTCACCATGAAGTTCTCATGAACTTCAAGCTTGACCTCATTCCACCAAGAATAACTCAGATCTGAACGATTTCCATAAGATTTCACAACAACATCACCTAAATCTAAACTTTTCAAAGGATAAAAGGGTTGAAAGAAATAAACTCAAGTTTTCTCCTTCTTTTACCCTTAGAATCGGTACGAATCTGATCGGTTCTAGTCTTCTACTCGATAATAGTGAGGTACTAGTCCTAGATCTGGATTCTACCCACAAGGCACCTGATTACGAGACAAACCGGAATGACCGTTCTGAGCCGCCGATAGGTCGAGTTAGGGTGGTTCCTGGCCGGCTTAGTCATGCGAGTAAGAATACAATTCCAAGTGGTTGCCACGTAATCAGAACGTCTCGATAAACGACAACAGAAACCAAGAGTAGACGAACGGAACAACCAGACGAGAGACCGTCCGAACGGACAAGTTGTCCGCACGGACAAGTGGTCCGCATGGACAGACGATCCGGATGGGTTGTCACCCGGACGAACTACACTTGGGACCCACTTTCAAAAGCAAGGTTTGAGTATCGACGAATGGACAATCCGGACGGACGACCTCTGAATGGATTACTCTTCGGATCATGAGATACTAAGACCTTGAATAAATTCAAACAATGTTCGTCCGCACGAACAACTATCCGGACGGATTATCACCATCCGCACGGATTACCATCCGGACGGATTCCACAAACTTTATCAAGTGACTCAGCCTCAGAGACGTGTCCGCGCGGATCACCATCCGGACGGAGTGTTGTCCGCGCGACCGGCTTGAAGGATAGAGAAACTTAGATGTTTTCTAAATGCTACAACGAAAACTCCAAAGCACAAGCCATCATACACAAACACATCCTTAACTTAGGAAGAAACAATCCACTCGAATAGTTATCCGCACGAACATGTTATCCGCACGGGTGACTCGTCCGGACGAAGTGTAATCCGCACGTATTACTTGTCCGCACGAATAACTTGTCCGCACGGATAACAGTCCGCACGAGCGACTAATCCGGATTACTAATCCGCACGACCAGTCACCCTACCCACTCTCACCTTGTACTGATTTGCGTGCCACTTATCCTTACGTTATCGAATCCATTCAGGCTAACCGTACTCGCTGAAAAGCGCTCCCTTCATTCCATAATCGCTGTGAGTATACTCGAACCCTTTTTGCTTTAGCACTTTTGGGTGTTACATACGTTACGAATATCCAAACTACAACAATCGTACTACTCAAGCTATTTTAACGCTAAACCATTTACGCATGTTTTACGTGGCTTATGAATGCTTGTTTGTTATGTTTACACATGGAATGTTGTCTACCTGCCTTAGCAACGATAGTACTATAGTTTGGACTCAGCACCCGTTCACACGGGGGTTGTTAAGGATCTTTTACTTGCATGGATTACGGTGGTAATCATGTATTGCGAACTGCCTCGGGCAGTCAACCCGCAGTCATTGGTATCGATGGATCTATGTCGATAACTAACGTGCTTCATTTCACTATGTGTACGTGCTGGTTATGCGTAAACGAATTCGAACTCTATATGCTATTATCAAACTTGTATGCTCACCTTTACATTTTATGTATTGACTTTATTTTAACGTATGTGACAGGTGCTTAGGTTGCTTTTATGCTCTTTGTGTTGTGATGAACTTGAGGCTAGGGACTGGAGTCCTAGAAACCAACGAATAAATTGTTATATTTAAATCTGAGTTGTCGGAACAGAATATTTGTCTTGATGCTTTGTCTGTAATAACTATTTAACTGTTTGAGATACGGTATGGGACGTATTATTTAATTAAATGGTAATGATAGTTGTTATGGAAACTTCTGGACAATCTGTTTCGCTCAGTGCCATGCCCCGATGATTCCGCCATCGGTTGGGGTGTGACAGATTGGTATCAGAGCCATAACTATAGGGAATTAGGCAAGACTCGACCTAGTCCGGGTCGAAGTCTTAGAGACCTAGTCTATAGTTAAGAACCAACAGACCAACTCACGAGTATGCATAAACTCGCCACTATCACTCGCTCTTTCTATCACTGCACTCGAATTTTCAGGTCATGAACGGGTAATGAGGCCGAGAATAGGTGTGAAAACCGCAAACTCTCGACTAAAGTTGCCTAATCAGCTTGCGTTTTAGCTACAAACGAGGAGAATCATACCAAATTAGGAGTGAAATCCATATTTTGATGAATAATCTCCTCAAATTTTATTAAGGACAAGGACGAAGTTGTAAGATAGGGGTGAAACCCTAACCTTGACGACTTATCCTGCCTTTATACAAACTCCCACCAAAGTTTCGATGGACTCCAACGGCCTGAAGACACAATATAACCAATGGGAATTGCGCCAACGCCCAAGAATCGAGGCAAAGGCATAGTCCTGGAGGTAATTGTGCACACAGGATCCTTGTGAATAGTCGAACCGCTTTGGTTAGTCGAAGTCTACTAGCCGCAGACAATCTATTCTCGATTTTATGTGTTTCAAGTTTTCGTCGCTTTTATGTGAATTACGTGTTTTATGCTTATTTGTTAGCGTTTTGAGATGTTACCGGTTTCAACCTAACGCTTTTGGCCTTGGCTACTCACACATCACATTGTTAACAAATCGACAATAGAGGCATTCAGAATGTTCTTATATTCCTATATACCTCTAGTGACTAAGGCGTATGTGTTTCTTGCTATTGTGCTTACGTGTTTAGGAATATTGTGACTATGTGCCCTATGTGTTTATGTGATTTGTGTACTTCTGTGATTTTGTGACTATATACGTTTACATGGTACGTGTTACTGAGCTTTAGTAGTAGTAGACGTGTGAGGTGAGATTCGAATACATGTGTTGAGTTCCGTGGCGATGTCTATTGCAGACAATGTCGTCTGGATCTCGTCATCCACTCTCTCGTCAAGAAAAGAGGGACAGACGCCTTGCTTCTATCATCGCGAAGAGTGTAGCTAAAGCCGTGAGTGATGCGTACGAGAATGCTAGCAAATCATCCGAGGAGTCGAGAATCGAAGCTCCCAAAGCCAACGCGAGGCCCTTCAGTTTTAAGCAATTCAAGTCATGTGGGCCGAAAGAATTCACAGGCGAAGGAGGTCCTACTGCACTATTCCACTGGTTTGACTCTATCGTGGTTACTCTGCGACAAAGTGGTTGCCCTGATGACCTTCGAACTCTGAACGCTACCGGCGTCTTCCAGTCCCGTGCTCTAGACTGGTGGACGGCCGAGAGGAACAAGCGAGGGAATGATGTAGCCTACGGTTTGTCATGGGATGAGCTCAAGGAAGTCATGCTAGAGGAATTCTGCCCTCCTCACGAACGACAAAAACTCGAAGATGAATTATGGCACATACATCAGAAGGATGGAGACAATGCTGGTCTCACTGCTCGCTTCAAACAGCTCAGCATTATCTGTCCCGACCAGGTCAAGACTCCTGAGATGACCATCAAGAAGTACATCCGAGCTTTACCCGACTGCGTCGCTGATTTTGTGCAAGCGGCTAAGACTACCACGATCGAGGAAACCTATCTGCTAGCCGCTGAAATCAATGACAAAAGGGTTAAGGCCGGGGTGTGGGATAAAACCTCCAAGCATCTGCATCAAGCTAACGCTACCGTACCAACTGTTGAACCTACCTCATCAAGCAGCAAGAGAAAGAACAAGAGAAAGAACAACTCCACCAACAAGAACTGTGCGATCACTGCTGCACCGGTTCAAGCTGTACCCGCTCAACAACGTCAAGTGGCAGCGCCTGTGGCCAATGCATCGCCTGCAAAGCGTGCGTATACTGGGCCACACCCGCTCTGCCCTACTTGCACCTATCATCACCCGACTACTATTCAATGCTGCTTTTGTGCTCATTGCAACGTGTACGGCCACTTCACTGCCAACTGCCGTATTCGTCAAGCTCCTGCCAATCAAGCTCTACTCACTGCCCCACAGGGTCAACAAGCTCCTCCGGCACCCACAGTCAAGGCCAGAGCCTGCTTCACGTGTGGCGACCCGAATCATTTCGCCAACATGTGCCCGAACAGGGTAGTGAAACAAGAACCGCAACAGCAACAACCACAGCAGCAGCAACAACAGGCCGCACGCGCCAGAACTTTCAATCTCAACGTGCCTCAAGCTCAGGCCGACAACAACGTGGTCAATGGTACGTTCCTCGTGAATGGTATTTATGCTTCATGTTTGTTTGATACTGGAGCGGATAACTACTTTGTGTCGTTCGAATTTGAGAAACTCCTTAGTCGTAAACGTTCCAAACTCCCCTCGGCATTCGAAGTTGAAGTCGCTACCGGAAGGACCGTCGCTGTTAACTCCATTATCTGTGATTGTACTCTTGAGCTCAACAATCACATCTTCCCAATTGATCTCATTCCGATGCAACTCGGAAGCTTTGACGTCATAGTAGGCATGGACTTTCTTCGCGAAAACCATGCCGAAGTTGTGTGCTTTGATAAGATGATTCGTTTTTCACTCGCAAACGGTGATTCATTGTGTGTTTATGGCGATACTACTGCAAAGGGGCTCAAGCTTATGTCATGCTTACAAGCTAACAAGTATCTCCGCAAGGAATACAGGGCTTTCTTGGCTAACGTCGTAGCAGTGGAGAAGGAAAAGAAAGAGAAGAAGGAAGTAAAAGACGTTCCTGTGGTTCGGGAATTCCCTCAAGTTTTTCCAGAGGACCTTCCCAGACTACCTCCAAAACGCGATATTGATTTTCGCATTGATCTCATTCCTAGAGCTAATCCTACCGCCAGAGCTCCTTATCGACTCGCACCGTCCGAAATGCGCGAACTCTCAGCCCAACTCCAGGAGTTACTTGAGAAAGGCTTCATTCGCCCGAGCACCTCTCCTAGGGGCGCACCAGTCCTCTTCGTCAAAAAGAAGGATGGGTCGTTCCGGATGTGCATCAACTACCGGGAATTGAATAAGTTGACTATCAAGAACCGCTATCCTCTGCCTCGAATCGACGATTTGTTTGACCAGCTACAAGGCGCTACGTGTTTCTCGAAGATCGATCTACGTTCAGGATATCATCAGATACGCATTCAAGAGGAGGATATACCCAAAACAGCGTTTCGTACTCGTTACGGCCATTACGAATTCGTGGTCATGTCGTTTGGCCTAACAAACGCACCCGCGGTTTTCATGGATCTGATGAATCGCGTGTGTAAACCATATCTCGACCGCTTCGTCATCGTATTCATCGACGATGTCTTGATCTATTCCAAGTCGAGAGCCGAACACGCGCAACATCTACGTTTGGTTCTCGAGTTACTCCAGGGGAACCAACTCTACCCCAAATTCTCCAAGTGCGAATTTTGGTTGGGGGAGGTTCAGTTTCTGGGTCACATTGTAAATAGTCAGGGGATTCACGTCGATCCTGCGAAGATTGAAGCTGTTAAGAGCTGGGTCACGCCTAAGAACCCGTCCGAAGTCCGCTCATTTCTCGGGCTGGCGAGCTATTATCGACGATTTATCGAAGGATTCTCGAAGATTGCTGTACCACTTACCTCTCTCACGCATAAGGACCAGCCTTTCGTCTGGGGAACCAGACAAGAGTCTGCCTTTCGAACCCTCAAGCACATGCTTTGCAATTCTCCTGTTCTCACACTACCCGACGGAAACAACGATTTCATTGTCTACTGTGATGCTTCCAACCTTGGTATTGGTTGTGTCCTCATGCAACGGGACAAGGTCATAGCTTACGCATCTCGTCAGCTCAAAATCCACGAGAAGAACTATACAACCCATGATCTCGAGCTAGGCGCGGTTGTTTTTGCATTAAAGATTTGGCGACACTACCTGTATGGTACTAAGTGTACGATCTTCACCGATCATAGGAGCCTACAACACATCTTTAATCAGAAGGAACTAAACATGCGTCAACGCCGATGGGTAGAACTTCTCAACGATTACGACTGTGAGATACGTTATCACCCAGGCAAGACAAATGTTGTTGCCGACGCACTTAGCAGACGGAGCTATCTGCTTAGCACTCGTAATGTTCAAGCCCAGCACAACCTCGAAACTCTCATCCGCGACGCCCAGCATGCGTGTTTCAACGAGCGCACATTGAAGAAAGAACGAATCTACCATGATGGAGCCCAGCTTGTGAGCAAATCAAACGGGATATTCCACTTTTTAGACCGAATTTGGATTCCCAAGCGAACCAATTTATGACAGATTATCATGGACGAAGCCCACAAATCCCGATACTCTATCCATCCCGGTGCTGACAAGATGTACCAGGATCTTCGCTATAGGTACTGGTGGCCGGGTATGAAAAGGGATATCGCTCTCTACGTCGGGAAATGCTTAACCTGTGCTAGAATCAAGGCTGAACATCAAAGACCCTCTGGCTTGCTCGAACAACCACTAATTCCAATGTGGAAGTGGGAGAGCATAGCCATGGATTTCGTAACCAAGCTTCCAACCACGTCATCAGGTCACGACAGCATATGGGTTGTTGTTGACCGTTTGACTAAATCAGCTCACTTTCTGCCAATACGAGAAGACTACAAGGTGGAACGATTAGCCCGAATCTACACCGACGAGATCATTTGTAGACATGGGACGCCTCGTGACATCATCTCTGATCGTGATGCTCGGTTTACTTCACGAGTGTGGGAGACATTTCAAACGGCACTCGGTACAACGCTTAATCTAAGTACTGCGTTCCACCCACAAACCGACGGTTAGACTGAAAGAACGATTCGTACTCTTGAAGACATGCTCCGTTCGTGTGTTCTAGACTTCGGTGGTAATTGGGATAGACACCTGCCGTTAGTCGAATTCTCGTATAACAACAGCTACCAGGCTAGCATCCAGATGGCACCTTTCGAGGCGTTATATGGAAGAAGATGTCGATCGCCTATTGTGTGGCACGAGATCGGTCACTCGCAACTAACCGGTCCGGAGCTGCTGCAAGAAACGACAGACAAAATTTTCCAGATTCGAGACAACTTAGCGAAAGCTCAGGATAGACAGAAAGTTTACGCCGATAAAAAGCGCAAGCCCCGGGAATTTGGCGTTGGTGACTACGTACTCCTAAAGGTATCACCTTGGAAGGGTGTAGTCCGATTCGGCAAAAAGGGAAAACTCGCGCCTCGATATGTTGGACCTTTTAAGATTCTGGAAAGGATCGGAAAAGTCGCCTACAGACTCGAATTACTGGAGGAACTTAGTAATGTCCACCCGACTTTCCACGTGTCAAACCTTCGGAAGTGCATCGCCGACCACGATTTACATGTCTCTCTAGACGATCTGCAAGTGAACGAAACATTACACTTCGTGGAAAAGCCTGTCGAAATCATGGATCGCCAAACCAAGCAGCTCAGGCGCTCACGCATTCCTATTGTGAAGGTCCGATGGGAAGGCAAGCGAGGCGTAGAGTTTACTTGGGAACTCGAAAGCGACATGAAGGCCAAGTACCCGCAGTTGTTTAATTAGAGAAGCGAATCACAAAAACACAGATTTCTCTCAAACGGCTTCGAATTAAGATCTGAAACTTTGTAGGCTTGTAGATCAATGTATTTCGCACAACATATCCAAAAATCAGCAATTTTTTTATCCGTAAAAAGTCGTTTAATTTGGCGATTTTCAGATAAAAACGTGATGAATATGAAAAAGTGAAGAAATTTGACAAATCTGAGTGAAATCGACTCTGAATCTGACCAATTCTTGTACGAATCTAGTGCGTTTGATCTTCGCAACCGAGAACCTGCTCAAATACCACTTGTAGGTTCCGACTTTAACTCGGTTTGTTACGGCTTTCAGCTTAATTTCGGGACGAAATTCCCTAAACAAGAGAAGGCTGTAACACCCCGTGTTTTCATAAGTGGAAGTCAAAGTCAAGATCAAAGTCAACGACCGATTTCGCGCGACTTGACTCGTAGAAATGTTTTTATTCTATTTATATTATGTGGAGTAAGTGTCGTTCATTGCCATAATCTAATCGTGTTAACCCTATTTCAATCAACTCGCGACTGCGAACTATAGGAAGTAACAATGCGAAAAAGTTAATCAACTAATAACCAAGCTATACTAATCGAATCGACATCAAATCTTAACTCCAGCTATGTATTTTACTTGTCATTCATACGTGTGTGTGTGCCTTACGTGTTATCTGTGCATGTGTATCTTATGATATATTGTGATAATCAAGCGAACTCGATCGAACTCGAAGTCTAACTCGAATGTAAACGAACCCGAACCCGAATTCTGAGTCGAACCATATACGAAGTAGTTGGGACTGAAAGTAATTGACTAGGAAACCCTATCGAATCGCTCGCAATCGAAACCGCACCCGAACACCCATTCAGTCGACATCCGGACGGATGGTCCATCCGCACGGTTTGCCAATCCGCACGGATTGACGATCCGCACGGATTGACGATCCGCACGGATTGCCAATCCGCACGGGTTGCCAGTCCGCACGGATGACCAGTCCGCGCGGATAACCAATCTGGGTGACCTGCAAGCCGCACGGATCACCCCTTTCCCCTTTTAGCATCCTATAAATACCCGGGTTACTCTCCAAACTTTCCACTTTTGGCAAGTGACGTCCGACCTGCACGCATTCTTCACCTTTTTATCAGATTTCTCTCAATCCAGGTAAGATCTTGCACTAATTCTTGTACATTCTTGATCACTACACAATTCTACACCTTTCCAACTTTCAAATCTCAACTTCTAACCATGAAATCATCAAGATTTGAGGTATTCTCGGGTGACGTCACCATGAAGTTCTCATGAACTTCAAGCTTGACCTCATTCCCCCAAGAATAACTCAGATCTGAACGATTTCCATAAGATTTCACAACAACATCACCTAAATCTAAACTTTTCAAAGGATAAAAGGGTTGAAAGAAATAAACTCAAGTTTTCTCCTTCTTTTACCCTTAGAATCGGTACGAATCTGATCGGTTCTAGTCTTCTACTCGATAATAGTGAGGCACTAGTCCTAGATCTGGATTCTACCCACAAGGCACCTGATTACGAGACAAACCGGAATGACCGTTCTGAGCCGCCGATAGGTCGAGTTAGGGTGGTTCCTGGCCGGCTTAGTCATGCGAGTAAGAATACAATTCCAAGTGGTTGCCACGTAATCAGAACGTCTCGATAAACGGCAACAGAAACCAATAGTAGACGAACGGAACAGCCAGACGAGAGACCGTCCGAACGGACAAGTTGTCCGCACGGACAGACGATCCGGACGGGTTGTCACCCAGACGAACTACACTTGGGACCCACTTTCAAAAGCAAGGTTTGAGTATCGACGAATGGACAATCCGGATGGACGACCTCTGAATGGATTACTCTTCGGATCATGAGATACTAAGACCTTGAATAAATTCAAACAATGTTCGCCCGCACGAACAACTATCCGGACGGATTATCACCATCCGCACGGATTACCATCCGGACGGATTCCACAAACTTTATCAAGTGACTCAGCCTCAGAGACGTGTCCGCACGGATCACCATCCGGACGGAGTGTTGTCCGCGCGACCGGCTTGAAGGATAAAGAAACTTAGATGTTTTCTAAATGCTACAACGAAAACTCCAAAGCACAAGCCATCATACACAAACACATCCTTAACTTAGGAAGAAACAATCCACTCGAATAGTTATCCGCACGGGTGACTCGTCCGGACGAAGTGTAATCCGCACGGATTATTTGTCCGCACGAATAACTTGTCCGCACGGATAACAGTCCGCACGAGCGACTAATCCGGACGGATCACCACTCGCACGAATAACTTGTCCGCACGGATAACAATCCGCACGAGCGACTAATCCGGACGGATTACCACTCGCACGGATTACTAATCCGCACGACCAGTCACCCTACCCACTCTCACCTTGTACTGATTTGCGTGCCACTTATCCTTACGTTATCGAATCCATTCAGGCTAACCGTACTCGCTGAAAAGCGCTCCCTTCAATCCATAATCGCTGTGAGTATACTCGAACCCTTTTTGCTTTAGCACTTTTGGGTGTTACATACGTTACGAATATCCAAACTACAACAATCACACTACTCAAGCTATTTTAACGCTAAACCATTTACGCATGTTATACGTGGCTTATGAATGCTTGTTTGTTATGTTTACACATGGAATGTTGTCTACCTGCCTTAGCAACGATAGTACTATAGTTTGGACTCAGCACCCGTTCACACGGGGGTTGTTAAGGATCTTTTACTTGCATGGATTACGGTGGTAATCATGTATTGCGAACTGCCTCGGGCAGTCAAGCCGCAGTCATTGGTATCGATGGATCTATGTCGATAACTAACGTGCTTCATTTCACTATGTGTACGTGCTGGTTATGCGTAAACGAATTCGAACTCTATATGCTATTATCAAACTTGTATGCTCACCTTTACATTTTATGTATTGACTTTATTTTAACGTATGTGACAGGTGCTTAGGTTGCTTTTATGCTCTTTGTGCTGTGATGAACTTGAGGCTAGGGACTGGAGTCCTAGAAACCAACGAATAAATTGTTATGTTTAAATCTGAGTTGTCGGAACATAATATTTGTCTTGATGCTTTGTCTGTAATAACTATTTAATTGTTTGAGATACGTTATGGGACGTATTATTTAATTAAATGGTAATGATAGTTGTTATGGAAACTTCTGGACAATCTGTTTCGCTCAGTGCCATGCCCCGATGATTCCGCCATCGGTTGGGGTGTGACACCATCAGGTGCAGATGGCCGTCCAGGATGAAGACAAAACTGCATTTCGCACACCAACAGGATTGTATTGTTATACAAAAATGCCGTTTGGTCTAAAGAATGTAGGTGCAGCTTACCAGAGACTGATGAATGAAACATTCAGCGACGCCATCGGGAAATACATTGAAGTATACATGGATGACCTGGTCATCATGAGCAAAGAAGAAAGTATAATGCTGATAAACATTCAAAAAACGTTCGATACGCTGCGCGGGGTAAATATTAAGCTAAATCCAACGAAGTGTTCCTTCGGGATGGAAGAAGGAAAGTTCCTGGGTTTCATCGTCACAAAGGATGGGTTTAAGGTCAATCCTGAAAAGGTGCAAGCGATAGAGCGGATGCCTTCACCATCGACGATAAAAGAAATGCAGAAGTTGGTTGGACGGTTAGCAGCACTCAACCGTTTCCTCGCCAATCATGCAGCAAAATCTTTCCCATTCATCAAAACCCTCCGCAACTGTGTAAAAAAGAATCAGTTCCAGTGGACTCTGGAAGCCGAGCATGCATTCCGAGAAATGAAAGACTGTCTCATACGATGGCCAACGCTGACAACACCAATGAAAGGTGAACCCCTGGTAATGTACCTCTCAGCGTCAGAAAAAGCGGTAGGAGCAGTTCTACTGGTGGACCGACAAGGCATACAAACGCCAGTGTATTATGTGTCTCGCACCTTGAATGACCCAGAGACAAGATATGCCATAATGGAAAAGCTAGTCCTCGCATTGATCCACGCATCCAGACGATTGCACAGATATTTCGCTAACCACGTCATTCATGTCCTGACGAATTACAACATCGGCAACATCCTCACAAGACCTGAGATATCCGGAAGATTAGCAAAGTGGGCTATAGAACTGGGAGGCCACAACATGGTTTTTAGACCAAGGCCAGTGATCAAAGGTCAGGTGTTGGCTGATTTCTTGACAGAGGTGCCCGATGACAAAGACAGAGAATGCAAGACAATGGAGAAAGCCCAAAAGCAACAATCGGAAGAACCATGGCTACTATATACAGACGGCGCATCTAACGAAGATGGTGCAGGCGCAGGACTCAGGTTGGTAAGTCCAGAAAAAGACGAGTTCACATACGCCATCCGCTTAGACTTCAAGAGCACAAACAATGAAGCCGAATATGAAGCTTTTCTTGCTGGGTTGAGGTTGGCAATCAAAATGGGAGTTAAAAACATAGAAGCGCATGTAGACTCCATGCTTGTAGAAGGACATATCAATGGTCAGTATGATGCCAAAGGAGATGTGATGGCGCTATACCTAGATCAAGCAAAAACCTTGCTCCAGAGCTTCAATTCTTATAAGGTGCATCACATCAACAGGAGCGAGAACAAGCCAGCAAATGCACTAAGCAAACTCGCATCAACCAGTTTCCAACATCTGGCCAAAGCCGTGCGCATTGAAGTCCTCAGCAACCCGTCGGTACCATTGAGGCAAGTAAACGTTATCCAACTGGGGACAACATCCTGGATGACGCCGATCATCATGTACCTTCAGTCTGGGATACTGCCAGAAAACAAAGCCGAGGCAAGAAAGATACAGTACAAGTCTGAGCACTATCAAATGAACGATGGCATTCTGTACAGAAAATCATACCTTGGTCCATTTCTACGATGCGTAGATCCAGAAAATGCTAACTACTTGATTCGCGAAGTACATGAGGGAATCTGCGGCATCTACGCCGGGCCTAGGATGGTAGTAGCAAAAGTAATGAACGCAGGGTACTACTGGCCCGGGATGCACCTGGATGCGGTTAAGGTCTTAAGGAAATGCAGTGGTTGTCAGAGGCACGCCCCAAAAACAATGCGCCCAAAAAACGAACTGGTCCCAGTAACAACGGCGTGCCGTTCCAAAAATGGGGCATAGATATGGTTGGTCCCTTTCCGGAAGCCCCAAGAGCAGTGAAGTTTATCATAGTCGCAGTGGACTATTTCACAAAGTGGGTGGAAGCAAAAGCGCTAGCATTAACCACATCTACCGTGGTGCGAAGGTTCATCTGGGAACAAATAATTTGTCGGTTCGGGTTACCCATGAGAATCATAACCGACAATGGAACAAACTTTGCTGCTGAAGACCTACAGAACTGGTTTAAAGAGCCGAATATTGAACATACCTTTTCCTCAGTGGCACATCCACAGGGAAATGGTCAAGTGGAGGCAGTAAACAAGAGTATCGTGGATGGCATAAAGGCGAGGCTTGGAACGCAGCGAAGGGGATGGGTTGATGAACTGCCCAGCATATTATGGGCCCACAGAACTATGCCAAAAACAAGCAATGGCGAAACACCATTAAGCCTAGTCTATGGGTCTGAAGCTGTGATTCCTGCAGAGATCGGTCTGCCATACCCAAGGATGCTCTCAATGAATATGATCAACAATGAAGAAGAAAGAAGGTTGGATTTAGAACTCCTAAAAAAAAGAAGAGAGACGGCAGCAATCAACGAGGCAAAATACAAGACCAAACTCGAAAAATACTACAACGGCAAGGTCAAAATCTGCACTTTCAACCCCGGAGACTATGTCCTGAGAGACAACGAGGCGTCAAGCGCCGAAAGACCGGGAAAACTAGCTCCCAAGTGGGAGGGACCTTATGTCATAGATGAAGTCCTCGGGAAAGGAGCGTACAAGCTGCGCAAGCTTCAAAACAAAGAAGTCCCCATAACTTGGAACGCTCAGCAGTTGAGGAAATGCTATATGTAAAAGGCAACGGTTTCGTATTCACCTGTAATCCAACACATTAAACTTTAATACAAGAAGTGTTGGCTATCTTATCTTCTGTGAATTTTTGTTACAACTGCATATATTACTTCTGGCATACATGAAAACACCAATGGCCGAGACACAGGAAACGTTGTAGACCTCCAAGGCTCGTCGCAGCTAAGTGCACAGCCGGGTCAAATACACACAACTAAAGCCGGTCAAGCCAGGTGCCACTTCGTACCCACCTACACACGAAAACATCGTACACATGGTGAAACAAACATTGTAAGACCTCCAAGGCTGAGCACAGCCGGGTCAACACAATAACCTGTAAAACGATCACTTCGTATGCACGAATAAAACTACGCGCTTAACGACAGAACAAACATTGTAAAGTCCTCCAAGCACAACACAATACAGTGCAACGCTAGGATGACTAACACAATATAACCTATCACAGCCATCATTCATTCGTGACACCTAATCAAAGTAATCAAGCACATGCAAATACTGTTACGAAAAGAAAAATTCATAGCACATAAACCTACGGCGTACATCATATATATATAAAAAATATGTTAAATGTACCAAACACCATAGCAAGGGAAAAACTAAACTGTTCACAAACACGAGAAACAGGAAATTGTCAAATGATTACAGGGCCACCAGGCCTATACACGGCATGCAAGCCGGAAACGATCAACCTGGGAGACTAGGACCTGTATCACCACCATCAGGCCCCTGGTCACCAAGAGCCTTCTTCAAGACTTCGATGGCATTAGCTTTCCGGGATAACTTTTCAATAGCCTTAACAATGCCAAACTCGATAAACTCATACTCTCGGCGCTTGGCAGTATAGGCGGCAGCGCAGTCTTGCTTGTATAACTCAAAATGATAGTCTTTCTCATTGCTTGCAGCTGCCGCCTTACCTTCACTATAGCCATCCTTCTGCCCACTATCGTATGCAGCTTGACCCAACTCAAACATATACTTGGCAAGTTCGTCAGATTTGGCAATACGTTCAGAAATCTGCGGAAAGCAATAGAAACATAACAATAGCGGCGAGCAAGAAAAAGCAAACAAACATAAGGAAAATTAACAGGGGCACTGCACACGCAAGTAGCCACTTGCAGTCAGCAGCAACCTCCTCAGCCAATATTTCAGAAGCTTTGCTCTCTGTGACCTTCTCGGCAGCAAACTTCTCCAACTTAGCTATGCGTTGGATGTATTCATGTTCTCTATTTTGATGAGCAGCACGCTCCTGCTCAACCTCTTCACTTATCTTAGCCTTTTCTCCTGATAACCTAACAATGGTATCACGTTGATTCTGCATCTCCCGGTTGGTCTGTTCGCAAGCAACTTCCCACTCTTTTTGTTTGGCAGCATTAACCTGCTTCTCCTTAGCAAGTTTCTCCTCCGCGTCCACAACCCTCCACGACAACCCCTTCTTCTCAGCATTAAACTTTTCCCTCTCCTCAGATAACGCCTTCTTTTCAGCCTCAAACTCCAACGTATCCTCCCCCATCGACTGCCATTCACGTACAATCTCTTGAGACGTAGCAAAAAAATTAACCCCAGCACAGAGATGATCGTCTAAGAGATCCATCCGATGGCGTCTCTTCTGAAACAATCTTTCGGCAGGGGGGGATAAGGAAAAGAACTCTCGACAGTTGTTAACATCGTCCATCTGAGAGCCCTGAGTCAAATTCCATCGAGGAGCATGCGGGAGATCAGCACACGCAGGATTGTGGGTATCCCAAGACCCACCTTGAACATGCTCATACTCCGGACTCCGGCGAACTCCTGATGTAGCACCCCCTCCAGAGCCCGGTGGACGTTTGGTATAAATGGTGTGGCGAGTAGTAGCCTCACTTGACTCCATCTCAGGATCAACACCAGCACCACGACCATCACCACCACCAACACCAACAACACCACCTCCATCACCACCAGCAACATTTTCCGCAACATTCTCCACCTGTTCCACTTCATCCTCCTTCTCTTTACCCTTTGGGTCAGGATGCGGAAGAGACATATCAAAGGTCCTAGAAGGTGCAGAGGTAGGAGGCATAATCTTGGAGATATCGACCTTGAGAACACCCTTACTCGGTTTGGGACCTGCTACAAGTCAGGCACAATAGCTAAAAACACGAAAAGAAGGTAAAGAAACGAGACATACAAAAGGAAACCGTTATACCTTAGGAACCAGAGGCTATGAATATCTTCTCCAGAAGATTACCATGTTTTGCGCTAAAAACACCCATGTCAATCTCTGATTCTGATGGTGCAGGGGGAGTCTCCTTCTGAAGCGCAGATTTTTTCGCCGCAAGAGCAGCAGCAGCTTGTTCGTCAAGTTCTTACTTTTTATCTTCCAAAGCTTTTTTCCTCTTCACTATTTCTGTCAACGTGGCATCATCATCAGGATCACGCTCAGTACGCTTATCTCCTGCGTCTAAAACAGATAGCGTGTCAGATACGACAACATAATCCAGGAAAGAAGAAGTAGAAGGTCCCTTACGAGGTGCCTCAGCCGTTGGTTCCTCAGCCTTTTTTCTTTCAGACTTATCTATCTTTTTCTTCTTCCTGGTCTCTAACTGCTCAGCAGTATCAACCAGAGCATCAACATCATCACCAGCGGGCTCATTCACAGGCTCATTCATAGTCCCTTGTGGTGGACCTACACGCGGGGAACAAGGGATTAGACCTTCATATGATCTATCAGAACCCTCACTCGAAAGGACAATAACCTCCTCCCGAGTAGGACTAAGAACATCGTCAAGATCATCCCCACCATCTTCACCTAAAATGGTGTTAGCATAAGCAGCGAGGCTCTCACTGGTAGGATGCAAGAATCGGTCACGTATCTGGTCCAACCACAAAGGCCTCCCTTCAGCTATCGTCGCTACAACCATAGCACCAGCGGCCTTAGGGTCGAGAACATTCAGCAAACTATATCCCACTGAAAAATAAAACACCAATAAGGAGGCCCATCACAAAATTAGAAAAGAACACAAAAACAAATCAGCAACACTAGTACCTTTCCCTTGATAACCATAGACAGGAACACCCCTAGGGTTCTGAGGTGCCCACAACATGCTCATCCCAGCCTCAACCAGCGCCCTCTCTTCCAGTTGGGTGATAGGGGTAACCTTCCGGGTCAACACCTGTTAGGATCGGAGGCTCTCATGATTGTGTTTGTTTGTATGTTTGGAATGATTTGTAAATATGAAAACATGTAAAGTGCAGCGGAAATGAAAACAAACTTTGTAAACACAATCAAATGGAGAAAATAGTTTGATAAACAATTGCTTCTCATAGAGTCAAAAGATTTACAAATCAAAGCAAAAGATTACAGATATGCTTACAAACTAAACTCCCCCTCAGCCTGATGCCCCAAGGTTGGTTGCACACAAGATGAAAGGATTAGACATGAGGAGAAGAACTCGCTCAGTCAATCAAATGTAACAGTACAGGGTACTGTTGCATTTATAGGCGATCCAAACCACTGAGGTATCTCAGCTGACGTCACCATGAAAGTGACGTCTAACAGCCTAACAACCTGTATCTACTGTCCTTACACAAACACTGCTAACCTAACCACTGACTATACATAAAACAGATATTTCACTAAACAGCTGCTTTCTCTTTATGTCAGTGCTTTCCTCAAGGTTGATCAGTCCTTGACTGGGCAGTGCTTTATCATCAGTAGATAGGACCAGCAGTGTTGGAAACTTCAGGGTTTTCATCAGCAGTTGAAAGGGCAGCAGCAGTTGTATATGGACAGTGGATAGAGACCATCAGTTGTTATAAATCACTTTCAAGGGGAGAGCAAAGTGTAAACTGCTGCTTATTGTGAATCCTCTGTTGTAACCTGGTTTTGGCTTTACATTATCTGTTCCTCTGGTAGGGTTCAATCCCAACAACACCTTATACCACTCTTGTGCAGCAAAGTCTATAGACACATTCACACGAGGAACCCCTTCACTCTCTGCACGGTAATGCATATCAAGGGGAATAACCCCACGATGAATGTAGAAAATTTTTTGTTTCCAATCATGCAGACTCTTTGGGGGATTAGTACTGCAAGGATTCACCCCAGTAGTCTGGGAGTTGAAAGAATAAAAACCGTCGGTGTAACTCATGTAGTAAAACACATTAAACATCTCGAAGGAAGGTTCGATACGGTTGGCCCTACATATAAACTCAAAGTGAGTAAGCCGAGGTAGCCCTATAGCATTTATCTGAGAAATGTGCAGCCCATAGTTTGTCAACACCTCTCCGGTGAACTTCGTCATGGGAAGACGAAAGTTACCTTCCTAGAAGAAAACATCATATAACGCTATATATCCCGGAGGAGCATCCAAGGCGGTGGAATTAGGGGTCGGAAACTGAGCACCCCACTCAGACCGGAAACCCATGTCTCGCACAAGATTTTGAAACTCTTCCTCTTTCCAGTTTATCTCTGCACGATCCGGACCGGGAGCATTCCTAGGTTTGTATTTCTTCTTCCTCGAAGGATTTGCTCCGGTAGACATGATCAAGAAAGGAAAAGAAGAATTGGAGATAAAAAAGGGAGAGATATGGAGAAGAAGATGAGAGGAAAAAAAACCTTTGAATTTTGAAAAGTGAAGAAGGAATGGAAGACGCCAACTATTTATACCCATCGCATTTAATGCGATGGGTAGTGGGCCGTCAGGAAAACAGAAGGACGGCCAATGAGAAGAAGACACGTCAGATGAGAGATAAGTCGTCGCCTCAATTATAGGGGAAGTGAGCAGCACGCGCCTGACAGGTGGTTGAAAAATGACTGACAGCCCTGAAAAAGGCAACTACTCATCTCCGAAAAGACAGCGACACCAGGGGACACTTCAGTCACATCAGTCGTCCTCACTCCAAGAAAAGAAACTTCCCCAAGAAGGAACCACCAAAAAGTAAGGGAACCGCCATGCGCCGTGCACCCTTTTGGCTCAAATTTACAAAAGGCACCGCCATGCGCCGTGCACCCTTTTTGGCTCAAATTTGCAAAAGGCACCGCCATGCGCCGTGCACCCTTTTGGCTCAAATTTGCAAAAGGCACGGCCATGCGTCGTGCACCCTTTTGACTCAATTTTGTAAAAGGCACCACCATGCGCCAAGCACCCTTTCGACTCAACTTTGCAAGGGTACCGCCATGCGTCGTGCACCCTTTTGGCTCAATTTTGCAAGGGCATCACCATGCGCCGTGCAACGTTTTTTACTAAACTTTGCAAGGCCACCACTATGCGCCTCACAAAGAAAACAACAAAGACCAATACCCTTATGAGTCTAGAATCCCTCCTAGACGATCAACTCAACTAGAAGGCACACTGGACTGGGGGGACTTGAAAAGGTATGGTCCCAAATTCCATGCACACATGGCAGGGACCACACCACTTGTCCCGTCCATCATGGCACCTACATCAACAAGTAAATCCAGAAGCTTCTAGAAGCTTCTGGAAGATGTCAAGGTGGCACCGAAGATGCTCCTCCAGACAAAAAGGACAACACGTGTCACCACTAATCGGACGCCATGTAGACCTGCAACACAACCTGGGGGCAGACCGACAGCTGCGGTACGACGTATCCTACATGGACAAATGATGGCGCGCCACGTGGACCACTATCCTGACCACAGCAGAGGAGACCAAGAGGATTTTCCTCTTGGTCGGACAACTGGCGCCCAATAGCAGCTGGCAAGGTCGCTCCTCCCTCCTTCACCCTCCGGCTATAAATAGGACTCTTCATCATTCAGGTTGAACATTCGGCTCTCCTCACATTTCACCTATAACACATATTATTTTCTCCTCAGAACAGTACTTATTCTCATGCCGGAGCCCGGTTAAGAGAGAAACCCCCATATTTCCCTCTTAACGAGCTAACGGTTTGCTGTTTTGCAGGATTACAATCTCAGACGAGTAGAGAAGGAGATTGAACCCACATATGAGACGACCCATCTAGTTAATCATCGGTGTTAACCAGTGTTTCATCAATCCGATTTTATATAGTAATCCGGGCCGGCCATGGGGAAGGGTAAAGTGGGTGATCTCCCATGGCCCACTTTCCGTGTCGAAAGATTTTTTTTATTAGTTTAGACACGGTATTATGAGGCTAGAGGGTATGGTGATGGTCCTCCAAGGGAGGATGATCCGCCACGTAGGCGCCACATCATAGTCCTCCAAAGGATGGTCCATCCCACAAAACTAGAGGGTATGGAGGATGGTCCTAGATGATCCTACCCCACCGCTTTTATATTTTTTATTTTTTTTAATCTTCTACTTTTTTTAACATTTAACAAATAAATTAACTAAATATTTTCATTAATATTAAAAACACATTACATAAACTTAAAAAATAAAAAAAAGATAGACTTAAAAAAACATAAACTTAATAAAAAAAACATAAACTTAATAAAAAAACATAGACTTAAATAATTTGATACTTCTTCATGATGTCGGTTTGTAGTTTTTTCAACATCGAACGTTTCGGGTTGTTCGGGTTGTTGAAGGGATCCAAGGTAGAATATAAAGTTTATAAAAGTGGAAGATGATTTATAAAAAATAAAGGGAGAGAGATGAGAAAAAGGGGTTAAAATGGTGAATGGAGGTGAAAATGGATTTGAAATTTATATATTTTAGATTTTTGACCGTTGCTTTTTTATTTTAAATTGGAAATTAATTTTTTTTATTTTAACGGTAACTTTTGAAAATGGGGCCCACTATTTCGGATCGTCGCCAACGTCTTATGCCAGACGGAGAGGTCGGGACGGGGGGGGGGGGGGGGGGTGGCGGGATGGTGTTCCGCCGGCGCCGAACCTCGACGGGGATGGGGACGGTCCCCATACCCAGTAGCCTGATGAATTTTAGGCTAAACAAATAGCCATAAATAAATTAGTTTAGGCACAGAATTATGAATCAAAATTTGATTTTAGTTTAGGTTTTATATTGTGGACGGTGAATCAAATTTTGATGCAACATGTTCCTAGGTAATTAAATTATGTAGGCCCAATATGTGGTAAAACAAATTGAGATTACCATTGATGATGTAGGTTGATAAAGGAATAATATCAAGGCCATATTTTAAATTAAACCCAAATGACCATTTTTTCTAGTTGCACAATCATGGTCTTTATTATTAATTTCTTTTAAATAAGTTTATATTTCATAAGTCTATTTTTTCTAGTCGCACACGGCCTGAATTCTTAGGGATGGACATCAAACCTACCTGACACATTATCCCCTAAATTACATTTTATTTGCTTTGCCATTTGTAGCGAGACCAAAATATGTTGGAAATGTGTCCCTCGACAAGTAGTTGAGAAAGTCTTTTGTTAGACAAACGTGTAGATTTAGAAGTAGAACTAGACTGTGTTTCAGTTTTCCGTCAAAACATAAAAATAAAATAAAATTGTTGTCTTCAAAACTCAAAACTGAAACATCCACCTTCTTCTTCTTCAGTCAACTTCAAACAACCGGAAAATGGGTCCACACAATGTCACACCCAAACCGATGGCAGAAACATCAGAGTGAAACGAAAACGAGATTGCAAGAGACTTCATAACACTATTTTGCGAAAATATTTAATAAAACCAAATTTCATTTCATTGATAAATATTCAAGTACAACATTTGAAGCAGATGAGTAGGATGGTGGGCCCATCTTTATTTATATAATTTTTTTTATAAGAGTCAATATTAAAATGACCATAATACCCTCATGTGACATGCACATGAGGTGTTTTGACTGAATATTTAACAGGGCTAGTGGTAAGGACCAAGCGACTTCAAAAATTGCAATAACTAGGATCGTGTATGTAATTATTGAACCCTTGGGACCAACTGTGCAACTTTCGCAAAGAACAGGGACCAACCAGACCTTTAACTCTTTTAGATATATATTGTATTATTTTATGTTAACGAGTATTAACCCCCGTGTTGCGGGTGGTAAAACCGTGCTACGTAGTAAGCAATCGGCGATCAAAATCGGTAAAAATCTTAAAGATAAAACGCGAAATGATACCGCCACATGGCGTAAAACTTAGGCACGCGAACGTATACCACAACCCGCTATAAAGCGTAGACAAACTCGAACTTATACCGACACATATTATAAAGTCGAGTGAGTCAAAGGGATATTCTTTCAAGTTTTTAGAATGTGACGGCAAAGCCCGTGTTGCAGGCACGAGTAATAAGCAAACGACGACCAAAACCGAGAAAATCGTAAAAAAAAACGCGAAACAAACGACAAGATTGGCTGGGATAAAATGCTGGGAATGAGAAAAATTCTGATGTGATATCCGGAAAAAAAAAACCCTGTGAAAACTAGAAATATGGGCCTTCTAAAAATAAATAAATAAAAATTGTTGATGTCAAAACTGAGACATCAACCCTCTTCTTCTTCTTCAGTTAACTTCAAACAACCGGAAAATGGGTCCACACAAAGCGTGATCACTATCCGATAATAAACCGACGAAAACGAGTAAATGATAAATTAATATTAATACCTTCATTTCATGTGGGAACAAACAACTCAAGTAAAAACAGTGTTTTTTTCAACAACCTATGGATCTCTCATCGAAAACCGATGAACCGAGGATTATGGAAGGTTGGTTGTACCGAATTCGGTACAATAAATTTGGATTTCAATACTCGCGAAAGCGATATTATGTTCTTCAAGATAAGCATCTCAAAAGCTTCAGTTTCATCCCCAGTTCGCTTCATAAGGTCCAGTTGTTCTCATGTAATTTTTTTAAGATTTATTGATGGTTTTGTTATAATTAATTTGTGTGTTTTGATCATAGGATCCTGTGAGAAGTGCAGTTGTGAGTTCATGCACATGTGTAGTAGTGGATAATGGGAGGAAGAAGATTATGGGAAAAGTGTTTTTTGTTTTCACAGTTTCTAGTAATGGTGGTTGTGTCAAGGTACATAAATTTTAAATATATTTTTTATATATATAGTAATATTTTTTTCGTTAATAGTTTTTAATATAAATGATGAGTTCCTAAATAATGTATTTTTGAGATAGTAGGAGATGAAAATAATACTTTCTTTAAAAAAAATAAAATTATATGAAAACGTAGATGAAAGAATTCATAAAACTCTATATTTAGATTTGTATTATATGTGAAATGTTATTGAAAAAAAAACACTAAACTAATCTAAAATATAAATGGAAAAAAGGAAAAATCTTATATTTCAGTAGTAGGTTAGAAATTCATGTATTAACGTATTACACGGGCTGAATAAATGAAATATTAAATATTGTTATGCTTTTAATTAAGTTGTTAAAATTAAGAAATAGAATACAAAACAGAGAAATAAGAGAAGCCAGAAATATAATCTAGGATCACATAATTGTGACATATGACGTAATTGGATACTTATTTATTTGTTATAGGTTTTGGCATGCTCTTGGTTACCTTAGTATTAGTTACCAAAAGCTTTGCATTAGTTATATATATAATTGTTCAAAAATAATATCATCATCATCATACTATTAGTAAATCCCACCAACAGCAAAATTAAGGTAGGGTCTAAGGAGGGTAAGATGTAGACAGTCTTACCTCTACCCCGTAGGAATAGAGAGGCTGCTTCCAGTGAGACCCCCGACTCGATAGTAGTTTTGCATCAAGCCTTGGACATAAGCACGTAACACTCGGCAATTAAGACAAAGGTCAATTAGTGCATGTACTATACTCCCTTGTCTTTCGGCTATTAAAGTCACCACATGATGCATGATTAACCATCCCCCTCTGTTAACATTATTTTCACGAAATTAGTAAAATAACGTTAAAATTAGTGCACTTTCACTTTTGCTCCTTGAGCGCCCACACATATGCATACGCTAATTATCATGTTCTTGAACAGTTAGGAGCAAGAAATCATGAAGAAGCTTCAAAATGGGTTGAGGCCTTCAAGAAAGTATCTCTAAAGGTGCAAATGGATTAACAATAAAACCTGCAACTAATTTATATTTCTTAAGGTTAACATCTTTCATTAAATTCATAGATGAACCAACATCCAGGAGATATGTTGGATTCTGCTAAATATCACCTACATCATGCAAGGTAAATTAATAAACTATATATTAGCTTCATAATTAACTAAACTCAGTTACCAATTATTATATATTTCAATTTTATCACCTGTTAACATGACTTAATGGTATTGCAGTTCAAACAATTCTGATTCAGTTACAAATCACAAAACGCCTGACATCTCATCGCACTGGACAATATTTGGTTGTCACAACGGTAAATCATAAAAAAAATCTCCTCATTTCCAAGTATGTATGCTTAGAGTTTTGCTTCTTGATTTAGGTCTCAGACTATTTAAAGAATCAAGGAATCATGAAGACCAAAAAAAGGTAGGCATCGCGATAAACATGCGCGACAGATAAAATATATTAGTTATGATTTAGTGTGTTGATAGATAAGATTTATCTTAACTATCTTTATCATAACTAGGGGTTATGATTTGTTTAAGTTTCCTATATAATTTATCCTCATTTAGTTACTATAAATAGTTGATTAATAATACATATATTTTCATTATTGTATCCACACCCTCCTTATTTTACCATATTTATATTTTTTTGTGGTAGAGGAATTCTCATTCTGCAATAGCAGCCATGGGTGTGATAGATGGAGCCCCAAAGGTTGTTTTCAAGATTCTTATGTGTCTTAGTTCTTCAAGATCAGAGTAAGTGCGGGGCGTTTTATTATTATTATTAATGATTTATTATCATTATTGTTGTTGTTATTATATTATTGTTAGTTATTATTATCACAAATATGGACATTCTGACCAAAATAAACATTGACCCGTTTGATTTTTTTCATGGACGTTGACTGTTGTGACCAATACAACACGTTACATGTTTGGGCACAACTTATGCCCATTGCGTGGGCAAATTTGCACCAATCAGGACGTGACACATGGCTGATTGGACACGATGTCACGTGTTGTGTTGTTGTTGGTCACAATAGGCAATGTCTATGAAAAAAAAATGGAACAAAGTTTATTATGGTAATTTAGCTTGTCAAAATGTCCATTTTTTGTGATTTTCCAGATTTCAAAACAACTTAATTTTAGTGTGTTTATATATGAATAATTGCAGGTGGGACTTCTGTTTCCAAAATGGTAGTCTTGTTGAAAATATAGATGGTCAAACTGATATCATTCATAAGCGTTTAAAAGATGATTGGTTACCTTGGTATGATTCATAACAATTTAAACAATTTGTATAAATGTGACAATATTCAATTTAACTTTATAAATATTTACCTTGCAGGGGTATGAAACCAAGAGATTTATTGTTGCAGCGTTACTGGCGCCAAGAAGATGAGGGAACATACAGTATAACATTATTTATTTAATTTCCTCTTAATCTGGTTCTTTACTAAGTAGTTAAACATTTTTAATAAAAATCTTTTTGCAGTTATTTTTTATAATTCCGTACGTCATAAAAAATGCCCCCCTCAGAAGAACTACGTTCGGGCCTACATTAAAAGTAATGTATGATAAAATCTACATTGTCAGTAACTTATTAAACTGAAACATAACAGAAAAAAAATTAAAAGAAATGGTTTTGTATATTTTTTTTTTCAGGCGGCTGGTACGCAATATCACCTGTCGATCAATGCAAACAATCAGTTGTGAGACACATGCTTGATATTGACTGGAAACTTTGGAGATCTTTTTCTAAAAAATATTCTGATAAATTTCTTTCGATTCACATGATTGGGAGACTTGCTGGTTTGTTTTTGTTTCTTTTTGCATAATTATTCTGTTTTTTAATTATAATTTAAATTCATGTAAATGAATTGATGTTTCCATTTATATGCATGTAGCTTTGAGAGAATTCTTCAAAACAAACATCGATAATTACTTATCGGAATTCTCGCTGCAAGAGCCAAAGAGAAAGGATTTGTTGCGCAAAAGTCAAACTCTAACTAGTGTTGGAAGTCAAAGAAACAAAAATGAAGAATTTATTGACGAGTCTGATGAATTCTTCGATACTTCTGAATCTTTTCTTGATGATCGGTTAGAAAATGAAGAATGTAACGAAGAACCTGCTAATGATCTGAAAGAAAATTTGCAAGAATATACAGGTAATAACTTACAGTTATGATTGTTAAAAAAATGCATATATAAAGTGTAGCATTAGTATTCATTATTTAGCTGCAGTGCATACACAAGATTATGCAGATGGTGTGTTATGCAACTATAAATCCAGTCTTCCAGAAGATCAAACCGGTAATCTTCGCAACAGTTGGTCAGTTCCGGAACCTTCTTTGTTTCAAATTCGGGGAGAAACTTATTTCAAAACCCGAAAAAAGGTAACTTCTTGTATTTTCCATTGAATACTTTATTGTCATTTGGATGTTGGTTTAAATTTCTATTTATTTGTTCAGATCACAGCAAACAGCATATTGATGAAAACTGTTGCTGTTGATTGGCTGAGATCAGATAAGCAGGAAAATGATCTTGCTGCCCGGCCAGGGAGCATTGTTCAGGTTGGCAAACTGGGTGTGTCAAACGGGTCGGGTTAAGCAGATGAGACCTGACAACATCTTGTGTTACTTATTTTGTAGTTTGTATATAGTTAATGTTTTACATATATTAGAAAAAAAAAACTTTTATTAAATTTAGTGAAATATTTCTAGAGTAAAATGCCATTTTCGTCCCTGAGGTTTGGCTAGTTCAGGTTAGCAAACTAGGGAGCATTGTTCAGGTTAGCAAACTGGGTGTGTCAAACGGGTCGGGTTAAGCAGATGAGACCCGTCAACATCTTTTGTTACTTATTTTGTAGTTTGTATATAGTTAATGTTTTACATATAGTAGGGAAAAAAAAACTTTTGTTAAATTTAGTGAAATATTTCTAGAGTAAAATGCCATTTTCGTCCCTGAGGTTTGGCTAGTTCAGGTTAGCAAACTGGGGAGCATTGTTCAGGTTAGCAAACTGGGTGTGTCAAACGGGTCGGGTTAAGCAGATGAGACCCGTCAACATCTTTTGTAGTTTGTATATAGTTAATGTTTTACATATATTAGGGAAAAAAAACTTTTATTAAATTTAGTGAAATATTTCTAGAGTAAAATGCCATTTTCGTCCCTGAGATTTGGCTAGTTCAGGTTAGCAAACTGGGGAGCATTGTTCAGGTTAGCAAACTGGGTGTGTCAAACGGGTCGGGTTAAGCAGATGAGACCCGTCAACATCTTTTGTAGTTTGTATATAGTTAATGCTTTACATATATTAGGGAAAAAAAACTTTTATTAAATTTAGTGAAATATTTCTAGAGTAAAATGCCATTTTCGTCCCTGAGGTTTGGCTAGTTCAGGTTAGCAAACTGGGGAGCATTGTTCAGGTTAGCAAACTGGGTGTGTCAAACGGGTCGGGTTAAGCAGATGAGACCCGTCAACATCTTTTGTAGTTTGTATATAGTTAATGCTTTACATATATTAGGGAAAAAAAACTTTTATTAAATTTAGTGAAATATTTCTAGAGTAAAATGCCATTTTCGTCCCTGAGGTTTGGCTAGTTTTGCGACTTTCGTCCAAATGTTTGTTTTTTTGCATCTGGATCTAAAAGTTTTGAAATCTTGCCATTTTCATCCGGCTCGTTAACTCCATTCATTTTTCTTCGTTTTGTCAGGGGTATTTTCGTCTTTTACCTACTTGTTTTTGTTTCTTGTTTAGTAAGGGTATTTTGAATACTTGTACATCATGCTAAATGCTTGTACATAAAGTGAAAAAGACCAAATAACTCTTTAAGTTAACAAAAAAGACGGAAATACCCCGGACTTGACGAAGAAAAATGGATGGAGTTAACGAGCTGGCTGAAAATGGCAAGATTTCGAACATTTTGGATTCAAATGCGGAAAAACAAACCTTTGAACGAAACTCGCAAAACTAGCCAAACCTCATGGACAAAAATAGCATTTTACTCTAATTTCTATTTAAAAGGAAGTTCACAAAATCTATTGTGCAGAAATTTGCCGCTGATGGGCGCCCGGAGTTCTTCTTCATTGTTAACTTTCAGGTAATTCATGATTTCTGATCATCTTGCTACTTGTTTTTCTAGTAGATTTGACAAAAAGTTAATTTTACCTTATGTTTTTGGTTAATCAGATTCCGGGTTCAACAACGTATAATGTTGCTTCTTACTATATGACAAGTACTCTGATCAAAGATCTTCCGTTGCTAGAGAAATTTGTAAAAGGAGATGATGCATTCAGAAATTCAAGATTTAAGATTTTACCTCATATAACTAAGGTGAGTGGGTCAGGCAGGTTATGTAACGGGTCAAAACAAATTCGGGTCAAACGACATCTTTATACTTCTTGAAAGATAGTCAGTGTATGAAATATGACTTAAAATGATCCTTTTTCACAATTTAATTATAACAAAATAATTTAGCATGAATTAAAAATATACTTTGGATGAATATCAACCCATGTGACATGCTTATTTTTAAGAAGTTTTTAAAAAAGATTCATTGATTTTAGGGACCATGGGTTCTGAAACAAGGTGCTAGAGCCGCTCTGGTGGGTCAGTTGCTTAAAGTTAACTATATTCGTGGAAAGAACTACATGGAGGTAAACTAACAACTTTAACGGTTAAACCCTTTGTTTTCGCCTTAAATATTTACTCAAAAGAGTTTATGTTATTTTAGCTTGATATTGATGTCGGGTCATTCGCACTTGCAAGAGGGCTGGCGAGCACTGCTTTGAGTTGTTTCAGTAGTTTGATAGCTGAAACCGCATTTGTTATACAAGTACACTCATCCATCCATTAACCTCTCTAGTTTAAAAAAAAATAAAAAATTCCATAAATTGTCATATATGTTATTTGTGCAGGCAAATACTGCAGATGAGCTTCCTGAGCTACTTTGTGGTGCATCTAGGCTAAACCATGTTGATGTCTCTAGTGCTTTATGGGCAAACCAATGATCTATCTATCTTTGTTTTTTTTTTTTCAATAAGTATTGTATGGGTATGGAAGGTTATCTGGATATAGATGAACTATCTAAAGTAATTAAGTGATGAATGTATAAGTGTTGTTAAATATAGTGTTGTTAAAACCGGAACGGACCAGCTGGACCGGGAACCGAATCCCGAACCTGTTCGGTTGGCATGGGGTGGACCGGCACTCACGCTATGTATTTTTAGACAGTTGGCGGTTGAACCGATACGGTGGTTGGACCGTTTTTAAGTAATAAAAGTTCATGAAGTTGTTTTTTAGATTATAAGTTTTTATGTTATATTAATGGGTGTTCAAGGTCCAGTTTGGTTAAGTTCTTCAAAAAATTTGGGCCAATCTGGTAAGTACAATTTTTGGAAAATACAAACGAACTGGTTGGTTTTCACGGTTTTTTGGTTTTAGAAAGAAAAAAAAAAACTATTAATTTTTCTTTTTAGGCATAACTTTGTATTAAACTTTTTTATATAGGTATAAGGATTGTTTACTAATATAATATATATACACATAACTTTATATTCCTAAAATAAAAGTGAATTAAATAATAAATGTTAAACGACCAGTTACAAGTTCCAAACCATTAAAAGCGAACCGTGAACCGGACCGTACATAATTCAAACCGAATGACTTTCTTCGGCTTCGATTGTTTGTTTGATTTCGATGGTTTATGTATGAGCAACCGTAGTTGCACTTATGATTAGCAAAATGATACTCTCCCTCCAAAAGATCTGTTAATCGTTTTGTTCTTTTTTTTTACAATAAGTTTATCTTGTTTTTTTTAAATATGAACAAGTAGTGTGGTCAGCTTGATATGCGATACGATTTTCAAAACATTGTCAAAATTTGTGTTAGATCGACACAAAGGTAGTTTGATTAGTTGTGTGGAGATTTGCAAGTTAACTCACTTGTAATGGTAACTCACTTTGATTAGTTCGATATGCGAGACGATTTTCAAAACATTCTTTTTGTCATACTTAATCGCATATACGTGAGGAAACTTGTCCTTTGAAGTGAAGGGGTATGGTCCCAAATCCTACGCCGACCATAAGTTAGCCTCGTGTCGCGCGCGAGACCATACCCAAAGTAAACCAAAACCTTAGCTTCCTCGACCTTTCGCCGACTACAAGAGTGTGCCCACAGCCGCGCGCGAGGTCAGGACCAAGACAGAACCACTCCCAACACTTAGTTCCGTTGACAAAAGACCTAGCTTCCTTGAACTTATGTCGGCTACACAGGCTTGCCACGGGCCGCGCACTGGGACAAGAAGCACAAGGCAACATCGGACAGTATAGAAAGTACGAGTGGCAGGACAGTGGGCCAATAGGCGCTCAACAGGCTGTATCTGATCATTTTGCACGATGAGCAATCGTGCAAGGGACAAGAAGTACACAAGGACACATGCGTGACCAATCAGCGTGCGCCGACCACTGCTCCGTGATCTCCACTCAACTGCTGATGACAGACCAGACAACAAGGACATTCGTCAGGACACGTGGATCCATTCAACATACGCCAACTACCCTCTCATCTGGAATCACTAACGGTCATGACAGAGGAGACAGAATGGATATTCCTTGTTGTCGACCTCATGCCCAAGGCCCATCAGCACATCTCCTTCACATATCACCTCGGCTATAAATAGAGAACTCCACCTCTAGGTTTAAGGATCCGATCTCTTGCTCTCTCACTTAATACATACACTTTATTTCTCAATATGAGTTCTTGTTCTCACACCGGAGGGTGGTTACAAGGAGAACCCCCCCTATTCCCCTCTTTGTAACAAGCTTCACAGTGTGTTGATTGTTTTGCAGGATTGACATAGTTGTTCATTGAGTTCAGAAGAAGAGTAACCTTATTTAGACGAGATACAAACCACAAGCTAATCTTCAGATTAACTTGGTGTTTCTTTATTGGCGCCCACCGCTTTCTGAGCTGCTACTTTGAATCAATAGTTGATCAGGGTGCTCATTTTCCTCCTCTCGGTTTACACTCTCAAACGGGTACGACAACAGACAACATTTACGTCCAAAACCAGCCCATTGACGAGTACGCCGACAACAGACCCTTTGCCCTTAGCTTTGTTCACAGCAGGCCCTTTGCCATTTGCTTGACTGTCAATGGGAACTCCATTATCATCAACATCAAATTCAGGCAACCTACCATGACACACTGCCCTCACCCTTGTGCTATCATCCTTAACAATAACAATGTGCTTTCTTGTCAAAACTTAATGAACTTTAATAAGCTTCTTTGCTTCTTCCTTAGTTCAAAACACTTGTCCCAAGTAAAAGTTCACTTTATTCTCATTTCTCCTTCTTTGTTGATGTATGTGTGTCTTCCTAGTGCTTGTTTCATTGTCATCTAACTCCGACCCACTTGGGAATGCTTCATCATCTAAGATTTCATCTTCTATATCTTCATCCTGATTAATAACAGTGTCATCTACTTCCATGTCAACATTCATAGGGAACTCCATTATCATCAACATCAAATTCAGGCAACCTACCATGACACACTGCCCTCACCCTTGTGCTATCATCCTTAACAATAACAATGTGCTTTCTTGTCAAAACTTAATGAACTTTAATAAGCTTCTTTGCTTCTTCCTTAGTTCGAAACACTTGTCCCAAGTAAAAGTTCACTTTATTCTCATTTCTCCTTCTTTGTTGATGTATGTGTCTCTTCCTAGTGCTTGTTTCATTGTCATCTAACTCCGACCCACTTGGGAATGCTTCATCATCTAAGATTTCATCTTCTATATCTTCATCCTGGTTAATAACAGTGTCATCTACTTCCATGTCAACATTCATAGTGTAGTCCCACATATCTACATCATGTGGCATGCAATTGTTTTCATCAACTACAAAGTCACTATCACTATCTTCCTCTTCAGTGCTTGTTTCATTTTCAGCATCCTCTTCATTTAAAACATTCCCCTCAATGTCAACTAGTGCATTATCATACAAGAACATGTCCACATGTTCTATTTCACTGTCAAGCCCCAACTGCACATTGACATCCTGCACATTCACACCAACTTCTTGGACATTCACACCTTCCTGCTCATTCACCACAGCAGTAGCAGTAGCCTGCCTAACCACACCTTCCAGCCCAATGTCACTCGACTTATCAACATCAGGACTCAACTTTCTTGTTACAGTAAGTTTTGAAGGCACTATTGCAAAAGGGCCATGCTCATCACTTTCTTCAATTGTAATGCCCTTTTGTGGCTTCATAGGTGACTGAATGAACTTTTTAATGATGTCTAACCAATGTAATGTAAACACATTAATAACCTTATGAAATTCTACATGCCTAGACAGGTTCAAAATATATTGGTCACTAGTTAAGTCTTCAATACCATTATCTAAATCCTTTTCGGGATTTTGGAAATAATGGTATATATGGTCATTAACAAAATGTGACAACCGTCACTTTTCCGTACATTCCGTACACGAAATGAACAGTAATTTGTGCTTAAATGACTGTGCAGGATCTGGTTTACCAGACAAATAAATTTCTGAATTCCATCCAAGTGAATTCATGCACATTTTGTGCTACAAAATATAGCTTTATGCATAAACGAGAGCGTTGCGTCAGAAATATTAGTAAACTCACCGGCAAGACACATCGTGTCAACAGAATTGCAGAAAGCAGTCAGACATTAGAATTGAGGCCTAGGTGTAGGTCCGACGACAAAAGTACATTAAAACCCAAGAGTACATGTAAGGGTTTAATTTATAGACATTGCGAAAGCAAAAATAAGCACTAAAAAGCACCCGAAACGCACTTTAAGTGCATAATTTCGTATAATTCAGAATTTAATCATATGAATATTATGCAGAAATTTCGTTTTATCATCCAGAATATTTCCCTAAGTGTTGGGAATTGAAAGGGTACAAGAAGGGTACTTAAAAGACACTAAAAAGTGTGATTTAGCACTTTAACGAACCGGTGTCTAACCGAACAACCGGATAATATTTAATCCCACAAATATTCTGTTATGATTAAAATTTTATTTTAATCAGGTTCGTGTTGAAAAATAAATTAAAACGCTTAAAAACGTTATTTTTCAAGTTTAAGCGCGTACCGTGTGTTCCTACGCGACACAATGCTTACACTGCAAAACGCAGACAACGCAGCAAACCCAGGAATATGCCAGGAATATACCAGGAATATGCCAGGAATATACCAGGAATATACCAGGAATATGCCAGGAATATGCCAGGAATATACCAGGAATATACCAGGAATATGCCAGGAATATGCTAGGAATATATCAGGAATATGCTAGGAATATGCCAGGAATATGCTAGGAATATGCTAGGAATATGCTAGGAATATGCTATATGGAAGGTCTATAAATACCACCATTTCATCACTCCATCTTCACTTCCCTCTCTCCATCCCTTGTTCTCGGCCCAACCAAGCACCACCGCCACCCTCATTTTCCAACTCATCCATCCATTCCAAGGTGATATTGAGGAGTAAGAAGGCCACTAACGAAGCTCGGTGCAAGCGGATCTTGAAGGACCTTCTTCATTTGCTTTTATCCACCTCTTTTGTCCTCTTGAACTCCCCTAGCCTTGTGCTAGTAGTAAGTGCTTCTAAACATCTTCTTGTTCTCGTTTATGATGGTTAATAGATGATTTAATGGCTAAAAATAATAAACACTAAAGATCACCAACTAAAAGTCTATTAAAGTGATGAATATGATGGTTAATAGATGGATAATTGTGTAAAACTTGTTAAACTTGTTTTGTGATGATTATTTTGTGTTGATTAATGCTAGTAGTAGTTCGGATCGTTATCTAACCCGGCTAGGTTATGTTCTTAGAACATGAGCTAGTGTATGTTAAAGTATAAAAAGGACTAGATGATGAACACTACTACTATTAAACATGAACTTGTGTAAAAACAATTTATCTTATGAAATGGAGTTCTAAACTAGTAGATCTAAAGATCTACAAGTGGTATTTTCGAAAGACCAACTGTAAGACAAAACCATGTTTTAAAACCGGATCTTTCATGAAGTAGAGGTGTTTTTATGAACAAACAAGTGTGTGGACACTTGTGTAACAAAAGTTTTAACAAAGAAATAATTTTCGTAAAAACCGACTAGAAGTTGTGAAACTTCATATTCTTTAAAAATAAAGTTTTTAAGAAATTAAACTTATTTTTAAAGATAACAAGGCTTACTAAATGTGCTAGTAAATTACTACACATTTTTGTAAATATTCAAGTTCATGAAATGGAGAAATTAGTAATTGTTGTTGATGATTATTGTTGATAATTGTTGTTGATGATTGTTGACGATTTAAAAGAAAATAAACACATGTTTTGAAAACATGGGAAACCTCCATTTTTAGGGGAAACTCTGTCAAAATTTTTATAAATTTTGACACTTAGAAAAATATAAGTTTTTGAGAAACTTATTCCCTAAAAAGGTATTTAAAAGTATTACCAAGGTTTCCCTAATTTTTGGTGATAAGAAATGAGAATTTCTTCAAGAATAAAAATGGATATAAGTATGTATATTTTTGAGAGAAAAATATATATTATTTTATCACCAACTTTTGTGCTAAGTGTATATAGTATGTGTTATACGTGCTAGTGTATTAAGATTTAAAAATACACTAAATACTCATGAGGGGTATAAACAAAAAAAATACACATACAACATACAAGATACATAATTCGGGTGCAAAGTGCAAAACACGAGATACTTATATTAATTTTAGAGAAAATAATATAAGTAAGATACTTAGTTAAAAATATCAAATATTTTTAACACAAGAAAATATATACAAAAGAGAGTGACTGTACTTGTGCGACGCAAGTCTAGTGACTAACGTTAAGAAAACGCGTATAGGTTACGACGTTAATTAAGCAAATCCGGTGAAGTTTACAACGCACAGGAACGCAAAGTTGTGAGTTCATGCTCCCCCTTTTCTTTAACTGTTTTCAGTTTTTATAACTCTCGGGGGTGAAATACATGTTACAAATATTATAATTTTTACAAAGGGTAAAAATACGAGAAGCACTCGTGGTGAGTGCAACACGACGAGCTTTGAGAAAAGCCTAGAAAATACTAGATCATGTGAGCATAGACTAAATACAGAAATGCCATTAATACTTAATTAGGGACGAGGGTTAGATCTAACGGGTACGGCCGAGCCCCACTCAGGGTCCTTATGTGACCACTTGAGTGCTTCGGTGTCCCAGTCGAGGGAAATCGACACAGTCGAGGTTAATCGACACAGTCGAGGGAAATCGACACAGTCAAGGAAAATTGACGCAGTCGAGGTTAATCGACACAGTCGAGGGAAAATCGACACAGTGAAAGGAGAAAATACTAAAGCTCCCTATGTCCTCACATGCCTTAATGTCCTTGCTCAAACACTCATTTAGTACGTGGTGTACACAAGAAAACGTGATTTATACAATGAATACTTGATTTGTAGAGGTTACAAACTATGTTTTCATACAAGATATACAAGACGCATGAACTCGCTCAACTTTATGTTGATGTTTTCCAAAATTACATGTATTTCAGGTGACAGGATGGATCTTGGGCGCAAGTGTCATAACTAGAAGTAGACTACAAGTTTAGATGTCATCCACTTTTGTTGAATTGTAACCTTGTTAAAGGTCGTGTTTTGAAAACTTAAATAACAAGTGTTTGTGATACTTAAATTTTTATAAAGGGATGAACATCGTTTTGATCATGTAGTTGTTTATTACGATTGAATGCAATGATAACAAGCTAGTCACACATCATACGCTTCCGCAAAAGACAGGGTGTGACAGTTTGGTATCAGAGCTTCGATTGTAGTGAACTAGGATTCTTTCTCGAGTCTAGACTACAATCACTAGAGTTCTCTCACGAAAACATTTTACAAAAAGGTTTTCATTGCATTCACGAAAGCGCCAAGATCCACAAGTCAGACACTTTTCAAAAAGTGACAAGGCAAGGACATTAGTGAGGAATACCTTTAAAATAAGGTGCCAACCAAAGCATAGTCTACACGAGTTAGACTTGCCAAAAACAAAATGACCCCCAAAAATGAGAGTTATACGTGATATTATACATTAAATTGCTTGATTATGCTAAGTAGCATATATGTTATTGATATACATACATACAAATAAGTGTACGGAATGATTATCGACGTGAATAAGATACTTTCAACTCCGACTCCTATTACTCTACGTGACTCGCACGATGAAGCTACCGACCTCGCATCCTTTGCAAAGCTCATGGCTGGGAGTGATTACCAAACAAGATGCTGAGCTTGCTTCCGTAGGAGGTGGCTGCTCTTCCCTCTCGATCGTGAAGATGCCTAACTACGGTGATGATGACGAGGCAGAGGCGGCAACCTTGAATGAATTCTCAATCAACGGGACGAGATCCCTACGGCTTATGTGAAGCAAGATTGACGACATACTTGACCAGAAAAGGAAGATGAAGTATTCATCTCGAAGGTGCCCCTCCAACTACTAGGAATTCTCTCTATTCCTATTCCATCTAATCATCGTGCCTATACGCGCGTAACAATAACGAATGTTAGCGCGTGGACCATCGCAAAGGTCCCTTCCATGGCAAGAGGCATGAGGACAGTAGTGTCCCCTCCTTGATTGATCATCTGCTTGGACGAGAGAAAATTGGGGTAACTGTGCAAGACAGTTTATTATTACGGGGGCCCACGTAATAACGACTTGTAGTGCACAGAAACCCTGGTGGACTTTGCGGGCCAAGCTAATGAAAACCCTACAAAATTAATCTATAGGTGCCCTCACCTTCATCTGGTAGAACAACACATAGATCAGTGCTTTAGCACGTTAGAAAGTAGGAAGCCTGTCTTAGCCTACTTCGTGACCGACACTTCTACCTGCATACGAGCCGTTTGAGAAAACGATGTTTAAGCAAGAGAGGTGGAATGACATTCAGGAAGAATCAGTGACGATACACTCTCTACCACCTCGACACGGACAACCCCATCTAAGGGAAAGTATACGCACCAGTAAAGCCAAAGACCTAAGAAAAACCAATGTAGCAGGAAATAACTAAAACTTGACTGACCGAGACGATGTAGCCTCGAGTTCATTTCAAACAATAAGCCAAGTTGGCAAGCCTATGTGAAGGCTCAATAACTGTTTCCTCGTTTATACACTGATTATATATACGTGTGAAATTGGGTGATTACATAATGGCTTATGGTGCTATGTATCTCATAGACAATTGGAATGTTGTCTAACCTACTTCATACCATTTTGGCAGAAGATGATGCTGCCCAGGCGAGACACAAACACCAGTACGTTGCCAAGGACAGAAGCCGAGCTGCAAGAACGCATCTCACAGGCAATTGCGCGACATGAAGCCCTCCGCTCTAAGCACAGCGATGGCACTACTGAAAATAACCCTCCAACTGGCTGCACCTATAAACAATTCCTGGACTGCAAGCCATTGAATTTTGATGGCACAGGAGGTGCCGTTGCATTTGTTCGTTGGGCAGAAAAGACTGACTCCATTCTAAGAATGAGTAACTGTTCGCCCCGACAGAGTGTTACTTATATTTCAGGGTTATTCGTAGATGGCGCACTCTCCTGGTGGAACCTTCAGGTTCAAACCCTTGGTGCAGATGCTGCTTATGCACTGAGCTGGGACGAGCTCAAGGAAATGATGGAAAAGAAATACTGTTCTAGGGCTGAAATCCAGAAGCTTGAAGTGGATTTCTGGAACTTGAAAATGGACGGACCGAAGATTCCTGAATACGTCCAACGATTTCACGACTTGTCTAGGGTCGTCCCCTACTTAGTCAAACCGGAATTCAAAAGGGTTGAACGATTCATTTGGGGACTTGCACCTCAGATCAGGAGCATGGTTACTACCTCAAAGCCCTCAACCATTGCAGAGGCTATCGATATGAGTGTCACCCTTACTGAAGAAGCTCTTCGTGCGGGAAAATTTTCGGAATCTGAGGATAACAAGAAAGAGACTCATGTGGAGTCGTCAAGCAACAAGAAGAGGAAGTCCTCAAACCTAAAGATGAGCACCCAAGTCAACTATGGAAGCTCTAAAACAGGCAAAAGAAAGAAGGTAAAACCGCCGCATGACAGGAAAACTGATGGAGCCACTTATAAGGCCGGTGGTAAAACCTACTCGGGAAGTAAGCCGAAGTGCAGAAAATGCAATTTTCACCATGAAGGTCGATGTCTGAAGCCTAGGTGCGGAAAGTGTGGAAAAGAAGGGCACAGCAAGGATGCCTGTTGGGCGAAGGACCCAGATGGAAGAAATAAGAGAATACCGGGTTGCTACAGATGTGGTGAAGCAGGGCACTTTAGGAAAGATTGCCCTAGGAAGAAACAAACAAGGAAGGGTTTTCACGATTGAAACTCGTGAAGCACGCCAGGATCCAGATGCGGTTACGGGTACGTTCCCTATTAACCAACCTAACGCATCTACTTTTAATTAATACTGGCATCAACTTTAACCTTACATGCTTGGAACTTAAGAAACTGCTTGGCCTAGTTTCAAGTATAATAGACGCCCCGTATTCTTTAGAAATGGGCATATAGGAGGCTAGTTTAAACAGTCGAAGCGATTAAGGATTGTATTTAGGGACTCAGAAGGCCGGAACCTTCTGTTACCATTGACTCACGAAGTCATAAAATGATAGTCAGCATGGAGCAGAAATCCAAGTACAGCTGAAGTCGTTCGACATGAGAAAATCTAACGCAACCCTCTTGCGAATGATGAAACCCAACTTTCCTGCAATAGGTGTAAGGATGCTAGACCCAACAAGGCGGCAGATCTACGACATCCCTCATTGGTCGAAGAGGCATGGAAACGCCTCCGAGTAGACTGCAGAGCCTGAGAACATCCCCGTGATGAAAGAAGTCCCAGTAGCCTTTTCAGAAGACTTGCCTGGAACGCCTCTCTATAGCGACGAGAGGAGTTCAGAATAAATCGTGTGCCAGGAGCAGCACCAGTGACGAATGACGCCATACCGACTAGCTTCACCAGCAAAGCATGAACCTCTGATATAACTGCAAGAGCTGCTAGACAGAGGAAATTAAAAACGTAACATCCTTAGTTAAGGAGATAAAGAGAAAGTTGGTAGTCTCCACTTTACATAAACTTCAGAAAATTGAGAATCAGAATCCTTTGCCAAGGATCAACTTGAGGACAAGAGGTCCTCCACTGTGAATACAAGTGGAAATATCCCTAAAACGACCTATAGGACTTGCTTCGAGCATTACAAGATCCTTGTCGTACCATTTGGCTTAACACATGCATCGACAATATTCATGGACCTCATGAATCGAACGTGTAAGCCATGCCCGGATGGATTACGATCATACTTATTGACTACATTCTTATATGGCCAATGACCAAGGAAGGTCGTGAGCAACAACTGCAATTTACCTTGCAACTCTTAGAGAAAGCACAGTTATGTGCAATGATGACGGAAAGCGGATTTCGAGTTCGTGAAGGGAAAACTGAAGAATACATGGTGGATAAGAACAAAATTCATGCCAACCCTGCAACCAAGAGCTAAGGAGCTATAGTTGCAATTATGTGACGTCTCTCGACAAAGTCTCGATTGTACGTCGATGCAACGAGACCACGACATTGTATACGCGGCACATTGATTAAGGAATCATGAGAAGAGACCTTGAGATAGATACAGTAATTGCGCGCCGCAAACTGGACGTCATTACCTGAGAGGAAACGCTGCATGATCTTTAATGATCACAAGGGTTGCAGCACACCGATGATCGTAAGAACTCGAATATGAACTGAGCTGCTGAACGATGCAGACTGTATGAACACAATACGTGCTTGTGTGATAAACTTTAATGAAAAGTCGGAACACTCACTTGCCCTTAGTGGAGTTTTCCTACAACGGCATCTATCACACCGCCGTCTAAACCGCTTCGTGTAAAGCTTTAGACGGAACATAACGAGTCAATTCCCGTCATGATTGAACGGATACAGAAATAAACAATCAACTAGCCCGAGATGGCCCAGGAAAACTAGAGGCAAGATCGCTCAGATATGTGATCATATCAGGACAGCCCGCAGAATACAGAAAGATTACGCCGATGAGCGGCAGAAATCGTATGAATTTGAGACAAGAAGTATGACTAAAATGAGAGCCTCGCCTAGAGGAGGCGTAGTATGTTTTGGAAAACGAAAGGGTTGAATCCCCGGTGTAGGGATCAGAACCATTGCTCACAAGATGAAGCTCCCAGAAAAAGATCAGTAGTGATCGCGACACATTCATGTGTCTAGTCTGTAGAGGAGTCTGACTTAAGGAACGGTCATTGTTCCCATCAATAAGATTCACGTCAATGACAAACGACAAGAATTACTATAGAAACCTGTTGAGGTTTTGGACCAAGAGTCCGTGATACTATAGAAACATGTTGAGGTTATGGACCAAGAGTCCACAAGATACAGAGAAGTCATGATCGACCTACTGGAGTACGATAGAATTCATGACCTGACCCAGAGATTTCATGGGAACATAAAGACAAATCATGAATCTAAGTGACCATATTCGCTTCACAACTCCCCTGCGACCGATGGCATCGCTTGAATTTCGGGACGAAATTCTTTTAACGGGGGGAGACTGTGACAACCGTCACTTTTCCGTACATTCCGTACACGAAATGAACAGTAATTTGTGCTTAAATGACTGTGCAGGATCTGGTTTACCAGACAAATAAATTTCTGAATTCCATCCAAGTGAATTCATGCACATTTTGTGCTACAAAATATAGCTTTATGCATAAACGAGAGCGTTGCGTCAGAAATATTAGTAAACTCACCGGCAAGACACATCGTGTCAACAGAATTGCAGAAAGCAGTCAGACATTAGAATTGAGGCCTAGGTGTAGGTCCGACGACAAAAGTACATTAAAACCCAAGAGTACATGTAAGGGTTTAATTTATAGACATTGCGAAAGCAAAAATAAGCACTAAAAAGCACCCGAAACGCACTTTAAGTGCATAATTTCGTATAATTCAGCATTTAATCATATGAATATTATGCAGAAATTTCGTTTTATCATCCAGAATATTTCCCTAAGTGTTGGGAATTGAAAGGGTACAAGAAGGGTACTTAAAAGACACTAAAAAGTGTGATTTAGCACTTTAACGAACCGGTGTCTAACCGAACAACCGGATAATATTTAATCCCACAAATATTCTGTTATGATTAAAATTTTATTTTAATCAGGTTCGTGTTGAAAAATAAATTAAAACGCTTAAAAACGTTATTTTTCAAGTTTAAGCGCGTACCGTGTGTTCCTACGCGACACAATGCTTACACTGCAAAACGCAGACAACGCAGCAAACCCAGGAATATGCCAGGAATATACCAGGAATATGCCAGGAATATACCAGGAATATACCAGGAATATGCCAGGAATATGCCAGGAATATACCAGGAATATACCAGGAATATGCCAGGAATATGCCAGGAATATACCAGGAATATGCTAGGAATATGCCAGGAATATGCTAGGAATATGCTAGGAATATGCTATATGGAAGGTCTATAAATACCACCATTTCATCACTCCATCTTCACTTCCCTCTCTCCATCCCTTGTTCTCGGCCCAACCAAGCACCACCGCCACCCTCATTTTCCAACTCATCCATCCATTCCAAGGTGATATTGAGGAGTAAGAAGGCCACTAACGAAGCTCGGTGCAAGCGGATCTTGAAGGACCTTCTTCATTTGCTTTTATCCACCTCTTTTGTCCTCTTGAACTCCCCTAGCCTTGTGCTAGTAGTAAGTGCTTCTAAACATCTTCTTGTTCTCGTTTATGATGGTTAATAGATGATTTAATGGCTAAAAATAATAAACACTAAAGATCACCAACTAAAAGTCTATTAAAGTGATGAATATGATGGTTAATAGATGGATAATTGTGTAAAACTTGTTAAACTTGTTTTGTGATGATTATTTTGTGTTGATTAATGCTAGTAGTAGTTCGGATCGTTATCTAACCCGGCTAGGTTATGTTCTTAGAACATGAGCTAGTGTATGTTAAAGTATAAAAAGGACTAGATGATGAACACTACTACTATTAAACATGAACTTGTGTAAAAACAATTTATCTTATGAAATGGAGTTCTAAACTAGTAGATCTAAAGATCTACAAGTGGTATTTTCGAAAGACCAACTGTAAGACAAAACCATGTTTTAAAACCGGATCTTTCATGAAGTAGAGGTGTTTTTATGAACAAACAAGTGTGTGGACACTTGTGTAACAAAAGTTTTAACAAAGAAATAATTTTCGTAAAAACCGACTAGAAGTTGTGAAACTTCATATTCTTTAAAAATAAAGTTTTTAAGAAATTAAACTTATTTTTAAAGATAACAAGGCTTACTAAATGTGCTAGTAAATTACTACACATTTTTGTAAATATTCAAGTTCATGAAATGGAGAAATTAGTAATTGTTGTTGATGATTATTGTTGATAATTGTTGTTGATGATTGTTGACGATTTAAAAGAAAATAAACACATGTTTTGAAAACATGGGAAACCTCCATTTTTAGGGGAAACTCTGTCAAAAATTTTATAAATTTTGACACTTAGAAAAATATAAGTTTTTGAGAAACTTATTCCCTAAAAAGGTATTTAAAAGTATTACCAAGGTTTCCCTAATTTTTGGTGATAAGAAATGAGAATTTCTTCAAGAATAAAAATGGATATAAGTATGTATATTTTTGAGAGAAAAATATATATTATTTTATCACCAACTTTTGTGCTAAGTGTATATAGTATGTGTTATACGTGCTAGTGTATTAAGATTTAAAAATACACTAAATACTCATGAGGGGTATAAACAAAAAAAATACACATACAACATACAAGATACATAATTCGGGTGCAAAGTGCAAAACACGAGATACTTATATTAATTTTAGAGAAAATAATATAAGTAAGATACTTAGTTAAAAATATCAAATATTTTTAACACAAGAAAATATATACAAAAGAGAGTGACTGTACTTGTGCGACGCAAGTCTAGTGACTAACGTTAAGAAAACGCGTATAGGTTACGACGTTAATTAAGCAAATCCGGTGAAGTTTACGACGCACAGGAACGCAAAGTTGTGAGTTCATGCTCCCCCTTTTCTTTAACTGTTTTCAGTTTTTATAACTCTCGGGGGTGAAATACATGTTACAAATATTATAATTTTTACAAAGGGTAAAAATACGAGAAGCACTCGTGGTGAGTGCAACACGACGAGCTTTGAGAAAAGCCTAGAAAATACTAGATCATGTGAGCATAGACTAAATACAGAAATGCCATTAATACTTAATTAGGGACGAGGGTTAGATCTAACGGGTACGGTCGAGCCCCACTCAGGGTCCTTATGTGACCACTTGAGTGCTTCGGTGTCCCAGTCGAGGGAAATCGACACAGTCGAGGTTAATCGACACAGTCGAGGGAAATCGACACAGTCAAGGAAAATTGACGCAGTCGAGGTTAATCGACACAGTCGAGGGAAAATCGACACAGTGAAAGGAGAAAATACTAAAGCTCCCTATGTCCTCACATGCCTTAATGTCCTTGCTCAAACACTCATTTAGTACGTGGTGTACACAAGAAAACGTGATTTATACAATGAATACTTGATTTGTAGAGGTTACAAACTATGTTTTCATACAAGATATACAAGACGCATGAACTCGCTCAACTTTATGTTGATGTTTTCCAAAATTACATGTATTTCAGGTGACAGGATGGATCTTGGGCGCAAGTGTCATAACTAGAAGTAGACTACAAGTTTAGATGTCATCCACTTTTGTTGAATTGTAACCTTGTCAAAGGTCGTGTTTTGAAAACTTAAATAACAAGTGTTTGTGATACTTAAATTTTTATAAAGGGATGAACATCGTTTTGATCATGTAGTTGTTTATTACGATTGAATGCAATGATAACAAGCTAGTCACACATCATACGCTTCCGCAAAAGACAGGGTGTGACAGTTTGGTATCAGAGCTTCGATTGTAGTGAACTAGGATTCTTTCTCGAGTCTAGACTACAATCACTAGAGTTCTCTCACGAAAACATTTTACAAAAAGGTTTTCATTGCATTCACGAAAGCGCCAAGATCCACAAGTCAGACACTTTTCAAAAAGTGACAAGGCAAGGACATTAGTGAGGAATACCTTTAAAATAAGGTGCCAACCAAAGCATAGTCTACACGAGTTAGACTTGCCAAAAACAAAATGACCCCCAAAAATGAGAGTTATACGTGATATTATACATTAAATTGCTTGATTATGCTAAGTAGCATATATGTTATTGATATACATACATACAAATAAGTGTACGGAATGATTATCGACGTGAATAAGATACTTTCAACTCCGACTCCTATTACTCTACGTGACTCGCACGATGAAGCTACCGACCTCGCATCCTTTGCAAAGCTCATGGCTGGGAGTGATTACCAAACAAGATGCTGAGCTTGCTTCCGTAGGAGGTGGCTGCTCTTCCCTCTCGATCGTGAAGATGCCTAACTACGGTGATGATGACGAGGCAGAGGCGGCAACCTTGAATGAATTCTCAATCAACGGGACGAGATCCCTACGGCTTATGTGAAGCAAGATTGACGACATACTTGACCAGAAAAGGAAGATGAAGTATTCATCTCGAAGGTGCCCCTCCAACTACTAGGAATTCTCTCTATTCCTATTCCATCTAATCATCGTGCCTATACGCGCGTAACAATAACGAATGTTAGCGCGTGGACCATCGCAAAGGTCCCTTCCATGGCAAGAGGCATGAGGACAGTAGTGTCCCCTCCTTGATTGATCATCTGCTTGGACGAGAGAAAATTGGGGTAACTGTGCAAGACAGTTTATTATTACGGGGGCCCACGTAATAACGACTTGTAGTGCACAGAAACCCTGGTGGACTTTGCGGGCCAAGCTAATGAAAACCCTACAAAATTAATCTATAGGTGCCCTCACCTTCATCTGGTAGAACAACACATAGATCAGTGCTTTAGCACGTTAGAAAGTAGGAAGCCTGTCTTAGCCTACTTCGTGACCGACACTTCTACCTGCATACGAGCCGTTTGAGAAAACGATGTTTAAGCAAGAGAGGTGGAATGACATTCAGGAAGAATCAGTGACGATACACTCTCTACCACCTCGACACGGACAACCCCATCTAAGGGAAAGTATACGCACCAGTAAAGCCAAAGACCTAAGAAAAACCAATGTAGCAGGAAATAACTAAAACTTGACTGACCGAGACGATGTAGCCTCGAGTTCATTTCAAACAATAAGCCAAGTTGGCAAGCCTATGTGAAGGCTCAATAACTGTTTCCTCGTTTATACACTGATTATATATACGTGTGAAATTGGGTGATTACATAATGGCTTATGGTGCTATGTATCTCATAGACAATTGGAATGTTGTCTAACCTACTTCATACCATTTTGGCAGAAGATGATGCTGCCCAGGCGAGACACAAACACCAGTACGTTGCCAAGGACAGAAGCCGAGCTGCAAGAACGCATCTCACAGGCAATTGCGCGACATGAAGCCCTCCGCTCTAAGCACAGCGATGGCACTACTGAAAATAACCCTCCAACTGGCTGCACCTATAAACAATTCCTGGACTGCAAGCCATTGAATTTTGATGGCACAGGAGGTGCCGTTGCATTTGTTCGTTGGGCAGAAAAGACTGACTCCATTCTAAGAATGAGTAACTGTTCGCCCCGACAGAGTGTTACTTATATTTCAGGGTTATTCGTAGATGGCGCACTCTCCTGGTGGAACCTTCAGGTTCAAACCCTTGGTGCAGATGCTGCTTATGCACTGAGCTGGGACGAGCTCAAGGAAATGATGGAAAAGAAATACTGTTCTAGGGCTGAAATCCAGAAGCTTGAAGTGGATTTCTGGAACTTGAAAATGGACGGACCGAAGATTCCTGAATACGTCCAACGATTTCACGACTTGTCTAGGGTCGTCCCCTACTTAGTCAAACCGGAATTCAAAAGGGTTGAACGATTCATTTGGGGACTTGCACCTCAGATCAGGAGCATGGTTACTACCTCAAAGCCCTCAACCATTGCAGAGGCTATCGATATGAGTGTCACCCTTACTGAAGAAGCTCTTCGTGCGGGAAAATTTTCGGAATCTGAGGATAACAAGAAAGAGACTCATGTGGAGTCGTCAAGCAACAAGAAGAGGAAGTCCTCAAACCTAAAGATGAGCACCCAAGTCAACTATGGAAGCTCTAAAACAGGCAAAAGAAAGAAGGTAAAACCGCCGCATGACAGGAAAACTGATGGAGCCACTTATAAGGCCGGTGGTAAAACCTACTCGGGAAGTAAGCCGAAGTGCAGAAAATGCAATTTTCACCATGAAGGTCGATGTCTGAAGCCTAGGTGCGGAAAGTGTGGAAAAGAAGGGCACAGCAAGGATGCCTGTTGGGCGAAGGACCCAGATGGAAGAAATAAGAGAATACCGGGTTGCTACAGATGTGGTGAAGCAGGGCACTTTAGGAAAGATTGCCCTAGGAAGAAACAAACAAGGAAGGGTTTTCACGATTGAAACTCGTGAAGCACGCCAGGATCCAGATGCGGTTACGGGTACGTTCCCTATTAACCAACCTAACGCATCTACTTTTAATTAATACTGGCATCAACTTTAACCTTACATGCTTGGAACTTAAGAAACTGCTTGGCCTAGTTTCAAGTATAATAGACGCCCCGTATTCTTTAGAAATGGGCATATAGGAGGCTAGTTTAAACAGTCGAAGCGATTAAGGATTGTATTTAGGGACTCAGAAGGCCGGAACCTTCTGTTACCATTGACTCACGAAGTCATAAAATGATAGTCAGCATGGAGCAGAAATCCAAGTACAGCTGAAGTCGTTCGACATGAGAAAATCAGACGCAACCCTCTTGCGAATGATGAAACCCAACTTTCCTGCAATAGGTGTAAGGATGCTAGACCCAACAAGGCGGCAGATCTACGACATCCCTCATTGGTCGAAGAGGCATGGAAACGCCTCCGAGTAGACTGCAGAGCCTGAGAACATCCCCGTGATGAAAGAAGTCCCAGTAGCCTTTTCAGAAGACTTGCCTGGAACGCCTCTCTATAGCGACGAGAGGAGTTCAGAATAAATCGTGTGCCAGGAGCAGCACCAGTGACGAATGACGCCATACCGACTAGCTTCACCAGCAAAGCATGAACCTCTGATATAACTGCAAGAGCTGCTAGACAGAGGAAATTAAAAACGTAACATCCTTAGTTAAGGAGATAAAGAGAAAGTTGGTAGTCTCCACTTTACATAAACTTCAGAAAATTGAGAATCAGAATCCTTTGCCAAGGATCAACTTGAGGACAAGAGGTCCTCCACTGTGAATACAAGTGGAAATATCCCTAAAACGACCTATAGGACTTGCTTCGAGCATTACAAGATCCTTGTCGTACCATTTGGCTTAACACATGCATCGACAATATTCATGGACCTCATGAATCGAACGTGTAAGCCATGCCCGGATGGATTACGATCATACTTATTGACTACATTCTTATATGGCCAATGACCAAGGAAGGTCGTGAGCAACAACTGCAATTTACCTTGCAACTCTTAGAGAAAGCACAGTTATGTGCAATGATGACGGAAAGCGGATTTCGAGTTCGTGAAGGGAAAACTGAAGAATACATGGTGGATAAGAACAAAATTCATGCCAACCCTGCAACCAAGAGCTAAGGAGCTATAGTTGCAATTATGTGACGTCTCTCGACAAAGTCTCGATTGTACGTCGATGCAACGAGACCACGACATTGCATACGCGGCACATTGATTAAGGAATCATGAGAAGAGACCTTGAGATAGATACAGTAATTGCGCGCCGCAAACTGGACGTCATTACCTGAGAGGAAACGCTGCATGATCTTTAATGATCACAAGGGTTGCAGCACACCGATGATCGTAAGAACTCGAATATGAACTGAGCTGCTGAACGATGCAGACTGTATGAACACAATACGTGCTTGTGTGATAAACTTTAATGAAAAGTCGGAACACTCACTTGCCCTTAGTGGAGTTTTCCTACAACGGCATCTATCACACCGCCGTCTAAACCGCTTCGTGTAAAGCTTTAGACGGAACATAACGAGTCAATTCCCGTCATGATTGAACGGATACAGAAATAAACAATCAACTAGCCCGAGATGGCCCAGGAAAACTAGAGGCAAGATCGCTCAGATATGTGATCATATCAGGACAGCCCGCAGAATACAGAAAGATTACGCCGATGAGCGGCAGAAATCGTATGAATTTGAGACAAGAAGTATGACTAAAATGAGAGCCTCGCCTAGAGGAGGCGTAGTATGTTTTGGAAAACGAAAGGGTTGAATCCCCGGTGTAGGGATCAGAACCATTGCTCACAAGATGAAGCTCCCAGAAAAAGATCAGTAGTGATCGCGACACATTCATGTGTCTAGTCTGTAGAGGAGTCTGACTTAAGGAACGGTCATTGTTCCCATCAATAAGATTCACGTCAATGACAAACGACAAGAATTACTATAGAAACCTGTTGAGGTTTTGGACCAAGAGTCCGTGATACTATAGAAACATGTTGAGGTTATGGACCAAGAGTCCACAAGATACAGAGAAGTCATGATCGACCTACTGGAGTACGATAGAATTCATGACCTGACCCAGAGATTTCATGGGAACATAAAGACAAATCATGAATCTAAGTGACCATATTCGCTTCACAACTCCCCTGCGACCGATGGCATCGCTTGAATTTCGGGACGAAATTCTTTTAACGGGGGGAGACTGTGACAACCGTCACTTTTCCGTACATTCCGTACACGAAATGAACAGTAATTTGTGCTTAAATGACTGTGCAGGATCTGGTTTACCAGACAAATAAATTTCTGAATTCCATCCAAGTGAATTCATGCACATTTTGTGCTACAAAATATAGCTTTATGCATAAACGAGAGCGTTGCGTCAGAAATATTAGTAAACTCACCGGCAAGACACATCGTGTCAACAGAATTGCAGAAAGCAGTCAGACATTAGAATTGAGGCCTAGGTGTAGGTCCGACGACAAAAGTACATTAAAACCCAAGAGTACATGTAAGGGTTTAATTTATAGACATTGCGAAAGCAAAAATAAGCACTAAAAAGCACCCGAAACGCACTTTAAGTGCATAATTTCGTATAATTCAGCATTTAATCATATGAATATTATGCAGAAATTTCGTTTTATCATCCAGAATATTTCCCTAAGTGTTGGGAATTGAAAGGGTACAAGAAGGGTACTTAAAAGACACTAAAAAGTGTGATTTAGCACTTTAACGAACCGGTGTCTAACCGAACAACCGGATAATATTTAATCCCACAAATATTCTGTTATGATTAAAATTTTATTTTAATCAGGTTCGTGTTGAAAAATAAATTAAAACGCTTAAAAACGTTATTTTTCAAGTTTAAGCGCGTACCGTGTGTTCCTACGCGACACAATGCTTACACTGCAAAACGCAGACAACGCAGCAAACCCAGGAATATGCCAGGAATATACCAGGAATATGCCAGGAATATACCAGGAATATACCAGGAATATGCCAGGAATATGCCAGGAATATACCAGGAAATATACCAGGAATATGCCAGGAATATGCTAGGAATATACCAGGAATATGCTAGGAATATGCTATATGGAAGGTCTATAAATACCACCATTTCATCACTCCATCTTCACTTCCCTCTCTCCATCCCTTGTTCTCGGCCCAACCAAGCACCACCGCCACCCTCATTTTCCAACTCATCCATCCATTCCAAGGTGATATTGAGGAGTAAGAAGGCCACTAACGAAGCTCGGTGCAAGCGGATCTTGAAGGACCTTCTTCATTTGCTTTTATCCACCTCTTTTGTCCTCTTGAACTCCCCTAGCCTTGTGCTAGTAGTAAGTGCTTCTAAACATCTTCTTGTTCTCGTTTATGATGGTTAATAGATGATTTAATGGCTAAAAATAATAAACACTAAAGATCACCAACTAAAAGTCTATTAAAGTGATGAATATGATGGTTAATAGATGGATAATTGTGTAAAACTTGTTAAACTTGTTTTGTGATGATTATTTTGTGTTGATTAATGCTAGTAGTAGTTCGGATCGTTATCTAACCCGGCTAGGTTATGTTCTTAGAACATGAGCTAGTGTATGTTAAAGTATAAAAAGGACTAGATGATGAACACTACTACTATTAAACATGAACTTGTGTAAAAACAATTTATCTTATGAAATGGAGTTCTAAACTAGTAGATCTAAAGATCTACAAGTGGTATTTTCGAAAGACCAACTGTAAGACAAAACCATGTTTTAAAACCGGATCTTTCATGAAGTAGAGGTGTTTTTATGAACAAACAAGTGTGTGGACACTTGTGTAACAAAAGTTTTAACAAAGAAATAATTTTCGTAAAAACCGACTAGAAGTTGTGAAACTTCATATTCTTTAAAAATAAAGTTTTTAAGAAATTAAACTTATTTTTAAAGATAACAAGGCTTACTAAATGTGCTAGTAAATTACTACACATTTTTGTAAATATTCAAGTTCATGAAATGGAGAAATTAGTAATTGTTGTTGATGATTATTGTTGATAATTGTTGACGATTTAAAAGAAAATAAACACATGTTTTGAAAACATGGGAAACCTCCATTTTTAGGGGAAACTCTGTCAAAATTTTTATAAATTTTGACACTTAGAAAAATATAAGTTTTTGAGAAACTTATTCCCTAAAAAGGTATTTAAAAGTATTACCAAGGTTTCCCTAATTTTTGGTGATAAGAAATGAGAATTTCTTCAAGAATAAAAATGGATATAAGTATGTATATTTTTGAGAGAAAAATATATATTATTTTATCACCAACTTTTGTGCTAAGTGTATATAGTATGTGTTATACGTGCTAGTGTATTAAGATTTAAAAATACACTAAATACTCATGAGGGGTATAAACAAAAAAAATACACATACAACATACAAGATACATAATTCGGGTGCAAAGTGCAAAACACGAGATACTTATATTAATTTTAGAGAAAATAATATAAGTAAGATACTTAGTTAAAAATATCAAATATTTTTAACACAAGAAAATATATACAAAAGAGAGTGACTGTACTTGTGCGACGCAAGTCTAATGACTAACGTTAAGAAAACGCGTATAGGTTACGACGTTAATTAAGCAAATCCGGTGAAGTTTACGACGCACAGGAACGCAAAGTTGTGAGTTCATGCTCCTCCTTTTCCTTAACTGTTTTCAGTTTTTATAACTCTCGGGGGTGAAATACATGTTACAAATATTATAATTTTTACAAAGGGTAAAAATACGAGAAGCACTCGTGGTGAGTGCAACACGACGAGCTTTGAGAAAAGCCTAGAAAATACTAGATCATGTGAGCATAGACTAAATACAGAAATGCCATTAATACTTAATTAGGGACGAGGGTTAGATCTAACGGGTACGGCCGAGCCCCACTCAGGGTCCTTATGTGACCACTTGAGTGCTTCGGTGTCCCAGTCGAGGGAAATCGACACAGTCGAGGTTAATCGACACAGTCGAGGGAAATCGACACAGTCAAGGAAAATTGACGCAGTCGAGGTTAATCGACACAGTCGAGGGAAAATCGACACAGTGAAAGGAGAAAATACTAAAGCTCCCTATGTCCTCACATGCCTTAATGTCCTTGCTCAAACACTCATTTAGTACGTGGTGTACACAAGAAAACGTGATTTATACAATGAATACTTGATTTGTAGAGGTTACAAACTATGTTTTCATACAAGATATACAAGACGCATGAACTCGCTCAACTTTATGTTGATGTTTTCCAAAATTACATGTATTTCAGGTGACAGGATGGATCTTGGGCGCAAGTGTCATAACTAGAAGTAGACTACAAGTTTAGATGTCATCCACTTTTGTTGAATTGTAACCTTGTCAAAGGTCGTGTTTTGAAAACTTAAATAACAAGTGTTTGTGATACTTAAATTTTTATAAAGGGATGAACATCGTTTTGATCATGTAGTTGTTTATTACGATTGAATGCAATGATAACAAGCTAGTCACACATCATACGCTTCCGCAAAAGACAGGGTGTGACACAGAATAGCCCAACTCATCCATCATCTCTGAAATGTCGTGAACTGAAAACATATCAGTGTCGATCATGTCTACAAAATTCACCTTACCACCTTTGTATACACGACCAGGACTCTTGGTTAACCTACCACCATGTTGTAACCCTATATTGATTAGATGAGGCATACCAACTGCAAATTTCAAATCCTTACTAGTTAGAAATATGCACATTACAGTAGGTGTCTTGAATCATTAAAAAGATCAGAATTTAGGGTGAACTTACCATACATCTGAAGAACTTCATCTTCACTAACTGTCTCTCGTATAAACCACGTTGGTGGAACCATGGTTCTGGATCTGATTGCATGACCGTACAAGCAAGAATTGTTGTTGAAGAAGATGATCGAGTAGAGCAAATGTGAAAAATGAGGGATTTGGGGAGGGAATGCAATTTCGTTAACCTAGGGTGAAGATCAGGTGCGATGTGATAAATAAGGGATTTGAGGGAGAAATGGGGGTTTTTAAATGGTGGGTAGTTGGGTGATTGAATGGACATAAATGCCCTCACGTGCTCTGCACGTGATCAGACTTAATTTAATTTTCTAACTGGGTTTGGGGTAAATGACGAAACATGTAACAGGTTTTCAAAATAAAGGATTGTGGCTGTAATTATTAAAGTTAAAGCTCATCCATTGCAACTAGCTACAAACATAAAGGACGAAAAGTGTAATTTACCCAATATATATATTAACTATGACGTTATCCGGTTCTTAAATCCGATCCGACCATTAAACCGGTAAAGTGTCCGATTCGATTATGAAAACATCGCCTAAAATCTCCCTTTAAAGACAAAAGTCACCAAAGTAGAAGCAAAAGAATAAAAAATATCACAATTTAAAATTAAATTTTTTTTAAGGTAAACTTCAACTATTTAAAATTAGAGTAAACTGCAATTTTACCCCCTGAGGTTAGGGGTCATTGGCATGTCTACCCCCCTAAGGAAATAATTGCAATTTTACCCCCCACTGTTTGCTGTTATGTCGCAACCTTACCCCCCGGCCTCAAATCTGTTGACTATGACTTGAAATGACTATAATGCCCTTTCATATTACCCCCCTGTATTTTGTGCACTCTGTGATATTACCCCCTGCCACCACTGCCACCGCCATTCACCACCACAACCACCACTGCCACATCCAGCCACCGCCATTCACCACCACAACCACCACTGCCACCTCCAGCCACCACCCACAACCACCACTGCCACCGCCATTCACCACCACAACCACCACTGCCACATCCAGCCACCACCCTAATCCGCCTTGTAAAAGCTATTGCAAGTACACCCAAGAGACCATCTTTACCTTAACACCATACATACCATCCTGTAAAAGGCTTACAAAAAAGCTGAATTACTCAACTATATCACAAGCATTGAAATTACAAACTGCAACAGCTAAATCAAGCTGTTTAGAAGACCTGTATTTAAGCCCCATAAGCCTAAGCCAAACATCTTGAATCTGCTGACAAAGCACCTGAACGCACCTCTTTTTCTTGCTAAAACTTCCGATGTTTCTCTCTTTGACAAACAAAGACGTTTGAATCACACACCATATAGATTTTTGTAATAGAAGCCCAATCAGCATAATTAATTACAGAAAATACACTTGAACTCACCTTCCTTATTCCACCTTATCACCCTATCATGAGTGGATAAGCCATACTTGAAAGCTAACCATTCAATGAACGCATGTTAGGGTATACTTTGACTAACCGGGCCTTTACTGTAAATATCAAATATACAACTAATTTTTCAAGGCTTTCAACATTGGAGACAAGAATAAGCTGGTAGTATTGAAATTAATCTAGCTATTGTTAAAGCATAGTGAACCAATAGGAAAGCTGGTACTTACTTTGAAAATAAATAGCTTTTACAAGGCGGATTAGGGTGGTGGCTGGATGTGGCAGTGGTGGTTGTGGTGGTGAATGGCGGTGACAGTGGTGGTTGTGGGTGGTGGCTGGAGGTGGCAGTGGTGGTTGTGGTGGTGAATGGCGGTGGCAGTGGTGGTTGTGGGTGGTGGCTGGAGGTGGCAGTGGTGGTGAATGGCGGTGGTAGTGGTGGTTGTGGGTGGTGGCTGGAGGTGGCAGTGGTGGTTGTGGTGGTGAATGGCGGTGACAGTGGTGGCAGAGGGTAATATCACAGAGTGCACAAAATACAGGGGGTAATATGAAAGGGCATTATAGTCATTTCAAGTCATAGTCAACAGATTAGTCAACAAATTTGAGGCCGGGGGTAAGGTTGCGACATAACAGCAAACAGTGGGGGGTAAAATTGCAATTATTTCCTTAGGGGGATAGACATGCCAATGACCCCTAACCTCATAGGGGTAAAATTGCAGTTTACTCTTAAAATTAATTAATCTTCTTTCCCATAGATTATCTACCTTCCACATTATTTGACCCAAAAGAAACTTCTCAAGTGGATTTGATCTCCTCTTTCAAATATAAATTTAACCAAAAAATAGGTTCAAATACAATAAGCTTCCTTTCACACCAGTATTGTTGTTCATCTGCTTCAATAATACAACCAACACTCCTCCGCTTTCTCTCTCCTCCGTCGCGCCGCCGTGCCACCGCCGGAGAGAGTCTTCCAAATTCTCGTAATAATAATACAAACAATGAGATGATCGAGGAGGCTAATTAATCGTTAAAGGACCCACCACGATCTTGAACTTTGTTTTAACAACACATATCGAGAGAGAATTTATGAGCCCTAGATCTCTTCATTCTATGCACAGGTATCTTTTCTTTTTTATTTTGGCTTTCTATATTACTTCTGATTCTGTTTTAGGGTTTAGATTGAACTAAAAAATGTTAAAATTGATGCAGAAAGATATATTTTTGTTATATTTTCAAGTTGTTGTTAGCTCTGTGAATGGAGAATGGTTATGCACTGAGATTTGTTCTTCTGCTGGTGCTTTTGGCTGTAGGTATGTTGTTGTATATTTGTAATTACTTGTGTTTGTTTGTTTGTTCTGTATGGTTAAACAAATTTTAATCCAGTTTGAAAAAAATAATGTATCAAGAACACTGTATACCTTGTGGTTATTATAATCTGTAATGACTTGTGTTTATTTCGTAGTATGATTAACCAAATTTTAATCCAGTTTGAAAAACTAATGTACGGTGTTGTCATAAGCCCAAGGCGCACTCGCGGCGCTAAAAAACGAGGATTTTTTTTAAGCTAGGTGCATAGTATAAAATAATACCATTTTTATGGGTATTAGACATGTTTTAGGCTTGTTTAGGTTGATTCTATGCTTATTTAGGTTGGTTCCGGCCTATGCAGTTAATGCGGTAAAAAAAATCGGATATCGGTCAAGGGCCGATATTTGAGATATAGGTTATTGCGGTGAGATATCGGTAATTTTAATATCATGCAGAATTTTTATATAGCAATTTAACACTAATAATTTAGTATACTCTCCTACCATTAACAAATTATTAACCTTTTGAAACTTGCAAAACACTAACAATTGTAGCAAGTAGGAACTGATTAAGACTTAAAACGCTAACCTTTAACACTAACAATTAACAATTAAGACCTAAAACTTTAATAGCAATAAGAGGAAAGACGAATGGTAGAACTAAGAAGAAAGGTATTGATATCGGGAAAATCGGTGATATATTGGTCAATATCGCCGATAATATCGGTACCAATATTTTACATTGGGATTTGGGAACGATAACCGATATTAACTGCATAGATTCCAGCCTTAATTACGGGTTTCTCTTACCGTTTTTGGCTGGAAAATCACCTGAATTTGCGCCAGAGTGCCTAAAAGGTGGGCTTTCAAGTCGCAGTGCATAAGGCGCGCTTTGTGCGCTTTTGACATCTATGCCGAGAACACTGCACACCATGTGGTTAACCGGTTATTATAATGTTGATTTCAATTCTTCCATTAATTCTTTGATTTTCCCACAGTTTATCCGTCTTCTGGTGCGCATGACTTCGAGCATTGCAAAAACTCCGTCAAGCAATGGGCTTCTTCATCCCTTCGCTCTGATAACAAAAACACTCACATTCTCAAAGACTTATTATTTTTTCTTCATGTCCCAAGAACCGGAGGCCGAACTTATTTTCATTGTTTCCTAAAAAAACTATATTCCAGTGATCTAGAATGCCCACGATCTTACGATAAACTACGGTTCGATCCGCGGTAAGTTTCATAATTCTAAAAAGTTATCTGTGTGTTGATGACTTTGACATTTTGTTTATATTTTCTTGAGTAAAATGCCATTTTCGTCCCTGAGGTTTAGCCAGTTTTGCGACTTTCGTCCAAAGGTTTGTTTTTCCTGCATTTGGATCCAAAAGGTTTGAAGTCTTGCAATTTTCATCCGGCTCGTTAACTCCATACATTTTCTCTATAAAGTCGGGGGTATTTTCGTATTTTTACATATATTATTTTGTTTTTTATTTAGTAAGGGTATTTTTAATACTTGTACATTATGCTAAATGCTTGTACATAAAGTGAAAAAGACCGAATTGCCTTCTAAGTTAACAAAAAAGACGGAAATACCCTTGACTTGATGTAGAAAAATGGATGGAAATGGCAAGATTTCAAATCTTTTGGATCCAGATGCGGAAAAACAAACCTTTGGACAAAAGTCGCAAAACTGGCCAAACCTCGGGGATGAAAATGACATTTTACTCTATTTTCTTGTTTCCTAATAGTTTGTGTTGTTGTACAGGAAACCTAATTGCAGGCTTTTGGCAACTCATGATGATTATAGCATGATGTCAAAGCTTCCAAAAGAGCAAACTTCAGTGGTAACGATACTTAGGGATCCCGTTGAGCGAGTTTTTAGCACATATGAGTTTTCGGTCGAGGTAGCAGCTAGGTTTTTGGTGCACCCTAATTTGACTTCCGTCATAAGAATGTCGAAACGTGTGCGGTCTAAGAGTGGCGGCATAAGCACGCTCGAGATCTGGCCTTGGAAGTATCTGGTTCCGTGGATGAGGGAGGATTTATTCTCTCGGGTAGGTTATATATATATATGGTGGGGGGTCACCTTGAGAATGCTAAATATTGTGAAAACCGTGAGAACAAATGAAAAAACCAATCAAAATCAATTTTTTTAATACAACTATCATTATAATCAAAATACAGTATTAAAAAAAGAATTTACTCTTTAATATTTCGTCTATCCTCTCAAAATCACTCTTAATAATTTTTTCACACATGTGTAAATTTATTTTCTAATATTGTATTCGAATAATTATGATCAGTGTAAAAAAATTTGAATTTGAATTGTTGTTGACCAAGTTCTCGCGGTTCTCACGAAATGTATGCGTTCTCATTTAACCTTACCCTATATATGTGTGGAATTATGTAAATGATTTATATTTGTTTATACTCTTTTCTATAATTATTATTGTTCCGTCTGATGCAGCTGATGAATCTGTTTACTTTGATGTAATATTGTAATGAACAGCGAGATGCAAGAAAGAAAAGGGGCCCGCCGTTTTTTTACGGGAATGATTCATATGATATGGAGGAAGTTGTTATGCCGTTACATGATTATATTAATCACCCCGTAGCTCTTGATCTTGTTCACAACGGTGCCACTTTCCAGGTATAAATCCTTACGATTAAATTGACATCAAACTATATGATTAGCAAGCAATTTTCCATTACAGTCTATTAGTTCAAAAATTGCCAAAACAATACAATACCTTCACTTTTGTAACAATTACAGTCCACCTCTGTTAACTCCATTTAAAAGTGAAAGTACGGCTGTACGGGTACTGTTTTGGCAATTTTTAAACTAATGGACTGTAATGGTTATTTTCAACAAACCACAGGGACGAAAAACGTAATTAACTCTTTTTATTTTTATTTTTTGGTTATGGCTAAGTTTTATTGGTTTAGGTTGCAGGTTTGACGAATAATTCAAATATTCGTGAGGCACATGAGCTGCGCCGATGTGTAATAACACATCCGATTCTTGGAAAATACGTACTTGAAGTAGCAAAGGTGTTATATGGTGTCCTAAAAATTAATGAGTTTACTATTACTATTTTTTTTCTTTTTTTAATCTATAATAATGGTTTCTTGCAGAAAAGGCTGGATGATATGCTATATGTCGGAATCACAGAGGACCACCGGGAATCCGCCACAATGTTCGCAAATGTGGTCGGTGCACAAGTTATCTCTCAGTTGATTACGTCAGCTGCTAATAATAGCAATACAACGGGTAAATGTTTTTTTTTTTTTTTTTTTTTTGCTAAGAGTAAAATGCCATTTTCATCCCTGAGGTTTGACTACTTTTGTGATTTTCCTCCAAATGTTAGTTTTTTCCACATCTGGATCCAAAAGGTTTAAAAACCTTGCCATTTTCATCCAATTCGTCAACTCCATCCATTTTCCTCCGTTAAATGAGGGGCATTTCTGTCTTTTTAGACATTTTTTATTAAATTAAAAACCACTATAAGAAGTAAAGATCCATCTTTGTTGACTTTCTCCCCACCCAAACCCTTTAATCTTTTAATCATCACAAAAAATGTCAAAGACGACGAAAATACCCCTTAACGTTGAAAAATGGATGGAGTTAACGAGTTTGATGAAAATGGTAAGATTTCAAACCTTTTGGATCCAGATGCGGAAAAACAAACCTTCGGACGAAAGTTGCGTAGACAAACCTCAAGGACGTAAATGACATTTTACCCTTTTTATTATTTTGACTTCAAGAAAATATTGTTTTTTTGTTCTATAGTTTTAGCATCATTTCTTTGCTATTCGAAATTCTTATTGTACCTTTTGATGCAAGTCTTGATATTCCTTAAAATATTATATATGTTATTGCTTGTGATGCAGAACAGGATCCTCCGTTATCTGATTCAAGCATTGATGCTACTGATGATCAGGTAATTTATGTTGTTTTTTCAGTAAATCTAAAGTTTATGTGTAATATCTTCATATGTTGCAATAATGATGACTTGACTTGCATGCACAACAGGGTAATAGTTCGTCAACTACCGAAGCAAAAAGCGAGAATGTATGTTTTTTTTATCGCATGTTTTTTCAGACCTAATTTGTCTAATTATAGTGATCCATAGAGGTCACATAATGGCGGGTTATTTGCCAGTTGAAACGGGTCGGGTTAGGTTGGCTGGAAACACTTCTTGTCCAAAATAATGATTAATGTTGTAAATATGATTAGAAATTCATAATAACAGTTCAATTTTTTAACAACATGATTTAGTCGATATTTAACTAGTTATATGTCACTTTGATAATATTTTGAATTTTGCGTCTTCATCAGATGACTGTGGGGAAACTTATGGAAAACTACGAGACCTGCATTTCTTCACTAAGATCGTCCCAATCACAAAGGCGCACCGCTTCTTTGAAAAAAGTGTCCCCAGCAAACTTTACAAAAGAGGTATAACAATTACGTTTTCGTCCTTTTGACTTGATATTTGTTTTCTGTTTTTTTTAAATAACAAAATCGCATGATCATTAACCGTTAACGGCTATTTATGTTGTGTATATTTGACGAATAACCTAATAATTGCAAACTGTGTACCTTATTCTTATACAGTCGACTTAATTTATCTTCAGGCACGTAGGCGTGTACCTGAAAATGCACTCAAAGAAATCATTTCGCTGAACAGTCTTGACATGGAACTCTACAAATATGCCAGAGATATATTTCAAAAGAAGCATCAGATTATGGAACGTAAATTGCATGATTCCGCCACACCCGTAAGTTTCCATTTTTTTGGTGAAACTTGAATTAGTATCAAAAGATCTCATTTGGGATTTCATTTCTCAACCAAAACCCATTAGAGATGGCAAAATGACGTGTCATGTGGATTGGATAATGTGTCAAAGTGGTACCGAAAGGTGTTGGGTTGGGTTGCAATCCAAACACTTGCTCTTTCCCCGTTTTTTAGTTTTTTTTGAGTAAAATGCCATTTTTATCCCTGAGGTTTGGCCAATTTTTGCGACTTTCATCCAAAGGTTTGTTTTTCCTCATCTGGATCTAAAAGGTTTGAAATCTTGCTATTTTCATCCGGCTCGTTAACTCCATTCATTTTTCTCCGTTAGGTCAGAGGTATTTTTTTCGTCTTTTTTGTTAACTTAAAGGGTTTTGAATACTTGTACATTATGCTAAATGCTATTACGTAAAGTGAAAAAGACCGAATTACCCTTTAAGTTAAAAAAAGGGGAAAATACCCCGAGAAAAATGGATAACATGACCTAGATTGGCCAAACCTCAGGGACAAAAATGACATTTTACTTTTTTTTAAAGTAATTCATTTATGAAATACAATTACGAAACTATATTCTTACATAATCATCTAACTTTTTGAATAACTTTATGCATTAAAATTACACTTTAGGCTGTCAGGTCTGACCAACTGTATCACCCATTCGACCATTTTAGAGATAACATGACCTAGATTGGTCTATTCATAAGTAAACGGGTTAAACAAGCCAACATATACTCCGGTTCACGGCAATCCTACAAGTTTGTTGAAGTTTAAACTGTGACAGTTATCAAGAATCAAGCGTTGGTTTTGACTTATTTTCTTCGATTAATTGCAGGAGAAGGGACACATGATGCTCACTAACATTATTCCAGCCTCGACGACTGTGTATTTTATCGGTTTTACATTCTTGGTTATCTTCATTTGCTTCTTTAAAAGTGCAAAAAGAAGGATATCTAAAATTAAGATATAAAAGTTTTGATTTCTGGATGAAATCAAGGACATGTTATTGAACAAAGGGCGTCTGGATTGAGTGTTGATTTTGGGGAAACTGAGGAGATGGATAGGGTTAGATAAGTGGGTATTGTGAGATCAAAGAACTCGGTGGTGTGAATGTGAAGAGCGCTTCAAGTCGTTGAGCAGAGGTGGAGTGTGTAAAGATGGGTGTGATCATCATCTCTTGTGGTGGATTTAAACGACAAAATATTATTAACTTTTGTGATATTAATTTATAGAGTAAACTGCAATTTTACCCCCTGAGGTTAGGGGTCATTGGCATGTCTACCCCTATAAGGAAATAATTGCAATTTTACCCCCCACTGTTTGCTGTTATGTCGCAACCTTACCCCCGACCTCAAATTTGTTGACTAATCTGTTGACTATGACTTGAAATGACTATAATGACCTTTCATATTACCCCCTGTATTTTGTGCACTCTGTGATATTACCCTCTGCCACCGCCATTCACCACCACAACCACCACTGCCACCTCCAGCCACCACCCACAACCACCACTACCACCGCCATTCACCACCACAACCACCATTCACCACCACAACCACCACTGCCACCTCCAGCCACCACCCACAACCACCACTACCACCGCCATTCACCACCACAATGAAGATCGGCAGCAGCATCAGCGGCGGTGGAGGAAGAGGCGGTAGTATCTGAGAGCAGCATCAGCCCCCTGTTCTTTGATTTTGGTTTCGATATCATCATCATTTTTTTATCTCCATAGCTGTAACTATTTGATGATAATGATCGGTGCTTTTCGTACCCCTGCTGCACCACCGATGTAGTAATACCGCCACCACTACCACTGCTGCTGCGTTTATGAGAGCTCATATTCATATTCATTCTTCTTACTTCCATAAATTAGAGCTACTCAAATTTATTGTCAAAGTTGTTCACTGATTTTTAAACACATATGGAATTGAATCTCAACTGATTCCAGATCTGTAGATTTTCAACCGGAGGTGATCGGAGAAGTGAAGTTCCGGTGAGAAATAGCGCTACCGATTGCCATTGTGGACCAGACAGATAATTAACAAACACCTGGAGTTACGATATTATGTAGCGGATTTACGCCATAATTTCACTTACTCGCTTCTCTCTCTCTCTCTAGGTTTTAGAGTGAGAAGAAGAGGATAAACCCTGCAGAAGAGATGTTCTTCATACGATTTTATTATGACAAAGAAAAAATAAATTGAAATTGTTTTTGTTTTTGTTTAATATTTTCTGGTATTTGAAAAAGTGGAAACCATGATATTAACATGAGGCTAAGGTGAACGGCGGTGGCAGTGGTGGATGGTGGTGTGCAGTGGTGGTTGTTGTGGTGAATCGCGGTGGCAGTGGTGGCAGGGGGTAAACATGCGACATAACAGTAAACGTTGGGGGGTAAAATAAAAGGGTAAAATAGTCATTTCACCCCAAGTCAATAGACCAGTCAACAAAATTGAAGCCGGGGGGTAAAATTGCGACATAACCTCAAACAGTGGGGGGTAAAATTGCAATTATTTCCTTAGGGGGTAAGGGTGCCAATGACCCCTAACCTCAGGGGGTAAAATTGCAGTTTACTCTAATTTATATTTTAAAAATAAAAAAAAACATCACTAGTGATGGACATTTCCACTAAAATCCATCACTAGTGATGGAATAAAGCTCAATGACATGTCGAAACTTGATTGGATGTTGTGAGTGATGGAATTCCATCACTAGTGGAGCGCCCTTACTCCCCTTATAGAAAAACTAATACATACAGTAGTTACAATTATGGACCAATATACCCAATAAGTGGTTTTGCTAAATATTAATAGATATAAAAGTTGCAATTATGACAGACCAAGAAATGATTTTGCTAAATATATAAGGATTGACCCGGAACCGAAATCAAAGCTTACCCAAATTGTTGGTCTCTATGGCGGATGAACAGGTGGTTCCCCGTGGTGAACAGGCGGCAGCGGCTCGTGGTGGTTGTGGGCTTTGGAGGTGGAGAGGCGGGTGGTGCGACGGTAGCACAAGGTGGTTGTTGGTGGTGATTGTGAGTGGTGGCTGAGATTTGGTGGTTGGTTGTGAGTTGCAGAGAATATAAAGGAGAGATGAGTAATTCGTTTTACAATTAAGTCCCTAAAGGGCATTTTGGTCTTTTAACCAAAATCCTAACGTTCAACTAACAGACGTTTGAATGAGGAACTTGATTGATTCCAATTGACAACCACAAGGACTTGATTGAACGTTTGTATGTAGGGATTGAAATTTTACTTTACTCTATATAATAGCGTAACAAATTTTATAATAATGCAATTTGGTAAATAGCTACAAGATTATAAAGACAGAAAAGCTTATCATTTGAGAATTTTTAGCTGCATACCGTTGTATTTATATTTTTATGTTATACATGTTATTTTCTAGTTGTTTGAGTCGTCGCGTCATATTCTAAAACCCTGACAATAACAATATTTTGGTTAACGTATCATCTTTTTAGGTTTACGTGTCCTATGCTAAAATTGTGCAAAGGTCGACTTCTAAGCCTAAAACCAAGTTAATGACGATATGTATGACCACATGGCTTTTGAGATTGTTAGAGCATTCACATCCAATCCACTAAAAATATACATACATTGCACTAAAAAACAACTCCTATATCAATATATTTCCACTAAAAACAAATACTTTTTCTCTCTCCTTTTCAATATATATTACATTTTTCTCTCTCATTCACTCACAACCACTTTCAATATATATTAAAAAATTATAGTGGGTGAACAGTGTCCCCCCCAAATATACAGATGAACAGTAATATTTTCTCTCATCTCCACTCACAACCACTTTTTATACTCTTTACATTTTAAAAACCCCACACTCACAATATGATGCCTTGGATGTGAATGCTCTTATACTTTCAAATTGGTGGAGGCTGAATTCTAAAAATCAAAATTGGTGGGGTCGGATTCTTAAAAATCTAATATTTTACACTACATATTTTTTTCTGAAATCCAAATCTCTGTGGGGACCGGATTCTAAAAATCTAAATCGGTGGGTGTCAGCCCAATGGCCACCGGCACCCACCTTAAAACTGGTTCGAGGCCAAAAGTGCTCGGGTTCGACTCCTGCTTGCAGTCTCTTCGTTCCCCTCGAAGCGGCTGGGTAGTCATCGCCAGGCAGCGTTGCCGGGTCGCTACCTTGGGGAGGAGGATCCCTCCCGCGGTCAGGGGTACCGTGCAATTACCTTTTTTTTTGGGGGGGGGGGGGGGGGACTCTTAAAAATCCAATATTTTACACTACAGAAAATAAATTTTGAAAATTTTCAGTACAAATAACACTACGCGCGAAAAATCGGTTGGGGCCGGGGCACCCCTGGGTCTCCATTATCCTCCGCCCTTGAACTAAATTAGCATTTCACAGGGGTGTAGTGGTTTTAACTAAACTATCAATTGTTTTTTTAAATGGGAGTAGGAGGTTAGATTATACTTGGCCACACACCCAAAGCTTTAACAAGCGTCAGTGTGTTAACGAAATGAAAAGGGTGATGACTTTGACGCCCCTTTTAAGTTTTAACTAGTTTTTAGTGGTTTTAACTAAAATTGGTGTTGATATCTCAGACTTTTAACACACCAAGTCTATCTAGCAAGGCTTTTGACGCCTTGAAATGCCAAAAATACAAAAGTATAAGTTTTCCTTTTTAAATAACAATGCTTACTCACTCCTAATTTACACGAGTTAATCATAAACTACTTTTACTTAAGATTGAACCTAAAACCTAGTTTAAAGACAACAATCACCAAAGTAGAAGTAAAAGAATAAAAAATATCACAATTTAAAATTAATTAATCTTCCTTCCCATAATAGATTATTTACCTTCCACATTATTTGACCCAAAAGAAACTTCCCAAGTGGATTTGATCTCCTCTTTCAAATATAAATTTAACCAACCAAAAGGTAAGATACTCTCGTCGAGAAGCGACTAACGGTATCTTACCCTTCCAGTTACTACACGCCCCTAATCGATTGAATCAGTCGAAACTTTGGCGGGATTGAAAATCGAGGAATGGGACTTAATCGACATGATGCGGGTTTCACCCCTAACTTGACGATTTCGTACCCTTAATGTGGTTGGTACTCGTCGGGTCAAAATTAAATTTCGACACTTTGACGAGCGTCCACTAGAATTGAATTGGAAATTTACCATTAAGATGTGGATTTCACTCCTAACTTAATGGTGTAATTTCGTGCAACATAGAATGAGCGGAATGAGAGTCGTTTACCAAATTATCGGTTTCACGCCTATTTTGATAAACTCGTCTTGTTTGTATTACGAGTGTCTTCAAGTCTTCAAAAGTGTATTTGTGTAAAAATGTCTTAGGAAAGACATAATGTAAGTATTAAGACCAAAAAGAAGAGAAAGAAGCAAAATAGGAAGAATAACATTTTAACAAGTAACAAGAATGGTCAAAATAAGGTACCTACTAGGTCGAACATGGCAATTCTACCTAATTCCCTATAGTTATGGCTCTGATACCAATCTGTCACACCCCAACCGATGGCGGAATCATCGGAGTGAGACGAAATAGATTGCTCATCACACATAACACTATTTTGCGACTATAATTAACTCAAACCATTTTCATTGATAATTCAAATTGTCAATTACAATACAAGGAAATTCAAATTACAACGTCAAAGTGAAACAAGTACAACAATTTAACATAACATAATAAACAAAACTAGTAATTCAAGTGCGTTTCTAAAGTCGTCCCTACTAGTTTCGTCATGCGCATCAATCCTCAACCTGTAACATGTTTAAAATAAAGTTTCAACGCAAAGCATTGGCGAGTACACAAGGTTTGTATAAATATAGCATAAGTATAAAAAGTATTTTCTCGAATCCACATGGCAATTGTAAACAAGGTAACTAGCATGCATCACTATATGTCAAACCCAAAGTGTCCACAAGAATTAAATGTCCCTCGCCACAAAAGTAACGAGACAAGTTTATGAATAAAAGACTTAACAAGACCCCGACGGGCGGCGTGCTACTCCTATTGCGCTATATATGTTAATGTCGGGCTAGCAAAGTTAATGACATAAAGCATGTATAATTCTAGCATGAACCTAAGTAAACAAGTAGCATGTATAAGGATTGAGATTACAAAGCATGTTTAAGTGTGTGTTGTGAATTTGATATAATAACATGTTACAACCCAAAGTGTTTTAAAAGTAAAACGGGTCGAGTGTACTCACGGTTTTGCAAGCTTCCACTTATTGGTCCATGAAGAGTTTGTTGGTTTGGAGGTGGAACACCGAGTCCTTCTACACGAGGAAACATAGGTGTGTGAGTATTCAGATGATTAACGGATGATTTAGATTCAGAATTTAAAGTATAACAAAAGTAAGTATACAAGAAAATAATCATCTAGACTTAGTACTCATTCTTGACACTATAAAAACCCATATGAGTTTGAATGATTTCATGGGTTTAATACCCATTAGAATTGTAACGAGAAACTAAGTACTTATGTGATGTAACTTAGTACCTTGACGAATAATCATTTGATTATCATCAAGGGTTCGGTTTTTATATGTATTTTATATATTTTATATAGTTTAAGTCCAACAATTATATCAAGGATTATCATATAAGTCATGCATAGAGGTAGGAGGATAACCTTCCTTTTAAAACCTCTTTCTTAGATTCACCAATGCACAAGTTGTCACAAGGACAACAAGGATGGTCGTGAATGAATAATATGGAAATGAAACATACATACTAACTAAGAGGAAATCATCAAGTGAGGTGTGGATTGTAAGTAGGATAGCCCAAGCTCTCCAAGTGATCACACTATACAAGCTCAAGTCTTGTTCAACACTTGTGGGTTAGAAACCCTTACAAAACAGAAAGTTTAGAGGAGTAAAACCTTTGAATTTGTATGTAACAACCTTGTTTTTAAGCACACTAATCATAGACTTGATTAGTGGCATCAGGACATAGGCTTGTTGAAGAAAAACACAAGTTTAAAGTGTGCTTTATAAAGTTTTTATTCAAAACAGAAAGTTCTTACACTTTTAACCTCAATGTGGTGATGTTCCATCTTTGGTTTTCCATGGAAAACCTATGGAAACACTCCTAGAGGTGTTCCAAGTGTTAAGAAGCAAGAAGAAGTGAAGAAACATGGAAGAAAGGTGAGTATGAACTCACTTTTGCAACTTGATATGTGTAACACCCCAACCCCACTAGGGCTGACGTGTCACTCTTACAAATATCAGAACTAAAACCAATCCATAACATTAAATGAAAGATCCTAATTACATTTATTACATTACTGAAATAAAGAATCTTGGCCAGCAACTTTCTAACGCCCCTCACTGAACTCCCAAATCATTCCATATTACCTGTAAAACAAATAGGAAAAACACAAAAAGAAAAATACGGTTGAGCCAAAAGTTGCTCAGTAACGGAGAAAACAACAGTACAAGTAAAGTCATATCAGCGGAAGCAAAACACAACAGAACATAACTGAGACTGAACTGAAAGGATTACTGACACGGGTACTGAAAACAGATGCAGGCACAAGACTGATACAAAAACTGATACACGAACTGATCTGAAACTGTAACGGACACTGATACAGAAACAGAAATCAGTCATATACATAACCGATTCCGAACCGAACACAAAACCGATGTAGAGACTTATACATTGTTGACCATGATGACTAAAACCATTTTTCTTGTATAAACGTATTCATGTAATCATTTAATAATGCTATTATTTTAAATATGTGGTACTTGGCAAAACTGTTTTCTTATCTGAACATTTGAATTTTATCAAGATATAATAATTTATCATATTTAATAGCAAATCGTTATTAGACAAAATTAACAAATTTTCTAACTTTGAAAACCTTATATATAAAAGTAGAGTAAGTTGAATAACCTAGATTTCTAAAGAAAATAGTTATTATAAATTTCGAAAACCGACATGGGAAACCGATACAGAAATAAAATCAAAAACAAAAACAAATACATTGACCGAAACATTTTAAATACGATTTAAAAATCCTATAACGTTAAAAGAAACGAACATTCAAAAATATTATTTTTAAATAAATGTTTGGATTAGAATTACTATCTGTTAGTTTGTCATATTTCAAAAGGTATTTAATCAAGATACTTGTTTTCATAGCTTTGGAGATTATATTTAATAAACAAAATAAATTAGAGAACCTAAGTTTAAAAGTGTAAAAATTTAATCCTTATAAAGTTTCTTGAAAGGATCTTGGACAATCGACATGAAACAAAGACATGATTCGATGACAAATATAGAACAGACCTTGGATCAAATACTAAACAAAGATTCTGACGGATACAAACTAAACGTATAACACGAAATCTGAATCCAAATCGAACTGATACTGAGACAGAAGTTACACAAACCGATACAGATACTGAAGCAAAACACATATAACTAATGCATAATAGAATCAAATACTGAACATATCAGAAACATAATCCGGTACACAATCGGAACCATAATCAGAGTACGTATAATCAGATGCACGCATAACTTATCATAACATAATGAGAAACAGAACATATTCAAATACTGAAACATATACTAACTTACACGACAGATATATCAACAAAATAAGTCGTGTAACACAGAAGCACCCAGAGCCAGAAAGAGAGGGGTACACAGGTAGCTACTCTATGCACCAATGAGATGGTGAGTGTGGCGTGCACTCATTATTCCATCCCCCAGAAGTCAGAAGTCAGAAACAGAACTAGGATCGATCCATACGCCTCTAAGGGGCCAAAGTGCTACACAAGCACAAGTCAGAGACGCCGTGATTTTGATTACGCACTATCACGGAAAGTGTTCATGCCTTTGACGCCCAAACGACAAGTCAGAAACGCCCGGGTGACAGAGTACAAAAGCATAGGTCATGTAAATAATTTACAGACAACTAAAATTTATTACCAACAGGAGCATGCGACCATGAGTACAAGTCTGAGGTATAGCATGCTATAACATAATAATAATCAACAGAGACAATACCAGCATAAAGAGAGCTAACAGACAATTTTCAAAAAGACTAAAAGATATCACAATAACATAATGAAGACTGGCCGATGATGACAAAAATCCGTGCTACAAAGTAACGGAAACAAATTTATACTATGATGAAAAGAAACAGAATCCGTACCTTGATTTAGCAAAGCAAAGAAAAATCCAAATCGATTCGTCCTTAAAATATTGCAAACCTAAATCCCATATTTTAAAAATGAGTTTTTTTTTTCATTTAATCTAAAATATCATTCTTTAGATTTTCCGGCGACCAAAACTAATTTACCCAATAATCAAATACGCTTTTGGTTCAACACTCACAATAACTAATTTAATCATCTTGTTTATATAATATAGTCAATTATGTCTAGATTAATATATATATGTATGTATAGATATACACACACCACACACCACACACCACACACCACATACTCATATTCACACACACGCATGCACAATCAAAACAAACACACAGACCACATTCATGCACATTAGACACACACTATGTAGCACGGGGACTCCATTTATGTGGCCGTACCCGTATCGGGTACTTGTCGGGGACGGAAACACCATGGGTACTCGTCGGGGACATTTCCTAAACGTTTCCAATGTCGGGGATGTATCTGGTAGAAGTATCCAGCCTGTTTCCATTTAATTTTAGGGTTTTAACCCTTTCAAATTCCACAACCGGCCATTAAATAAATAGACCTATCATATTCGGCTTCTCTAATGTCTAAACTCTCAAGTCTCATTATCTCTAATTCTCTATCGATTGCCGATCTCTCACTAGATGAACCGGAATTTGAAAATGATTTCATTATTGATACTTAATTACCTTTGGAAGATGTAGTATTTTTGGAATTTGTTTAATATATTTTTATTTTTTTATATTTTTTATTGCCGTACCCGTATCTTGAAATTTTTAGTTTTGCCGTTCCTCGTTCCCACATCGTCCCCGTACCCCGATCCCGTACCCGTTCCAGTGCTACTTAGGACACACACATTCATGCAACTAAACATTATACATCACATACACAGTGCATATGGATCACACACACAGAGCACTCACATCACACATTCATACACAATTGAAATCTATACATGCACTTATACATCAGATTCAAATTAAAACAAACTCCATACCCATAAACACACTAATTAAAGATAATATTATGATACACACCCCTTCGACCACCGCGAGTGCCGATCCTCGCGAGAACAGGAGAAACCTTTTTGAGCCTGCGAGGTGATCTGTTTCACACAGTTCGACACCTCCTTTTCATAACTCTTATGGGCCACAGTCAGAAAATGAGCCCGATAACCCTCAACCTTCTTACACACCTTTACAGCGATCCCTATCGCACCACTCCTTTGGAGATCCCACACCTGTTTTTCGGGGCCGGTTTAACCCGGCCAACTACATACAAGAACCAGTGGGTTTTAACCCAATGGGGCCAGAGGATCATTTCTCCGGCGGTCATGCGGAGGATATGGACGAGGACACGGATCCCGTCGAACCTGCAAGCGGTACACCGAACCATCCCATCGAGATCTCGGATGGATCTTCTTTTCATGGATCACCCTACGGTGGTCCAGACAGCTTTCAGGCGAGGTTTAATCAGCACGAGTGGTACTTCACACCTTCTCATCATTCGTCGCCTCACCAGCAGCAGCAGCAACAGGATCCCTCTGGGGATTCATGATTTGTGGCTGTCACGCCACCGCCTCCACCGCCTCCAGTTCATCAAGCACCTCCGGAACCGCCAAGGCGTAGGAGAACCGGCGCACGTATGTCTGCGCAAGCAGGGGATTTCCACTTTAGCTCTCCCCGTCAATCAAGTAGCAGTTATTATCCGCCACTTCATGAAGACCCACAAATGGGTGGACCTTCACACCCAGTTGCACCGCAGCCACCACCGATGGGTTTTGATAACCCGATTCCGGCATACACTGGTTCGATGGCGTACAACCCGTTTGAGCAGCCGGCTCACACCAACTATAATTACGCTGAAGCCGACCCATACATGGTAGCGGCCAACTATAACGCTCTCAATCCTGAAGGACCGTATGGAGCTCCTTGGGGAGTAGGTTACCCAACTCATGGGTACCAAATACCTGCTAGACCTATAATTCGGCAACAATCGCAGCCGCCACGGTTTTCCCCACCCGAGCGGGAAGAAATTCTTCAGAGACTGGACCAAGTCGAGCGAGACTTTCACAGAGAGCGCAGGGAAAGACAAAGTTTCTTCCAAGGATTGACAAGTTTGATCAAAGGGAAGAGCAAGAAGGACTACTGAATCCTTCAATTGTCTGTTGTATTTTCCTTATTTCAGTTGAGTCCCTGCGTGGGCCTGTCTGGCTGTATTGACCCCTGCGAGGGTATATCTGGTTGTTAAGCCCCTGCGTGGGTATGTCTTTGTTTTGGCCCCTGCGTGGGCCTATCTTTCTGTTAACCCCTGCGAGGGTATGTTGTCTGTTTAAGTCCCTGCGTGGACTAGTATGTTGTTAAGCCCCTGCGTGGGTAAGTCTTTGCTTAAACCCCTGCGTGGGTGATTTGTCTATTAAAAAGTCCCGTTTAGGGCGATATGTAATCTTTTAATAAATTAATGGAATGTAAGTTTATAAATTTCATTTTTGCTATTATATGCATAAATAAATTATATATGAAATAAATTAATTAAAATCATTCCTTTTAAAAATAATCTGCCTATTTTAAATGTTAATTAAGAATCTTAACGGTATAACCTAGCCTCTGTGTCGTTATAAGACCGGGCCAAGATGGTAAGGCCTATTTAAAAGATTCAAATTCCTGTTAACATCTGAAAACATGTTAACGCTCCTGGCAGAAGTGATTCGTTAATAATCACACACGTCATTTTTATATAAGGATCTTTCCAAAGATTCCTAACCCAACTTAATGATCTATGAATCATGGGTTTAAATCATCAATTAAGATGATCATATTTTGACCATACATTGGTAATATAGTGCCTACGGGCCCTGCTCATTTTCATATGAGACAAAAGACAGTAATAGTCTGCGACCCTGTCTGAAAAAGGTAAAGAACTATGTTCAAACCTTCATGCCTTGATTCTCTGAAATCATGGCTTATAATTTAAAATGTCCTTATGACTAGGCCTTATGTGCTAATAACTTTGATATTGTTTATAATTAGGATAAATTATAATAGAAATCCTAAATTAATGCGAGTAACAAATTAACCAAATATGGTTTATGTTTACCATGGTTAATGAATTACCCTAAGGGGCAATTCCATAATAAACTCTCAAATAAACTGTTGTCATTGTCTTATGTAACAGTTCAAATTAAAATGGCTGACTCGGACGAAATTAATAGTCACCCAAGGGAGAATAATGATAACGCCCGGATTAATATAACGGGTGCTAAACTGAAAGCGTTAGTAGACGACGCAGTTACAAAGGCCTTGGAGCGGCAGTACGAAGAATATAGTGGGACTCAAAGTAGGACCCTATCTACACCGCATTCAAAGCCACCTTCCAAGAAGGAAGAACCCAAGAAAGATGATGATCGACTCTCCTCAAACCACCACAGTGCTCCATCTCAACAAATTGTACTAAATCAAGAACCCCGTAATAAGGGTTGCTCCTACAAATACTTTGTTTCATGCAAACCCAAGGATTTCACTGGGGAAAAAGGAGCCATTGACTGCATGACGTGGTTAGATGAGATGGACACAGTTGTTGATATCAGCGAGTGCCCTGAGAAAGATGTGGTGAAGTTTGTGTCACAATCGTTTAAAGGCGAGGCCTTAGCCTGGTGGAGATCACTGATTCAAGCCACTGGGAAGATCCCATTGTACAACATGTCATGGGAACAATTTGTTGCCCTCATCAGGGAAAATTACTGCCCTCAGCATGAAGTTGAGAAAATTGAGTCTGATTTCCTATCGTTGGTTATGCAGAACCTTGACTGCCAAGCTTACCTCACGAGCTTTAACACAATGTCCCGGTTGGTTCCGTATCTGGTGACCCCGGAACCAAAAAGAATAGCTCGTTTCATCGGGGGTTTAGCCCCAGAAATAAAGGCAAGCGTGAAGGCCTCTCGGCCAGCTACTTTTAGATCTGTAGCTGATATATCTTTGTCCCTCACACTGGACGCGGTCAGACAAAGATCGCTGAGGAACAAGGATGCTGAGAAAAGGAAACGTGAAGATGACAATTCACGTAGGTCAAACAAGAAGTACCGAGGGAGCAACGACCACAAGAAAGGGTCTGAGGCAAAGAAGGATGGGCACCAATCTGGTGATGTAACACCTCAAAAAATTCACGTCCTATAAGGTGTTGACACGTGTCATAAATTTTGAACGTGTGATAGAATGCTATGAAAGGACTAAAGTTGACAAACATGGAAAGTATGTGAATATACGTATTCTAAGTGTCAACTATGAATAAATATACTTCATAATAACCCTACATGATGTTTATAACATCAAACGAATAAATCATGGTTCATACGAAACTAAAAGTGAGAGATTTCAAACTACAGGGGGTTAAATGTGTCAACATGTTTAAAGATATACCTCTGAGTGACCTTTTGACGAACTCGAAGCTTTGTAAATGTTAATTATGCTCACTAGAATGCACGATTAAAATTTCATAAAGTTTCGTTAACGTATGAGAAAGATATGATCAAATTCGTGTGCGAAGTGTTAAAGCGTAAACGTTGGAAGTTAGGACTTTTCGGGCGATAATAAAGTTACCCGGGGACCTAACAAAGTAGGTATATGTTTTAAAGCCCTTATGGATCAACATTGAGGGTTAAAATGCAAGAATCAAGTGTCTAACCGGAGTTTGAAGGGGCAAGGATCAAATAGCAAAATCAAAAGAATGAAGATCTGCTGCAGGTGGGCCTCGCGCCACGCGAGGAGCCCCTCGCGCCACGCGAGGGGGTGCCAGATCCTGAATACGTTTTCTTGGCTGCCCTTGCTCTTAGACGCGATTTTAAACCGATTTTTCACTTCACTTGGCCCCTAAAAACACCCCCTACACACTAGTAACAAGTGTTGATTGATTGTGGTGTGTGCTAGACTTATTTGTCAATCAAATGTGGTGTGTAAACCCACTATAAATAGGCCTTCAAGTTCACAACACTTCTTCACACTTCATCTGCATTTGTGGATCATTCTGGAGCTCAAACCTGCTTCCAAGTGATCATATCTCGTGCATAGGACTCTTGTAAGTCTGCTAGTCCTTGTTTGTTTGAGTTTAGCTTAGTTAATTAGCTAAAAGTCAAACCGTCGTAATTACGGTTTGACTTCTAGATTAGTCAATAATGACTCAGTCATATCTCGAATTAAAAGTGGTTATAAGTTGGTATTTATGTGGGTAATAAAACCCCAAAAGGGTTTCCCCTGATCACCATCCTAACCAGGTCAAATGTCGGGTCAAACTTTTAATTAAAAAGTCAGCATAATGCTTAAAATGTCATTTATGCATAATTAGCTATCTAGAACATATATTACCTGTTTGACCATTGTTATAACTTAGTAATTAGTGTAAGAACATGTCTAAACATGTTCAACCCGACTATTTCCTGTTTAGACCCGGTTCGGAACCGAAAGTCACATAGTTTGACTTTCACTTTGACTTTCAGTTCTGACCCGTTTAGGCATGTTTTAGAAATGCCTCAAAGCTTTAATTGGATTAGGTTACATGTTAGAACAACCCTCTGTGATTATACACCTTGGTTCATTAGTTATCCAATTAATATGCATGTTTCCGTTAATTGCTCATATGTTGACCATTATGCCCTTATTACCTTAAAACATGATTTATGAAAATATAAAAGTGTAGAAACCTTAAATATTGATATATAAACTTGTATGCCAAGTTTGACATCATTTTGACTTATAGATTAAGGGTTATGCTCATTATCGCAAAATTAATGCTTTATGTTAATAAGACGGCGTAATTAGCATATAGCCTACTTAAACATACTTTTTGATATCAAATCTTTTACCCACTGATGTAATATATTATTTTGGGATTTTTAAACATTTTTAATTAATTTTAGGCTGAGCATAACTCATAGTCGTAGGCTTAATTCGGTAATTGTCGGTTTTGCCCTTACGGGCCATAAAATGAGTTTTACATATTTAAACGACTCCAAACCTTTTGCTACTGATCACATATGATAAATAAATTATTTTAAGCCTTCTGGAAATATAAAAATATCAGATTTAAGTATCGAACCCGAAAATGACCTTCAATCGCCTTAATTAGCGTTTTAACGCATAGTATGTTTTAAAATCATATTGGACATACCCGGGTTGATACCTACTGATATATAAGGCAAATTAGGATATTTTAACAGTAAGCAAAGGTTGACAAACTCAGACTTCATTTTTGAGCTTTTCGGCTTATGTGAAATTACCAAAATGCCCCTTCGGTGCATAGTTTGGTTATAAATGATATATTTCACATATATACTTCACCCTACTGTTATAACTCATCAAATTGAGTATGTTTGATGTTTATATCAGACCTGTAACTCAGTTAAACATCTAAACTCTTTTACAACTTTTAAAAATGACCAAACTACCCCTACGGGGCATAGTTTGTGTTTAATTTCATTTCGGGAATAATGAAAGACATCCTACTGATGTCACAACATATTTGAAGCATATTAACTTAGGAAATCTGTATATGGCTCTTACGGATACCCGTTACGCTTATCTCGCGTTCGGTTCGGTTTATGTAGCAAGTTTACATAAATTAGCCGAAACGGGTCAAACCTTATCATTTTTATCTCAAAATCCAGAATGTGTTTAGTTTACCCATATTATACAAGTCTCCAAACTTGTCGGGTCTAAATCACATTCTATTCCGGTCTTCGCTTAATCATGCGTTCTGAACCGTAAACCTTTCCTTAAAACTAACCGGTCTAAGTTACGACTTAAATAAGACCCGTTAGGAATTTAATAGGTTAATAAAACCTTCGTTCCAGATTGAGAGCCCCAGTAGAAGTACTTGTGCTTGCTGATTAGAATATACGGCTGAGTATAAATTGCATTGCTAGCTCAGGTAAATACTTTTAACTTATTTTCCCTTATACGGGCTTGGGATACGGTATTATGAAAAATACCGCTTGGTCGGGTGTAGAAACCTTTTAATCGGAGATGATTAAATTGCATAATCCCGTTTTAATCTGTATTGATTGATAACAAATAACATTGGGGGTTAATGACCGTGTCCTGGATATCCTTGGCTCATTTTAAAAAGTGAATGGCCACGACGTAAGCACAAGGTGTAGGTAAAACACCTCCTGTTGCATATGTATAACGTATACTCACTCGTAAGGGTAACTTCTTGTGAGATTATATTTGTGGTGTGTCGATTAATCTTGTCCGGCTTGTATTGTATAATCACCGGCCCTAAATGTTGGACAACCATGTAAATCGGATACAAGATTTTTATTAATAAAATTGTCCCAAGTATAAAAGATTAATTTTGCCTCTGTGCATTTTAATCAATGTGTCAAGATATTTTGTGCCGTTTGCACTCGAATCACTTTTCAAACTCTTTTTCCAAAATGAGTCAGTTAATTGTATTTACCAGTGTAAACTGACGTATTTTCCAAAAGGTTAAGTGACAGGTACTATACGTAATTGGCTGGGAGCTCAGGGCGTCACTAGGGAATCTTGCAAGTTCTAGATGCCTAAAGTCTGTTGAACAGTTTTCTTTTGTTGATCCGCCTGTGGATCCTTTGCCTTCCGTTGTAATACTTTGACATTACTTATATTCGGAATGTAATATATTTATCTTTTGCTTCCGCTGTGCATTATTATATTGTGTTGTTTGACCATGATGTTGCCAACCACGTCACGATACTCCCCCACCGGGCCCACCGGTGACACGTGGAAAAATCGGGGTGTGACAGGTGATAAGCCCAAGTGCAAGATCTGCAAGAAACAGCACTTCGGGAAGTGCAGGTTAGAATCGAACTCGCAGACTCAGTCGAGAACTTTTGCTTGCGGGATATGCAAGTCCAAGGAACACAAGACCTTGGATTGCAAAAAGTTAAAGGATGCAACGTGTTACAGTTGCAACGAGAAGGGGCATATCAAGACTAACTACCCAAAATACGCAAAGAAGGCTGATGAAGGAAAGAAGACCAATGCTAGAGTCTTCAGAATGGATGCAAAGGAAGCAGTACTGGATGACAATGTGATAACAGGTACATTCCTCATAAATGATGTCTATGCAAGAGTAGTTTTTGATTCAGGCGCAGATAAATCATTTGTAGATAATAAGTTTTGCAAATTGCTGAATTTACCTGTTAAAACCTTAAGTGTGAAATATGAGGTGGAGTTAGTGACGTGATGTCGTGGTCACAATCAAATTTAATCCAATTACTACTAAGTAGATAGCGGTAAGTGGGTATCGAACTCAGGGAGTATGTGGAAAGTGTGTTGATTTTATAGCTTTGCACCTTAACTAAAATTAACCTAATTTGCAAAAAGTAGATATCAATAATTTGGATTGTTTGATTTTTAAACTAAATTAACTAAATAACTTCAAATCAAAGGTTGGTTGTAAAGTAGATTAGGAGAAAACAATGACCATCTTAGGATTCAGTTTCTTTTAACAATTGTGTGAAATTCCAACTAGAAAGAGTTACATAGACATAACTCGTGCATAAATAATCGAAGTGATAAAAGGGAACAAAGTACTCGGATTATATAAACGCGAGGTTGTTTCCCGATGATCAATTAATCAATAACCAACCCTAACCCTTCCCGTGATATCTCGATTGCCAACGGCACCAAGAACGTACGATAGAGACTAGAAATTGCACTATCAATTAACAAACTACAATCAATTACTCATACACCATGATAATCAAAGCAACACAATGTTATCATGTAACATTCCTATTTTTATAAGAATTATAAGTTTGGTTAAATTTATTAACAACTAGTAATTAGTAACTAGTTTATTTTTATAAATAAATATTAAACCCAAATAGTTTTAAACACTATTTTATATAAATTGGTTGAAATATTATTCTAATTAAATTGGCCTGTATATGGGTGACATTTCTAATAAAATAAAAGTCTATAAAAACTTATATTATTAGACGGGTAGTCTACGGGTAAGTTGACTATTAGAAATATGAAGTTTCTAGACGGGCCTAGAAACCATATAATAATTAAATTATAAAAATACATTGTATTTTGAACCTACTCTATTTTTAATAAAACTTAGACCCAAATGTAGACAAAAATATTCTCGTTCTAAAGACATATTTATTATTTTCTAGAACGCCATATTTTAGAAGTTATACGTGCCGAATAAGTGAATCAATTAAATTAATTATAATAATATAAATAATAAAAGTTAATTTTATTCAATCGAAATTGAATGCTGAATGTATCCGTGTAATAAGAATAAAATAAATAATAAAATTTACCTTAGAAATTCAAATGGATTGAAATGAATTTGTGGTTGAACACGTCTCTCAAAAGATGAGAACAAAAATATAATAATATTAAAAGTACTCTAGCATTAATGAAAAATGGCAATGTGGCTTTCCTTCGGGTATACTCAATCACATTATAAATAGGAGATGTTCAGCCTACAACTTTGCACAGTTCTTCCTCCAACTCCCTTTATGTCGCCAATCTCTCCTCTCAAAAGTCTATACTTTTAAATTTTATTTTATTTCACCCAATAATAATAATAAAGCCCTACCCCGTTTTAAGTGTTTTAACTCCCGATCATCGCTACCCTTTCCGATTGATCTGAGTCTCATAACATATGTTAGGGCTCTGCCCGACTTAGTTGTTGGGGTTCTGTCTCATGACATACGGACAAGGTTGAAATTAGGGGTACTACACTTAACACGAGTGCTTTATATATTTTAATAGCTCAGAAGTTATACCCAATATTCTACTCGGAGGCTTTCTAGTTGAACCCTAAAGTTATAAAGTAGGTCCATTCTCTTTTCTCACCGTTTTATTTCCTTTTATCTCAAACCATAACAACTCTCACCAAAACTATTATTTATTATTATATTTTGTTCACAAGGAAACCCTAATTGAGACACCCAAGTGATTCTGCACAAACCCTACAAATTTCAGAACAATCAGAATCAGGATCAGGGCCCCTAAAACTCAGGGGGGGGGGGGGGGTAAACACTAGTTACGATTATCCTAAAATCTCGCTGTCTAAATTGAATTTCGAGAAACCGTCAACTCAGCAGGCCTACACACACACGTGGCAAAGCTATAGTGAAAAGTACGGACCGTAAGGGTTGAGTCTTACGGTCCGTAAGCCATGTCAAATTGGTGTATAAATAGCAGGCATTGGCACTTGATTTCTGGCGTTCGTTCGACGATCAAATTCAATCTGTACACTGAGTTATATCAGAAATAGTCTCAAAATCACTAATTAGTATAGCGGGGTGCTGCTACGATACAGGGTATTAACTCGATCGCTGCTACGATTCAATGTCCGATCAATGGAAACTATCCGATGGATGTTTAAGCGCTATCCTTTGTCATTAGTCGTGATTCCGACAGGATGTTTGAGTACCACCCGAACTCGGGGAATACTCTGTCATTTGTTGTGAATCCGATGGATGTTTAAGTGATTGCACTTTGTCATTCGTTGTGAGGGTTTTAATCTCGTGAGTTATCGTAAAAGTTGTATTAGTTACCTACCTAGTTCGTGTGCACTAGGTTACAAGGCTAAATCAATAGGCTAAGCTCTGCCTGTATAAATCTGCAATATATCAAGGCTTATCTGTAGATTAAAATTTGCCGTATGAATCTGCATGCTTATAATGTGAGTCATTCTCTTTTTATCAAATTACTTTCAAAAGCATGTTGATTTTCAAGGTTATAATTACATGGATTAAGTTTATGTAATCACCATATTACAGCCGGTATGTGGGGTTTTGTATACATTACTTGATAATCTTCACCATTGGGGCAGCCAAGGGGTGATATGACGATAGTCACAGACACCATTGGACGAATGGGCCAATGGGTCGAGTGACAAAATACTGTGGGTAGTTGGTTGATATCAGAAACATTGTAATCTTCCTTAATACTGTAAATTATAACAAACAGGTCGTTTTATTAAATAGAATGATTCACTCGGTATTTTCCACTGACAAAACCTTTTTAAAACGCGTTTCAGGTAATTGCAGTAGATTGGAGTAAGAGATGGATATGGCACTGAAATGCATCAAGAAGTGGCTTATTTATTAATTAAATAAAATTAAGAAATATTGTTTTATATAATCAAATTTATCTTTATTAAAGCTACCATTGTAAAACATGGGATTATCCCATCTATTTAATAAATAAAATCCGGTGTTTTCTAAAACTCTGATATTTTTCCTAACTCACGGTCCTGATGAAATTTCCGCTGCAATATTTTTCAAAATAAACACCGGTACCACTGGGCTGTTCGCGGCTCCCGATTCCGTCCAGGGTGGGTCGGGGGTCGTGACATATCATTCTAGAAATTCAGAAATAAACACACGAAAGTTCAAGAGAAACCTTCACCTAAGATGATCACCGAAAGTTTTAGCCAAACATAGCTTGGTGAATCATCAAAACAATAAGTTTAGTGTTCATACCAATCAAAAACATAAACCGAATGTTATAAAATTGTTTGGAACCAAGCAAGAACAGCCAAAATCGCCCCCTAGTTGCTAAGAAACTGGCCAATCATGAGATAATCCCAAAAGACACCATAAAACTGATTTAATGAAGCAGTTACAGATTTTCGCGTCGCCTCCACCGTAATTTACGGTGCCACCGTAAATTACGGTGGCTATCAAAGTGTTACGGTAATAGTCTCCTGAGTTACGGTGAGATAAAGGCAACTTTCAGGGCCACCGTAAATTACGGTGGCTACCGTAATTTACGGTGGCACCCTGAATGTTATGCTTTGTTTCCTCTTTCGTTCCACGTACGACCCGTTTATCTCTAATCCTTCCAAAGCTGCGTTTTCTCCTCTTTTAGCTCCCAAAACATACCTAAAACATAAGCACTCGTAGTCATCTAATTCAAGATAATTACGCGATTAAGTGAAGGATTAATTCGTCTTTTAACATGATTAAGGGTTGTCCTATGGACCACCCGTCACATCCCCACACTTAACCATTGCTTGTCTCAAGCAACTCATCAAATCAATTTCAAAACAAACGATCAATGTAAACCAAGCAGAAAGATGTAGTCCTTTTACTAACCCCTTTTTAACACCCAAAATAACACACCCCTCGCTAAATCTCTCCTCTCGGTAATAAGTAAGCACTAGCAATATGAACTAGACACACAAGGGCTAACGGGCGGTTGCACAACTATAGGCTTGTACCTAAATCGATCCTTCTCCTAACAAGTGCCAAACATGAATGCAAATCAAAGGGACTTTCAAGGTTGTAACGTGGCTAGGGTATGGGTAGGAAATGGAATATATATGAAGTAGCGAAACTTAACCCGGTCTTTTTATTACATAATCAAATAAACAAACAACTACTAACTTAACTAATATATACAAGACAACTAAACATCACTTCTTTTTCATTTTTCATTACTTTTTCTCTTTTTCTCTTTTTTTTTCTTTTTTTTTCAAGACAAAGCAAACAACCATACAATGAAGCATCAAACATATCTACATCATACTACTTAACCTACTACTACTAACACTATAAGACCGGGTTAAATTGGGTAAATTTTTAGGTAAGTAGCTAGGGGTAACAAACGATAGGCTTTTAGGCACAAAATTGGGCAACTAAATGTCCAAACCCCCGCCCCTCTCGCAACCATGCTCATATATATAACTTATGAGGTCCAACCCCCCAAATCCCACACTCACACACACTAAAGACGAGGCTACCTAGATGCCCTTATCCTTTTCACATTCATGTCCAACTAAAGATTCAAACCGTATCAAGGCACAAGTTCTAATGCACCCCCACCCGTAGCCACTCTCATCAAAGATAAGTATTATTTATTTACAAGAGTGTGGCTTCAACTCTCACCAAGAATGAAAGGGTATCAAGGGTTGCCGGTGCATTAATTGGGGTTAATCTAGGGTGTTCAAATTCTCACATCGTTTCGCTTGATTTAATTTTTTTTCAAAATCTTCAAAAAAATCCCCCCATCCCCACACTTGGGATACATTGACCCCAATGTATGGTTTTAGGAGGCTTTGATCGCTTAAAACTCTTTCACACCAACTGAAAGCTTCTTCACTCAAACCACAAATTTCTTTTTTTGGATTTTTCATTTTCTATTTTTTTTTTATATTTTTTATATTTAAACATCACACCACCAACTTCCACCAACCCAAACAAAACATCATAATCATACACCACCCAACCGCCCAACCATAAACAAAACAAAACAAAACATATTCACAAATATACAAAGAAAGAACACAACCTGACTAGTAATAGCGTGGCCCTGGAGGTCCAAAAATGGAAGACATCATGTCATTCCATTCGCCAAATGCAAATGACCCGCTACTACTCCCACCTTGCTGTTGAGCTCCTTCTTGTTGGCGCGGGTCGATCCATTGTGAATGATGGAGCGGCGGGGTCGGATACGAAATACTACCATCATAAGGTGGTAGAGATGCATAATCCACATGTTGTGGATCCACAACCACCGGCCGCCCGGCGTGCCAATCTACATGCATTCTTCTCGCTTGATCATCATTGTATCGACTATTCATTTCCAATTCATGGGAATACGCGTGTGTGCGATTCCACCCCTCTTGACGATCAAAACTGTGTTTTAAAGACCGCTCAATGCTTGCACTCATCATTGTATGTTGATCAAATAACGTCCGCTCCGAACCCGACCATGTCTCAAAAATGGATGCCGGAGGACGTTGATTCTCGATCACTTCTTGCATCGTGCCATCATAAGCCCAACCCGGCTCATAGGACCGCTCCGTGTAATCGTAAAAAGCGCCCCCATAACCTCTACCATGGCCCCCTTGGCCCACATTTTCACCACCATGCGGCTCGTCCGCATAATCCTCATCACCACTTGGAACCTCTGCATCACTTTCCGGCTCATCTTCTTCACCCGGTAGAAGATCTCTTGCACCCACCTTTAGTGCTCTCCATCGCTGCCCCTCCGACTTAAGTTTATGGTACCGTTCCGACTGCGTGTACGTCCAACCAATCCCCAACTTGTCTAAAGTAAAAGGCTGATGCCTTTTTGTTGCTCCTCTATCTTCAGACGTTATTGCCTTTTGCTGTTTCATCAATCCCGTAATTATTCGACAATACGGAACGATATCTCTTCCTAACTTGTTTCGGCAAATCCATAGGTGGTTCATGATCAGATATCTGATTAGAAACCACGGAGACCCATGAAGTAGCAAATAGAGGACGGGTACTTCCGGGTACCTCACCTGCTCCTTATCTCCCCTTCTTGGTATGACATTCAAGAGGCAAATCGCCAACAACAACTTTGTTTCGATTCTCAAATTCTTCCGATACAAGACTCCATGATAAGTACCCGGCAAAAACAACGTTGCCAACATGTCATTCCAACGAGGGTGCTTTTCCGGCTTCACCAAAAGGTTATCAAGAGTGGGAATCATGTAGTCATGAGCTGGAAGACTATCATATTTCCCAAGCTTCTTCTGTCACACCCCCAAAATCCACACGCGGAGTACCACCGCTTGGAGGCGTGACATGACCAGGATCAAGCCACCAATCATATTGAACATATAAGTAATAAGTAAAAGTAAATGTAATCCATCACAATACAATTGGTGTTCACTCAAAAACATAGAATAAGTAGCGGAAGCATAATATGAAATCCCAACATAAGTATCAAGTTCAAAGTGTTATAAAGTTTAACGTGGCATCCACGATCCATGTCCCACAACGACTGCACCTCCCGCGCAAGCTCCATGTGTACCTAAGGTCCTGTAAGGCATGTAACAGAAAGTCAACAACAAAGTTGAGCGAGTTCACAGTTGGTTGTTCAATTATAGTAATCGTATTGTAAACCGTATGTTCATTTAGTGAACCATGTTTCGTATGTATTTGTATCGCGGCCCTCTAGGCATGTTTGCGAAAATTAGTGGGGGTTTCCCATGTTTTCTAGACTAGGTATATTTGTATCGCGGCCCTCCCGGCATGTGTGTGAAGTTTAGTATTCGTATCGCGGCCATTCCAGGGATGTGTGCGAAGTTAAGTATTAGTGTTAGTATCGCGGCCTTTCCAGGCGTGTGTGCGAAGAGTAGTATTTGTATCACTAGTCTAGCAGTATCTACAAGTAACCTGCCTCTCCCGAGGTCAGTGGTACGTAATTCCAGTATCAATGTGTGTACAAGTAATCATCCAAACCCATTCCTAACCCCGGGAATCCCATGCCTTGGTAAGAGTGTGAACTCACCTTGGTTTGCTCGGTATGCTAAAGTATATGCTCACAGTTAATCAATCAGGTCCTATAGTGCACGTATACTCAATCAGTTCATGTTCGTAATATTTCACATGTAACTTGCATCACAATATTATCACAAAGTGTGCCTAGCAGTTAGCATCTTGTATCATGTAAACAGTTAATCCAATTCATGCAAATTCATCTTTCACATAATAGCTTTCACAGTTTATTCTAATATATTTATCCAATAACACACTTAACTGAGTTAATAAGCTTAACTGAATTAACATATATAACAGAGTTACATATTTAACAGAGTTAACCTCTGACAGAACTAATAAGCTAACTGAGTTAACAGATTTAACACGTTTGAACAAGTTAACCCACTTAACATACTTAACATAGTTAAAATACATAACAGAGTCAATAAGCTAGTAGAGTTAATAAACTAACGAAGTTAATGGACTAACAGAGTTAACAACTAACATGGTTAATCAATTAACATGCTTGATGGTTTTAACAGACTTAACCAGGTTAATGTATTAAGAAAAGATAACAAGCTTCCAGAATTAACAAGCATAACATGAATAATAACTAACAGTGTTAATTAATTAACCGGGTTAACAAACCAGTAGAGTTACCTACTTAACGGGGTTAACGTATTAACAGGGTTAACATACTAACAGAGTTAATATTATTTAACAGAACTAGTGTGCCAGACACATGGCGAAATCACATCATTAGTGACGAAATCACCCAGCAACGAAATCACCAAGGGTTTTCGTTGGTTTTCCGTTTTCGTCGGGGGAGGGATTTCGTCGGCGATAGTCATGGCGAAAACACTTGTGTTTTCGCTGGTCATGTGTTTTCTTTAGGTGGAATAACAGTTAAGCAAGATCATCTGATAACCCTAATCATCAACATCGACAACAGTTACATATCTCAGAATTTCTATCAGTTGCATCGTCTACAATCATTCAGCCAAACCAACTCATGTATGACTTTAGCAAGTTATTCATTCACATGGACAATCACATGTCTACTGCCATAAATCATGCACTATCTTATTATATGCAATATATTATTACAATCGGCCCAATAGAAGTTTGTTTAGTATATATGTTGTCGGCCATTTACAAAAACTAAATTGACACAATAGATTTTAGTGGGTTCAAAGGCCCTATCATGTTAATCGGCTCTCTGACAATCACGTGGCCCATGTGTATAAGAATTAAGATTGGTTCCTTCAACAATTTGCATGTCACCCAAACCCTAACATACAATCAGTTCAAAGTCATATGCTCATCATCATTGCTTTTATCAAATCCAACATCAATGGCCGACAATTGTAGATGTTCTCATGCTATTATTGGACCAAAGTATGTAGTGGGTTGCAACATTAATCACATGATACATACCATTCTAATACTTCACATCGATTCATCACATATGTCAAACAATCTAATCATACAATTATACACTGATCAAATCATGTATACTCGAACTCAGCACATCAAGAACATCTAACACAGAATATCGGATCAGTTACCTTGAATGTTGCAGACACTAACCAAACCACAAATGATCAAATCAAGGAATCAACTTCGAATGAGAGAAGGCAGCCGTCGGGTTCCAGGAAAAACGAGAGAGAGAGATGTGATTAGGGTTTTTCCAATTATCCAATTCGTGTGCACATATAAAACAGACCCTATATTCAATCACTACTGGGCCGAAGCCCATGAGTTGTTTTCGATACTTAGCAGTGGACAAAAACACTTAGAGTGTTTTCATCATAAGTGTTTTCGTGGGTGGGGTTTTCGGCTAGAGCTCCACCATCTTGTTTTTAATTAAATGATCCAATAATCCAAACAATATACATATATAACATCCATACACATATCATGTATACTACCGTCTACAAACAACACATGTATTGCACCTCAATTAATTATAAAAACACACTTGCAAGTAAGTAACAAGTTAAGCCGAACAGAGACCTTGAAACTCGAGTTGTCATATCTTCAATGTATCAAAAGACATCTCCACCAGAATCCCATGCACTATACCCGTTAGCTTCATGTGATGGCTTTTCATATGTGTTACACTTAAGAGTTGCCATCCATTCTTGTATTTCGGTTATGAACAAGTTGTTTTTATCCTTATCAAAGGAACTCAGCGCCCCCTCCCATCCTAGAGCGCGGAATTTATCAAACACACCAAACGGGCCAAATTGAACCTCATTAACTTCTCTCTCGTAAATAAATGCGGCTGCCTTGTTTTTCAATCTATTCATACTGTCGTGGTAGAGTGTCGATTGCCAATGCTCCGGTTGGTCATCCAATGGACCCGAATCCCATTTTGGCTTTTCAGCCGGGTCCAACTTCATTTCTTCCTCACTTTCACTTTCATCAACTCGCCCCAAATATTGTCTCTTTTTCGGTTGTTGTTCCGGCCGCTTGCCCTTATCTTTTGACGAAGAAGACGAACTTGCTCCGGCTTTTTCCTTTGTCTTAACCATTTTTCTACACACATTAAGGCAAACAACACAACCAAACAAAACAAAATTAGACTCTTTTTCACCAAAATATCCCCACACTTGCTTGTTACTATGGTTATAGATGCTAGTGAACCAAAACTTTTATAAATCTTTTTCAAAATTTGGGCATGATGTCTCTACAATGTAGAGATTCCCAAAAGTTCACTACTTTACTATCAATCCTACATCTACAAACCATAACCATGTTCAAGTAACAAGTAACAAGTCAAAACTATGAACAAGCAAGTGGGTATGAACAATTATAAAAAATAACCTCAATCTTCACAATGCATCATCAAAATACAACAATTAAACTTCCATACCTTTGCTTGAATATTCTAGAATGCTTGTGAAACAAAAAAAACTCCAAAAACCCTTAAAATTTTCGGACTTAGGGTTTGGAATTCGGACCCGAAAGCTTTGTTTTTTCGCAAGTTTCTTCTCAAAATCAGAATGTTCGTGAAAAATTAGTCAAGTTAGACCTAAATTTCACTGGATTTGGCTAGGAATTGAGAAAGATATTAAGCTTGGAGGGTTATGGAGTTTGGGGATTTTGTGGGGAAGTTGAGAGTGATAGGTGAAAAGTAATGAATGAGAAAGATGAAGGGGAATTGTGTGGATGGGGCTTGTTCACGTAATCTGATGTTTTATTATTTTTTTTATTTTTTTTTATATATGTATGTACCTGCAGAAACCGGATTGACCCTTTGACTCGCCAGGTCCACCGTAAATTACGGTGGGACCGTAACTTACGGTGGATGCTGGCCAACAATTCCTACCGTAACTCAGTAGGGTTACACCGTAAAGCTCCAACATTTTTGTTCCCCACCGTAAATTACGGTATTACCGTAAATTACGGTGGTATCTGGGAGTTTCTGGTTCGCTGAAAATGTGAGTTTTATGCATATTTTTTTATATTTTTCAGTTTTTTCAGTTTTTTTTTTGTTTTTTAATTTTTTTCAAAAACGTATAAAAATCACCCAACCCCCTCGAAAGTCCCGTGTTGTCCTCAACACAATGTTAGAGTAATTCGCGACCCGAATATCCCCACACTTGTTTCAAACACAAGATTCAAGCGAGTACGACAAATGTGCAAACTTTACAAAACAAACTAAAATGCTACTATTTACACTACCAAACCTGGGCCTCTCATGGTTGTTCCTCATCGACCGGGCGTAGAATGTAGCCCACTTTGTCAAGCTCCAAGTTGTTTATGTCGTGCCCCTCCAAGTATGGTTTCAACCGGTGACCGTTCACCGTTTGTTGTTTAAGTGTTTGCTCGTCTTGGATGTCTACGTCACCAAACCTTCCAACTCGCCGAACAACATACGGGCCCATCCATTTACTTTTAAGCTTGCCCGCAAACATCTTAAGTCTTGATTTGTACAACCAAACCTTTTGACCCACTTCAAATGTTTTCTTTCTCAATTTTGCATCATGTACCTTCTTGAGTTTATCTTTATACGCCGATGCACATTCATACGCCTCGTCTCTAAGCTCTTCAATTTCACACAATTGTAATTTCCTCATCTTTCCCGCTTCATTATAATCCGCATTGACCGTAGTGATTGCCCAATAAGCCCGATGCGCTAACTCCATTGACAAGTGACAACCCTTTCCATACACCATCCGGTAAGGTGTTGTACCAATCGGAGTCTTGAAGGCCGTTCGGTATGCCCACAATGCATCATCCAATTTACTCGACCAATCCTTCCTATCCGTTCTTACCGTCTTCATGAGAATCTCCTTAATTTGACGGTTGGACACCTCAACTTGTCCACTCGTTTGCGGATGGTAAGGTGTGGCAATCCGGTGATTCACGCTATACCTCTTCAGCAATTTCCCAAAATTGAAGTTCTTGAAATGCGAACCACCATCACTTATAATAACACGCGGAATGCCAAAACGAGAAAAGATGTTGGATTGAACAAATTTACAAACAACCGAATGGTCGTTTGTTCGTGTTGCAATAGCTTCAATCCACTTCGAGACGTAATCCACCGCTACCAATATATAGAAAGCCATTCGAATTTGGGAAGGGACCCATAAAATCTATACCCCAAACATCGAATATTTCCACAACCAAGATTGGTTGTAATGGCATCTCATCCCTCTTCGATATGCTTCCCATCTTTTGACACTTTATGCAATTTCTAGCGAACTCACATGCATCCTTGAAAATTGTGGGCCAATAAAACCCACATGAGAGAACTCGGTAGCCCGTTTTATGCCCACTAAAATGACCTCCACATGCGGATGAATGAGCATGGGTCAGAATTTCCAACACTTCCGTTTCGGGCACACACCTCCGAATAACTTGATCCGGCCCGATCTTGAAGAGATCCGGTTCATCCCAAATGTATTGCTTCACTTGGACCATAAATTGTTGTCGTCGCTTCTTGGTCCAATGATTTGGGATGGCACCCGTGGGTAAGTAATTGACATAGTGAGCATACCACGGTGCAACAAAGGTGGAAACAGCTAAGAGTTGCTCATCGGGAAACGTTTCATTTATTTCACTATCATCGTCGATCCCTTCCACCGGAATCCGAGACAAGTGATCTGCCACTACGTTTTCACTTCCCTTTTTGTCTCGGATCTCTAAATCGAACTCTTGTAATAACAACACCCACCTAATTAAACGGGGCTTCGCATCCTTCTTCTCCATCAAATATCGAACCGCACTATGGTCCGAATAAACCACCACTTTGCTCCCCCAAATATAAGCACGAAACTTATCCAAAGCATACACCACCGCTAATAACTCCTTTTCGGTTGTGGTGTAATTGAGTTGCGCTTCGGATAAAGTCTTGCTTGCATAGTAAATCACCACCTGCTTTCTATCAACCCGTTGACCCAAAACTGCACCAATAGTAGTGTCGCTTGCATCACACATTATCTCGAACGGCTTTGACCAATCCGGTGGTTGCAAGATAGGAGCTTTGACCAAGTGTTCCTTCAAAACAGTGAAAGCTTGCATACATTCGTTAGTAAAATCAAATGGGACATCTTTTAATAACAAGTTGCATAAAGGTTTGGTGATAACACTAAAACCTTTTATGAAACGTCTATAGAAACCCGCATGTCCCAAAAATGACCTTACACCCTTAACATTTTTCGGAGGTGGCAAAGATGCTATTACCCGTATTTTTGCCTTATCCACCTCCATTCCCCTTTCAGAAATTACGTGACCCAACACAATGCCCTCTTGCACCATGAAATGACTTTTCTCCCAACTTAAAACTAAATTTTTCTCAACGCACCTTTGTAAAACTTTTTGTAATTTCGTTGAGACAAGCATCAAAACTAGTGCCAAAAATGGAGAAATCATCCATAAATACTTCAAGCGACTCTCCAACCATGTCCGAGAAAATACTCATCATACATCGTTGGAAAGTTGCCGGAGCATTGCACAAGCCAAAGGGCATCCTCCGAAAGGCAAAGGTGCCATATGGACAAGTGAAGGTGGTCTTGTGTTGGTCATCCGGGTGTATTGCTATTTGATTGTAACCCGAATACCCGTCCAAAAAGCAGTAATATTTTTGACCTGATAATTTTTCAATGATTTGGTCAATGAAAGGTAGCGGGAAATGGTCCTTAGAAGTGGCGGCATTCAATTTTCGGTAGTCAATACATACACGCCACCCGGTAACCGGTCGGGTGGCAATTTGTTCACCGTTTTCATCTTTGACTACTTGAATGCCGGCCTTCTTAGGCACAACTTGGGTGGGACTCACCCAAGCACTATCCGAAATCGGATAGATGATTCCCGCGTCCAACCATTTAATTACCTCTTTTTTAACTACCTCCCTTAGGTTCGGATTCAATCGCCTTTGAGCTTCTCGTGTTGGTTTAGCATCTTCGGTGGTAATGATTTTGTGCATGACAATTGATGGACTAATTCTTTTGAGATCGGCAATCGTCCATCCAATAGCTCCCTTGTTCTCTTTTAACACTTCCAACAATGCTTGTTCTTGCGCCAACTCTAAATTAGAGGCAATAATGTCCGGTAAAGTGTCATTATCCCCTAAGTAAGCATACTTCAAGTGGCTTGGCAAGTCTTTGAGCTCCAACTTTGGCGGTTCTTCTAATGATGGTTTAGTACCCGAGCTAATTTCCGCCGGTAAGCCTTCGAATTAGTGAGTCCATGGCGGTCGACCTTCTTTCAAGGCCATGGCATCTTGTTTTTCCTCTTCAACCCGTAGTGCATAAGCATGTACCTGTTCAGAAAAATCACACAAACAAATATCCATACCATCCTCCTCATACTCATGCGGGTTGCATCCATCACCTATATCTGCCATGAAACACTCATCAACACCATTAGCATTAGAATTGTTAGTAAAAACATTCAAACGCATTTTTCGATTCCCAAAAGTCATCGACTGTACCAAATCTACAATCGATTACTGCATGTGCGGTGCTCAAAAATGGCCAACCCAAAATTACATTTTGTTGTTGTTTTGGGTCCGCAGACGAGTAGTCCAAGACTAAAAAGTCAACCGGGTAATAAAATTCATCAATTTTAACAATTACATTTTGAACCATCCCTCGAGGTAACTTATGAGACAAATCGGCCAAAACAACCGTTGTCTCCACTCTAGCTAACGGACCAAAATCATATTGGTCATATAAGCCCCCGGTAAAATGCTAACTCCGGCTCCAAGATCTAGTAACGCCTTCGCCATTTGAAAATTACCAACTTGTATGTTAATTAATGGCGTACCCGGATCTTGGAGCTTAGGAGGAAGCTCCCCAATTAAAACCGCACTCAGTTGCCCGGTCAAATCTACCCGCTTAGGCATTTTCTTCTTTTGCCTCTTTTGTGTACACAATTCTTTAAGAAATTTTGCATAGGCGGGTACTTGTTTTATTGCATCAAGGAGTGGAAGGTTAATTTTAACTTGTTTAAACATGTCCCACAACTCTTCTTTTTGGGGACCTCTTGGTGCAATAAATTTTTTTCTTCAAAATTTGACGTGATGTCGTGGTCACAATCAAATTTAATCCAAATAACAACTAATAGATAGTGGTAAATGGGTATCGAACTCAGGGAGTATGTTGAAAATGTGTCGATTCTATAGCTTTGCACTTTAACTAAAATTAAACTACAATTGCAGAAATTAAAATTCAAGAGTTGATTGTTTTGGTTTTAAGACTAAGATTGCTAATTGTTGATGCAACAAATATAAGACCAACGGTAGTAGCCGGGCTGGTTAGGCAAAAGGGTTGAAGGGTTCAACTTTGCCTAACGCAGGTCGTGGGGTCCCCCCACGTTTGCAAGAAGTGGAAGGAGGTTCACTAGTTTATTGTTGTTGTTTGTTGAAGTTCCTCCTCTGAAGTTTATTCAGATTCGAATATGGGAGCAAACGGAATGTGTGTGTTGGATGTGAAAGTGAGTGACTCGCATAAAGCAAGTACTCAATGTGAATGGCCAGAGTTTAAGGAAACAGGCCTGGCCAAGAATGTCTCAACTCAGTAAATGAAGTGTCACTTATATAGGAGAAGACATCTCCCAAAGAGGCATTCATTTGACTAGCGACCTTGCTTGCAGCGAGGGGCTTGCCCTTTCGGGGGTTGAAGCCTTTTGACCCCTGGATAATAGCGTGTGCTCTGCAGACCTGCATTGCTTTTGCGGCTGTGGGTTGGTGAAGCAATCCCTGGATGTGACTGGCCACTGTTTTCGCATTGCTTTTCCCCATCTCACAGCTTTTCAACCATTGAACCATTTAACCCTTTGAGCGTTTTCATATTTAGTCATTTTATTTAGTCTTGGGCTACCCCCGTCACTAATTAAATTGCAAATTGAGAATTGGTTTTGTAAACAATTTAGAGACCAATGACCATCCTAAGTTTCCGGTTTGCTTTGACACTCATGCTAATATTCAACTAGAAAGAACCACATAGACATAGTTCATCTGTTATTACTTGTCGTGATGAAAGGGAACTAAGTACTCGGATTCCTAGAACGCGAGGTTGTTACCCGATGACCAATTAATCAATACCCAATCCTAATCCCGCCCATGATATCTCGATTGCCAACGGCACCAAGAACGTATGGTTTAGACTAAGATTAACATACAAATTAACAATTTACGAACAAGCAAACAACACACCATAATAAACAAACCATCATAGCAAGTCTATTATTCTAGAAATAAGAATCAAAACACAAATGTCTTAGACAAACCTTCAACCTAGGATGATCACCATAAGTTTAGCCACTCATGACTTGGACAATCATCATCACATACATATCAATGTTCATCGGAATTAAAAACACTAACAAGATGTTTAGCAATTGTTTCCAAGCACCCAGAACACCCAAAATTCGTCTCCAAAGTGTATGTAACCGACTAGGACTGATTGGATTTGAAAAGACACAATAAAACATCATAAAATAGGGCAGTTACACATTTCTCGCTAGCCTCCACCGTAAGCTACGGTGGCCACCGTAGCTTACGGTGGCTTGGAATGGCTTACGGTGGGTCTCTACTGCCTTACGGTGGAAGAAAAATGCTGGGGGCTACCGTAATTTACGGTAGCTACCGTAAATTACGGTAGGCTTCAGCATGCAATTTTGTTTTCAGCATAACTTTTTCGTTTCAACTCCGTTTTCTTCACCGTTTTCGCCTACGTTCTCGTAATTTCGTCCTCTATAATGCTATCCTCTTAATTATTCCATACCAATAATTGATTTTTTTCATTTATTCTCCATCTTTCAATCTCCAATCCAGTCGCGCCTATTCGAAGCTTCATTTCCACACTTTTAAGCTCCAAATGTACCTGAAACACAAGCAACCGTAGTTATCTAATTCAAGACAATTACATGATTAAATGAGGGATTAACTCGTCTTTTAACATCATTAAGGGTTGTCCTATGGACCACCCGTCACATCCCCACACTTAACCATTGCTTGTCCCAAGCAACTCATCAAACCATTTTCAAAACAAACGATCAACATAAACCAAGCATAAACATGTAGTCCTTTTACCAACCCCTTCTTAACACCCAAAATAATGCACCCCTCACTATGTCTCTCCTCTCGGCAACAAGGAAGCACTAGCAACTATGAGCTAGACACACAAAAGGCAAACAGGTGGTTCACAACTATAGTCTTGTACCTAAATCGGTCCTTCTCCTAACAAGTGCCAAACTTGAATGCAAATCAAAGGGCTTTAAGGTTGTAACGTGGCTAGGTGTACGGGTAGGAAATGGAATATATATATAGTAGCGAAGGACTTAACCCGGTCTTTTATTACACAATGAAACAAACAATAAACATGACATAACTTCTATATACAAGACAACTCAACATAACTTTTTTTTTTTCTTTTTCATTGCTTTTTCACTTTTTTTTTCTTTTTTTTTCATTGCTTTTTTTCTATTTTTTCTTCTTTTTTTTTCTTTTTTCTCTTTTTTTCAATAAAATATTCAACATAACACTATAACATATCTACACACTACTAAAACAACTACTAACACTATAAGACCGGGTTAAGTTGGGTAAATTTTTAGGTAACTAGCTAAGGGGTGACAAACGATAGGCTTTTAGGCACAAAATGGGCAACTAAATGTCCAAACCCCCGCCCCTCTCGCAACCATGCTCATACATATAATTAATGAGGTCCAACCCCCCAAATCCCACACTCACACAAGCTAAGGGCGAGGCTACCTAAGTGCCCTTATCCTTTTCGCATTCATATCCAACTAAGGACTCAAACCGTATCAAGGCACAAGTTCTAATGCACCCCCACCCGTTGCCACTCTTATCAAAGATAAGTATTATTTATTCACATGTGTGGCTTCAACTCTCACCAAGAATAAAAGGTATTAAGGGTTGCCGATGCATTATTTGGGGTTAATCCAAAGTGTTCAAATTCTCACATTGTTTCACTTGATTTAAATTTTTTTCAAAAACTTCAAAATTCCCCCCCATCCCCACACATTGACCCCAATGTATGGTTTTGGGAAGAGTTGATCGCTAAAACCCTTCAACATCAACAAAAGCTTTAAATCTCAAACCCCAAATTTCTTTTTTTTTTATCATGAAGCAAACGAACGAACTAACTACCAATATTTCTAAGCTAAAGAACATAACAAGACTAAGGAAATAGTACATTGACCTGGTGAAGTTTGCCACAACAGATGTTGTAGATAATCCGACTTCCTATCACCACCTTCACCCAAATATCCGCACATCTTCCCCACACTTGAATGTCGCCATGGCCTTGAAACATAGAAAGATAAAAACAACAAGATCAATATAAAACCCCGGGTTGCCTCCCGAGCAGAGCTAAGTTTCAAGTCTTCAGCCAGACCGTGCCACCACCATTTATGGTGGCTCAAAGAATCGGTTCCTATCACCTCCCCCACTGTAGCTTGTCATTGGGCAAAATGCATCCGTCTCATTTTGACTCGGTGGGTAATCAAATACACTCCTGCTTGAACCCATATGTGTTTCTTCACGGTCCGGTGGGTGCTTTTTTCTCATTCTTTGAAACACATTTTTCATACAATCACTAGACTCACCACCCTTCCTCTCAATGGACTCATAACTAATCACTCTAGTTTGAACATCAAAGTACAACCTACGGTTCTTTTCGGTCATGGTAATAATCTCGTCTCTACAATTAATTTGAGCATTTGCTGTGTATAGAAACGGTCGACCTAAGATTACCCTTTGTTGTGCTGCCATGTTGGTAGAAGCATAGTCCAGAACTAGAAAATCCACCGGGTATTCAAACTCTCCCAACTGAATCTTAACATTCCTAACCATTCCCCGTGGACGCCTCCAACTTCCATCCGCCAAGCTCACCATGGTGTCTATACCTTCAAGCAGACCAAAGTCGTACATATCGTATAGATCGCTTGGTAGCACACTCATGCTTGCCCCATAGTCCAACAATGCGTGAGGGATTTTTAATTTTCCCACACGGATAGGCACGATTGGCGCTTCATACTCTTTATTATTCTCGACTTCGGCATCTTTTTCCAAACCTGCATTCACTTGATACGAAGAAGTTAGCAATGTTTCATTAAATTTAGTATTTGGAACGGTGCTTACCACATTGATGTTAATGCTTTTTGTGTTCTTGGGATTTATCACCGTGTCACTTGGTAATTGACCTTTTGCTTTCTTCAATATCGCCACGTCACTCGCAAGTTGACCCATTTGAGTGGTCAACGATTGGATAGCTTTGTCATGGATTTCATCTTTTTGCATACGAACCTCATCCAGTTGATTTCTTCATTGCATCTCCATTTGCATACCTTTCAACATCTCCATGACCTCATTTCCACCCGAAGAGCCTTGACCCAAAGACCCACCATGAACTTGACCCGTTTGATATTGCCTTTGAAATCATTGGTTTCCTTGGAAGTTCAGGTTGACTTGATTTAACGGATTCCCGTAACCGGGGTGGTAAGTATTGGAATTCATGTTGTAATTTCTACCACCCCCTCCTTGCCCTTGCAAAGCATTTACCTCCTCATATTGCCCTTCCACTCCTTGGAAATTTTCAGCCGCATGCCCTATCTCATTACAAATTGCACAAACATCATAAATTTGATTAGAAGTTTAACATTACCATCGTCTACCGCGCGCACTTGAGTTCGGGTAATGGCCGGTCGCGCTCTCCTTGATGCTTGAGCCTTCCTCTTTGACGTGATTGCCATTTGCTCCAAGAACTCCCAATCATCATGCTCGTAGTTCGTACCGAAAGACCCATTTGTAATAGACATTAAATCGCGAGCATCTTCGGCACTCAACCCTTCATGGAAGGCATTCATTAATTCCCAAAGTTCAATTCCATGATGAGGGCAGTTCTTGATCATCATATTGAAACGCTCAAAGGTTTCATGAAACGTTACGCCTTGTTGTTGTTGAAAACTCCTCAACCCCTTCCTAGCATCGTTGGTCTTTTGAGCGGTGTAAAATTCATCTAGGAAAATTTGTTGCATCTCCGCCCAAGTATAAATAGATGCTGAAGGCAAAGTGTAGAACCACTTCTTTGCGTTGTCCTCCAAAGAAAATTGAAACAGGACTAACTTAACATCATCAACCGAAAAACCTTGACTCCCAAGAGTATTGCAAATTGAGTCATAGGCCTCTTAGTGGAAATACGGTTCTTCTGTTGCTAGCCCTTTATATTTCGGTAAACTTTGCAAAGAATTTGTTCTCACTTCAAAGGTTCCCCCTTGGTTGTTGTGAGGGATAACCACCGGAGAAGGGTTTTGAGTAATTATCGGCCTAAAATGTGCTTCAATTCCCCGTGCATGTTCCCTAAGATGCCTTCTTGGTACACCCAATCGACTCCTTGGACGAATAGGACCCATTGGTCTTGGTATATGCCCTTGTGGTACGAACGGTTGTTGAAATTGTTGTTGTGGCATCGGTGGGTGTTGAATTGGCCTTTGAAATTGTGGTTGTACATTTTGTGGCCGAACTTGTTGCAATGGTATAGGGCGTTGCATTGGTGGCCCTTGTTGCCTTGGCCTAATGTGTTGTGGTATGAGTTGTTGTTGTGGCATTCCACCAACACTTGCCATTCCTTGAGATTGGCCATGCACATAAGCAAACTCTCCTTGATCACCATCACCCCCATAAGCGTAAGCATACCCGTCTTCATCATAACCCTCAAAATATTCGTATCCTTCGTCATATCCATCTCCCCCTATACCCAAAGTTTGCCCAATTGGAATGGATGAGTATTGAAAACCCGATTGGTTCGATGGTCTGAATGTTGAAGTAGCATGGACAATGGTTGTATTTGGTGGTATTGAATAATGGGAAGATGATTGACCTGAAACTGGGTAGAAATTAGTGAGTGGTGGAATCGTAGTGGAAGGGTTAAAGGAAAGATTGGGTTCAACTTGAGTAGTAATCGGTTGTGTGGTGTTAGATGGTGTAGTGTCATGAGGTGGAGTAGGAATTGTAGTGGAATTTGGTATGGTTGTGTTTGGTGATGGTTGTGTGGAAGTGGGTATAAATGATGAGGTCGTTTGACCCGTTGTGGGCGGTACTTGTGTTTCTTCCATGATGTTTCTTGGTGTAATGGGTGAAGTGGGTGAACCAATGATTCTGTTTTCCCTTAGTAAAACTCTGTTTTGCCTTAGTGTTCTTTCGATCTCCTAATCAAATGACAATGGTGACGCTTTGTGAGAGCCTCTAGTATGCATGCACCTGTAGAACCTGCACACTAAACACCAGTGTAAACCCGAAAATAACAAAGCAAAACTAACAAACTGACACACGTTGCGCACTACTCCCCGGCAACGGCGCCAAAATTTGGCGTGATGTCGTGGTCACAATCAAATTTAATCCAATTACTACTAAGTAGATAGCGGTAAGTGGGTATCGAACTCAGGGAGTATGTGGAAAGTGTGTTGATTTTATAGCTTTGCACCTTAACTAAAATTAACCTAATTTGCAAAAAGTAGATATCAATAATTTGGATTGTTTGATTTTTAAACTAAATTAACTAAATAACTTCAAATCAAAGGTTGGTTGTAAAGCAGATTAGGAGAAAACAATGACCATCTTAGGATTCAGTTTCTTTTAACAATTGTGTGAAATGCCAACTAGAAAGAGTTACATAGACAAAACTCGTGCATAAATAATCGAAGTGATAAACGGGAACAAAGTACTCGGATTATATAAACGCGAGGTTGTTTCCCGATGATCAATTAATCAATAACCAACCCTAACCCTTCCCGTGATATCTCGATTGCCAACGACACCAAGAACGTACGATAGAGACTAGAAATTGCACTATCAATTAACAAACTACAATCAATTACTCATACACCATGATAATCAAAGCAACACAATGTTATTATGTAACATTCCTATTTTTATAAGAATTATAAGTTTGGTTAAATTTATTAACCACTAGTAATTAGTAACTAGTTTATTTTTATAAATAAATATTCAACCCAAATAGTTTTAAACACTATTTTATATAAATTGGTTGAAATATTATTCTAATTAAATTGGCCTGTATATGGGTGACCTTTCTAATAAAATAAAAGTCTATAAAAACTTATATTATTAGACGGGTAGTCTACGGGTAAGTTGACTATTAGAAATACGAAGTTTCTAGACGGGCCTAGAAACCATATAATAATTAAATTATAAAAATACATTGTATTTTGAACCTACTCTATTTTTTATGAAACTTAGACCCAAATATAGACAAAAATATTCTCGTTCTAAAGACATATTTATTATTTTCTAGAACGCCATATTTTAGAAGTTATACGTGCCAAATAAGTGAATCAATTAAATTAATTATAATAATATAAATAATAAAAGTTAAATTTATTCAATCGAAATTGAATGCTGAATGTATCCGTGTAATAAGAATAAAATAAATAATAAAATTTACCTTAGAAATTCAAATGGATTGAACTGAATTTGTGGTTGAACACGTCTCTCAAAAGATGAGAACAAAAATATAATAATATTAAAAGTACTCTAGCATTAATGAAAAATGGCAATGTGGCTTTCCTTCGGGTATACTCAATCACAGTATAAATAGGAGATGTTCAGCCTACAACTTTGCACAGTTCTTTCTCCAACTCCCTTTATGTCGCCAATCTCTCCTCTTAAAATTCTATACTTTTAAATTTTATTTTATTTCACCCAATAATAATAATAAAGCCCTACCCCGTTTTAAGTGTTTTAACTCTCGATCATCGCTACCCTTTCCGATTGATCTGAGTCTCATAACATATGTTAGGGCTCTGCCCGACTAAGTTGTTGGGGTTCTGTCTCATGACATAGGGACAAGGTTGAAATTAGGGGTACTATACTTAACACGAGTGCTTTATATATTTTAATAGCTCAGAAGTTATACCCAATATTCTACTCGGAGGCTTTCTAGTTGAACCCTAAAGTTATAAAGTAGGTCCATTCTCTTTTCTCACCGTTTTATTTCCTTTTATCTCAAACCATAACAACTCTCACCAAAACTATTATTTATTATTATATTTTGTTCACAAGGAAACTGTTAAGATCGGAGGCACTCATGTTTGTGTTTGTTTGTATATTTTGAACAAATCAAATAGATATGAACAGTTTAAGTGCAGCGGAAATGGATACAAACTTTGTAAACACAATTAAAGGAGAAAATAGTATGATAAACAATTGCTTTCCATAGAGTCAAAAGATTTACAAATCAAAGCAAAAGATTACAGATATGCTCACATACTAAGCTCCCCCTCAGCCTGATGCCCCAAGGTTGGTTGCACACAAGATGAAAGGATTGGACTAGAGGAGAAGAACTCGCTCAGTCAATCAAATGTAACAGTACAGGGTACTGTTACATTTATAGGCAAACCAAACCACTGAGGAATCTCAGCTGACGTCACCATGAAAGCGACGTCTAACAGCCTAACAACCTGTATCTACTGACCTTACACAACTACTGATGTCCTAACAACTGATTATAAATACAATACAAAACATGAGAAAACAACTGCTTCACGTTCCACTGTTGTAGCCTAAGCACTGATGCTCAACAACAACATCAGTGCTTTCTTCAAAGGTGATCAGTCCTTGAATGAGCAGTGTTTGTGTCTTCAGCAGCACTTGAGAGACAGCAGTAGATAGAGCAACAGAGTTTGTCTTCAGCAGTCTTTAGGATTATATCAGCAGTTGAAATGACACAGCAGTTGATTATGAGCAGCAGTTATAGACCATCAGATGTTATAATTCACTATCAAGGGGAGAGCAGAGTATAAACTACTGTTTATTGTGAATCCTCTGTTGTGACCTGGTTTTGGCTTTACATTATCTGTTCCTTTGTTAGGGTTCAATCCCAACAATCTCCCCCTGGAACAGATAATGCCAAAACCTTTCATTATTCAGGACCTTTATTACTCATCAAGAGTGTCTTAGCTTGTACTTTGAATTCAGCTTCAAATTCCTTTGCACTCTGGTCATCCTCATCCCTACACAGTGAAAGCCCAAGGAGATCCTGCAAATCTTGAACACTAAGGCCTAGTGCTTCTTTCCTTGATATGTGCTTCACATCGCCATTGGCTCTGACCAAGGTCAATACGTGAGTCTTTTGATCAGACATCCACTTTAGTATTTTTAAGCCAAGTGGGTTTCTTGGGAGAGACTTATTTGCTGATGAGTTTAGGGATAATGGCCTTGAAAACAACTGCAGACTTTCAGACATTCTTTTGAAAGCTTCTTCAAAGACTTTGTCAGCTGCCGCTATATCTTCTGAAGTTTCTTGTTCAATAAATTCTTGTCGTTCAGCTTCTGTCTTGTCTTCAGCAGTGTTTGGAGTTGCAGATTTGTTTAACGCCTTAAAAAGGCTTTGAAGCTTTGTTGAGGTTTCTTCTTTTAGACCCATTTTTGTGATGGTATCTTTGAAGTACTCTGCTTCCTTTTCTCTTACCTCTTCTTCAGTTAACTGTTCTCCCTCATCTTGATTTGTTGCAAAAGTAGACCGGAACAGGGTGTCGAGGTTTCCCATCTTCTGTTCAAGCTTCATCATTTGTTCTTGCTTTTTAGAAGTGCCTGAAACAGTTGTCTTTCTTTTCTTCAGCCTTTTGTAGGCTTCATCAGTCTGCTGTCTTGACCACTTTGATATGGCTTCAGCAGAGTCTATTTTTGCATCCACCAGCTCCTCTTTCTTTCTTTTATACTCAGCAGTGAAATCAGCAATGAGCTTTTTGAATTTGTTCCAGTTTGGAGGATTTTTCTTCTTTGTGGAATCATTCTTGATTCTGTCAATCCTCTCAGCCTCATGCTTTAGAGCGATTATTGGCCATTCTTCAAACTGTTTTTCTTCAGCAGGATAGAATTTTTCTTTCATAATGTAGGCGAGATATTGTTTTCTTAGCTTTTTGCGTTGTTCAGCCTTTTCTTTGATTAGTTCCTGTACAAATTCTTCTATCTGCTTTACTTTTGTTAAGTAGAACTCCAGTCTTTCAGCTGTGCCATCTTCGCTTAACTTATCTTTTTCACTATCAAACTTAGCTCTTGCTTTAGCCTGTCTTGTCTTGAGTTTGAGGTACTCATCCATATCCTCTGGTGGCATGTAGCCTATGAGCGAGGAGAATCTCCTTTTTGAAGGATCTTCTTCTATATAGAATTGCCTCATTTCATTTTTGATAGCTTCAAGTTCCAGTGGATATTTTGCAGCATTAGGATCATGTGTACCCTCATCGACAGAGATTGGCTTTCTTATTCTTTTGAAGAGCTTTGGCTGTGAAGTAGAAGAGGTGAGAGCAGTGGTGGATGACTGACTAACAGCTGTTGAGACAACTGGTGTCTCAACATCTGCTGTCATTACAACTGCTGATATGTCAGCAGTTGTCTTCTGCTTTTGAGCAGGGGATGGACGTGGTGATGTTGGTGGTGATGGTGGTGAATCATCATCTGATATGAGATTCCTTCTCCTTTTTAATGAAGAAGGAGCAGATGATGTTTTGGGTGGATCAGTGGTTGTAGATTGTATGGCAGTGGATTGTGGTTGACTGACAGTGGTTGAAACAACTGGTGCTTCAACCGCTGCTGTCATTACAACAGATGTTGTAACATCTGTTGTCTTCTGTTTTGTGACAGGAGGCAGTGGTGATGGTTTGAATTTAGATGATGATGGTGGAGCAGTAGTTGTAGTGGAGTGTGGTAGAGTGGTGTGTGTTGATGAAATGGCAGCTGTTTGGCTACTGACAGCAGTTTTTGTAACTGCTGCTGCAGCAATTTTTGTAACTGCTGCTGTATCAGCTGTTTGGCTAACAGGTTTTGAGACCTGTTTTTCTTTTTCAGGTTCAATATGAATGCCATGTTCAATTCCCTTTTTCTTCATTTGCTTCAATATCTCCCCCTTTTTGGCATTATCTGTAAGGAGGTCATCAAAGAATAGTAAAGTTGAAGAAGCCTTGCCAGTGGCAATTTGGATACTGGCCTTAATAGCCTTGATATCTGCTTGAGTATCCTTGAACCGTGATTCAACCATGTTAGTCAGCATTTGTACTTGAATGGCATGCTTTTTGTCAGCCATAAGTTGCTGTGCTTCAAGCATGGGTTGAAAAATACTCCATAGCTCATTTGCAGCAAATGCATGTTATGCAGGTGCTTGAGCAGGAACAGCAAATTGTGGTGGGGCAGCAGTGGATTGTGCTTTTTGAGCTTTCAAAATCTCTTGCACCATCGCCTTTATTTCAGCAACTGAGGTTTCCAGTTTGTCAACTATGTCCGTCAATTCCTGATATTTTGAATCATCACCTACTTTAGTAGGATCATCTGAATCCCCACCAGCAGTGGTTATATCAATGTTTGACTTGGGAACTGAGTCCCAAAAGTCACTCATTGATGCCCCTTGTTCTTGGTACTGGGGACTTCTCTCTTCAGCACTTGATAAATCTTTAATGTTACTAGTGGACAAATTAGCCTCACTAGTTATTTTCAGAGGTGCTATGGAAGAGATTGCCTTCAAGGGAGTCTGACTGATGAAACAACTGTCCAAATGTAGACCTGTTGATCCAACATTTGTAGTTGCTGCTCCACTTGAACTACTGACAAGAGTTACTTGTAACTCCTGCAGTGTAACCTCCTCAATCGTTGCTGGGATAGCATAAGTATAAGCATCAGACCCAGTCTCCTGTGGATGTATACTCTCAGTGATAGGTGATAGAGAGGAACTGGTTTGTGTCTGTGCAATAGCAGCTGCATGCAACAGAGATAGCATGGATTGTGGCATTATTATTGGTGAGGGAATGGGGGTTGAAAGAGACATGTCCTTGGGATCAGGACCGAGGAAGATGGATCCGAGTGGATTCAGAGCTTCATATTGTGGTGTCCCTGTGCTTACAACCTGATCCTTTTGTGAGGATGCAGGAGGAGTTTCGGTTATGGGTTGAGATCTTTCTTCCAACTGCTGTGAGGAAGTAGCAGCAGTGGTTTGTGGTGACTTTTGTGTTGTCACAGGCATTTCCTCTGGGATCTCATCTTCCAGAGTTGCCTTTGTTTTGGGTTTGGTGGGTTTTCTGGAAATTTTCTTTTTGGTCTTTTTAGTGGTGGCAGGTGTGGGTTTCAAAGCAGTGGGAGTGCTGCTATGATCACCTGGAGCAGTGGGCTCAGCAGCTGATACCTGAGGAGCAGTTGTAACCACTAAAGTCTGCTCAGGTACCCCTGCTTTTGTTTTTATTGGTGCCATCATCCTTGAAAATGTTTCTTTTGTTATGCTTTTTATTTGACAATGAACACCTTGTTTGAGCAAATTTACATTTTTCTTTTCAAATTTTTGTTCAAAATAATAACTCAAAAATCTTGGAAAAAGTAAAAATGCTTGACTTTCAACGTTTTTCACCATGTCATTGAAAATCTCCTGGGAGTAGTTATAGTTTTTATTATTCAAAATAGCGTAACCCAGGTTTTGGATTTTCAATGGTATTTCGTTGAAAGATGTTGTTTTATTTGAAGCACACATCAAGAGTGTGTGAAATAAAAACCTGGGTGCAGATGGAAAATAACCCTTTTGTAGGGTATCTACCTTTGGTTCTTCTGCATAACCCCTTTTCACGAAATCAATTTTCATCTCGACTTTTTCAAAAGAGAGTTTACCTTCCTGATCGTTGAGATTAAAGACTTCGGAGATTGACTGTGGGGTTATTTGAACTGCTTTATCCTGTATCGAGGAGTTTATGGCTATGACTTTTCCGTCTTGTTTTTCAAGCGACGCCTTTTTCCAAAACTCTCTCTGGGTTTGCAGATATATGGGAGCATTTGCTGTCAACAAAGTTTTGTACTTTGATGCAGATAATGCATCAATGATGGTGTCAAAGGTATGATTATCAGTAGGTTTTGTGAATAAACCCAGATAGTTATGAGATTGTTTGAATGGTATTTCAATGATTTCTTCAGCCGTTTGAGCGGCCTCAGTTGAAGGTGGTGATGATGTAGGTTTTGATTTTGATTTTCCTTTTGACTTCGTCATTTTGATGAAGAAGAATCAGAGAATGATTTTGAAGGTTTTGAGAAGAAGGGTTGGAAACTGCTATGAGAAGAGAATTTTTGGAATTCAATTCGACAGTGTAAAACCCTGTTTGGGGGTTTAGGGCAGGGTTTTATTTAAAAATGATCGCTGATGTGGCAACGGTTATTAAGATCTGAGGGCTAAAAACTGTCCACGTGTCAAACACTGATTAAACGGATGAAGTATGGAGAATAGTTGTTTTAAGAGCCACTGACGTATCAAACGTCAGTGGTTACAACGGTAAAAATTTATGAGCAGTGGATGATTTTTACTATCAGTGGATAGCATATCAGTGGATAAGACACTGATTTTGAACATCAGTGCTTTTCAAGAAAATGAGGGATCAGTAGTTAACTTTCAGCAGTGGACAGTGTTTAGAGATCAGTCGTTGGAACAAAACAGTGATTAGGGTAAATGGTGCAGATCTGAAGAACAGTAGTTTCAGCAACAGTTTTGAGAATTTTCATTCAAGGTTTTGCCACATGTCAATTTTGAAAGACAGTGGTTTAGTACCCCAGATGATGAAAACTTTTTACTAAGGCAACTCATCTTCGTTCAAATATTCAATTAAAACATGAGTACCCTAGTAGTTTAAGCACAGTTTACAATCAACCTTTGAAGTCTAGGAGCAAACCTGAGTTATGATAAAATCTTAACACATACACCATTTCCTTTTGACCCATTTATGAGAACAATAATACCACCAAAAATAAGGTATTACCTTCGGTCAGGAGATGAAACTATTGCCAACAAAAACAAGCAAAAGTTCCAAATATATTATTCTCTAAAAAAAATGAATAATATATCCTGATTATTCAAGAAAATCCTTTGAGAAAAAAATGATTAAAGGATTTTCTGAGAACAGCATCAAAAGGATTTAGTGTAGATTCAGTAAAACACATAATCATATCATTCTCAAGCTTTTTGAAAATGGTCAGTGGTTTTGACAAAAGTGGTAGGAAAACTTTGAACATATGACCACTGAATGGTACCATTTTCTTTGTCAGTTGATTGCAAACATGATTCTCTTTCTAATTCATTTACTGGAATCAAAAACCCTTTTCTGAACAGGTGAATGCACATAGTTGCTTAATGACCATTATTACCCTACTCTTTGACTCATCAGTGTTTTATGTTTATACTCTTTTCTTCTGACTTCGGAAGTTTTGAGATGAACACACTTCGGAGTTTTTGTGAATTTTCTCAATGTATTTTAACATAGTTGATTTTGTCTTTTGAGGAACTCAACCTGTTTTCAACACATAAGATCTGAATAACTAAAGTTTCAATTTCCTCTTTATAGAGAAACAAAACACTAATGTCTTATGAATCGTAGGTTTTGTTCATCTGAGGTTCATACTTTAGCATTTAATGAAAACAACACAAATATCAAAACAACAATTGTAATCAATTTCGAAAAATATAAATCAATCCCGTAATTTAACAGATATGTTTACAAATCTGAAAACTATGAGTGACTTCTGCATGATATCACTTGTTGTGTGAAATTTGTGTGTCATATGACATCTTGGTTGATTTACAGAGTTTTTGAATAACCATTTTGATCATGATTTTACTCGTTACTCTGTTTTTCAACTAAATACAACCAACCTTAGTATCAATGAATTTTGAGCCGAACTGTTATGTCAATTTGACTGTTAAATCGAAATTGACTGTCCTGGCTCTGATACCAATTGTTAAGATCGGAGGCACTCATGTTTGTGTTTGTTTGTATATTTTGAACAAATCAAATAGATATGAACAGTTTAAGTGCAACGGAAATGGATACAAACTTTGTAAACACAATTAAAGGAGAAAATAGTATGATAAACAATTGCTTTCCATAGAGTCAAAAGATTTACAAATCAAAGCAAAAGATTACAGATATGCTCACATACTAAGCTCCCCCTCAGCCTGATGCCCCAAGGTTGGTTGCACACAAGATGAAAGGATTGGACTAGAGGAGAAGAACTCGCTCAGTCAATCAAATGTAACAGTACAGGGTACTGTTACATTTATAGGCAAACCACTGAGGAATCTCAGCTGACGTCACCATGAAAGCGACGTCTAACAGCCTAACAACCTGTATCTACTGACCTTACACAACTACTGATGTCCTAACAACTGATTATAAATACAATACAAAACATGAGAAAACAACTGCTTCACGTTCCACTGTTGTAGCCTAAGCACTGATGCTCAACAACAACATCAGTGCTTTCTTCAAAGGTGATCAGTCCTTGAATGAGCAGTGTTTGTGTCTTCAGCAGCACTTGAGAGACAGCAGTAGATAGAGCAACAGAGTTTGTCTTCAGCAGTCTTTAGGATTATATCAGCAGTTGAAATGACACAGCAGTTGATTATGAGCAGCAGTTATAGACCATCAGATGTTATAATTCACTATCAAGGGGAGAGCAGAGTATAAACTACTGTTTATTATGAATCCTCTGTTGTGACCTGGTTTTGGCTTTACATTATCTATTCCTTTGTTAGGGTTCAATCCCAACAGAAACCCTAATTGAGACACCCAAGTGATTCTGCACAAACCCTACAAATTTCAGAACAATCAGAATCAGGATCAGGGCCCCTAAAACTCAGGGGGGGGGTAAACCCTAGTTACGATTATCCTAAAATCTCGCTGTCTAAATTGAATTTCGAGAAACCGTCAACTCAGCAGGCCTACACACACACGTGGCAAAGCTATAGTGAAAAGTACGGACCGTAAGGGTTGAGTCTTACGGTCCGTAAGCCATGTCAAATTGGTGTATAAATAGCAGGCATTGGCACTTGATTTCTGGCGTTCGTTCGACGATCAAATTCAATCTGTACACTGAGTTATATCAGAAATAGTCTCAAAATCACTAATTAGTATAGCGGGGTGCTGCTACGATACAGGGTATTAACTCGATCGCTGCTACGATTCAATGTCCGATCGATGGAAACTATCCGATGGATGTTTAAGCGCTATCCTTTTCATTAGTCGTGATTCTGACAGGATGTTTGAGTACCACCCGTACTCGGGGAATACTCTGTCATTTGTTGTGAATCCGATGGATGTTTAAGTGATTGCACTTTGTCATTCGTTGTGAGGGTTTTAATCTCGTGAGTTATCGTAAAAGCTGTATTAGTTACCTACCTAGTTCGTGTGCACTAGGTTACAAGGCTAAATCAATAGGCTAAGCTCTGCCTGTATAAATCTGCAATATATCAAGGCTTATCTGTAGATTAAACTTTGCCGTATGAATCTGCATGCTTATAATGTGAGTCATTCTCTTTTTATCAAATTACTTTCAAAAGCATGTTGATTTTCAAGGTTATAATTACAGGGATTAAGTTTATGTAATAACCATATTACAGCCGGTATGTGGGGTTTTGTATACATTACTTGATAATCTTCACCATTGGGGCAGCCAAGGGGTGATATGACCATAGTCACAGACACCATTGGACGAATGGGCCAATGGGTCGAGTGACAAAATACTGTGGGTAGTTGGTTGATATCAGAAACATTGTAATATTCCTTAATACTGTAAATTATAACAAAGAGGTCGTTTTATTAAATAGAATGATTCACTCAGTATTTTCCACTGACAAAACCTTTTTAAAACGCGTTTCAGGTAATTGCAGTAGATTGGAGTAAGAGATGGATATGGAACTGAAAGGCATCAAGAAGTGGCTTATTTATTAATTAAATAAAATTAAGAAATATTGTTTTATATAATCAAATTTATCTTTATTAAAGCTACCATTGTAAAACATGGGATTATCCCATCAATTTAATAAATAAAATCCGGTGTTTTCTAAAACTCTGATATTTTTCCTAACTCACGGTCCTGATGAAATTTCCGCTGCAATATTTTTCAAAATAAACACCGGTACCACTGGGCTGTTCGCGGCTCCCGATTCTGTCCAGGGTGGGTCGGGGGTCGTGACAGAAGGTGGTATCAGAGCCACTGATTTAAGCCTTTAGGTGTTGTGACAATAATACCTAAGTTTGTATAAAAGAGTTAGGAGATTGCTGTTAACTGGTAGCACACATGATAGCATTTAGATTTGAACTTAAGAAAAGATGCCTTAGTATAAGTAGGGCTGGCAATTCTGACACGAACACGATAACACGACACGAACCTACACGAAGTTAACAGGTTTAGTGTTTGGCCTTAACGGGTTTCGTGTCTAAACAGGTCGACACGATAAGACCTGTTTAAATTTCGTGTCTTAACAGGTTAAAACCCGTTAACCTGTTAAGACCCGTTAATGACATGCTAAGAATTTTAATTAAAAAATATATAATATTATATATCAGGTATTTCAATATTGTTCTAATTTTGAAATTCATTTACACCAATTCATGCTCCAAACTGACAAACTCCAAAGTTAACCCTAAAAGAAACTCTCCATCTCCACTCCAGCAGCCGTCATCGACGAAGGACGAACTCACAACCATTGCCGGCAACCATCTCCACTCCAGCAGCCGTCATCGACGCAGCCATCGCCGGCAACCATCGCCAGCAACCATCGCCAGCAACCAATACTGTTGTCAGACGAGACGTCATCGTCCAGCAACCATCGCCGGCAACCATCGCAGGTAAGTTAAATATTCGGTCAGACAGTTAGTGTTGTGATTCATCTGTTCTGATTCGTATGTTTCTGATTCGTATGTTTCTGAAACAGTTACTGTTGTTGTGAACTTTACCAAAACTATGATGTTACTCTTATCCCATTATGCCTTTTTAGTGGATGTCATTTTCTATTTCGAAAGGCTTTTGTCACATCTCAATATGTTGTTACGCTACCATTTAATGTAAACGAACCGATGAAATCGATTTGAATAATATTTGAAAATCGATTTGAAATCGATTTGTATGTTTCTGATTCGTATGTTTCTGAAACAGTTACTGTTGTTATGAGTTATGTTCTGATTCATCTGTTGTTATGACTTATGAGTTATTCAATAGTTACTGATTAAACATCATGAGCGATTCGCAAAATAAAGTGGGGACAAAGAAGGCAAAACACCGGTATGTTGTTGGTTCAAGTGCTTCAAGTAGTGTTGCTTGTTAAAAATCCGAGAACATCTCAAGGTACCCACTTCAAGTGTTTCTTGAAACGTTGCTTGATAAAACTATATGAATGAGTTTATGTCAAATTGTCCATGCCTAATACGACTGTAATTATTTGTGTAGGTTTGAATGTTTGGAATTGAAGAATGAAGATCTTGAGAAAGAAAGGCATATGGGAACTTGAATTTTGAAACTATTTGGATATTATGATTAGACTTTTATGGATTTCGTTTTAAGTTTGTTAAGACATTATGTGTTTATGCATTTTTATGACTTTTGTGAACCTTTAGTGACTAAATTTTCATTAAACAGGTTCCTTAATTGCTAATTTCAAATATGGAATGATAGGTCATGTTCGTGTCTTAACAGGTCGTGTTCGGGTCTTAACAGGTCGTGTTTGTGGCTTAAACAGGTCATATGATATGTTGGCAACATTTTCGTGTCTTAACAGGTCATTTCGTGTAACTTGTTTGTTAACAGGTTCGTGTTCGTGTTTACAGGTTTCGTGTTCGTGTCTTATCGTGTTCGTGTCTTAACAGATCGGGTCGACCCGATATGCCAGCCCTAAGTATAAGCTTCAAGATAAGCTAAGTACTTGTATAAATAAAGTATGATGGGTTTTTAATATACCATAAGAATGGTAATTAGAATATTGCAAGATATGATAAATAAGCAAGAATTAATAGTAATTATTGCTTATTGATATTACTTGGTCTAGAATAAGATATGTTCCGGGAAATACAAGTTTCCTTAATTCTGGATAAAAGCCCTAATAAAAGAGGCACTTTTAAAATACTATTTATGGGAAATACGAAAATTTTCTCCGGCAAAACTGGGTATGGTGTAGCAGACTCACCAGCTTGTCCGGATATACTGAAGTTACCTCTCCGGCGCAAACCGGATAAGACGGGGTATATAATATGTCAAACAAGTGACAAGATTTCCCTAAATAGTATCATGACCTGATATCTGATTGATTTTGGAAATATGAATCTGTTAAATACATTGACCTTATAGAGGGTATGTATAATACAACATGTGAAGTATATGATTATATAGATATGTATATCTATAAGGAATTCCAAAAGTCAATTAGGAATAAAGCACAAGCATATGTGTCTAGATTTTTTTATCAGGAATCTCTTTTCCGATATCAAACATTATTTCGTTTGATCATGTAACTCGTGCAACAATATAAACAATGGAAACTCTTTAAGTTGGGACGCCATCAAAAGTATAAGAATTTCCAATGCATTACCATAAACTATTAACGCAAATAAGAAGCATGTAAAGTTGTGCTAGTGCACAAGAAAACACATGAAACTTAAATTAGGCACGATGACACCAATGCTAATTCCGTCAACTACTAATTAAAAGGAAGCATTTTACCACGTGATCCTACAAACGACATGAATCTCGCTGAGGTACGTTGAAACAATATTTCACAACCATCGGTGCACAGTCTAATCAGAGTCATAATGATTAGCATTGAAAAAGGAGTCATATACCTTTACAAATCCTCTATTTTATTTTTATTCGACATTCCCTGGTAATTTCACTTAACAACGGTTATCACACGAAATTCCAGATAAAAGTTCTTATATTTCTTTCGTTGAAATTCTGACTTTTGCATATAATAAATTAACTTTCGTGTTTCTACTTCCCCTAATAGTCATCATACCATGAGGATTTCTTTCATAGTAGCGAATATTGATCTATTTCATTTCTTGGTAAATCCACACATTACACATGCACTGTTTGTTGCGCATGTGGTTCGTTTGATTTATAAAGACCACTGGAGGACTTCATTCTGATTTGTTATTTTATCCAAAACTCAAATATCATTCCACTTTTTGTACTGTGAACCGCATTATTGCAAAACAATGGCTCTTTGATATCGAGTCAATGAATTTTGTTAAACCATTGAGGTAAAGAACTTATATTTTATATATATAAATTATATTGAAGTATACTCTCATTTAAGTTTACGTTCAGTTATTTATTATTGATAATTAATATTAATTTTATTATTAATAATAAATTAATAACAGTAGTGTTAGTATTATTTTTAGGTACTAGGGCTATTGTCAAGGGCAGGTATTGGATAGCCTAGCGTTAGTTAGGCATGGACTGGCCACCTATGCTTAAATAAGGCAGCACTAACCAATATCAACCATGATAATGACTAGTTAATATATATAAATTAAGTCATCATACTTATTTAGAAAATTTTAATTATATATAAAATATTTTACTTTGTCCTATAAGGAGAAGACATATTTTCATAAAACAAGTACAAGAATTAGAGGGACGAATAAAATTATATAAATAATTGTCTATCACATGTTCTGTGGTAACTATATACCGTAACGCTCTGGCAAGAAAATGACTAATATGGTAGTCATCAACTACGTCGGGTTAGGGGAACATTATAATAAAAATAGTCTCCGTTTTCATTTCTTTACAATATTTGTAAATGCATTCACAACGTTATATGGTGAATCAGGCCCAAATTGTCTGCAATAAGAAGCAGGTAGTGATTAAGACTCCGTCTGGTGAATCACTTACCATTCAGGGAGATACCCGGTATGGACTGCCTGAGCAAGTGACTATGCTCAAGGCCTCTTAGTGTTTAAAGAAGGGTTGTGTCATCTACATGGCACAAGTGACAATTGATGAGCCAAAACCTAAGATGGAAGACATCCCCGTCATTTCTGAATACCCAGAAGTTTTTCCTGAAGAACTACCTGGTTTACCACCAGATAGGCAAGTGGAATTCAGAATTGACATCATCCCTGGAACAGCACCTGTTGCTAGAGCGCCTTACAGGTTGGCACCAACAGAGATGAAGGAATTGAGAACGCAACTAGATGAATTGTTAGCCAAAGGTATCATTAGACCTAGTTCGTCTCCTTGGGGAGCGCCAGTCTTGTTTGTCAAGAAGAAGGATGGATCGATGCGTCTGTGCGTCGATTACCGTGAACTTAATAAGGTCACAATAAAGAATAGGTATCCTTTGCCCAGGATCGACTATCTGTTCGATCAATTGCAAGGGGCAAGTTATTTCTCGAAGATTGACTTAAGGTCAGGCTACCACCAACTGAAGGTTAGAGATGAAGACGTACACAAAACTGCATTTAGGACTCGTTATGGTCATTACGTGTTCCTAGTGATGCCTTTTGGGCTCACTAATGCACCTGGCGCGTTCATGGATCTCATGAATCGCGTTTGCAAGCCTTACTTAGATAAATTCGTCATCGTTTTCATCGACGACATTCTCATTTACTCAAAGAACCAAGCTGACCATGAGAAACACCTTCGCTGTATTCTTAAACTTCTACATCATGAGAAACTCTACGCCAAATTTCCAAAGTGTGAATTTTGGCTTCGAGAAGTCCAATTCCTTGGACATATGGTTAGTGAGCGTGGTATCCAAGTGGATCCCGCTAAGGTGGAAGCAGTTAAGAACTGGCAAGAGCCGAAGACGCCCACAGAAATTCGCAGTTTCTTGGGATTGGCAGGATACTACAGGCGTTTTATCGAAAAATTTTCAAGGATTGCTGCGCCCTTAACTTCCTTGACTAGGAAGAAGATTAAGTTCGACTGGGGACCCAGGAAACAAGAATCTTTTGATATCCTTAAGCAAAAGTTGAGCAACGCTCCTGTGCTGACATTGCCTGATGGTACCGAAGAATTCGTAGTTTACTGCGATGCATCACACACTGGAATGGGGTGTGTGCTTATACAGAAAGGCAAGGTATTGCCTATGCATCACGTCAATTAAAGGTGCACGAAAAGAATTACACCACCCATGACTTGGAGTTGGGTGCCGTTGTATTTGCACTGAAGCTATGGAGGCACTATTTATATGGTATCAAGTGTGTGATCTATTCTGATCACAAGAGCCTCCAGCACCTGTTTAATCAAAAGGATTTAAACATGAGGCAGCGCCGCTGGATGGAGACTTTGAATGATTATGATTGTGAAATCAGATACCATCCCGGCAAGGCGAATGTAGTCGCCGATGCCTTGAGCCGAAAGGAAAGGGTGAAACCCATCCGAATCAATGCCAAGAGCATTGAAATAAAGAACAGTTTGAACGAAAGGTTGTTAGCTGCACAGAAGGAAGCTGTGTTGGAAGCTAATTATCCTAATGAAAAGTTAGGAGTAACTGAGGAACAATTATCTCTTAGCAAGACCGGAATCCTAAAATTGAATGGACGAATATGGGTTCCAGTTTATGGAGGACTTCGAGATATTATCCTCCAGGAAGCCCATAGTTCTAAATATTCCGTTCATCCTGGAGCTGATAAGATGTACCAGGATCTGAAGGCAAACTTTTGGTGGATAGGCTTGAAGAAGTCTATAGCCACCTATGTAGCTAAATGCTTGACATGTGCGCAAGTAAAAGCTGAACATCAAAAGCCGTCAGGTTTGCTACAACAACCTGAACTTCCCACTTGGAAGTGGGAAATGGTAACTATGGATTTTATCACCAAGTTACCTAAGACAAGGAAAGGAAATGATACCATATGGGTGATCGTTGACAGACTGACTAAGTCAGCACATTTCCTACCCATCAAGGAGACCTACAGCTCCGACATGTTAGCCCAATTGTACGTTGATAAGATTGTAGCTCTACATGGCGTGCCAGTATCTATTATCTCTGACCGAGATACTAGATACACGTCACATTTTTGGAAGAGTTTCCAACAATCTTTGGGCACGCGTTTGAATTTTAGTACGGCTTACCATCCTCAGACAGACGGACAGAGTGAGCGTACAATCCAAACATTGGAAGACATGCTTCGTGCATGTGTGATCGATTTAGGTGGTAATTGGGATAACCACCTGCCGTTAATCGAATTCTCCTACAACAATAGCTACCATACCAGCATTAAGGCTGCGCCCTTCGAGGCATTATACGGTAGAAAGTGTAGAACGCCCGTTTGTTGGGCGGAAGTTGGAGATGTCCAATTGTCAGGACCGGAGATAGTCTTTGAAACGACTGACAAGATTGTCCAGATTCGTGACCGTCTCAAAGCTGCCCGAGATAGGCAGAAAAGCTACGCAGATTTAAAGCGTAAACCTATGAAATTCGAGGTAGGTGAAAAGGTATTGCTTAAAGTATCACCCTGGAAGGGAGTGATGTGATTTGGTAAGAAAGGCAAGTTAAGCCCGAGATACATAGGACCGTTTTCGAAGTCAACTAACGTGTTGGATCAGTTGCCTATAAGTTAAACTTACCTGAAGAGCTCAGTGGTATCCACAATGTATTTCACATCTGTAACCTGAAGAAGTGTTTCGCTGATGAATCACTGGTCATACCGCATACAGATGTGCATATAGAAGAGAGCTTAAAGTTTGTTGAAAAACCTGTGTCGATTGAAGATCGACAGGTTAAGAAGCTTCGAAGGAAGCATGTGCCTATTGTAAAGGTAAAATGGGATGCTCGTAGAGGTCCCGAGTATACGTGGGAGGTTGAGTCCACAATGAAAGAAAAGTACCCTTATTTATTTCAGTAAATCTCGAGGTTGAGATTTCTTTTAAGGGGGTGAGGATGTAACACCTCGAAAATTCACGTCCTATAATGTGTTGACACGTGTTATAAGTTTGAACGTGTGAAAGAATGTTCTTGAAGGACTAAAGTTGACAAACCTGGAAAGTATGTGAATATACGGGTTCTAAATGTCAACAGTGAATAAATATACTTTACAATAACCCTACATGGTGCTTATACCATCAAACGAATAAATCATGGGTCATACGAAGCTAGATATGAAAGAAAGTGAGAGATTACAAACTACAGGGGTTAAATGTGTCAACATGTTTAAGTTATACCTCTGAGTGACCTTTTAGCAAACCCGAAGCTTTGTAACTGTTAATTATGCTCACTAGAATTCACGATATAAATTTCATAAAGTTTCGTTATCATATAAGAAAGTTATGATCAAATTCGTATGCGATGGGTTAAAAGCGTCAACGATGAAGTTTAGGACTTTTCGGGTGACAATAAAGTTAACCGAGGACTAAACAAAGTGGGCATATGTCTTGAAGCCCCTATAAGTCAAATTGGAGGGTTCATAATGCAATAAACGAAGTCGAAACAAAGTTTTGAAGAGCCAAGGACCAAAGCATAAAAAAACAAAAATTTGGGATTTGGTCAGAAAGGGTGTCGCGCGACGCGAGGGTCCCCTAGGGGGTCTACGCGTGGCGCGAGGGGTCATCTGTTCCGAAATCTTTGGGTTTTGGTTTGCTAGGTGCTTTGTAACCGACTTTAATCCAATTTTCCACATCTTGGACGACCCCTAAGCAACCCCTAGACACTTAGGGACATCTGGAAGTGATCCATGGCCATTGTTAGGCTTGTGTGTCAACAATCCATGAAGTTTTGAACACTATAAAAGGCCACAAGGTTGCAACCATTTCTTCACACCTTTCTTCAGCATTTCTGATCATTTCTGGAGCTCCAAAGCAGACTCAAGTGATCACAAATCATGCATAGGACTTCAGTAAGTATGCCTAACCTTTCTTAGTTAAGTTTTTGCTTAGTTTTAGCTTAAAAGTCAAACCGTCGTAATTAACGGTTGACTTAACGATTAATCACTAATGGTCCAGTGATTAGTCGAATTGAAAGTAGTTATAAGTTGGTAATTATGTGGGCAATAAACCCTTAAAAGGGCACCCTCTGATTCCCACTCTAACTAGGTCAAATGTTGGGTCAAACTTGTTATTAAAAAGTCAACAGAATGCTAATTTTCCAATTTATGCATAATTAGCAATGTAGAACCCATACAACCTGTTTGATCATTAATATAACTTGGTAATTAATGTAAGAACATGTCTAAACATGTTCAACCCGACAATTTTCAGTAGAGACCCGGTTCGGAACCGAAAGTCGCATAATTTGACTTTTGCTTTGACTTTCAGTTCTGACCCGTTTAAGCATGTTTTAGAAATGCCTTAGAGCTCTAATAGGACCAGGTTACATGCTAGTATAACCCTTTGTGATTATACACCTTGGATCATTAGTTATCCGATTAATATGCATGATTCCGTTAAATGCCTATATGTTGACCATTATGCCCTTTTCACCATAAAACGTGATTTTTGAAAATGTAAAAGAGTAGAAACCTTAGTTACTGATTTATAAACTTGCACCCAAAATTTGACATCAGTTTGAGGTGTAGATTGAGAGTTATGCTCATTAGCGTAATTAGAAAGCTTCTTTAGCGATTAAACGGCATAATTAGCGTATAGCCTATTTAAACCTACTGTTTGGTATCAAACTTATTACCCACTGATGTAATATATTATTTTGGGATTTTTGAAGATTTTTAATTAATTTTAGGCTGAGCATAACTTAGAGTTATAAGCTTAATTCGGTAATTGTCGGTTTTGCCCTTTCGGGCTATAAAACGAGTTTTACATATCTTTTTGACCCCAAACCTTTTACTACTGATTTATTATGATAAATAAATTATTTTAAACCTTCTGGGATAATAAAAATATCAGCTTTCTATATAGAACCCGGAAACGGCTTCTAATCGCCTTTTTAAGCGTTTTTAACGCATAATATGTACTCAAACTATTTTAAACATACAAAGGTTGATACCTACTGATATTTTAGGTAGATTATAATATTTTAATAGTAATCAAAAGTTGTTTAACTCAGACTTCAGTTTTGAGCTTTTCGGCTTATGTGAAATTACCAAAATGCCCCTACGGTGCATAGTTTGGTTATAATTGATAAGTTTCACATATATACTTTACCCTACTGTTATAACTTATTAAATTGAGTATTTTTTCTGGTTACATCAGACCTGTAACTCAGGATAATACTTAAACTCTTTTATAACCTTAAAAATGACCAAACTACCCCTACGGGGCATAGTTTGTGTTCAAATTCGTTTCGAGCATAATAAAAGATATCTTACTGATGTCACAACATATTTGAGGCATATTAACTTAGGAAACCTGTAAATGACTCTCATGATTACACGTTACGCCACTTACGCGTTCGGTTCGGTTTATGTAACTAGTTTGCATAAATTAGCCGAAACGGGTCAAACCTTATCGGTTTTATCTCAAAATCCAAAATGTGTATAATATACCCATATTAAGCAAGACTCCAAACTTGTCGGGTCTAAATCACATTCTATTCCGGTCTTCGCTTAATCGTGCGTTTGAACCGTATCTTTAAAACTAACCGGTCTAAGTTTAGGCTTAATAAAAGACCCCGTTAGGATTCTAATAGGTTATTATAAACCTTCGTTCTAGAATAGGAGGACCAGTAAAAGCTACTTGTATTTGTTGTTTGTGAATTATACTTGCAAAGGTAAATACTTTTAACTTATTTTCCCTATACGGGCTTGGGGTACGGTATATAAAATACCGCTTGGTCGGGCATTAAATCTTCCATCGTATGGTGGTTAATTGATATTGATCAGCCCGTTTAAATTGTTTTGTTTGCTTAAAGCCTTTGGGGGGTTAATGTCCATGTCCCGGATATCCTTGGCGTCATTTTACGAAATGGCCACGACCTAAGCGCGGGGTGTAGGCGTACACCCGTCAGTGCATAAAGAAATAATGTGGTGTGTCTATTGATCTTTAACCCGGCACGATCCGGGCTACTGAACACATAAGAAACATGTAATTCTTTTACAATTTTATATATTTAAATAATTATCCCAAGTTATAAAAGATATTTATGCCACGTGCATCCAAATCAATTTTTAATCATTTTTAAAATGAGTCAGTTGATTGTATTTACCAGTGTAAACTGACGTATTTTCCCAAAAAGATTAAGTGCAGGTACTACTCGAAATTGGCTGGATTTCTTCTTCAGTGAGCACGGCCCGTGTTCAAGCTACTGTTACTGGGTGTTTATAAAAAAATCTGCAGCACGGCCCCGTGTTCAGCGAACACGGCCCCGTGTACAGACTACTGTAAATGCAAATCTAAACTAAAATGCAGAAAAATGTGCGCGCGTTTTAAAAAGGTTTTGAAAAACTGATTAGGCCGTCGATTTTAAGCTTTCTTAAAATCCTTATGTCCCCGGCAACGGCGCCAAAAACTTGATGCGTGTGAAGTGTTATATATATTAGGTGTATATTTTAAGCCCCTTTAACACTTATTTTAGCTAAGTTTTAAATTTATAAAACACGATATTTTACTAACACTAAACACACATATGGGCAAGTGCACCCATCGTGAGCGTAGTATAGTGTTGGCAAGATACCGAGGTCGTCCAAGGACACAAGAGCTTTTAATACCGGTTTATCCTCAACGTCTAATCAAAATAAAAAGTTTAGAAAAAGTTTTTAAACTAAGAAAAATAAAAACTAACTAAAATGCTGAAAAGTAAAATAAAAGAAAAACAGATAGACAATATGAATCACTTGGTTCCGACTCGTATCTAGTGTAACCTTTGATTATTTCCGCACTTTTGCACATAATTAAGAGATTATCTTAGTTATTGTAGTAGGCCCCTATTTTGAAGGTGACGTTACCCTCACCCCAGTAGTTTGAGTCAGCAAGGATACAATCCTAAAAGGGTGGATTATTGGAAGATAATGAATTAAGTTATTAATGCAATATTATGGTAGACCCCTCCTTTGGAGGTGACGTTACCCTCGACTAAGTAGTCTGAGTCAGCAGGGATACAGTCCTAAATAGCCGGGTTATAGTATTAATAGTAGTTAACTTATGAGGGGATCAAAGAGTTTGGACCCCCGCCATCCAATACCGTGAAGCATTGAAGGAGGTCCTACTAAATTTGACCCAGGTCCATTGCAGGACCTCTAAACGCTGAACAATGGCAAGACCTTTACCAAACCGTTCCCTTAACCCCCGACCAGGTAGCCAACATACCTCCATATAGACCGTGGAGATATGAATGGTGAAAATCTTTTATTTTATATAGACAGTAAAATAATGCCAAGACACCACGGACAAACGATAAGGAAAGATCACCTTCAACATAAGTAACTAGTTATTAAAGTCATTAATACAAAACCAAATAAAAAGTGCAAAAGATTAGAAATAAAAAGTATTACACTAAACACTTGGTCTTCACCAAGTGATGTAAGAGACTTAGGCAAACATGGCCTTGATTGTCAAGAACTCTTACGATCAATCTTGGATCCCGAGACGACTCACACACTCTACGATGGACAATGGATGATGGTGGTGGATGATGGTGTTATGGTGGTGGTGGGTGGTGGGTGAAGTGTGAGAGAGGTGGTGTGCCAAGGGATGGTTTGAGCTTGAGCCAAGCACTCCTATTTATAGGCTGAACAGAAGCTTGGGCACGGCCCCGTGTCCAGTGGGCACGGCCCCGTGTCCACATCCTCTCTTTCTTCATTAATTGCAGCTTTGTCTTATTAGTTGACCACGCCCCCGTGTCCGCTGAGCACGACCCCGTGTGCAGAAGAATCTTTGTACTATGAAGATTTGCCTGGATTGTGCGAATCTTATAGTTGACCATGGCCCCGTGTCCGCTGAGCACGGCCCCGTGGTGGGCAATAGAAGCTTCTACCACTTTGTCTTTTCTGCTGACACTTGGGCACGCCCCCGTGCTGGCTGAGCACGGGGCGTGTTCAGGCCTCTGATCTCTTGTTTTGCTTGGGAAGATGCTGTTGTGGGGTCGGGCACGCCATGTCTTGCTCCTTTTCTTGTATTTATGTTAGATTTTGGTGTCTTTTTCCTTCTTTTGTTAATTTGAGCTCATTTAATCTGAAAATACAAAAGGAAGACAAAAGCACACTTTTTCCAACATTAGTACTAAAAAAGGGTTAGTTTTATGCCTCATTTGATGAAATTTATATGTTAATATTTGAACACATCAAATACCCCCACACTTGAATCTTTGCTTGTCCTCAAGCAAAACTCTTTAATATGTGGCTATTTACACTCCCAAATGGAATGGATAGAAAAGAAGGTTTTGGGCTTGTCGTAGAGTGTCGGGATTTCCAAGATTCTTTATTTAATTTTATTTTTATTTATTTACAATCCTATTCGTCATGATTTATTAAAAACTTTTCATAAGATAAATTACTTATTAGGGCATAACACGCCTTTGTAAAATCCTATTTATATACAAGTTCACATACCTCACGGGGATCACTCAACACTCGGCCGAAAATGTATTTTTGTGGATCACTCGAGAGCGGCATGGAACTTACTCCTACCATAGGCTTGCCAAGCAATCAATCCTCCTCCTTTTTAACTTATATACCTTTGTAAATATCAAGACGACTTTGTGGGTTAAGGGTTAGGCTTGGGTTAAAGGTAGGTGGTTGGGTTGGTGGTTAGTGGTTAGTAGAAAAAGGGCGAAAAGCGTAACAAGTGTCGGTTTTCGTAAGACTTTCTATAACTTTTAATTTGATGAAGCTATTTATTCAAACAAAGTTATTTTTTTGATGAACTTGTTTGTTTATTTTCTTTTGCTTCATCATAAAATTTTTTTTTTTGAAAAGTCATATGAAAAACCGAACTTGTTACTAAAACAAAGGGTTAAAAATGAAAAAGGTTTTGGTGGGTAAAAAGGGTTTTTGGTTTGGGTTATGAAATGAAAAGGTTTAGGCTCAAAGGGGCTAACTAGGGGGATTTTGGGTAGGTGGTAAAAAAAAAGAAAAAATAATGGTGTAGAAATAAAAATGTTAGTCCTAATGCCTCCATCATTTACTTACTCGGGTTTAAGTTGGTAAGGATTGGGAATGTATCGTCATGGCAAGTTCTAGAGTCGTAAGAACCAAGCGGCTATTCACACAAGAAACGAAAAATGAGCATTTAGTCAAATGATATGTAAGTGTATGCTCAATAAAGGCTCAAAACTCACTTTTGTGGGAATGGGTTTTTATGTGATCAAGTATATATAATCAAATTTTAACTAAGCTTGTCATGCCTTTTCATAATTTTCTTATGTTGGTTCTTTTTATCACGACGCTATCGGTTGTAAATTCGTAAAAATATAACCTTTTTAAGAACTTGAATTTCCCGAGTTAAAACTAGACAAGAAAGAAAAAAAATGAAAAATTTTTGAAAAAATTTGGGGTGATTAGCGGTTCCAATAGAGTTTTGTGTAAGGCTTGTATTTAGGACTTGCGAGATTCAAGGTTTTAGCATCCCCCCCACACTTAAATTACACATTGTCCTCAATGTGTCCCAAAAATAAGTTTTTAGGTTGATTGAATGTGTAAAAAGGTGTAAAAAGCAAAAATTTTGTGTTACTGGCTACCTGGGCACGTCCCCGTGTTGAGTGAACACGGCCCCGTGTTCAGGTGCCAGTAACGAAAACTTACAGAAGGTGAACACGGGGGCGTGTTGGCTGGACACGACCCCGTGTCTATCAAGGTCTGCAGAAATAAAACAATCAGCAGGTTCAGGGGAGTGGGCACGGGGGCGTGTCTGGGGGACACGGCCCCGTGTGGACAGTCTGCAAAGTTGAAAAACAGGTTTCTTTCGTCTGTTTTCCTGTCCCGGCTTTAGTAGTACTAATGTTTAGCACTCTAAGCCTCGTTTGTACCTGTTTAATCAATGAACACTCCACCAAAACATAGCAAACATCCTACTTTTACCAATATCCAACATCTATGTCAAAGTTAAAAGAAAAATAAATGCAGAAAATAAAAGAAGTTAGGGAAAGTAAATTGTTCGACACTTTGGCACGCAGGCCATTAATTGTTCAAGAGTGAAAAAGGGTTAACCTGGGAAGTCATCAACCAACCGCTTCCTCCTTTGCTCCTCTCGCCTACTCCATAGCATCGTCATCATCATCATCGTCATCATCCCCTCCATGGCGTGCGATGTGGTCTCGTATATATCCAACATCGTCTTGGATCTCGGATAGGTTTCTTTCGATAGCTCCGACCCGGTGGTAGGTGTTGCTCGCCATGTTGTAAGTGTTCCTGGTGCACATAAAGTTTTCCTGCAATAAATCATGCAAACTTTGAAAGTTAGGAAAACCGCCTCCCGAGGAGGATGATTGGCCCGGATCACCGTGGGGTTGGTATTGGTACTGATGATGTTGCGGAGCTTGGAGAGACAAGCGCTTCTTGCGGGTTCCATGCATGACCTTGCATCCTTTGAAAGGTTACTGTCCCGTCTTCTGCCTCATAAATCAGGTTCATTGAGCGGCATATGTGAATATCCACCGTACCCGACCATGGGCTTCTCTCAAATGACCTAGGTATGTGGGAGAAGTGCTTGAAGAGACGGTACACCCATCCCCCAAAGAAAATAGGAGTCGGTGCACTAGCAAGGCGGTTGTGATGCATGTTTCGGAGCATGAGGAACGGAACATCGAGCGGCCTGCGGTTGTGGATGCAGTGGAGGACAACCAAATCTCTTAACCCAACGACGCCACTACTTTCATGCCTTTGGCTAAGAGAGTAGCCGAGAAGCCTATGAATGTATCTGTATAGCGGATCCCTCAACTTCGTACTCTTAGTGCTGCTCGGATTGTAGTACCCCTCTCCAATCTGAGCCCACATGGCTTGGCGTTCGTTCTCACCTACCTCTCTCATCCCTCCAGTATTTTCTTCGTTTCCCGCATCCTCTTCCGCATACAACCCGATAATTGCTCCAAACTGAGCCATAGAGATCGAATATTTCGTTCCGCCACATCAGAATGCTACCCCGTCATTGTCGAACGGGTCGCACCTCGAGTTGAATGTGAAAGTGCTATAGAACTCCAAAGTGCATTCGTGGACGGAACGGGGCCGAGTTGTTAGAGCGACTCTGAATGGTCCCGTGACAATGTTGTTGAAACGGTCAATTTGATTCACCAAGGTTAGCAAGTCCGTGCACGCTTGCCTCGGGTATTCCTCCGGCCTTGCTTGAAGAATCTCGTATCGAGCTCTTGCATCGAGCTCATTGGCGTTAAATCTTGTGAACTTCCTGGCCATCTGCAAGAATACACCAAAAGTTAGCACGAAACAGAAATATTTTCGGAAAAAAAACTGCAAACAGTTGTCTGGACACGACCCCGTGTTCAGCGGACACGGCCCCGTGTCCAGGCGTCTGTTACTAAAAAATTTCATTTTTCGACCCGGTTTCGAAAACTTGAAAATTTTTGGTCCAATAGGTGCGGTTTCCTCCGAAAATGAAACCCTAAGCACCGTTTTTCCCAAAATATCCCGTTTACCCTATCAATTTTATCTTTTTCGGTTCAAGAACAAGGGTTTGGGGTTTTTGTGAGAAATTGGGTGAATCTATGAACAATACAAGTGTATTTACTTCCCTTAACACTAATCTAACTAAATGCAAACAGATCTAAACAAAAATTTGAGGTTCGATCCGGATGAACTTCAAGAACCCTAGATTTTTCCCCAAACTTTTAGTGTTTTAACTACATGCAAGTAACTAATCTAACTACTAAAAGTGATAGAATCATACCTTGATGTTGTTAGAGCGATACGAGACGTCGAAAATCTGCGAAAAATCGCCTGAAATCAGAGTTTTTTCGGGGAAACGGGGCGTGTGGAGTGAAGTAACTGTTTTGAAAAATGGGATATATCCCGACTGCAGCGCGGACACGGCCCCGTGTCCAGCGGACACGGCCTCGTGCCGAGCAAAGTTTTGATTTTTTTTTTAGTGCTCGTGTGAGTGCCCTTGTTTCCCATAGGCTTTGGTTAGAGAACTTACCGCTTTATTTGCCGTCTCAATCGTTCGTAACTTACCAGGCATGAGGTTTTACTCTTCCACTGTTTGAAGCGAAATCTCTTCTTCTTCATCCTCAATGAATCCTTGATAGAGTTTCAGCCGTTGGCCATTGACTTTAAATGGAGGCCCATTTCGAGATTTAATTTCTACTGCACCGTGTGGGAAAATATGGGTGACAGAAAAAGGTCCTGACCACCTAGACTTTAATTTACCATGAAACAATCAAAGCCGTGAATTAAACAAAAGAACTAGATCCCCTACCCGAAATTCATTAGGTTTAATATGTTTATCATGCAAATTTTTCATTCTTTCCTTATAAATTTCGGAGTTTGAGTATGCATAATTCCTAAGTTCGTCTAATTCATTTAATTGACAAAATCGATTTTTACCAGCAAATTCTAAATCTAAGTTTACATTTTTGATTGCCCAGTAGGCTTTGTGTGCAATTTCTACTGGCAAATGACAACTTTTTCCATAGACTAGCTTATATGGGGTTGTACCTATTGTTGTTTTATAAGCAGTTCGAAAAGCCCATAAAGCATCATCTAATTTATCCGCCCATTCCTTTTTATTTAACCCTACGGTTTTTTCGAGTATCCTTTTTAAACCACTATTAGTCACTTCGGCTTGTCCGTTTGTTTGAGGGTGATATGCTGTTGAGACCCGGTGATAGACCCCGTATCTTGTAAAAAAAAATTCAACTTGATGGTTGCAAAAATGGGTACCTCTATCACTTATTAATGCTTTAGGTGTGCCAAAACGAGAGAATAATTTTTTCAGAAATCTCACCACGACTCTTCCATCATTTGTTGGAAGTGCCTCGGCCTCGGCCCATTTAGACAAGTAGTCTACTGCCACAAGTATATATTTGTTTCCTTTCGATGGTGGGAAAGGTCCCATAAAGTCGAGTCCCTACACATCAAAAATTTCACAAACAAGAATGCCATTTTGTGGCATCTCGTTTTTGGAAGAAATATTACCTGTTCTTTGGCAAGCATCACATGTCTTGACAAGACTTTGGGCGTCTTTGTAAATGGTTGGCCAATAAAATCCTGAATCAAATACCTTTCGTGCGGTACTAGCGGCTCCATGATGCCCTCCGTATGGACCTTCATTACAATGGCGGAGAATTCTTCGCGATTCGCTACCATGTATGCATCGTCGGACGAGTTGGTCGGCACACATTTTGAAAAGATATGGATCTTCCCAAAAATAGTGTTTCACATTGGCAAAGAATTTTTTTCTTTGATAATGTGACCATCCTCTTGTGACTATACCGCTAGCTAGGTAGTTAGCATAGTCGGCGTACCATGGCTCTTCCTTATATTCCACCATTTCCAGGGACTCTGTTGGAAATTTTTCAGTGATTTGCTCGTCCCTGGTTGCCTCCAAAGCTGGGTCTTCTAAGCGCGAAAGATGATCTGCTGCGGTATTTTCTGCTCCTCTTTTGTCTCTGATTTCAATGTCGAATTCTTGGAGGAGTAGAATCCACCTAATCAAACGTGGTTTTGCGTCCTGCTTCTTGAAGAGATATCGAATGGCTGCATGATCTGTATAGACTATAGTTTTAGAAAGAACAAGATAAGAACGAAATTTATCAAAAGCAAATACCACAGCTAGTAATTCTTTTTCAGTTGTTGTGTAGTTTTCTTGTGCATCATTAAGTGTTTTACTAGCATAATAAATTGGGTGGAAATGCTTTTCTTTTCTTTGTCCCAAGACAGCTCTAACTGCAAAGTCACTAGCATCACACATGATTTCGAAAGGAAATTTCCAATCAGGCGCTATCATGATAGGTGCGTTGACTAACATTTTCTTTAAGGTTAGAAATGCTTGATTGCAATCCTTGTCAAAGATGAAAGGGGCATCTTTTTCAAGTAATTTTGTTAGAGGCCTTGAGATTTTTGAAAAGTCTTTGATAAATCGTCTATAGAATCCGGCATGCCCTAGGAAACTTCTGATAGCTCTTACGGAGGATGGAGGTGGTAATCTAGAAATGGTATCTATTTTGGCTCGATCCACCTTCATTCCTTCGTTTGAGATCTTGTGACCGAGTACTATTCCCTCTGTCACCATGAAATGGCATTTTTCCCAATTAAGGGCGAGGTTAGTTTCCTCACATCGGGATAGCATTCGTTCAAGGTTATCGAGGCATTGGTCGTATGAATCCCCAAAGATAGAAAAGTCGTCCATGAAGACTTCCATTGTCTTTTCTATCATGTCATGGAAGATGGCTACCATGCAACGTTGGAATGTTGCTGGGGCATTACATAGACCAAACGACATGCGTCGATAAGCAAAAGTTCCATAGGGACATGTGAAAGTTGTCTTTTCTTGGTCTTCGGGTGCTATCGGGATTTGAAAGTAACCTGAAAAACCATCCAAGAAGCGGTAAAATTTATGACCGGATAATCTTTCTAACATTTGATCAATGAAGGGCAAAGGAAAGTGGTCTTTTCTTGTTGCTTTATTTAATCGTCTATAATCTATACAAACTCTCCATCCTGTGACGGTTCTTGTTGGTATTAGTTCATTTTTTTTCGTTAGTTATTACCGTCATACCTCCTTTCTTTGGAACTACTTGGACGGGACTTACCCAAGGACTATCGGAGATAGGGTAGATAAGTCCGGCGTCAAGTAGTTTGATGACCTCGTTTTTAACCACTTCTTGAACATTTGGATTTACTCGACGTTGTGGTTGTATAACTAATTTGTAGTCATCATTCATCAAAATTTTGTGTGTGCACATAGAAGGACTAATTCCTTTTATGTCTACAAGTTTCCAAGCTATTGCATTTTTATGTTTTTTCAAAAGACTAATTAATTTTTCTTTTTCTAAGCTATCTAATTTAGACGAAATAATTACAGGTAGATTACCCTCTTTGTCTAGAAAAGCATATTCCAAACCTTTTGGAAGTTCTTTGAGCTCAAGTGGTGGGTCTTTAGGAGACTCCTTATTTGGTTGCTCATTTCGATCAAGAACTTTAAAAGTTTGTTCTATGGCGACTTCTTCTTCAACAAAGTGGTCAATCTCTTCACTTGTATCGGGTGGTTCATCTTCATCTTCAATTAGGGGGTCATTATTGCCGAATGGATATTTCATTGACCGTTCGAGATCGTCACTTCTTTTAAATGCCCCTAATTTAAGAGGTAGATTGTTGAACTTCCGGTTTTTCAAAGCTTCGTGTGTTTTTACAAATGGTCGCCCCAACACTAGAGGAGCGTCATCGAGGATGAAAAGGTCGGTTGGGATTACCATTTGATTTGCTTGAACTAAGACATCCTCAACTATACCGATTGATTTTATTACTTTCCGATTGGATAGAAAAATGGGTATTTAAAGTGGAGAAAAATCACTAATACTTAATTTTTCGAAAATGTAGTTAGGCATTATGTTAACACAAAGATCTTTATCGATGGTGACATTACTAATAAACGAATTTTGAAAGAAACATGGAACTGGTGTAATGTTAATTTCAAATGGGTCTTCTTTTATTAGCGAAGTTTGATCATTAGTTAACTTAACACTTACCGTTTCGTCAATTTTAGTGTTAGTGTTTAAATCTTTTAAAAACTTAGCATGAGTGGGTACTAAACAATGATTTTCAAAAGAAGGTGACAAGAGATTAATTTCTTCAAAATTAGACTCTTCTTGAATTTTAACGATGTCGGACTCACCTTTTTCGTTGTTTAACTCATGTGTCAGTTTTTCACTTATTTGTTCTTCCATTTTAACACTCTCAGTTATCTCTCCCTTTTTTAATTCTTCTCTTGCGCGGGACTCCTCTTCCCTTGCGCGAGCTTCTTTTATACATCGATCGATAACTCTTATGTGTTCTAATATCCTATCGGTTACTTCGGTTATAGAAAAAGAATCGGTATTTTCTAAGCTTGAATCCGGTTGTTCGACCCTTTGTTCCTCATAATACCCATATGAAGTCGATGGTTCGCACCATTGTTCTTCATTGTAAGCATATGATGGATAAGGTTCGTAATTTTGTTCTTCATAATACTCATATGAGGTGGGTTGTTCACGCCATGGTTCCTCATAATAAGCATACGAAGGTGGTGGCTCATATCTTGGTTCCTCAAAGTATGAGTATGAAGGCTCATACCTTGGTTCATCAAAATATGAGTATGAGGGAGGAGGTTCATACCTTTGGTCTTCATAGGATGTGTATGAAGTTGATGGCTCGTACCTGGGCTCCTCATAGTAGGTGTATGAATTGGATGGTTGATATGAGTGATTATTTTGAACCGCGCGTGAGTTACGAAAATTAGTGCAATAATTACCCCTATAATCATCCTCCTCATAGGTGTAGTTGTAACCTCCTGAGTATTGATCCATAAGAATCACTCAGCAGACCACAACCAAGTCTCGAGATCAGAAAACAAAAATAAAAATGGAAACAGAGGCTGGACACGGCCCCTTGTTCAGTGAGCACGGCCCCGTGTTCAGAATCTGTATCTGGGCGTTTTAATTAAATTTACTGATTTCGTTGAGCACAGGGCGTGTTCAGTGAGCACGGCCCGTGTTCAAGCTACTGTTACTGGGTGTTTATAAAAAAATCTGCAGCACGGCCCCGTGTTCAGCGAACACGGCCCCGTGTACAGACTACTGTAAATGCAAATCTAAACTAAAATGCAGAAAAATGTGCGCGCGTTTTAAAAAGGTTTTGAAAAACTGATTAGGCCGTCGATTTTAAGCTTTCTTAAAATCCTTATGTCCCCGGCAACGGCGCCAAAAACTTGATGCGTGTGAAGTGTTATATATATTAGGTGTATATTTTAAGCCCCTTTAACACTTATTTTAGCCAAGTTTTAAATTTATAAAACACGATATTTTACTAACACTAAACACACATATGGGCAAGTGCACCCATCGTGAGCGTAGTATAGTGTTGGCAAGATACCGAGGTCGTCCAAGGACACAAGAGCTTTTAATACCGGTTTATCCTCAACGTCTAATCAAAATAAAAAGTTTAGAAAAAGGTTTTTAAACTAAGAAAAATAAAAACTAACTAAAATGCTGAAAAGTAAAATAAAAGAAAAACAGATAGACAAGATGAATCACTTGGTTCCGACTCGTATCTAGTGTAACCTTTGATTATTTCCGCACTTTTGCACATAATTAAGAGATTATCTTAGTTATTGTAGTAGGCCCCTCTTTTGAACGTGAGGTTACCCTCACCCCAGTAGTTTGAGTCAGCAAGGATACAATCCTAAAAGGGTGGATTATTGGAAGATAATGAATTAAGTTATTAATGCAATATTATGGTATGCCCTTCTTTTGGAGGTGACGTTACCCTCGACTAAGTAGTCTGAGTCAGCAGGGATACAGTCCTAAATAGCCGGGTTATAGTATTAATAGTAGTTAACTTATGAGGGGATCAAAGAGTTTGGACCCCCGCCATCCAATACAGTGAAGCATTGAAGGAGGTCCTACTAAATTTGACCCAGGTCCATTGCAGGACCTCTAAACGCTGAACAATGGCAAGACCTTTACCAAACCGTTCCCTTAACCCCCGACCAGGTAGCCAACATACCTCCATATAGACCGTGGAGATATGAATGGTGAAAATCTTTTATTTTATATAGACAGTAAAATAATGCCAAGACACCACGGACAAACGATAAGGAAAGATCACCTTCAACATAAGTAACTAGTTATTAAAGTCATTAATACAAAACCAAATAAAAAGTGCAAAAGATTAGAAATAAAAAGTATTACACTAGACACTTGGTCTTCACCAAGTGATGTAAGAGACTTAGGCAAACATGGCCTTGATTGTCAAGAACTCTTACAATCAATCTTGGATCCCGAGATGACTCACACACTCTACGATGGACAATGGATGATGGTGTTATGGTGGTGGTGGGTGGTGGGTGAAGTGTGAGAGAGGTGGTGTGCCAAGGGATGGTTTGAGCTTGAGCCAAGCACTCCTATTTATAGGCTGAACAGAAGCTCGGGCACGGCCCCGTGTCCAGTGGGCACGGCCCCGTGTCCACATCCTCTCTTTCTTCATTAATTGCAGCTTTGTCTTATTAGTTGACCACGCCCCCGTGTCCGCTGAGCACGACCCCGTGTGCAGAAGAATCTTTGTACTATGAAGATTTGCCTGGATTGTGCGAATCTTATAGTTGACCACGGCCCCGTGTCCGCTGAGCACGGCCCCGTGGTGGGCAATAGAAGCTTCTACCACTTTGTCTTTTCTACTGACACTTGGGCACGCCCCCGTGCTGGCTGAGCACGGGACGTGTTCAGGCCTCTTATCTCTTATTTTGCTTGGGAAGATGCTGTTGTGGGGTCGGGCACGCCATGTCTTGCTCCTTTTCTTGTATTTATGTTAGATTTTGGTTTCTGTTTGCTTCTATTGTTAATTTGAGCTCATTTAATCCTGAAAATACAAAAGGAAGACAAAAGCACACTTTTTCCAACATTAGTACTAAAAAGGGGTTAGTTTTATGCCTCATTTGATGAAATTTATATGTTAATATTTGAACACATCACTCCCCCACCGGGCCCACCGGTGACACGTGGAATTCGGGGTGTGACAATTCAGTATTAATCAATAGAAAGAGTGGATCATTATTTTGATCATAATCTGAGTTCGTATCTGCTGATTCTGAGTTTCCCAGTTTAACAGAAGTCGTTTATTTTTGTTGCCAGTATGGACAAAGAGTCTATGGACAAGCTGGTTGAAGCTTCTGCTGCTGAAGCTGAAGCTGCAAACGCTGTCTGGCAAGCTGCGCAGGCACAGGCTGCTAATGGTGATCCATCTGTAGCGGACGCTAACTCACAGCCTGCAGAAAGTTGTTCAGATGGTAGTGATGGAGAGGGCGATGTTCGACTTCATCCAAGAGTTGTATGTTTTCTCATAGATTTTGTGTATAATTAAAATTAAAATTTATGCTTCTTTAGAGTTAACCAAAATGAATACTTAGTATGTATAATAGGGTTACATCGGGGCTCTGTATAGAGAGAGAATAATACTTCAATTGGATGCGTTTTAGATATCTTAACCTGTGTTTTTAAGTTATAAATTTCTTTATTTCACATTTTATGTGATCTGTTTTGATTTAAGGTTCATCTACAAAAGTGGCTTAAGTAAGGGTTTGTATACTTCTAGGGCTTCTTTCATACCTAACCTCACCCTTTTTGTATTTCATGCTTACTATCAAGTAATGTTTATATGTGCTTAACATATGGTTGATCTGCTTAAATTTTGGGTTAGTAAAAGAGGGATTTATTTAGCTCATGTACACTTTCGTGGTTTGGGGCAAAATGGGTTTTTTCAGCTAACTTACGCTATTTTGCTTAACTATGATAAGATTCAATTTTAGAAGTAAAAAATGAGATCATGCTCTGCTTTGGTATGGTCTTTTTCGTTTGTGCATGTTCAAGAATTGTACATTTCAATTTTGTATGTTCAAGAACTATACTTAATATATGTCTTTTTGGTCAATTGTTAGATCAAACCCGGAGAACCTGAACTGGAGCTATCTATGGCTTATATTTTCCAAGTTCATAAATCATTTGTTATTCTTCTTCAGATCGGTGAGGTTTTAAATTTTACAAAAAAGGCTACTTCTCAGCGGAGAGAATAAGAACATCGGCATGTCGAAGGATCAATTAATGGCCTTGCAGCCATCACATTCTTTCCGTTAGGTTGTTATATATGATTTTTCAATGTGGTTTTGAAACTTACGGGATAGTATTTGTCAATTTCAGGTAGGTTGGGTATTGATATCAAGAAATTCAGCGCCGCTTGCAAATATGGTTTCAAGGTCAATATTTGGCTTGAAACAGAGACAGAGGACCTTTGTTTCTGAATGTTTTGTAGCTTCACTTATGACTTATGCCTGATTTTGTTGTCAATTCATAACTATAATGTGAATGTGAATTCATTAAATAATTTCACATCATACTTTACATATAGATGTAGGAAAAAACTTTGCACATTATAAACTACTTAGTTTATTTCTATATCAAACATGTACACTAACACATACTGTCTTTAACATTGTTTTATAAAGATATGTAACTAAACGCAAAGAATTTAAATGATATATTATAATATGTTTTTTAGTATTTGATTTCGATCGTTATTAAACATACCCGTGTATTCACACGATCTTACAGCTAGTCTATACTATATTATAATGCATGAGGCAATGACATTTTAAGATACCCAAAAATAAGAACTTTTTGGCTCTAAATTTATAAATATACCCCTAAAATGAGGGTAAATTGGTCTTTTAAATCAATAATTATATTTTAGTCCCTCATCTTATTACATTTAAATCCCTCACTTTTAACAAAATTATGGATAATTATGTAGTAGTTACACATTTTCCCCCTCTCTACAACAAACTTATAATTCTTTTATGTATTCTTATCATATTTTATAAACTATAACGTTTTAAAAAAATCTGAAGGTACCATGACGACCTACTCATTTTTATCAACGTTTTGATATTTGTCTTTGTCAATATTGATGTGCGAATCAAAATGTACAAGTAAACGATGCATTAGTGTACAAGTGATTAATTTGATGTGCGAATCAAAGTGTTGTATTTGAAACCAAGGATAGGAGTTGGCCAGAAAGTCCAAATTTCCTAAAAAGTGTAAAAAGTCATAAAACACCATAATGTCAACCATAAAACACACCAAAAACCCACAAATAATATGATGAAGATTACTAAAACATCATGTATGTGGGTTTTGTGTTGTGTTTTAGATGTTAAGGCTCGGATTGTGGAATGACAAATATTATTGTGTTTTATGATGTTTAGCATTGTGTGTTTTATATTCATAGTTCTACGATGGTGTGTTTGAAGTTTTTATGGACTATTAGAGTTTGAATATGGTGTTTTAGTAATATTCATTCTATTATTTGTGAGTTTTAGGTGTGTTTTATGCCTGAAATTATTGTGTTTTATGACTTTTTACACTTTTTAGGAAAAACACACTTTCCGTAGGATCCCCACTCTTGAAACCAAAGTTTCTTAGAGATATTAATTTGATTAATTAAATTTACTTTTTTGGTTTCCCATTCTCAGATCTTACTCGCACTATACGATGATCCACTGCAGTTCTCAAATTTAAATGATTATGCCATTTTAAGTTGTAATAATAACATTGAATGTGTTGAGTATGTATCAGATTCAGATGATTTAGGGATGAGCAAATGGGACCGGTATTTACCGATTTTTACCCTCAAATACCGATACCGTACCAGTACCGAACCGGTACCGGGTATATTCGGTACCGGTACCCACTTTTGGAGATTTTCGGTACCGAGCTCATCCATAAGATGAATGAACAACCACCTGCATAAATAGTTGCAGAAGAAAGGGGTATGCTTTCAAGTATTGGTTTAAAAAACAATCCTGGTTGTAAGTAATTTTTTATTTTTTACATGCTTTTTTAAGTCTAATTCCTCATCTCTCACTCAAGAAAACTACTAATAATTTATGTTTTCTTAAATTCTTTCTTTAAAATGAATATGTGAGTGTTCTTTAATAAGCATTGAAATACTAATAGATAACGAAAAAAAAGATTTTGGAAAAAGTGTTTTACATGAGTAGCTTATTGGCATGTGCTTAAAAATGTAGTGAAGATGGTTCAGCAATTATTGGTTTATCACTGGTCAACTTACTCAACTTTATGCTGAGTTTTCACCTATGGCAGATCCTTTGTTTTGAACCGCGTTGTCTTGGAAAGACTGTTATTGAATTGGATCGGATTTTAGATCATGGTTTAAGGTATTGGTCTATTTGTTCAACTAACTTTATTTATTTTCACATATTCACCTCTGCTCACCAGTGCACAAACAACTGCCAATATTTTGCAGCTCACCGCAACAACGATCTTCGTTGCAAGCTAATATCCGTTGCAACTCGATTCATCGCCACAGTCAATCACAACCATGATATGTAATATTTTTATTATTAAGTTGAGGATTGTTACGGGTATTTTAGTTTAGTTTAGTTTGGCTTGGTTATTGTAAATTGGTTGGATTATTTATATGGTTACGTTTGGAATGGATTGAGGAGGCTTTTGAGACTAAATTCACTTCCTTCGTCTTCGTAGTTGTTATACGGGTTGAAGTCATTGTACCCTGTCAAACCATTGAATCTGCCATCGCCAACAATCAATAGATTCACGAGCAGCCACCATCACCACTACTTCTACCACAGTTTTTTTTTCTTCTGCCGCAACAATTCCATCTTGTAAGCTTACCAAACGACTTCTCGCACCCTACTTTTGCGCATCTTTCTCACTACAACCAATGTATTATAAGACAAAGCTTTCTCTTCATCATGGCCACCGTCCTTCAACCGGTTGCACGACCTTCGCCACTGCCACCGTTGTGCTACCCCGTCACTGCGCAGTAACCCCCCCCCCCATGACCACAACTGCATTGCAACTCACAAACCATCTGTTTGGACAAATTGATCGCCTCTTTTTGTACGAGTTATTGTGTCACACCCCAACCGATGGCGGAATCATCGGGGCGCGGCACTAGGCGAATCAGATTGCTCAAGAGAATCCATAACAACTATATTGCGATAATATTTAATACATTCGTTATCCCATACTAACAAATATTACAATCACATAAGTTATCACAGATTTCTTGTCCTCTCGAACAATACAAATCCGACAACCTAGATTTTAGTTGAGTTTCTAGACTCTCTAGCTTGATTTGATATAGTCTGCGATCTAACCTGCAACATACGTTAAAAGATTTGTCAATACAAAAGTATTGGCGAGTATACAGGTTTGATAAGTATAGCATAGTAGATTTAAAAGTGCTGCGAATTTCCACATGCATAAACGTAATACACGACATATATACTCACAAAACTGATACTACCAACTAAGTCCTCGATGCTCGAATGTACGATGGCATAACTAGACCCCGTCGGGCGCAATAGTACTATACTAGTCTTGGTGGGACGTCGCGAGTATAAGCCCTAGCACATATGCAACTAGCATCACGTATATCTATGCATAACAGTTATTCGCAAGTGATGATTCGATTGATTGAATATTTCGCTTGATAAGTTTGATTTGATAGAAACGTATGTTACACCCAAAATTCGATTTAAAAGGGGTCAAGTATACTCACAGTGCGTATTTAGCGAGATTACAACTTGATTGAGTCGGTTACGAGTTGTCTGTAATGATCCTTGAAGAAATAGAGTAAACGAAATACGGTTAAGCAAGATTAACTTGAAAAGTTACTCGTTTGGTAGAATAGGTCCTCACTCAGTGCCTCCGTGAGTGTTAGTGTGAAAGTAGTGTAGTATAATGATATTGTAGCTTGAAAATATGCGATTATCCTTCGAATAGCGATATATACGATATAGTTACATTATGATCTGAATTTCTGGTGCTAGGCGTAACGAGTGTAACGAGTAGTAACAACGCACGAAAGTGCGGGTTGTTACAGTCTCCCCTACTTTAGGAAATTTCGTCCCGAAATTAATCCAATAGGTAGACTTTTGAGAGTTGATCTAGTATGAGTAGCGATACAGCGAGTGATTTGATCGTAGGTTGATAGCGAGAATGTTTCGAATAAGAGGAATTGACTGCGATAGCGAGAAGACGATGCAAAGATGAAAGTATTAGTTCCACGAGTTGGCATTCCAAAGTACCTTGTCTTGTGTAGAATTCGTTAGTTCGATGCGGTTGTAATTCGAAGGGTTTCTTATGACGTAGGGTTAACTGAGTCGATCGTTAACCAACGTTACAAGAAGCGTTCGTTTAGACATTAAAAAGGGATTTAGGGTGGAAATCTTTGAAAATTTTCCTTTTAACGTGCGGCCAACAGTGTCGATGTTAACCGATGTTGCAAGGAAGTTTAAAATATTTTAAGGAACTCGGAGATGAAAACAAGGGTTACGAAAACTCTCCTATGCCATGGATTCAAGCTGAACTCGATGTCGAACCAATGTCCAAAGAAGGATTTCTATTTTGACGTTGTAAAAGTTTAAGGAAGAACTGGGCTTACGAAGCTTTCCTTGGACATGGAGTTAAACTGATTCGATGTTAGCTCCACGTCGTGAGAAAATTTCACTTGTCCCATGGTTTTAATGAAAGTTTTATAAAAATCAGTTTTAACCTTTTGAAAAGAGTAATTTGGCATCAAGCCCCACTTGGCACCTTCCCACGGAAGTTCGTTAATATGTTTAAAACACTTATATATAGGAATTACCAGCGGCGTATCCACCATGTTTTGCCCATATTACTTCCGTTTCGTGAGGCAGTGTCAGGTGTGCCGATATGACTCGGATAGAAATGCGTTTACTCGGCCCAATCGATAGGAAGTCGGACCGAGCATAAGATAGGATCGAATAGATTAATCCAGCGAGTTGATAAGGGAGAAGCGAATAGCGCGTTTTCGATTTAGATTCCACATTACACCCACATGGCACGTTTCCACGGGGGTTTACTAACATGGCGAAACACCATGCTTAACCAGGTTAGCTTTGCCTCGTGAAGCGGTGTCATGTGTACTTAGTACCATACGAGCGATAGGCGGTAGATTATACACAATAGACGATCAACGAATAAACATGAAACACTTGCGATGACGGTGATGATGAACGAATTACGATAAGCTGCAGTTGTTGCGTGCAAGCTATGGAGGTTTGCGATTTCGATTTACGCGGTTCGGTTCGATTGATTAACACCACAGAATTTAACTAACATCAGACCCCACATGGCCTGTTTCCACGAAAGGCCGCTGATATAGCTAAAACACCTTGTTTTAACCATATGAGCTTCCTCTCGTGAGGCGAGGTCATGCGTTCCAACTTAGCACAAATATCACAGATAACGGTAGGCGATAGCGATAGATTGATACACGGAAAATGATATAGACTCACGTGATAAGCGATAGGGGTTGCGAGATACACGAGGTAAGCGATTGCGATTAGTCGAGTTCGATTCTTGTCTCGAATAAGCTTAACGATTTGTTTTGACGCATCACGGCTATCGAGGAGGGTAGAATAGGTCCTCACTCAACAATATCGTGAGCGTTTACTTGCTTGATCGAGATTCGTTGCAACAGACTTACGACCAGTCTTGCGTCGATGCAATTTGCCTGCGAGGTAGACTCCCCAGAGTCCATCGATGAGGCGATTGCATTGCGTTTGCAGACTTACGACAAGTCTTGCGATGATACGGTTTGTTACGCCTTGCGATTGAGTGTAGTGTGTTGAAAATAATCACAATAGTATAATAGGTCTAATAACGTTCAACTTCACGCGGCACTTTCTTCACGGAACTTCGGTAGTATGGTAAGGCATTCCTCGCCCGACCCCTACTACTTTCATCCCGTGTTTTGGTGTCACCTTTTGTCAAACGCTATGGCACTTTTAGAATTCACTACGATCTCCGTGCACTGACCCAAGTAATCCCGTGTGCACCCGCGATTAATTGTTCCTTGCACGTTTATCGTACCTCGTTCTAAAAGTGTAGTGAGGGTAAAACACATTATTTCGTGATGTAGTATATAGTATGTGTGTGAATCTAGTCTAAGTGCGGCGATTAAAGAGTGAAAGAGAGAAAATGGAGACGAGAGTTAACGTTACGCATAGAGACAATATCGAGTAATAGAGTAGGTTCAAAACATAAAGATTAACGTCGAAAATCGCATCATTACAACTTTATCCTACACTTGCTAGATGTCGGATGCTGAAGACTTTTGCTGGAGCTGTTGTTGTTGTACTCAGGTTCACGGTTCGATGCGGCAGTTGCGGGTGAAGTGACCGTAACGGTTGCAGTTATTGCAATAGCGACAGTCAGCCCCAACTGGATGATGATAGGTACACGAGTAACACTGAGGATGAGCTCCAGTGTAGGCTCGTTTTGGAAACATCGGAACTGTTCGAAGAGGTTCCGGTTGCAGCGGTTCGGTTGTTGATGAGCTCGGGCTTGAAGTCTTTCGCTTGCGGCTGGGTTCGTCGGTGTCTTGCGAAGAGATGTCGTCGTTGGAGGGTTCGCCCGAAGACTCGCTTGCAGAGTCTTTGGCTGATTTGTCGGAAGATCTGTCGGCAGATTTGTCAGAAGAATCGGCAGCAGATCCGTCCGAAGAATCATTAGCAGATCCGTCAGAAGAATCGTTAGCTGATTCATTAGAAGAATCGCCAACAGAGTTGTCAGAAGATTCGTCAGTAGAATCGTCAGAAGATTCGTCAACATGTTCGCCTGACGGATTACTAGCGATTGCTTGATGGGCTTGCTTGACAGGATTCCGTGAGAATAATCCTTCCACGAGTCGTTTGTGGTTGATCTCTGCGGCTAAGCGGTATGTTTCTTCGATGGTAGCAGGTCTTGCAGCTTCGACAAAATCACCCACACACTCAGGCAAGCCACGAATGTACTTCGTGATGGCTTTCTTTGGAGTGTTGACTTGGCTTGGGCAGATTATGCTAAGCTGTTTGAACCTTGCGGTGTAGCCAACATTGTCACCTTTGTTTTGCTTGATTTCCCAAAATTCGTTTTCTAGTTTCTGGATTTCGTGAGGAGGACAATATTCTTTCTTCATGAGTTCCTTCAGCTCATCCCAAGAGAGGGCGTAAGCTTCGGAGATCCCACGTTTGTTACGTTCGGCGGTCCACCAGTCGAGTGCTCGCGATTGAAATACTCCGGTGGCGCAAGTAGTACGGAGACTATCGGGACACCCGCTTTGACGAAGGGTAACTTCGATAGAATCGAACCACTGGAGTAGTTGAGTCGCACCTTCTTCACCCGTGAATTCCATCGGGTCACAGGCTTTGAAGTGCTTGTAAAGAAAAGTAGATTGCGGCTCTCCTGTCTTAACGTCTTCCGAAGCTCGAGAATGGTTGAGAGAGTGAACTCGTGTGGCAATCTGAGGAATGACTTTGACCACTTCCCTGGTCACAAGTGAAGCAATCCTCTTTTCGCTCCTTCGTTTGGCTCGTCTCTTTGCTATCATTCTCGAAGTAGAGTTGTTGGAAGGCATCTAGACAGAAGGAGACCTGGAGTGAGATTCGATCATAATGATTTTTGAGTTTTGCGTTGCGATTGAGCACGTTCAAAACTTGGTGCGATAGTATAGTAGTAATACGAATCACATAGGAGCCACATAGGAGACACGAATTTCCTAAGTTCTCACGCAATGACTTGTTTGTTTATACGTATATATATATATATATATTTATATAGATGAAATTTTGTAATCACACACATACAGGTCGATTTAGAATAAGCGAGGTCGTGTTGAAGTGAGAAAACGAGAGCGGATGCGATAGATTATGCATTAGTTTTGTTGCGAACATTCGGATTTCGTTTTAGATTACGATGGCTGTGCGAATCGTGCGTTTATAAAGTAGGGAGTGAAAATCGTTACATCGAGAATTCGATAAAGCGTGAAGTTTCAAAACGTAAATAAGTTCCGATCATTGTAGAATTGGCGGGTCGCATAATAGAGTGCCTTGGGTGTTTAGGCGTCGACTACCCAAGGTAACCCAACTATATTCAACAAGTTCGTGCTCGCGCGTTGACCTAGAAGACTCCATGCTTCCACTGGGATGCAGCTCATGGCATTCGTCTTCCTAGTCATCGCGTGGCTCGAGTTATTGCAATAGTCGAGTCCTTGGTGAGAGCTTTTGAAAACCATTTTGTAGAGAGTGGAACGACTTATTAAGGTACGGGTTTCACCCCTGGCTTAACAGTTTCGTTCCTAATTGTGGTTATGCTCCTTGAATAAATTCGTGAGTTCCACTAGATTTAGAAATGGAGACTTTTGTCGAGATGTGGATGTCACTCCTAACTCGATGAAAGGTTCTCGTGCTAGAAAAATGCGCTGAGTCAGCAATCCTACCGAGAGTTCTTGGTTTTCACACCTGATCTCGACTGGATCGCTCGGTTTCGTCATGCGAGTATTTTCGAAAACGTGTGTATTGTGTCGGCCTTAGGAAAGGCTAAGTAGTATTTCAGCCTTAGGAAAGGCTCCTTCGTGTGAAGTTGTAGTATGCGGCGTTCACACAAAGTTGTAGCTTTTAGCAATTTCGATCGAGAGTATCAAGTAAGCCCAATACAAACCCCACTGGGTTCGTACGAGTCGGCCTGTTGGTACTTAGACTATAGACTAGGTCAATTTCTAAGACGTCGACCCGGACTAGGTCGAGTCTGACCTAATTCCCTATAGTTATGGCTCTGATACCAATCTGTCACACCCCAACCGATGGCGGAATCATCGGGGCGCGGCACTAGGCGAATCAGATTGCTCAAGAGAATCCATAACAACTATATTGCGATAATATTTAATACATTCGTTATCCCATACTAACAAATATTACAATCACATAAGTTATCACAGATTTCTTGTCCTCTCGAACAATACAAATCCGACAACCTAGATTTTAGTTGAGTTTCTAGACTCTCTAGCTTGATTTGATATAGTCTGCGATCTAACCTGCAACATACGTTAAAAGATTTGTCAATACAAAAGTATTGGCGAGTATACAGGTTTGATAAGTATAGCATAGTAGATTTAAAAGTGCTGCGAATTTCCACATGCATAAACGTAATACACGACATATATACTCACAAAACTGATACTACCAACTAAGTCCTCGATGCTCGAATGTACGATGGCATAACTAGACCCCGTCGGGCGCAATAGTACTATACTAGTCTTGGTGGGACGTCGCGAGTATAAGCCCTAGCACATATGCAACTAGCATCACGTATATCTATGCATAACAGTTATTCGCAAGTGATGATTCGATTGATTGAATATTTCGCTTGATAAGTTTGATTTGATAGAAACGTATGTTACACCCAAAATTCGATTTAAAAGGGGTCAAGTATACTCACAGTGCGTATTTAGCGAGATTACAACTTGATTGAGTCGGTTACGAGTTGTCTGTAATGATCCTTGAAGAAATAGAGTAAACGAAATACGGTTAAGCAAGATTAACTTGAAAAGTTACTCGTTTGGTTGAATTGGGCCTCATCCGTGCGGATGGCAAGTCATCCGTCCGGATGGCATGTTATCCGTGCGGGTAACAGTGATCCGTGCGGTTGAGTGTGCGTGCGGATGAGTGTGCGTGCGGGTGACATGTCATCCGTGCGGACACATGATCCGTGCGGATGTGTCATCCGTGCGGACATGCGGTCCGTGCGGACGTGTCATCCGTGCGGGTGTGTGTGGTCCGTACGGGCGGGTGGTCCGTGCGGATGGTGTCATCCGTGCGGGCTGTGTCATCCGTGCGGGCTGTGTCATCCGTGCGGGCTGTGTCATCCGTGCGGACTGACATGTCTGTTTCGCACTTCTGAACACTTGTTTTCGAGTGTTTAACAGAAGGAATACGTTCGTTCTACTGGGGTAGTGTAATTTCGCACTAACACTTGAAGTTCCGTCAATTCCGACTCATTCTAACGGCCAGGAATCACCCCGTTCCATCAGATCCGGCCGTTCATGGTGGTTCTTCATGGTTAACTCGAAATCACACAGATTTAGGTGTGATTTGTCATTAAAACACGTGGAAATCACCTGGATCTGAGTCGTTTATAGTGAAATGAGACCCCAACTTGAAGTTCATAAGAACTCTTGGTGACATCACCTCAAAACGCCTCAAATCCGTAGATTTCACGGCTAGAATTCGAGTTTTGAAAGATAGAATGATGTAGAATCGAGTGTAGATTGCAGAAGTACAAGTTTTAGATTGAAATCTTACCGGAATCGCGAGGAAATCGAGAGAAAAGGGTCTTGGTGCGCGTGTGGTTGAACAGGAGCTGTCACATCACTTGAATAGTGGTGTGACAGGCTATTTATAGGCGAAAGAGGAGAGGAAAAGAGGTCTGGCCCGGATAGCCCATCCGTGCGGATGGCCCATCCGTGCGGATGGCCCATGCGTGCGGATGGCCATCCGTGCGCATGCCCATCCGTCCGGATGGTCTATCCGTCCGGATAGACATCCTGACGGGCCGGACTTCTTCGTTTTTGATCGATTTGATAGTTTTTGAAGCGTGTATCTTTCATAATCAATTTATATTATTATTATATTGTTATTATTATTATAAATATATATATATATATCACTAGGGTCGTATTTACGTATCCATAATCCAAGGTTTCGATACTTTACAGTCGGTTTCCGATTCGAGTATGCGATTGTTATCGACGTTGCACGGCCATCAGTGAGGGTAGCATAGGTCCTTTCTTGATGTCATCGTGAACGTTATTTCGTGTAGTGCCACAAAGACTGACGGGGTACCGTTTACTCGTATTGTCATCATCGTCATGACGACTGGAGCTACAGCACTCACCCGAGAGTCCTTGTTAGCGTTATTTGTTTACGTTCGACACATCACGGCCACTGAGGAGGGTAGAATAGGTCCTCACTCAGTGCCTCCGTGAGTGTTAGTGTGAAAGTAGTGTAGTATAATGATATTGTAGCTTGAAAATATGCGATTATCCTTCGAATAGCGATATATACGATATAGTTACATTATGATCTGAATTTCTGGTGCTAGGCGTAACGAGTGTAACGAGTAGTAACAACGCACGAAAGTGCGGGTTGTTACATATTGCGCCGTTGTTGAATGAAAACTTTGAACAGTTTCTGTAGTTTCTAATTAAGGTACCAAATCGAACCCTCTTGTGATTCAAATGTAGATATACAAATTGCGGTTTCATTTCATGGGATCTTTGAATAAAAAAAGAGGACACTACCATGTTTACACTTCATTTAGTATAAATTGATAAAACTTGATCCTTTTTTTATTTTTTTTCGGCTGCCATAGCCTACACGTAGCCCGTAAATCCTTAATCAGAGAAGATGACTAGCGTTTGGTATTCTAAATGTTGTGATGCTCAGTCACTTTTTACTTTGGAATATATCATTAATATTACGTGCTGCGTGCATTATATTTTTGTTTATACACTTGATGTTATTAATTTTCGAATGTTAAGATATTGCTTTTATGAATCTAAAAGCCAAATTTTGTATCTTGTTGTTCCTTTGATTTTCACCTCCGAATCCGGTACCACTCGCTGCCACACCATCGTATGCCATAGCCGTCGTTGGCCACACCACATTCGTCGATGTCCACATTTAGGGGTGAGCAAGTTTAGGTCCGGACCGAAAATAACCGAGAACCGAACCGAAAATTACCCAACCCGACCCGAACCCAAGTACCTAGGTATTTAGATCGGTTCCAATTTTTCATATAAAATCGGGTCGGGTCGGTTCTCGGCTCTTTTCATGGTGAAACCCGAGTTTGACCTATGGACCGGAACTGACCCTATATTTAGGGTAGTGAATCGGTTCTGTATTTTATGTTTGATCGGTTCTCGGGTCGGGTAATGGTCGGGTCGGGTTTCTCCTTTTGCTCACCCCTATCCACATTGTGCTACACCGTCGCACACTTCGTCGCCGCATACTAACCCGCAGTGACCATTCACGCAATGTGAAGTGTCGCACCCACCGCATCGCGCGGACACCCTACTAGTATACATAATATATAAACCTACAATCCACTAAAATCCTTTCACTTCTTGTTCTTCAATCTTCAATCAATTCTTTGTTTTCTGTTTATTCTCTCTTAGGGGGGTAGGGGTGGTTTGTTAGTGATAGATTCCAGTGATGGAAGCAACCAATCAAATGATGCCATGTGGCACCCAATATTCTAGTGATAGTGATAGAAATGTAGGAGGGGTGGTATCACTAGTGATAGGGATTCCAATGTACAAATATTAATGCACAATGTACAAGATACATGTTCCTTTTTTTATCTACAACGCGTTATACTATCACGAGTGATAGAAACTAGTGGCGGCGGTGTTGAGTGATAGTTCCACGAGTGATAGAAACTATCACGCTACCACCCGGGTGGCCTTATATCCACCAAGTTCCATACTTTTCAACAAAGTCAAAGTTCCCAATTCTGTACGAATCAACTTAATATTTTTATATATTTTCTTATAATTCTCCATCAAATCGTCTGTATTACACCTGTTTAATCCTTCAAGTGCATTTGATTGGAGGTTCCATTGAAGTTGCAGGTTTCTTCTGTGTCGTCTTCTTCTTCTTCAGATCTCAAAAAACCCACATCAATCGCCTCCATCACCAACCACCCCATCACCATAAACCACCACCGCCACGAGATCATCACTGCAACCACCACCACTAACCATCACAACCGCCGCCATCACCAACCACCACAAAAGCAGATCTGACGATTTCGGAGCGAAATCTGTTGTCGCTTCTGAAGATTCAGCGCAAAGTAAGATTCAATAGGGATTTATCGGAAGTTGGTTTGACGGTCTCAATTTTGACCTCAATTTTTTCTTCTTTGATGCGGGTTTTCTTATGCTTGTGCTTCTTCTTTGTGTGTTCTTCTGGCACGACGTCGTTTTCCAGCATTGGAGTGTCGTGTTAGTTGCATTTTTAGGCATGTTTTTATAGCATATTTTCATCACATATCATGCATATTTCATAGTCATACCCCATTATTTTGTGAAACACTTGTTTTTTTGGAATGGAATCTACTTTGGATTGTTTTTAATGTTTTTGCAGACGTGGAGCGATTGCCATAGACTACAATGGGCGTGAGAAAGTTTAAAAAGTATTCATGGTAAAACAAGAAGATCAAAGCGGCCGTTGATGCGATCAATTTTATGTTCAAGCTGGGTCAAAAGGAATAATGTGGTTAAGAGTTGGTAACTTAATGGAAGGTGTCAAATTAATTACAATCTCAAGAAAACAAAGAACTAAAGGGAGTCTACAAATGGAATATGGGAGCTCGAGAACAGCAACATCCTAGAAAGAATGAAGTTATGAAATTGGGTTTGAAGTTAATGAATTTTAATTGGACTAAAATTGGTAATGGAAATTAAAGCAAATTGTTGGGCTGATGATTTAAATGAGAAGCGGGCCTTAATTAAATTAGAGATAAACCACAATAAAGAAAATGAAAAGCCCATGAGAAGGAGGGAATTGTTGGCTAGAATAGAAATAAAGGGATCACGAACAAAAGGGAACAACCGGGACGCATATTGATGACCATTCTCTTTGACGGCTGCAACTTTGAGTTGGAGATGAAGAGAAGCAACAATTCAGATTTTGGGAAGTAATTTTGATTGTTAGTTTGTGTTTTGTTTCTTGAACAACTTGATTGTTCTAGCCATCATGTCCGGCTAGAACCGTTAGTTTCGACACTGGGGTTTATTTTCTTTGATATGGTTCATAAACTTATGTGAAACTTTTATGAGATCCAAGTGGACACGAACTCTACTTCCACTCATACTAGTAGTTTTCTTATTATTTTATTTGCTGGATTCGACACCCAACATGTTGGTTTATGTATCGATTGTGTCCCTTTTGATGAATTTTTTTTTGTTGTTGGGTATGAAGATCTTGAATGGGGTTGTATATCGGTGATAAATTATTGTGAGTGGGGCGGCAGTAATGGTAGTGGGTGTTTGGAGGTGACGGTAGTGCGATGGTGGTGACAGTGGGATGATGTTGGGGCAGTGGTGGGGACGGTGGCTGTGCGGTGGTGTTTACAGGGAGAGAAGAGGCTTGTACTTTTTATGCATATAAGACTTGTACTTTGTGTGTAAATGACCAAATTACCCTCTTAGTTAACATACTTGGTGGATGGAGTTAGAAAATTGGAATCAAATGGTTAAGAAAAGTGGCTATAGGGATTCAGGTCGTTAAACATTTTGATTTTAAACTCAAATGGTTAAAACCATTAAAACACAAGGACTCAAAAAGTAATTTACCCAAAAATTTATTTACTGTTGATGCTAACTTTCTTTTCATATGTATAATATAATATAATATATAATGAGATTTGAATTAACAATGAATGTATGTCCCAACCGACAACCGTGTATACTATGTGCTTGACCTTTGGCACAACATGAGACGGTAACTAGTAATATTATTATTATTATTTGGAGAGTTACCATGAAGAAGCATTTCCATATTCGGCCTCGAGTTATGTACAATACAAGAATGATGAAAGTGAAGGGCATATGTAGTTTGTCTATGAATTACAAGTCACATGGGACCCGAACCATGAATTTCGGAGTCGCATGTGGTGGTGGGCCCCCATAGAAACCTACTTTCATTTTACATAAATAAAAAGTAACATTGATTTTATTGTTTAGACCATGCGTAGTGGTTTGATTAATAATGCCTCCACTTTGGGGCGTTTTTTGCCATGTTGCAGTCCAGTCAGTATGGGGGCATTATTAGGCGTTTTTGTAAAAGTGGCGTAGTGGAATAATGCCCAATAACGCCCCATCCAATCATTACACAATTATTTATTTATTTTTTAATTAAAAACTTAAAAAAATACAATACTAAAAATTTACATTGCAAAATTTAAAGTTTTATAAAAGATCCAAATAAGACATGTAATAAAAAAAACTTTAGGGACTGATATATCATTTTTGAAACTTGAAATATTAAAGATATTGAAGTTTAAAACTACAGGGGCCTAATGTGTCAAAAGCAAAGTTTTAAAACAAACCACAAACTTCATCCCTTCTTCTTCGTGACCTGCAACTTCCTTCTTCTTCTCCGGCAGAAATTCCGGCAAACCTCAAACCCCACATTCCATCTCTCTCTCTAAACCCACATGTTCTCATCTGATTGGCCAAAGGTTTTCCATCGCATCGTGTTTCAAAGAATGCCTAAACCAAATTTGCCGAAGATAACGCCGAAACAGGGTGTAGCGGCTAGTCGGCTTATTCGGGCGCTTTTTTTTATTTTTTTTATAAATCACGCCCCATTACGGCGGTCTTACAAAAGGTAATAACTTGTCATAATTTGTATTTATGGTAATATATGACGTGTCAAAAGTTAATAATATATGCAGTGGCGGACCCAGGATTTTTGGACAATGGGGTCCTATTTTTCTGGTGTTCAAATTTTTTGGATCTGTCGTTGTTCGGGTCGGGTCGAGAAACATAATAGAAAACAATATCATAACTAAACTACACATTCATTTACTACACATTCAGCTATTAAAATACCAAATTTTAAAGTCAAGTTTAAAAAAACCCAAAAAAACAAAAGAAACAGGTATTGAACCCGAGACCTTTTGAATGTAAACAAGGGGTTTTACCAATGCACCAGACTCACTCTCATTGTTATGGTGTCCAACTAAATTATTTTATGGGGTCCATAGAAAAATTTATATACCGTTTCTACTACTTTTTATAAAAAGATTGGGGTCCGGGGACCCCGTTCCGCTTAACGTGGGTCCGCCCCTGAATATATGACGTGTAATTAAATGTATAAGGATAATTTTTTAACGGAAAAGAATCTCACCTGTAAATTCATCCTGCTCGGGGATATATGTGAGGACGACTCCTCTTCCGTCATGAGACTGTGCCCCCTGATGCGTGGGAACCGAATGAATGCCGTAAGCCCGCTCCCCCCGTTATGTTCAAGCCCGGGATTAAAGCCCTGATCCGTCCCTTTACCCAGATGTCCCTTGAAAATTGCTCAACGAGAAATTGAACCTACGCCTCCCTTATGAAGGGCATATGAAGGGGTAAGGTCCCGAAAACCTCATAATAAATGATTGGGACCATGCCACCTTTCAGCCTTGTACCATGCGCGGCCGCGCACTGGTCTCACAAATAAAGACGTAGAGAACAGTCAACTATCAACACTTGCGCGCCCAAAGGAAATCATAAACCTTTGCGCTTCTCCCATAGACAAAGGATGAAAAATCCTGAAATAAACACTCCCGCCTAAATATCCAGACCTGGATATTATTTACCCAGACTTGGGATTTATTTATTCACCTGTCTCCACACGATAAGGTGCCACACCATATTACAGCAGTAATCTTCTAGAAGAAATACAATCGTGCACCACCAAGACGGTTACAACCGTCTGGACACGTGTCACCATCTCAGGCATCCCTGAATTCACAACGGAAGCATGCAATTGGATAGTAATCTCCACTTGATCACTTTACACGTGGCAAATCCCCAGCCTTCGATCTAAGCCACGATCCGTGTGCTCTCACGTCGGATCAAGAACCTTGACGGAAGGGAATGTAACCGCTTACGGAGTTAGCATCTTCCGTCAACTTTTCACTAACGGGTTTTCCCGCCCAAAACGACTCCCGGCTATAAATATGAGAAGCAACCCAGGTATGAATTCAAGTTACAAACACTTCTCAAATACTTCTTCTTCTTCATTACCCATACTTATTCTCACACCGGAGTCGGGTCAAGGAGAGAACCCTCTTCTCCCCTTGGCGAGGCTAACGGTGCTTTTTTTTTTTTTTGCAGAGTTATCGGAGAAGAAGATCTGTTTCCCCTGAATTGAACGGGAGGAAACCAACCTTTTTATGCGGATTCAAACCCGCTAGATATCTCGGTTCCGACCATTTATCTAGTGTTTCTTCATTGGCGCCCACCGATTCCTCTGTTTTTTCAGTTTTTATCTCGTTTCGATTCAGTTCTTTTCGTTCTCTGTTTTTCATATGGCAGAGAATTCATCGTCTCCCCCATCAAATACCCGATTTGACTTCGAGGGTTCTACAACCAAAAACACTCAGATTAACGAAATCATGGGAGAAAACAGAAACAACAGTCATTCAGACAGGGAGAATTTCTCAGATCTAATCCTAGAAAGATCTCCAGAACATTGGTTCAACAGATGCCAGGCTGCTTTAAACGCAATCGTTATGCAAATCGCCAGATCCGAGTTCCCAAACGTCAGATCTGGTGAAGAAATCAACACTGTAGTATTGGACCCACCAACACCCTGTCGGGGGGACATCCAATCTAGTCGTAATATTGAAACACAATCCAGAAATAGCAGCTATCAGAAAGTTAAACCAAAACAAATAAACATGGTTCAAGGAGGTCCGTCGAGAAGGCCAAATAAACAAAGCCATGACCAACATTGGAGGGAACAACAAGTCGTGTTTCCCGTCGTTCCTGGAGGCCCTCAGGAAGAGCGACCAGTAATTATTACTGGCATCTTCGGCCATTACCGGACAGACTATATGTTTATAGATCCAGGAAGCTCGATGGACATCATATACGAGCAATGGTTCAAATAACTTGACCCAGAAGACAAAGCATGCCTAGAACCGGTCGATTTTCCCCTCACCGGATTCTGTAATGAAGCTGTATTCCCATTGGGGAAAATAGCTTTCCCTGTGACTATATCGGATGGCGAGCATTCACGAACAGTCACAGTAAATTTCATGGTCATGCCGGCAACATCACGCCATGATGTCCTGCTCGGAAGAATATCACAAAGAGAATTCAGCATGATCACCTCTATTCCACACGCTGCATGTGGATTCCCAACAGAGACTGGAGTAGCAATCTTATACTCAAGCAAAGAGGTCATGTACGTAGACGACGAGCCACCGGCAAAGGTAGTCAAACCTTCAGCATCAAACAAACTGGAAAAATGGGTTCTGAACAACGAATACCCAGAGCAGACCATCCTGCTACGACATGCCATTTCACCGGCAACACGAATACAACTGAAAGAATTGCTGTCCAACAACAAAGATATATTCGCTTGGTGCCCAGCAGACATGATTGGGGTTCCACGCGACATAGCACAACATTGCCTGAATATCAAACCATCAGCGGAACCTGTTGCTCAGGGGAGGCGCAGCTTTAGTGAAGAAAAAGCAAAAGCCATGGACGAACAAGTGGCAGAGCTACTCAATGTGGGAATCTTACGCGAAATTAAATACCATACATGGGTTGCCAATCCAGTAATGGTACAGAAACACAGTGGCGGATGGAGAATGTGCGTCGACTTTAAAGACCTGAATAAAGCGTGCCCAAAAGATTGCTACGCGCTTCCGGAGATAGACAAAAAGTCGATTCTCTAGCATCATTCAGATGGAAGTGTTTTCTTGACTGCTACAAAGGCTATCATCAGGTCCTGATGAAAGAAGAGGACGGAGATAAAACTGCATTCCGCACAGATAAGGGCATCTTCTGCTACACTAAAATGCCCTTTGGCCTGCGCAATGCCGGCGCAACTTACCAACGCTTGATGGACACAGTTTTCAGAGGTGACATTGGCAAAACAGTCGAGGTATACATGGACGACCTCGCCATCATGAGCCACGAAGAAGACACAATGCTCAACAATATTCAGCGCACGTTTGACTCTTTGCGCAACGTGAACTTGAAACTCAATCCAACAAAGTGTTCCTTCGGCATGGAAGAAGGAAATTTTTTGGGGTTTATAGTCACAAGAGACGGTTTCAAAGTAAATCCAGAAAAAGTGCAGGCCATCCAGCTAATGTCATCACCAGCAACAGTAAAGGAAATGCAAAGGCTCGCCGAGTGCTTAGCAGCCTTGAACAGATTCTTGGCAAATCACGCGGCAAAGTCTTATCCATTCATCAGCACGCTGCGAAACTGCGCGAAGAAAACTGACTTTCAATGGACATCTGAAGCAGAAGCAGCATTCAAACAAATGAAAGAATGTTTAATCCAGCTGCCAACGCTGACTGCGCCAAAAGAAAAAGAACCACTGATTTTATATCTATCTGCTGCGGAAGTAGCGGTAGGTGCAGTATTGATGGTAGAACGCGAAAACATTCAGACTCCAATCTACTATATAAGCAAAATGCTCACCGGCCCAGAAACTCGTTACTCGATGATAGAAAAACTAGTCCTCGCACTAGTACACGTGTCACGGCGCCTACGCAGGTATTTTTCGGGCCACGTCATCACAGTTCTCACCAATTATCATTTGGGCCAAATCTTATCCAAACCCGACGTGGCGGGAAGGTTGGCTAAATGAGCCATTGAGCTGGGAGGATACAATATCTTCTACAGGCCAAGACCAGCAATCAAAGGGCAAGTTCTAGCAGATTTTGCCACCGAAGTTCCCATCGACAAATTTCAAGAGTGAGAAGCAATCCAGAACCCTATACCTGTTTTCGACGATAGAGTCTGGACCTTACACACAGATGGCGCTTCCAATGACGACGGAGCAGGGGCAGGTCTCCGACTAGTCAGCCCAGACAATCACGAACTCACATATGCCATACGCTTAGACTTCCGAAGCACCAACAACGAAGCAGAATACGAAGCGTTTTTAGCAAGCCTTCGTTTAGCGCTCAAAATGGGGGCAAGAAACCTCGAAGCTAATGTTGATTCAAAACTGGTAGCTGAACAAGTTAATGGGCATTACGATGCAAGGGGAGAAGCTATGGCGTTATACTTAGAACAAGCGCGAATATTAATTGGTCAATTCCAAACGTTTAAAGTCAACGATATAAACAGAAGTGAAAACAAACATGCGGACGCATTGAGCAAATTGGCTGCAACCAGCTTTAAGCACTTAGCAAAAGAAGTGCGCATAGAGGTACTGTCTAATCCCTCTGTTCCTCTCAAGCAAGTCAACATTATAGAGATCGGCAGTCCGTCCTGGATGTCCCCGATCATTTTGTACCTACAGCATGGGAAACTCCCAGAAGAAAAAGCAGAAGCTAGGAAAATTCAGAATAAAGCAATAAACTACGAAATGGCGGAAGGCATCCTATACAGAAAGTCATTCATGGGACCATTACTCCGATGCGTTGACAAAACAGACGCGCAATACCTGGTCAGAGAAATCCATGAAGGCTTGTGTGGGATACACGCCGGACCACGCATGGTAGTAGCTAAAATAATGAGCGCAGGATACTACTGGCCAGGGATGCACATGGACGCAGTAGAAATATTACGAAAATGCGCAGCATGCCAGCGCCACGCACCAAAAACGCTCTGACCGAAAAATCCGCTAGTACCTGTCACGTCCGCCTGGCCATTTCAACAATGGGGCATCGATTTTGTTGGCCCATTTCCTGATGCGTCGGGCGCAGTAAAATTCATCATTGTGTCGGTCGATTACTTCACCAAATGGGTGGAAGCTAAATCTTTGGCTTCAACCACAGCAATGGTAATCCGCAAATTTATATGGGAACATATCATTTGCAGATTTGGATTACCATTGCGCATTATCTCTGACAATGGCACGAACTTCGCCTTAGAAGATCTTCAAAAATGGTTCAAAAAAATGAAGATCGAGCATAACTTTGCCTCCGTCGCGCATCCACAAGCGAATGGTCAGGTAGAAAGTGTAAACAAGCAGATCGTCGACGGCATAAAAGCGCGACTTGGGACAGCACGCAGAGGATGGGTTGACGAACTCCCCAGCATCCTATGGGCACATCGAACAATGCCAAAGACTAGCACGGGAGAAACTCTGTTCAGTCTAGTCTATGGGTCTGAAGCCGTAATCCCAGCCGAAATCGGCCTACCATCACCACGCATGATAGCCATGGAAAAACAGAACAATGAGCAAGAGCGAAGAATAGATTTAGACCTTCTTGAAGAAAGGCGCGAGAACGCCGCCATCACTGAAGCAAGGTACAAATCCAAACTCGAAAAATATTACAATGCGCGTGTACGCATATGTACCTTTGTCCCCGGTGATTTTGTCTTGCGCGACAATGAAGCATCAAATGCGGAAAAACCGGGCAAATTAGCGCCAAAATGGGAAGGGCCATACATCATCAATGAGGTCCTAGGCAAAGGGGCATATACCCTAAAAAGAATTGACGGGACTCTAGTTCCCCGCACCTGGAACGCGCAGCAGCTGCGCAGGTGTTACATATAGGACAAATCATTCACAGGCAATGTATTTCCTATTTACACTTGTATTACGAGCCTTGCGCTTTATCAATACAAACATTATTTTCATACTTGTTACTGTTTGTTACAAATTGCATGAAATTCTTTTGGTTCACGCTAAAACAAAATGGTAAATATTGTACACCTCATGAACAGTCTGAGAAAAGCGCAACAAAAAGCGCACGTTCTGACAAACGTTCACACATGAGCACAATACCATCTCTCATTCGCTCTACCTGATCAAAGCAATTAAAGCACATGCAACATATTGTAATCCAAACATACAAACCCTACAGGGATAATAGTATACCAAAATATACACATCATCAAAAGTGTAGCACAAACACTTAGCAAGATCATGGCAATGATCTTCAAAAAATTGTTCAGATTTACAACAAAAAACATTAACAAAGGACGAGAACTAGCCCTAAGGTTAAACACCTAACCAGCATCGGAATCATCATCAACGGCAGGCACCTGCTCACACCGGCGAGTTTTCCGGCGTTGATATACCAGTCGGCATCCTCCTTTCCGAAGCATCGGAAACCGAGCTATCAAACCGTCAGCATCCAGCACAATGCTAACATCATCAGTGACATCCGTGTGCTGAAGAACTTTACAGTCAGAATCAACAGCTGCCGGAGAAACATGTTTGGCCGGACCCTTTACCGGAATAGAAACAAAAGGTGGTAACCTGGAAAGAAGCATGAGGCCTTCAGCAGCCTCATAAACCCTAAGAACATCCAACAACAGACGAGTATGGTAAGAGCGTTTCATCTTCTTCGCCAAAAATCAACAAGAAAATAAGACATCTTGAACGTACCTATATATAGAAGAACCCAACTTCGAGAAAAGAGAAACTTAACCATCATGATTAAATGTCAGAAAATATCACATCCAAACGGCGCTACAGGAACTGGAGTCTTATCCCCATTAATGAAGTCTGATAAAGCGCCAATACGTATCCCAATGTAAGAAAGACAAACTCTCGCAAATACAAATATTGTATCACCAAATGACATCATCACACGTCACGACATGATTATAAAAGAGCAAAAGTCATAATTTTCATTTAAAAATCCTCCTTTTTCTTTTTTCTGACAAAATTAAAATCTTCTCATAGAAGATTCTTTATGTACCGCGCCCAAAAGCATTTCCTCTTATAAGTCCAGTGCTCCACTTATTTGCATAAGTACAACACTAGACTGGGGGGACTTGAAGGGGTAAGGTCCCGAAAACCTCATAATAAATGATTGGGACCATGCCACCTTTCAGCCTTGTACCATGCGCGGCCCCGCACTGGTCTCGCAAATAAAGACGTAGAGAACAGTCAACTATCAACACTTGCGCGCCCAAAGGAAATCATAAACCTTTGCGCTTTCTCCCATAGACAAAGGATGAAAAATCCTGAAATAAACACTCCCGCCTAAATATCCAGACCTGGATATTATTTACCCAGACTTGGAATTTATTTATTCACCTGTCTCCACACGATAAGGTGCCACACCATATTACAGCAGTAATCTTCTAGAAGAAATACAATCGTGCACCACCAAGACGGTTACAACCGTCTGGACACGTGTCACCATCTCAGGCATCCCTGAATTCACAACGGAAGCATGCAATTGGATAGTAATCTCCACTTGATCACTTTACACGTGACAAATCCCCAGCCTTCGATCTAAGCCACGATCCGTGTGCTCTCACGTCGGATCAAGAAGCTTGACGGAAGGGAATGTAACTGCTTACGGGGTAGCATCTTCCGTCAACTTTTCACTAACGGGTTTTCCCGCCCAAAACGACTCCCGGCTATAAATATGAGAAGCAACCCAGGTATGAATTCAAGTTACACACACTTCTCAAATACTTCTTCTTCTTCATTACCCATACTTATTCTCACACCGGAGTCGGGTCAATGAGAGAACCCTCTTCTCCCTTGGCGAGGCTAACGGTGTTTTTTTTTTTTTTTTTTTTTTTTTGCAGAGTTATCGGAGAAGAAGATCTGTTGCCCCTGAATTGAACGGGAGGAAACCAACCTTTTTATGCGGATTCAAACCCCCTAGATATCTCGGTTCCGACCATTTATCTAGTGTTTCTTCAGCATACCTTTTGACCACTGGACCGATATCTCATGACAAATGTATAAGTATAAATGAGTTATAGTTTATGGGTGAAAGGATATTCGGGTTGCTTTTAAAAAATGTGTGCTCTATGACTTGTTTTGGAGACGACGGATCATCTTTTAACAACTTGCTATGTGGCCTCGGTTGTTTCAAATGCATATCTTGGGAAAAAATGGCGTTGATTTGATTTCTTGTATATTTGTTTTTGAGTCAGTTTCTATATATGTTTTTGTAGAGGGGGTTATGTGAATAAAGGCCAACTTATAAAGTAAGATGGGTGAAAAAAAAAAAATTTGTAATCCTAATGATTATTTGTAAACCCTACACATCAAATGTATTTACATTTGGGGGGGGGGGGGGGGGGGGGGGGAGTAAAATAAAAACCTTATTAAAACTGGTTATCTACCTTTTTAAGTATTCTTAAAAAGTTTTTAGAATAAAAGTATAATTTTGTAAATCATTTTCTTCTTTTATGTTTACATGAGTAAACAAATTTGCTTAAAATTGATATCACTTAAACACTAATTACATATAATTAAGCGTTAGATAAGATTTAAAGTTATGATCCATAAGTTTCTAAGTGTTGACTTTATTAGTTAAATATCTCTAATTTTCAAGTAATGTCTTTCCTTACTATTATTGTTCAGAAGTTACACAATATGAGCATATGTTATATAATGTGTATAACACCATCTTCAACGTCATCACTTTGTATTTGAATATAATGAAATTATATAAAAACGAAATTATCTGAAAAGAATTCTATTATCAACACATTAAATCTATATGTCTTTCCTTACCCTTGTGTAGGGGTGTGGATTTCTGACACGACCCGAAAACACGTCACGAACCTAACACGAAATATACGGGTTTAGGTTTAGTCTAAACGGGTTCGGGTCGGGTTCGGGTCAACCCGGTCAGGTTGGCAGGTTAACCCGTTTAACACATTTATATTATATTATATTTTTTACAATATATTTTATGTTAGAAATTAAATGGGGTATTTATTTTATGCCATAATTATAACTTAAAAAGAGATATTAACATTATATTTTATAACTTAAATATAAATGTGTTATATGCATTTGTGTTTTTTAAGTAAAATTTCATTTTAATATATTAAAATCAGAAAAAATTTAAAAACTCAGGTTGAATGGGTCGTGTTCGGGTCAACCCACAAAACTTCAGGTCGTGTTCGGGTTCGTATGTATAATACGATTTTCGGTTTCGGGTTCATGTAAAATTTTCGGGTTCGGGTCAGGTTGAACCCGCCAACCCGCGAACACGACCCGTTTAGCACCCCTACCCTTGTGCACTTCAATGAAAATGTATGGGCCTTTTTATTTTGGGCCATCGTTACAACATCTTCTTGTCTACTGGCTTCGTTGTTTCTTAGCACTAAGTACCAGGTTTGAAAGCTTTTTTTTTTACTCTTGCATTGTAGTAAGCTTTCATTTTTTGCTTGTACCTTGCTTCTCGGATCAGGCAGCTTCTCTGGCTTCTTCTGTTAGATCAAGATTTAGAAGTATCTTTGGGTCATTAGAGTTGCTGTCTTTTCTTGCACCCCTTAGTGTTTTTACTCCAATCTCTTCCGGAATCACAGCTTCCGAGCCATACACAAGGCTGCATGGGGTTTTCTGCTGGTTTTTTTTTCTAACGTGTGAACGACCCACAACACACTGAGGAGCTCCTCCACCCATTGTTTGTCATACCTTCCGAGCCGAGTTTTCAACCCCTCTACTATGCTGCGATTCATCCTATCCACTTGTCCGTTTGAATGGGGGTAATAAACGGAGCTGGAGACTTGTTTAATTTAGAGTTCTTAGCACCATGTACTAAATGGCTTTTCTGCGAATTGTCTCCCATTATTGGTTACGATTTCTCCCAGCAGCCCAAACCTGCACACTATCTGCTCACACACAAAGTTGATGACATTTTTTCCCGTCATTCTTGCCAATGGCTTAACTTCTGGCCATTTTGTGAAATAATCTACTGCTACCAAGAGAAACTTAACTTGACCTTCTGTCGTGGGGAAGGGACCCACTATGTCCATTTCCCATTTGTAGAATGGCCAAGCAGCTATGATGGGGACGAGGTCATGTTTTGGGCTTGCTTTAACGGGAGAATGTAGCTAGCATGCTTCACATTTGTGTATGACTTCAGTCGTATCCTTGTGCATCGTGGGCCAGTAATAGTCCATATTCATTAGCTTTACCACAATTGTTCTTACCCCTGCGTGTGATCCGCAAATGCCCTCATGCACTTCTTTGATCAAGTAGTTGTTTTGGTTTGGACCTACGCAGCGTAGTAACGGAGAGAGGTAACATTTCTTGTAAAGCTTTCCTTCTTCAAAGACATATTTTTTGGCTTTTGTCCTTATCGGGGGGGGGGGGGGGGGGTGTTCCTTCTTCCAAAAACTTTTGGATGGGTGCCATCCATGTGTCCTCTTTTTCTACTACCACATCTTGGATCTCAACTTCTTCGATGGATCTTGCCTTGAGTACTTCAACAAGCACCTTCCTTGTAAGGTGTGCGAATGTTAAGGAAGCTAGATTACTCAAAGCATCAGCTTGCTTATTTTTTGTTCTTGATATTTGACTTAGTGAGCAAGACTCGAAGCTATCCATGAGTTCTTTCACTTTTTCTTTGTACTTTATCATTGATGGTTATTTTGCTATGTATTCTCCCCCCACTTGACTAGCTACCAATCTTGAATCTGTGAAGGCATGGAGCTCCCTTACCTTCATTGTTTTGACTAATCGCAATCCAGCCAACAATGCTTCATATTCAGCTTCGTTATTTGTGCAGGAAAAGTCGAGACAAAGTGCATAAGTATATTCGGTTCCATGGGGGTCTGTAATGATAAAACCTGCCCCGGAACCTTCTATACTAGAAGCTCCGTTTGAGAATAACGTCCACTTCCCCGGTATTATCGTTTGGCTCATTTCCTCCTCTATTTCATTCACATCCTTGACGGTTGGCATTTCTGCCAAAAAAAAATATGCTAGCATTTGCCCTTTGTAAGCTTTCATTGGTATATATTCAATCTTATGCTCCCCCATTCCCACAGGCCACTTAGCCAACCTTCCCGGATCATCGGGATTTTCTAGGATGGTTCTTAGTGGCTGATCCGTTATGATTTGGATGAGGTGAGCTTGGAAGTATCTTCTTAGCCTTTTTGCTTTGCGTACCAATGCTAGTACCAGCTTCTCAATCAGGGAGTAGTTAATTTCAGTTGCCTTTAGTGTTTTGCTCATAAAGTACACCGTTATTTGCTCCTTTCCTCTTTCTACCACTAGCACAGAGCTTATGGCTTCTTGTCCTGTGGATAAACATATTTAAGGAGTTGTCAGCATTCATGACCGTGAGTACATGACTTGATGTTTGTAAAGTGAATGAGATGTTTTTAGTCTTTGAACCTGCCGACAGGTAGACCGTGATTGTTTCTTCCTTCTTAGGTGCTGCCATGGTAGGCAGGGAAGCTATGAGCTCCTTGAGTGCTATGAAAGTCGCTTCCGCCTCCTCCGTCCACTTGAAGTCTTTCTTATCAGCACACTCCTTCAATGTTTTGAAGAATGGCAACGATCTTTCTGCTGACTTAGGGAGGAAGCGTTTAAGAGTTGCTATCTTCCCGTTGAGGCTTTCAACCTCTTTCTTGATTTTTAGGGACTTCATTTATCTAACCGCTCGAATCTTATCTGGATTGGCATTAATACTCTTGTCGTAGCCCCCAGCCCCTAACCCCGGGAGCGGGTGCCGCGAGTTCAGATCCAGTGGTATCGGTGTTTATTAATTTGGCAGTGGAATACATCAGGACCGTAGTTAGGGAATATTTTTATCAGAGTTAAACACCAAACTTTTACAACAACAAATGGGATACAACCCAAGTTTCATTTGACAATACATTTGTAGGGATAAACCCTAAATATTAAAAACATAAACTCCTTTTTCTTATTTGGTAACTTTTATAGCCACAACTCTAAGCCTTCAATGCTCTCTATGTCGCGACCCCCGATCCCAGATCCCCGGGAACGGGCAGCCGCGAGCCAGTTTCGGTGGTATCTTGTATTGTCTAATTTGCCAGTAGAACTTTTTCATCAGGACCGTAGTTAGGAAATGTTTATCAGAGTAAAACCACCATATTTTATATTAATAATCACATGGGAAAAACCCAAGTTTCTTATTACAACATGTTTATAGGGATAAATCCCATTTTATTTAAATAAAACGCCTTCTTTATTTAGGTAACTTTTATAGCCACTTTTCCAAGTCTTCAGTGTAGTCCAGCTGGCTTCTATTTGGCTTTCATAGTTTGTTACCTGAAACGCGTTTTAAAAACATTTGTCAGTGGGAAATACTGGTGAGTGAATCCCAGTTTAATCAAGTTTAAGTAAAAATCCCAGTGTACAGTATTGAGGGCGATCCCGCAATTATATTTGTTTCCAAGAAATATCAATTAACATCCATGGTACTGTCGAACCCGACTTGTGGAAATGTTACTCCTTGACCAGGTGGTAACAAATTTTGTATACAAAACCCCAACATACTCATCATAATTGTATTCTTACAAATACTCAATAACTGTTATTCGCATGGAAAAGTATGTAAGGTTTTGTAAAAACAATTAACAAAAGGTTTACAAAAAGCGGATCAACTCACATTCTGTCTTAGTGTATCCTGTAGGTTTCCTGAGAATTATCTATAATTTATACAAAAGCACGCGTGTTAGTATAATAACCCATTTTAACATTAGTAATACCCTCCCCGAGACGGTATTCCAACGACTACGTCGGGGCAGAACCACGACAGCCGTTACGGAACCCTAGATCAATCGGGCAGCGTATCTAATACGTATCCAGGGGTTATAATACTTACAACGGAGCAGAACTTCGCTATTTAGGTGGGTATAATACCCGCGTATTATCTCTACTATTCAGAAATTAAGATTGAGAAACGATTTGTGAGCGATCGAAACTGAAATCCGATGCCCTTCTTATATAGTTGCTGAACCTGGTCCTCTCGCGGCCCGCGTAACACAAGCATAGGGCCTACGCGGCCCGCGTCAAAGCTAGTCAACGGACTAGCTTGTCCCGGTCAGCGCATAGACTCGACACGATGATGACAAGGGTCGGCCTGGGGTGTTGCCGTGTCCTTGATCTCTAGCGGCCCGCGTTAACTTAACCGGGGTCTTACGCGGCCCGCCTAAACTTATAAATCAACGAAATCAGGCATCCACCTTGATACCGTCCGCGTAAAGGGTTGGGGTGGGTCTACGCGGCCCACCTCAGCTTAATTAAACTTGTTTTTAATTTATTTTTAATGCTATATTGTATTTTGGGCTTGGTTTTCACATACGGGTATATTTTGGGACATTTTGGAATATTTTAAAATATATTAGGATGTCGGAAAAATAATCAAGGGTGTCGGTTTATTGAGGATTGTTACACTCCAGCTGGCTTCTATTGGCTTCACAGTAAGTTACCTGAAACGCGTTTTAAAAAGGTTTTATCAGCAAGAAATACTGGCGAGTGCATCCCAGTTTAATCAAAACAGATTTTATAATTTCACAGTATTGATAGCGATTACAATGTTTATATCTACACAGTTACTCATTCAGTACTGTCAATCCTGACTTGTGGGTCATGTTACTCATTGGATAGCTCTTTGTTCAATAGTAACGGATTCCAAATAATGTATAAAAACCCCAACATACCGGCAGTAATTGTAGAATACATAAACTCAATCACTATTAATTATAATTGAAAACATTTGAGGTTTTTATAAAAAGATTTACAAAAACAAGATGTACTCACAAAAAGGGTTTATAAAAAGAGAATGTACTCACATTGTTGACTTAGGTGATACTACTATAGCTTCCTGGTGATTCTCCTGGTTATTATCTATTAAAATTAAACAATGCACACGTGTTAGTAAGATAACCCAAATCACATTAACCGTACAACTCGAGACAGAATTCCATTGACTGAGTCAGGCAGAGCCTTGACATGCATTACGGAGTCCTAGATCAATCGGGTGTAACACGAGACAGAACTCCAACAACTGAGTCAGGCAGAGCCTTGACATGCGTTACGGAGTCCTAGATCAATCGGGTGTAACACGAGACAGAATTCCAATGACTGAGTCAGGCAGAGACTTGACATGCGTTACAGAGCCCAAGATCAATCGGGTAGGGTAACAAATACATGATCAGGGGTTATATTACTTACAACGAGGCAGAGCTTCGCTTTTTAGGGTATTATTTCCTGAGTAATATTGCTACTATATGTCAGAGAGAAAGAAAAGAAGTTGAGCGGAAACAAATGAGGCTCTCGACCCCTTTTATAGGGTTGATCGAAGGGCAGCTCGCACCCTGCGACGCCTCCTTGTTCCTCTCTCGTGGCCCGCGAGGCTAGTAGGGTAGGATCTAGCTATGTCGAGTCAAGGGTGTAGACTTGATCCGTAACTGGACACATGGCAAACCAGGGTTTGGCCTGGTGTCACTACGTCGCGCCCCGCGACGGCTAAGGGAGTCCGAGTCGCGACCCGTGACAACCTTATTAATTGTTTTTATTTGATTTTTGTAAATATTAAGGTATTTTAGGCTCGTTTCTCGTATATGGGGTATAATAGGAACGTTTAGGGTGATGTTAAAGGGTTTTAGGAGGGTTGTTATAACTCTGCTTCCCCACAATGTGACCGAGGAACTTGCCTTACTCAAACCCGAAAGAACACTTGTTTGGGTTTAACTTCATGTTGATTTCCTTGAGGTTATAGAATGTTTCTTTGATGTCTTGGAGTATGTCCTCTTCCGTATGACTTTTTATTACATGGTCATCGATGTATGCTTTCATGTTTCTCCATATTTGCTTGGAGAAAACTTTGTCTGCGAGGCTTTTGTAACAAAAGATACCCAAAAGACATCTTTTTGTAACAAAAGATACCCTTGTCGGTGTGGAACGTTGTTTTCTCCTCATCTTCCTTCATCATTTTGATTTGGTGATACCCCTTGTAGGCATCAAGGAAGCATTTGTATTCGAAGCCCGTGAGCGAGTCTACCTTCCAATCAATTTCTGGCAACGGGTAACAATATTTAGGACATGCCTTGTTAAGATATTTAAAATCAACGCACATTCTCCGAGAACCATCAGGCAGACAACTAGATTTTCCATCAGGCAGGCAACTAGATTTTCAACATTTTTCGAGTACCAACCAAGAGTGGTATTTTACATCCCTTAATATGTCAACTTCCACTGGATTTTCCACCTCCTGACAGGCAGCTAGGCTATGTTCATGGGCTAAGTTCCGTTTCTTTTGTGTAACGGGCTTGTATGTAGGAGCTATATTCAGTGCATGTTCAGCTATCTCTCTTGGTACCCCTACCATGTCTCCGGAACACCAAGCAAACACATCCGTGTTCCCTCGAAGGAGGTCCTTTAGCCTATGCTTGGTTGCTTCAGGGAGATGGTTGTTGATTTTTATCTTCTGTTCTGGGTAGGAGTCGTTAATGCTTACTTTTTCAACCGGACTTTCCCGTGCCTCACTTCTTTCCCCTTCTTCTATTTCCATGGATGCAACTAAAAGGACTTCCGTCGTTGGCACTAATGAAACGATGCCCTTATCCATTGTAAACTTAATCATTCCATGTGCCGGGGATATTACAGCGTCAAATGTTGCGATACCTGGCCCTCCTATCAACAAGTTGTAGTTTGAAGGGGATTTTATGAGTATGACAGTAAGCTCCTCTGTTTTCAACAAGTCACCATCCCTGAAACACAGGTTGAGCGTTAGCTTCTCTATGGGTTGTACTTTTTCCCAGGTGAAGCTTTTGAGAGATGTGTCGGTAGCCTATAGGCGAGCCTTTATTTCAATTCTGAGCTTATTGAAACATCTTTGGTACACGACATTGGAAGCAGCTCCTGGATCCATGTATACCTTGTCGGTAAGGGAACCTTCCAGCTCAGCTTCTACGATGATGGGAAGCTCTAGCTTGTTGTATGGATCCGTTGGAGGGAAGCAAATAAACTGTTGGTTCCATGGTGTGGTCTTTCTTCTTTTTCCTTCTTGGTTTTCATCTGACCATACCATGTTTATACTGACCCCTTTCTTCCCTTCCTTCTTATCTTTTATCTCTTTCACCAGATGAGCTAGCTCCCCCGATTTGACAGCTTCCTCTATCCTCTTCTTTAGCTGGAAGTAGTCATTGGTATGATGCCCTATATCGTTATGTAAGGCACAAAACTTACTCGTGTCGCTCTTGCTGGAGGGTTTGGTGAGGGGTCTAGGTGGTCTGAAGTTATTCTTAACTTCCTCCCTTGAAAGGATTTCTTAGGGTGTATTAGTGAGTAGGGTGAAGATATGTTTATCTTTGTCCTGGTTCTTGTTTGGACGGGGAGATCTTCTTCTATGTTCAAATCTTCTTCCTTTGAAGGACCTGAATGGTCGTCGTTCTACGAAGGGTTGAAATCTTAACCTTTTGGACGAGGGGGTGGGTCCCTCCAGCTTCCTTATTCTCTCTTCTTGGAGGCTTGTTTTTCTTAAGCTTCTTCACCTTTTAGGAAGGATTCTATCCTTCGAAAGCCTCTTCCATTGTCTGGGGGTTGTTTTCATGGAACCTCCTTAGAAACTTCTTGGGCTTTATGGCGTTCATGAAGGTTGATACCCTTATCTTTTCAGTTGCCCCGCTGTACATCAGTCCTTCCCTTTTGAACCTTTCTATGAAGGCTCGAAGGTTCTTGTGATCTTTCTGTTGAATTTGATGCATGACAGTTGTGTCCCTGGTGCATCTCTTCTGAGGGGTGAAATTGGCTAGGAAGCTTTTGTGTACGTCATTGAAGGAGGTTATGCTTCTGGTGGGGAGCCCACAGAACCATAACTGGGCTGGTCCAATGAGAGTCTGCATAAACATATGCTTCAACGGTAGCTGCCCTTGTGAAGACCTAGGGTTGGTATTCAGGGTCTTCCAAGCCATCATATGTCTTAACATTCGATAGCATCTTTATCTTGGTTTGGAAGACATAGTTAGCTATTTACTCGAAGAAACACGATAATGAGCTTAGTTTATAAGGCATGGGCGGTATATCGAGGTTCACCCCTGCCCCGTTTGTGCTAGTGCCTGCTTGGGTATTTTCCTGGACCTGAGCTTGTGGTCCAGCCTGACTGGGAGTAGCTTGCCAGATTTGGTTTCCTGTAAGCTGTTGGCTTAACTAAACTAGGAGGGCAGCTATTTGGGGTTGTTGGATACCATACATGGGAAAGCTATGTTAGAAGCTTGAGGACGGTGACAAGCTTGCAGCTACAGCTCCGCTAGCTAAAGGCAACGATCTGAGTGCTTCTTCAAAGGTTGTTTGTGGATGTGGGGGACAGCTTGAGCTTGTTGGAGAAGCTACTCGACAGTATACTCTGGGCTTCTAGGATGAAAAAGGGGGAGCTAGTGTGAAAGCTCCCTGTCCAGAGTGAGTCATCAGGCATGAGATAATGATTTGGGTCAGGACTAGGTCCTGCTCAGCTAACACATGTAGATGTGGTGGTGCACAACGGAGGAGGCATATGGGATAGTGTAACTTCTGGCTCATCACAAGATAAACGTACCCTAACTTCTTTGGTCTGTTCTTCTCGAACATAATCGTTCAAGAGCTCCCTCAACTGTATATAGTTACTTCTTACTCCCTCCAGGGTTATTTCCATGGTCTCAACCGGGAAGAGAACTTCACTCGGTGCGGACGGTGTTGATCAGTTCTGTTTAAACATAATGGAAAACATGAATAACATACCTGTTACAGTAGACAGGCCAGCAGAGAATCCAGTCAGAGATGCACCCATTGAGTTTGACATGATTGTCAGGATGATCTGGTTCCTCCTTAGGGTGTAACGTTATGATGGTGATAAACCGAAACTAGGGAGGTTTCGATTATGGAGAGAGAGAGAGCAGATTATGATGTTATAAGGGTTGTGTAATTGTCTAACCCTTAAACTCTCTAATAATCTCCTTATATATACACCCAAGAGGAAACCTATTTAGTTAATAAGGGTAATATGGTCCATCAACAATTACCAACTAATTATTAATAGGTTATTAATATATTTTTGATCTATATAATATAAATGATTATAATGGCTACAAGATTAAATATTATGACAATAATATATTTAATCTCACATTCTCCCACTTAGCCGAGTAATCATTTATCATGAGTATTAGATGAGCCTAACCAGGAGTTAACACTCATTTTAGCCTTAAACCAAGAACTATAGCAGAGAAATACAGCCGTTGAATCATCATTTGACTCAGGACCCCCATTAGTCATACTATAGCCTCAATTTAAAACCTAATAGTTATGATCAAAATACGCATAAGCCCTTTAGCGTCTGATTTGTATTTATATTTGTCTATATGCCAATACACCGGCAGAACATATGTTAGAGACATACAAAATCAAACTGAGGAAATTTTATTAATTAAAACATAAGCTAGTACAATATGCCATTAAATAAGGTCTTTAGTAAGTCCCATATTCGATACATGTTCTTCGAAAACTTTAGGTGGGAGACCTTAAGTCATCGGATCCGCAAGCATATCTTTAGTACTAATATACTCAATACAAAGATTATTTTCCTCAACTCGTTCACGTACGAACAAATATTTTGTATCGAGATATAAACCAGCTCCAGTCGAACTGTTACTGTTCGAGAAACTAACGGCAACTGAGTTATCACAGTAAAGCTTCAATGGTCTATAAATGGAATTAACGATTTTGAGTCAAGTGATCAGATTTCTAAGCAACATTCCATGACAGGTTGCGTTGTAAACAGTAATGTATTCTGCCATCATTGTGGAAGTTGTGGCTAACTGTTGTTTATGACTCTTCCATGAGATAGGTCCGCCTGCTAACATAAAGATGTAGCCTGAAGTGGATTTCTTGTCATCTTTGCATTTGGCAAAGTCAGAATCAGAATAACGTACCACTTCTAAGTGATCACTTCTTCTATAAGTCAGTTTATAGTCTTTCGTCCCTTGCAAATATCTAAGGACCTTCTTAGCTGCTTTCCAGTGATCTAAGCCAGGATTAGTCTGATAACGGCCTAGCATTCCAGCAATATAAGCGATATCTGGGCGAGTACAGACTTGAGCATACATCAGGCTCCCGACTACTGACGCGTAAGGTATCTGGCTCATTTGCTCCTTTTCAACCTCTTTTGTCGGACACTGGAATAAACCAAAAACATCTCCCTTAACTACTGGAGCGACGGAGGATTTACACTGTTGCATGTTGTAACGTGTAAGGACACGATCTATGTAAGTCTTTTGGGATAATCCTAAGATCCCTTTGTGTCTATCTCGGTGAATTTCGATGCCAATGACGTAAGAAGCATCTCCGAGATCCTTCATGTCGAAGTTATGCGAGAGTAACCGCTTCGACTCATGCAACATGTCTAAACTATTACTTGCCTATAGAATATCATCTACGTAAATGTAACACCTCGTAAAATCACGTCCAATGAAGTATTGACACGTGTAATAAACCCTAATGAAGTCAAACATTGAATTCAAGGGACTAATTCGAAAAATCAAAAACTTTGATTATGAAAGAACTGGAAGTATTATCATACTAAAAAATAAGTTTCTAATTAACCTTTTATGGTTTTATATTCACAAATGAGCCGCTTGTTAATCAAGTGTAGCCGTTTATGTAAATAATTGAAAGTTTGCGCAGAAAAGGGTTAAAAGCGTCAACATGTAAATTCTTACCTCTGAGTGACCTTTTAACAAACCGAGAGCCTCATGATATTTGATTATACTCTCGGTAATGCCAATCATTGGCAATCCAAGGCTTTTATGCCTAAAAGTGAAGTTAAGCGCAACTTTGCAAGTATAAGGGACTAGAAGTGTCAATATATTTAATTATACCTCTGAATGACCTTTTATCGAGCCCGAAGCATTATGATGTTTAATAATACTTTCAAGAATGCCTAATATAGATTATATGAGGCTTCAATGATATTAAATGATGAGTTACGCAAGTTTGCGCGTTAGAAGGACCTAAAGCGTCAAACTGCTAAAGTATACCGATTCGTATGTTATCGGACCTTCCGGAATATGACCATGAGTTATACATACCTTAACTATCCTTCTCATAGCTTAGATATAGGCTTTGAGGTGTTTAGTGCGCAAAAATAAACTTTTAAGTCATGCAGGGACTAAAAGTGTCAAAAAGCGCACAAGTTTGCGTTTACGCGCATATCTTACATTATGGATATTCCCGGACACCCAAAAATTTATGTAAGCACTAAAATATTTTATTTTAGTGTTGTCTTGATAAAATTCCATTCGTCGCGTCAATTGGTTCGTTTTTCGCGTCCGTCCGTGTTTCGTCGTAATTAACCGAACAACGTGACCGTACGACCAAACGAACCGACATCCGGCATATTTGTGAGCATGTTTCATGTTCCCCATACTTAGGCATCATTGTAGAGCCTTAAAAATGGTTTAACGAGCCTTGGATGTGCCGGAAATGACATTTAAAGGTGCAGAGGTCAAAGCTGCCAACAATGGAAAGTTGCTGATTGCTGGCCAATGCCTTGCGCACCTCAACACTGTGGTTGTTGCGGTGCGCAAGCAACCACCAGATGCAGCAACTCGTTTTTTTGGCCTGTTCAGCCTATTCAAACGCCAAGTTTTGCCCTTTAACACTTCCATGAGTTGCCTAAACTGATTTTTAGCACTTAGGGACACTTGTTGAAGAGTTGTGGTCATTAGTAGACTTACATGTCAACATTTTGTGTATCAAAAATCACTATAAAAGGCCATTGTTTGCAAACTTTTTGATCATCCATCCCATCTGCAATTGTGGGACTTTCTGGAGCTCAAGAGCAGACACCAAGCATCCCTAATCGTGATTAGGACTTTGGTAAGCACCCTTGACCTTCCTTGATTAAGTTTTGCTTAGTTTTAGCCTAAAAGTCAAACCGTCGTAATTAACGGTTGACTTTAAGATTAATCACTAATGGTTCAGTGATTAGTCAAATTGAAAGTAGTTATAAGTTGGTAATTATGTGGGTAATAAACCCTTAAAAAGGGTTCCCCCTGATTCCCACTCTAACTAGGTCTAATGTCGGGTCAAACTTGTTATTAAAAAGTCAACAGAATGTGTAAATTACAATTTATGCATAATTAGCAATGTAGAACACATACAACCTGTTTGATCATTAATATAACTTGGTGATTAGTGTAAGAACATGTCTAAACATGTCTAAACATGTTCAACCCGACAATTTCCTGTTTAGACCCGGTTCGGAACCGAAAGTCGCATAGTTTGACTTATACTTTGACTTTCAGTTCTGACCTGTTATGGTATGTTTTAGAAATACCTAAGAGCTTCATTTGGACCAGGTTACATGCTAGTATAACCCTCTGTGATTATACACCATGGTTCATTAGTTAACCAATTAATACGCATGATTCCGTTAATTGCTCATATGTTGACCATTATGCCCTTTTCACCTTAAAACGTGATTTTTGGAAATGTAAAAGAGTAGAAACTTTAATTACTGATATTTAAACCTGCATCCAAAGTTTGACATCAGTTTGAGGTGTAGACTAAGAGTTATGCTCGGTAGCGTGAAATGAAAGCTTTATGTTAATTAAACGGCGTAATTAGCGTATAGCCTAGTTAAGCCTACTTTTTGATATCAAACTTATTACCCACTGATGTAATATATTATTTTGGGAATTTTAAAGATTTTTAATTAATTTTAGGCTGAGCATAACTCATAGTCGTAAGCTTAATCCGGTAAATGTCGGTTTTGCCCCTACGAGCCATAAAATGAGTTTTACATATCTAAACGACTCCAAACCTTTTGCTACTGATCACATATGTTAAATAAATTATTTTAAGCCTTCTGGAAATATAAAAAATATCAGATTTATGTATCAAACCCGGAAATGGCCTATAATCGCCTTTTTAAGCGTTTTTAACGCATAGTATATACTAAAACTATTTTAAACATACAAGGGTTGATACCTACTGATATTTGAGGCAAATTATAATATTTTAACAGTAAGCAAAGGTTGATAAACTCATACTTCAGTTTTGAGCTTTTCGGCTTATGTGAAGTTACCAAAATACCCCTACGGGGCATAGTTTGGTTATAATTGATAAAATTTCACATATATACTTTAACCTACTGATATAACTTAGCAAGTTGAGTATATTTGCTGATTACATCAGGCCTGTAACTCAGGTTGACACTTAAACTCTTTTACAACCTTTAAAATGACCAACCTACCCCTACGGGGCATAGTTTGTGATTAAATTCATTACGGGCATAATAAAAGACATCTTACTGATGTCACAACATATATGAAGAATATTAACTTAGGAAACCTGTAGATGGCTCTCATGAATACCCGTCACGCTTATTACGCGTACGGTTCGGTTTATGTAACTAGTTTACATAAATTAGCCGAAACGGGTCAAACCTTATCGGTTTCATCTCAAATTCCAGAATGTGTATGAAATACCCATATTAAGCAAGTCTCTGAACTTGTCGGGTCTAAATCACATTCTATCCGGTCTTCTCTTAATCGTGCGTACGAACCGTATCTTTGAAACTAGCCGGTCTAAGCTTAAGCTTAACTAAAGACCCGTTAGGATTCTAATAGGTTATTATAAACCTTCGTTCTAGATTAGGAGGACCAGTAAAAGCTACTTGCAATTTGCTTATTGTGATTTATACATTGCTCAGGTAAATACTTTTAACTTATTTTCCCTATACGGGCTTGGGTTACGGTATATAGCATACCGCTTGATCGGGCATCAAATCCTCCACCGTTGAGTGGGTAATTGAATAAATTTGATCGGCTCGTTTAAACAGTCTTGTTACTTAAATCCTTTGGGGGGTTAATGACCATGTCCCGGATATCCTTGGCATCATTTTACGAAATGGCCACGACTTAAGCGCGGGGTGTAGGCGTACACCCGTCAGTGCACAAAAGAATAATGTGGTGTGTCTATTGATCTTTAACCCGGACTTGATCCGGGCTACTGAACGCACAAGGAACATGTAATTCGTTCACAAGATTATATATTTAAATAATTCTCCCAAGTTATAAAAAGGTTAATTTTGCCTCTGTGCATTTTAACCAAATTATAAAAGATATTTTGTGCCACGTGCATCCAAATCAATTTTCTTAAACCATTTTCAAAATGAGTCAGTTACTTGTATTTACCAGTGTAAACTGACGTATTTTCCAAAAAGGCTAAATGCAGGTACTATACGAAATTGGCTGGATATTTCTCCTTAGCATCGATAGAAGTCTCGCAAGCTTAAGATGCCTAAAAGTCTGTTGAACTATTGCTTCCATTTTATTTTCGATCCGTCTGTGGATAAACAATCGACAGTTGTGATATTTGATATTACATTATTATATTCGGTTGAATTATATCTTTTAAATTGCTTCCGCTGTGCATATTAAATATTGTGTTGTTTGACTATTATGTTGCCAACCACGTCACGATACTCCCCACCGGGCCCACCGGTGACACCTGGAAATCGGGGTGTGACAGGTTGGTATCAGAGCCAACATTGAGTGAATTAAACACTAGCTTTTTGGTGTTTAATCTCAATGACACAGTAGCACATTCCTTGACCTTCTGAGTCTAGACTTAACATAGGGTTATTCTCAATCCTAACCTGGAAATTTTTGCTTCCAATTTTTATTGGATACGTCGCCAAGCGAAGAAGCCGTAATAGGAGTTCTCCACACCCGGAGCCTTGAAATGCTGAGCTTCGTACCACGGCTAGAATGAAACGAGCATCCAAGGAGAATGCATTCAGAAATAAAATAAAGAAGAAACTCATCTTGCTGAAGATCGTTTCCTTAATAAGTCCTTATAAGGACACAATTATCTTTCACTCCCTACGAGGACAACATTATCCCTTTCAAGTCCCTCTGAGGGCAACTTTATACTTTTATTTTTATATAGTGGAATGATTAAATTTAAACTTTCATTCTAAACAAGAAATATTAAATAAATGGAAAATAACAATTCCTTTTGCGAGATCTACCATTATAATAAAATGGAAAAATCTAAAAAAAAAGGACAAGACCTAGCTTCGGGTCATATTAAGACCGGCCAAGATGGCAGTTCCTCAATTTAGATTCAGATCCTATTAACATTTCAATTTAGAAATTGTTCTGCGATAAATATTAAAAGAATCTTAAGAGTGAAACCTAGCCTGAGTGTCATTATAAAGACCTGGCCAAGATGGTAAGACCTGTTTAAAAGATTCGTATCCCAGTTAACATCTGAAAACATGTTAACACTCCCGGCAGATGTGATTCGTTGGAAATCACACACGTTATTAAGGATTCTTCAAAAGATTCCTAACCCAGTTTAATGATCTCTAAATTCTGAGTTTACATCATCAATTAAGATGATCATATTTTAACCATACGTGGTAATATAGTGCCTACGGGCCTTGCTCATTTCCACATGAGCCAAAATACAGTGGTAGCTATGAATCCCTGTCAGAAAAAGGTAATGAACTAGGTTCAAACCTCAAGGCTTTGATTCTCTGAAATCCTAGCTTATAATTTATAAATGTCCTTGTGACTAGGCCTATTGTGCCAGAATACCTTCATGCTTTGATTCTCTGAAATCATGGCTTATAATTTAAAATGTCCTTGTGACTAAGCCTGTTGTGCTAATATATTTAAAGGCCTTGATTCTCTGAAATCATGGCTTATAATTTAAAATGTCCTTGTGACTAAGCCTGTTGTGCTAATATATTTAAAGGCCTTGATTCTCTGAAATCATGGCTTATAATTTAAAATTGTCCTTGTGACTAAGCATGTTGTGCTAATATATTTAAGGGCCTTGATTCTCTGAAATCATGGCTTATGGTTTAAAAAAAATTGTCCTTGTGACTAGGCCTTTTATGCTATTAAATAAAACTGTTATTGTTGCTTTGATTCTCTGAAATCATAAGCTTATAATTTATAAATGTCCATGTGACCAGGCCAATGGGTGCCACTAATAAAACTCTTAATGTTTTATAATTAGGATAAATTATAATAGAAATCCTAAATAAATATGATTAATAAATTAACCAAATATGGTCTCTGCTTACCATGGTTAATGAATTTCCCTAAGGGGCAATTCCGTAATAAACATCCCTTAGAAGGGAAGTGCCTACGGGCTATAGTTGATGTCCTCTAAGACTAAAGACAGTGGTAGCCTATAGCTCCCTGTCAGGAAAAGGTGATGAACTTTGATTCAAACCTTAATGCCGCGATTCTCTGAAATCATGGCTTATAAATTAAACTTGTCTACGCGACTAGGCCATTTGTGCTATTATTAACTGATAAATTAGGATTTATGATAAAAATCCTGAATAAAATAAATATCCTTCCTTCCCTGCCAATATGCATTTAAAAAAAAGAATCTTAAAGGTGAAACCTAGCCTACGCGGCCAAGATGGTGAAACCTACTCAAGGGATTCAAATCCTTGTTAACACCTAAGAACGTGTTAGCACTCCTGACAAATGTGATTCGATAAAATCACAACAGTCATCCCTATATTGGAATTTTTTTTAATTCCTAATTTGCCTTATGATCTAGAAATCATGGCTTATATCATCTTATAAGACGATCATATTATAAACATCCGTGAGTGATGAAGTGCCTACGGGCTAAATTTGTTGTCCGATAAGACAACGACAGTGATGGTCTTTGACCCTGTCTAAAGATGTTGGAATACTTCCAAGCATAATAGTCGGTAGGGTCCATACGATCTCGACTAATATCATCTGAAAAGACGATCATACCATAAATATCCCTTAGAAGGGAAATGCCTACGGGCTATAATTAACGCCCTCCGAGGCTAAAGACAGTGGTAACCTATAACTCCCTGTCAAGAAAAGATGTTTTGCCTACGGGCTATAATAAAGTGTCTATCTGAGACATTGACATTGTGATCTTTATGATCCCTTGTCTAAGGTGGTGAGCTAGGCTCAAGCCAAATAGTCAATATGATTAATGCAATCCTGACTTATATCACCTAAAATGATGAACCCATTATAAACATCCATTAGAGATGTTTCGCCTACGGGCCATATTATATTGTCCATTTGTGACGCAAACATTACGATCTCTATGATCCCCTGTTTAAGGTAGTGAGCTGCACTCAAGCCTAATAGTCTATATGATCATTGCGATCCTGACTAGTATCATCAGTAAGATGATCATAAATTCATAATATTGACATCCCTAGTGATGAATTGCCTACGGGCTATACTTTACTCTACTGTCGATAAGACAAAATAGTGGTGATCTTTATGATCCCCTACTCAAAATGATGGGATTATACCCAAACTTAATAGTCAATATGATCGATGTGATCATAACTAATATCATTAAATACGATAATTATAAATAGACATCCATTAGTGATGTTAATTGGTTTACCTTTCTGTCAAAAGAATCGCCTGTCAAGACGATGACAGTTGTAGTCTATGACTCCCTGTCCAAAGGTGAAGAACTATGTTCAAGCCTTAAAACTCCTGATCTATTAAGATTGCAGCCTATGAATTGATGTCCTTGTGACAAATCCACGAGTTATATTTCAAGTCACCCATAACAAGCCTCTGTGCTATAATTCGTCGTTCGTGACAAGTTAACATATTAAATGTTAACATCGCTGGTGACAGGCCTTAGTGCCATATCCTATAATGTCCTTATGACAAGGCCGTTTGTGCCATATCTAAATGACCTTTGCGACAAGGCCTTCGTGCCGTATAATCATTTATATCCTTCATGACTGGGCTTTATGCCATATCTTTCTACGTCCATCGAGACAGGCTTCTATGCCATATATGTATATCTATAATAAAAGTCTTGCAAGGCTAGCCTTTGAGCTATTTATAATCGTCCTTGTGACAAAGACAGTTGTGACATTATGGTCCCCTGTCAAGCAGGTATTGGACTCACTCCAAACCTTAAATGCCATTGATAGTCCTTTTGTGACCTAAGCTAAATGTAATAGATATACATTCAAATAGCATTCATTAAGAATGTTCAGAACAGAATACCCCATACGGTTTATGAATGTCGTGCCTAATCTAAGTCAGGTCATCAAGATGATGACTAATAATTGTTAAATCTTGGTGATTGGTACCAAGTTTCGAGTATGGAAAACTCGGATGAGGTAGACGACAGTCGCAATACTATTAATGCGACGAAAGTTAATAAAACTACAAACGTAAACCTCAATATTAATGGAGTTAATCTCCAGGCTGTGGTTGACGCAGCAGTTGGAAGGACCATAGAAAGATCATGAAACAATCAAAAGAGCCGAATGCTCCTCGCTCTGAATTTCATTCAAAACCATGTTCAATTGCTCATGAGAAGAGTTTTGTTCACACACGAATATGAAGGATGAACCAAAGGAGGAGGATAACTCCCAGAAATCTAAGAAAAAGAGCAAGTACAGGCGTAATAAGAACCAACAAAAGTTCAGTAAGAAGCCTGTATATAAAAATTGCTATCAAAGACACTAGGGACAGTGTCGAATAGAACCAGGACCAAAGCAGTGTGACATCTGCTAAGGAACAGGTCATAATTTCCCCGGAATCTAGGGACATGAAGAATGTAGTCTATCACGGCTGTGGTGAGTAAGGCCGCCTCAGAACTAGATACGATAAAGCTGCCAAAGAAGGTGCAGCTAAGCCTGGAAAGGCTAAAGGAAGAAATGCCGGAACTCACCTGATGAATGCCAAGAGACAGTTCACGATGTCATCAAATACATTCCTTATCATTTACCAATGATAATTTCTGCTAAGTGTCCTGTTTTTAATACAGGCAATAATAAATCTTCATAAACCATAAGCTTAGCAAACTTTTGATTGCATTCATAAGAACTTCAGATATTAAAAATGAGGTATAATTTACCAATAATGACCCTCTCTCCCATCCTCGGAGATAAATCCTTTCATAAGAATCTGGAGTACTCTTCCCCAGAAAGAGTACGACAATATATTATTTTATTCTATTATTTCCTCATTATTTTATATCGCCTGCGAATGCCAAACTAGGTTTGATAAGAGTGCCATATGAGGATTGACGTATCCTAGTGTGTCCCATAGATTGCTTCCATGCCTGATCAGTATGGAGGTTTAATGCATGGAACCCCTGAGATATCCCAATGATCATATTGTACTAAAGTCGACTAGTAGTATTCAAAGAAGATATCCAATATAAAATGTCCTTATAAGTATCTCTACTTAGGACATCCTTACAATTTATAAAGTGAATGTGTCATTTATCTGACACCGACATCGATAGATGAACCAAAGCCTGAGTGTACGGACATCTCTGACACCTCTGTGTGCCAAATTTGTTAAATTATCAGGCTAGTTAAGCTCTGAATATATAGAATCATTCGAAGGAAATCGAATGTATCAAGATCAAGTGGCTTATAAGCTAAAACCTACTTAAGGAGCTTGGCGGAGCTCGCAATACATTACACACTAGTAACCAAAGGATGTGTTTCGCCAATAACCGCAAAACATTATCACGTAATGATAGGCAGACTAATGAAACTTTATGATTAGACAATAAACCTGTATAGACTAAGAATTGACAGGTTAAGAAGCTCCGGAGGAGAGTATGTACCTATTGTATAGGTCAACTGGGATACCCTTAGAGGCCCAAATATACTATGGAAGTAAGTCCATGCTACTTCAGAAAATACTTCCATTATTCTAGCAAATCTCGAGGTCGAGATTTCTTTTAAGGGGGTGAGGATGTAACACCTCGTAAAATCACGTCCAATGAAGTATTGACACGTGTAATAAACCCTAATGAAGTCAAACATTGAATTCAAGGGACTAACTTTTCGAAAAATCGAAAAATTTGATTATGTAACAACTGGAAGTATTATCATACTAAAAAATAAGTTTCTAATTAACCTTTTATGGTTTTATATTCACAAATGAGCCGCTTGTTAATCAAGTGTAGCCGTTTATGTAAATAATTGAAAGTTTGCGCAGAAAAGGGTTAAAAGCGTCAACATGTAAATTCTTACATCCGAGTGACCTTTTAACAAACCGAGAGCCTCATGATATTTGATTATACTCTTGGTAATGCCAATCATTGGCAATCCAAGGCTTTTATGCCTAAAAGAAAAGTTACGCGCAACTTTGCAAGTATAAAGGACTAGAAGTGTCAATATGTTTAATTATACCTCTGAATGACCTTTTATCGAGCCCGAAGCATTATGATGTTTAATAATACTTTCAAGAATGCCTAATATAGATTATATGACGCTTCAATGATATTAAATGATGAGTTACGCAAGTTTGCGCGTTAGAAGGACCTAAAGCGTCAAACTGCTAAAGTATACCGATTCGTATGTTATCGGACCTTCTGGAATATGACCATGAGTTATACATACCTTAACTATCCTTCTCATAGCTTAGATATAGGCTTTGAGGTGTTTAGTGCGCAAAAATAAACTTTTAAGTCATGCAGGGACTAAAAGTGTCAAAAAGCGCACAAGTTTGCGTTTACGCGCATATCTTACATTCTGGATATTCCCGGACACCCAAAAATTTATGTAAGCACTAAAATATTTTATTTTAGTGTTGTCTTGATAAAATTCCATTCGTCGCGTCAATTGGTTCGTTTTTCGCGTCCGTCCGTGTTTCGTCGTAATTAACCGAACAACGTGACCGTACGACCAAACGAACCGACATCCGGCATATTTGTGAGCATGTTTCATGTTCCCCATACTTAGGCATCATTGTAGAGCCTTAAAAATGGTTTAACGGGCCTTGGATGTGCCGGAAATGACATTTAAAGGTGCAGGGGTCAAAGCTGCCAACAATGGAAAGTTGCTGATTGCTGGCCAATGCCTTGCGCACCTCAACACTGTGGTTGTTGCGGTGCGCAAGCAACCACCAGATGCAGCAACTCGTTTTTTTGGCCTGTTCAGCCTATTCAAACGCCAAGTTTTGCCCTTTAACACTTCCATGAGTTGCCTAAACTGATTTTTAGCACTTAGGGACACTTGTTGAAGAGTTGTGGTCATTAGTAGACTTACATGTCAACATTTTGTGGATCAAAAATCACTATAAAAGGCCATTGTTTGCAAACTTTTTGATCATCCATCCCATCTGCAATTGTGGGACTTTCTGGAGCTCAAGAGCAGACACCAAGCATCCCTAATCGTGATTAGGACTTTGGTAAGCACCCTTGACCTTCCTTGATTAAGTTTTGCTTAGTTTTAGCCTAAAAGTCAAACCGTCGTAATTAACGGTTGACTTTAAGATTAATCACTAATGGTTCAGTGATTAGTCAAATTGAAAGTAGTTATAAGTTGGTAATTATGTGGGTAATAAACCCTTAAAAAGGGTTCCCCCTGATTCCCACTCTAACTAGGTCTAATGTCGGGTCAAACTTGTTATTAAAAAGTCAACAGAATGTGTAAATTACAATTTATGCATAATTAGCAATGTAGAACACATACAACCTGTTTGATCATTAATATAACTTGGTGATTAGTGTAAGAACATGTCTAAACATGTTCAACCCGACAATTTCCTGTTTAGACCCGGTTCGGAACCGAAAGTCGCATAGTTTGACTTATACTTTGACTTTCAGTTCTGACCCGTTATGGTATGTTTTAGAAATACCTAAGAGCTTCATTTGGACCAGGTTACATGCTAGTATAACCCTCTGTTATTATACACCATGGTTCATTAGTTAACCAATTAATACGCATGATTCCGTTAATTGCTCATATGTTGACCATTATGCCCTTTTCACCTTAAAACGTGATTTTTGGAAATGTAAAAGAGTAGAAACTTTAATTACTAATATTTAAACTTGCATCCAAAGTTTGACATCAGTTTGAGGTGTAGACTAAGAGTTATGCTCGGTAGCGTGAAATGAAAGCTTTATGTTAATTAAACGGCGTAATTAGCGTATAGCCTAGTTAAGCCTACTTTTTGATATCAAAATTATTACCCACTGATTTAATATATTATTTTGGGAATTTTAAAGATTTTTAATTAATTTTAGGCTGAGCATAACTCATAGTCGTAAGCTTAATCCGGTAAATGTCGGTTTTGCCCCTACGGGCCATAAAATGAGTTTTACATATCTAAACGACTCCAAACCTTTTGCTACTGATCACATATGTTAAATAAATTATTTTAAGCCTTCTGGAAATATAAAAAATATCAGATTTATGTATCAAACCCGGAAATGGCCTATAATCGCCTTTTTAAGCGTTTTTAACGCATAGTATGTACTAAAACTATTTTAAACATACAAGGGTTGATACCTACTGATATTTGAGGCAAATTATAATATTTTAACAGCAAGCAAAGGTTGATAAACTCAGACTTCAGTTTTGAGCTTTTCGGCTTATGTGAAGTTACCAAAATACCCCTACGGGGCATAGTTTGGTTATAATTGATAAAATTTCACATATATACTTTAACCTACTGATATAACTTAGAAAGTTGAGTATATTTGCTGATTACATCAGGCCTGTAACTCAGGTTGACACTTAAACTCTTTTACAACCTTTAAAATGACCAACCTACCCCTACGGGGCATAGTTTGTGATTAAATTCATTACGGGCATAATAAAAGACATCTTACTGATGTCACAACATATATGAAGCATATTAACTTAGGAAACCTGTAGATGGCTCTCATGAATACCCGTCACGCTTATTACGCGTACGGTTCGGTTTATGTAACTAGTTTACATAAATTAGCCGAAACGGGTCAAACCTTATCGGTTTCATCTCAAATTCCAGAATGTGTATGAAATACCCATATTAAGCAAGTCTCTGAACTTGTCGGGTCTAAATCACATTCTATCCGGTCTTCGCTTAATCGTGCGTACGAACCGTATCTTTGAAACTAGCCGGTCTAAGCTTAAGCTTAACTAAAGACCCGTTAGGATTCTAATAGGTTATTATAAACCTTCGTTCCAGATTTGGAGGACCAGTAAAAGCTACTTGCAATTTGCTTATTGTGATTTATACATTGCTCAGGTAAATAATTTTAATTTATTTTCCCTATACGGGCTTGGGTTACGGTATATAGCATACCGCTTGATCGGGCATCAAATCCTCCACCGTTGAGTGGGTAATTGAATAAATTTGATCGGCTCGTTTAAACAGTCTTGTTACTTAAAGCCTTTGGGGGGTTAATGACCATGTCCCGGATATCCTTGGCATCATTTTACGAAATGGCCACGACTTAAGCGCGGGGTGTAGGCGTACACCCGTCAGTGCACAAAAGAATAATGTGGTGTGTCTATTGATCTTTAACCCGGACTTGATCCGGGCTACTGAACGCACAAGGAACATGTAATTCGTTCACAAGATTATATATTTAAATAATTCTCCCAAGTTATAAAAAGGTTAATTTTTCCTCTGTGCATTTTAACCAAATTATAAAAGATATTTTGTGCCACGTGCATCCAAATCAATTTTCTTAAACCATTTTCAAAATGAGTCAGTTACTTGTATTTACCAGTGTAAACTGACGTATTTTCCAAAAAGGCTAAATGCAGGTACTATACGAAATTGGCTGGATATTTCTCCTTAGCATCGATAGAAGTCTCGCAAGCGTAAGATGCCTAAAAGTCTGTTGAACTATTGCTTCCATTTTATTTTCGATCCGTCTGTGGATAAACAATCGACAGTTGTGATATTTGATATTACAATATTATATTCGGTTGAATTATATCTTTTAAATTGCTTCCGCTGTGCATATTAAATATTGTGTTGTTTGACTATTATGTTGCCAACCACGTCACGATACTCCCCACCGGGCCCACCGGTGACACCTGGAAATCGGGGTGTGACAGTAAAGGATAAGTATAGTAAAGTTACTCCCACTCAACTTGAGGTAGGTGCATTGATCCACTTGATTCTTCATAAAACCTTGTCTCTTCATGACTTCATCAAACTTGAGGTACCATTGACGTGATGCTTGTTTTAACCCATAAATGGATTTCTTCAACTTACAGACTAGTTGCTCCTGACCTTCAGGTTGTTTCATATAAACATCTTCGTCTAAGTCTCCGTTAAGGAAAGCAGTTTTGACGTCCATCTGATGCAGCTCCAAATCAAAATAAGCTACTAGGGCCATAACGATCCTTAATGAATCTTTACGAGAGATAGGTGAAAACGTCTCTTGATAATCAATTCCCTCTTTCTGAGTGTAGCCCTTTGCAACCAATCTCGCTTTATAACGTTCAACGTTCCCATTCGGATCCAGTTTTGTTTTGAACAGCCATTTACATCCTACAGGTTTAACAGCGTTGGGTAATTCGACCAAATCCCAAACGTCATTTTTCTTCATGGATTCAAGCTCATCAATCATTGCTTTGTTCAATTCAGAAGACTGATTACTGCTGATGGCTTCATTATAAGAGATAGGATCATTGAGCTTTCCAACATCCATTTCAGTGTGCATTCATCTGTCGTCTTCGTCTTATGTCGAGTCTCGAGTTCGTTGTGGAGTGTGACATCATCAATATGACATCATCTTGTGACATCATATTGATGACATCACAATAGAATTCACACATGAAGACAAATTATGTATTTAGATAGTCAACCGTTTGAAATTGTAATATTTGAGAGTGACCGTTTGAGGGTTCCGTTTGAAGGGTTCCGTTTGAAATGGTTATGTCATTTTCAAACGGAAGGGTCTTCCCTATAAATAGCCTTCAAACGAGTTCATTTGTAAGGTTCTAGTTTCCGACGCCGAGGTGCTGTCGAGGTGTCTCCAGTCTTGTAAACGTTCAGAGATTAATAAACGAGACAATTAATAGTGAATACAAGCTTAACGAAGACCGAATCAATGAATTCCGCCTCTGATTCGGTCTGAGCACTCTTCTGATCGACTCGTTAGGTCGTTTCACGATCCTACAAGTGGTATCAGAGCTCAGGAGGAAGAGTTCTTACCGTTTAGCTCGTTTTCGCTAGCATATTCTGATTTCTACACCTTCTTTTCAAAACTGAACAAATTTTCACGGATAAAATCGGCTGAAACTTTCACAAAATGTGCGTAATGGTGTTTTAACAAATCCTTGAGAATATCGGACCTAAATTCGAAGTTTAACCGGTAAAAAAGGACTGAAATATGGGTTCCGTTTGAACGAAGCACAGGTGTTCTGTTTGAAAATTGCCATCCCGTTTGAAAATGCATACCCTTCTGTTTGAAATTTGATCCTATCGTTTGAAAACAGGACTGTTACGTTTGAAACTGGTGTTCTGTTTACTTATCGTTTGAAACCGACCTGGCCGTTTGAAATTTGCACTGACCGTTTGAAAAAATACATCGAGTTGTGTGTAACATGTTTTGAGGTTGTCAGTACATCGGGAAAGGACATCATGTGTCTAGTGTTAGTTTGCACGAGCTATTAAATATTTACATGTGATAAAGTGCATCGAAGTGTGTAATGTCATTAAAAAGGTTGTCGGTTGCACATGGGTTAAAGTTTTGAAATTCATAGAGTAATTTGAGATCTGAAGGTATCACGTGATTTTGTTGGACTCTATTAAAATTGATTGAAATTGTTGTTTTGAAAGATATTCACAATTTAATAATCCATCTGATTAACAACGGCCCAATCAGAATTTAACATTTGTAATTGTCGATTAAGTGGATTTGGGAGGTCAAATGGGAATTTAGAGATCAAAAATTGTCAGGTCTTGAAAATTAAAAAATTAAGTCAAATTGCATATGTGCATATGTTATCCACGTGAATTACTGGTGTCCTCGGCCCAAGTGATAGCAGACATTTGCGGCTCAATCTCAGTTTTACAAAGTGGTTAATATCAGCCCATGTGATCACATTTTAAGTTGTTGGATTTAGTGGAGTTTGTTGGCCCAATCATCATTGAGTATTAATCATATCGAATTGCATCTTAGTATTAGGTCCAATCAAGTTTTTTTTTTAAAGTGTTTAGTATTTTGTTTGAAAATTGATCTAGCTTGGACTTGATATTTTGCTTAACGAGATTGTCTCGATAAACGGATTTCCAAATCATGGATATCAATTTCTTTAATATGACTCAAGAAACATTTGATAGAATAAATGTATTAAATAAAGAATTTGATTCATTTTCAGGTTATCCGGGAGAAAGTACAAAGAGTATCATTGAGAGGTATAGCCATCTTGTTCGCTCAATGTCTGAGAAGGGTATTAAAAAAGAATCAGAAGAATGGGTTGAAAAATTTGTCAGTGCTTTACCTCGAGAAGAATGGGAAAATTATATCTTAAACTTGAAGACTTCTGGAGAATTTTCCCAACTGACAATTTCTCCACTCGTTAAAAAGATTGAAGAACAGATGGTGATCAATGCTGAGAAGAAGAAAAGTCAAAGTGTAAAATCAATATTAAAGAAGAGCAAGAGTAAAGGTGTCCAAGTGGAAGAGGAACAGACTGAAGAGATTTCAGTTATGAAGGATGAAAAGAAATCTGCTGATAAACAGATTCTTGTTTTGCAGGAAAATTGTGAGAGATTGAAATCTGAAAATGACAAACTGTTAAATGATTTGAATAGTTTGACATTAGAAAACAAGGTTTTGAAAAAGAAAGAACAAGATTTTGAAAGCAAAAAGAAATCTTCAGAAGATGAAGATTTCTGGATAAAATTGGAGAACAAAAATTTGAAAGCAAATGAGACAAAATTTCAAGAACAGATACATGTTTTGGAAAATGAAAAGTCTGTTCTTGAAAACATAAAGAATGAAAATGAAAAATCAATCAAGTCTCATCTTGAAAGAATATCTCAGCTTGAAAACAAAGCTGAGAATTCAAGAAACAAGATTGATGAACTTGAAAGGAAATTGAAAGGTTTTGTGACTTCATCAGATAGTTTGAACTTTCCTTGTCCAAAACCGATCAATTCCGTTCCAATAAGTGACGATGGCACAAACTTTGACAATGTCAAAGTTGAAGATTGTGATGAGAAATCTGATGATGAAAATAAAAAATTCGAAAAACAAAAATTGTTTCTGAAATTAAAAGAAAAGTTTCAAGAAACTGTTCCACAATCAACTGAAAAGGGAGAATGCTCTAAGCAAAAACCTTTAAAGAAGAAAGTGGAACAAAAACAAAAAGAGAAAAAATTGAAAAATGTTCAAAAAGAGAATAACAGCTCATCAGATCGATCATCCAATCACAATCAAAAACCACAAAAAGTAAAAATTGAAAACTCAAAAATTGTTGGTAATAAGTGGTGCAGGTTGGACCACAGTGCTCAAAAGTCAAATCCAGCATACAAGAGGAGAGATGGATATCACCAAGCCAAACAGTGCTATGATTTGAATGTTTGGACTGAAAATGGTGATTGGTACGATAACAGAGTGTGTTACCGATGCGGTTATCAAGGACACATTGCTGTTAACTGCCAGAGTTGGAGGTTTGAGTCAAGAAGATGTTTTAACTGCAACATCATTGGCCACATTGCCAGAGATTGCCCAATGAGATCAATGGGAAGATCGAGGGTTGAATCTCAGAAAGTGGCAAAGAAACCAGTCAATGTCAAGCCCAAAGAACAGAAAGTTCAAGAAAAGAAAGTAAAGCTTTCTCAAGGGCAAAAAGACAGACTGAGGAAAAAGAGGAAGAAAGCAAGAGAATATCTCGAAAAGATCTTGTCCTCGGGTTCACTGGATAGATCAAATAAGAGTTCTGATGAATCGACTTCCTCGACTACAAAGTCAAGTAAGACGAATTCATCAGATACAAATCTGAGGATGAAAGAGGATAAGAAGAAGAAGAAAATGGTCGGCGATGAATCTGACATGTTAAAGTCAGACAAGCCACCATCAGGCGATGAATCTGACAGGTCAAAGTCAGACAAGCCATGTGCAGGCAATGATTCTGGTTCGTCAAAGCCAGAGGAGCCTTTGGTTGAGGTAAAAATGGAGAATTCAGGTTTAACAATGGATGATGCAAATTTTCCACCATTGTTAAACAAGAATTCAAAATCACCCAAGGACAGTCAGGCTTGGGTGAATCTGTTTAAATGAAAAACCTGACTTTCCGGAGTTCCCAGGTTGGTAAGCGTGGAACATGAATCGGCACATTTCTTGAGAAATTCACGAATGTAATATTTCGACTTACAAGTGGTAAATCAAGGACATTAAGTTGTACTTGATTTTCTACAAGTGATGGTTGTGGATTGTTCTTAAAAATGTTAGTTTTTACAAATGATTGAAGAAAACAAAGTGATGAAAAATCCCCGAATTTGTGAAAAGACACACAAAACTTATTTTCCGGAAAAACCATTTTGATTAAAACAAACTTAAGTGTTTTGAAATCACTATGGGAAAATAGTTTGTTGTCAGGGGGAGTTATGATTGTTCAAGCCAGGTGAATGGAGAATTGAAGCAATTCTCATCATGTTGTCACATTTCTTGTACAGTTTGTTTCAAATTTTCCCAGAAAATCAAAATTGAGACATATTTTGATTTTAGGGGGAGTAAAAATTTTAAAAAAATTAGAAAATTTGAAAATGTCAAAAACATTGAAAAATGAAAAAATGAGTTTTGTTGCATAAAAGAGGAAATGATAGTAGATCAGTTGGACTGTCACAGCATGCTAAAGAAATGGAAAGTCAAAATGTGATAAACGGTCTCACTAAAGATGTGACGGTAGGCTCAGCTAGACTAGTAGATTTGCGATAACGATACAGACTTAAATGAAAAAGCCTAGTTCTAGTGGGAAACATGGTCGAAAGCATAGCACTTAGTTTTGTCCTTCTTGACTGTGTGCCTACTCAGTAATCGCTGATTGTCGAAAGACATAAAACTGGTTAAGTTTGTGAACTTTCACAACTTTGCTGAAAAATCGCTGTGATTGTGCATTTTATTTTGCAAAGATTTAAACTTGTTTTATTTCTTTATTTTGTTTAAGCATCGGACATCCTCTGCGTATACGTGAGTATCGACCTGGATGTTGCTGCCTAAACGTTCTGCTTTATTTTCTTTGGTGTTTCGTTTAAGCTTTGGATCACCTCTGCGTATACGGGAGTATCGACCTGGTGGTTAAAGCCTAAACAACTTCAACTTGTTTTATTTTTCTTATTTTGTTTAAACATTGGACTTTCTCTGCGTATACGGAAGTATCGACCTGATTGTTAATGTTTAAACATTCTGCTTTGTTTTCGCACAAATCACAGTTGATAAAGTTTAAAGGCATTACTTGAGTCAGTGTATTGCATGATGAGGGGATATGCTGAGATCGTGGGGTCCATAAGAATTTTAGTGCTATCTTAATATACCTTAAAGTATCGGTAAGCAGATTGAAAGTTTTTAGATTGAGTTTAAGTGGACAACAATATCGTCAATCAACGTGAATCGGTTCGAGCTTAAAATGAAATCAAGCTTAACGGTGCTAGTGATTGGTCACAAAAACTGATATGATCCTCTTACGCAAACTCACAAAAATATTGTCTGTAAATATTTCTTTACTACATTTCTTTGTTATATTCAAAAATCCAAAAAGATTTTAGTGTGTTTTAGCATAAATTTTGAAAAATACAAAAAGATTTTTGACAACTGATGTTGGAAAGCTGATATTCAAAATTCCGAGTGCTGATCATGATAAACTGGTTTGGGAGCGTGCGTTTAAAAGAAGAAACTGATTTTGTAAAAAAAAAAGGTTTGTTTAGTTAATCAGGGTCATTAATTTGAACTTGATGTAACTATTTCCAGTAAGTTTTTCTTATTGATTTAAGTAAAAACTTATGTGTTTGTGAGAAGATTGTGCAGGAGATGAGCTTAAACAGAGATAAAGCCAGGGATTGATCTCAAGGTGATAGCTAATTCCAGACAGCGATCCCATCATGATGAGAGGGGGAGTCTGACGAGGTTAGAGCCAAAGAGAAGATCCTGGTATATGCTAAGAAAGAAAAGAGACTGAAAAAGACTGAAGATGCAAAGACTCGACACTTAAGACTCGTCAACATCTGAGGGGGAGTCTGTTGGTGCATTCATCTGTCGTCTTCGTCTTATGTCGAGTCTCGAGTTCGTTGTGGAGTGTGACATCATCAATATGACATCATCTTGTGACATCATATTGATGACATCACAATAGAATTCACACATGAAGACAAAATATGTATTTAGATAGTCAACCGTTTGAAATTGTAATATTTGAGAGTGACCGTTTGAGGGTTCCGTTTGAAGGGTTCCGTTTGAAATGGTTATGTCATTTTCAAACGGAAGGGTCTTCCCTATAAATAGCCTTCAAACGAGTTCATTTGTAAGGTTCTAGTTTCCGACGCCGAGGTGCTGTCGAGGTGTCTCCAGTCTTGTAAACGTTCAGAGATTAATAAACGAGACAATTAATAGTGAATACAAGCTTAACGAAGACCGAATCAATGAATTCCGCCTCTGATTCGGTCTGAGCACTCTTCTGATCGACTCGTTAGGTCGTTTCACGATCCTACAGTCAGGTAGGTAACATAATCATCCCAATTAGTAGGCCGTCTTTGCCTAGATGACCTCCTGAGTTGAATATCGGGTTCAGCGTTGTCTTGGTTTTGAGCGTTTGATGTGCCTTCATTATGAGGTATAATGGGTTCTGATTGTGGAGATGGAATTTGTGCAGTAGCTTCAGGTGCAGTTGTTGCATTGGGTACAAGAGGAGTAAACGGAGTAATGGTAAGCGACGAGTCTCCCCCCCCCCCCCCCCACGTCTTGTACTTCTTGCAATTCTTTGTAAGGGTTGGTACTGCTCCCACTGACCTTGAAATCCTCCAGGAACGCAGCAAGCTTGGTTTCAACAATACGGGTGACATGGGAAGGACAATAGAAATGATAACCCTTTGAATGATCAGGATACCCGATAAAGAAACAGGTAACTGTTTTAGGGTCAAGTTTCCTTAGGAAAGGATTATAGAGTTTTGCTTCAGCAATGCAGCCCCATACTTTCATATATTTAAGACTCGGTTTCCTTCCTGTCCAAAGTTCATAAGGATTTTTAGGGACAGACTTAGAAGGAACTCTGTTGAGTATATGAACAGCTGCTTTTAACGCTTCAGTCCAGAGGAATAATGGTAAATTAGTGTTGGCTAACATACTGCGCACCATGTTCATAAGGGTACGATTTCTTCGTTCAGCGACACCGTTCTGCTGAGGTGTACCAGGCATGGTGTGTTGGTTCACAATCCCCTGGCCCTTACAAAACTCATAAAATGGACCAGGGGCTTGACCCACATCAGTATATCTTCCATAGTATTCACCGCCTCAATCTGACCTCACAACTTTAATCTGACGATCTAATTGCTTTTCAACTTCAGCTTTATAATCTTTAAAAGTTGTAAGAGATTCAGATTTTTCCTTAATAAGATACAAGTACATGTAACGAGAATAATCATCAATGAAAGTGATAAATGAAGTATGTCTTGTTATGCCAGCGATTTGGTAGGGACCACTAATGTCAGTGTGAATGAGTTCTAATAGATTAGAGCTCCTAGTGGCGTCTTTCTTATTGGCTAATGTCATTTTGAGAGGAGGTAAGACTTCATCCTTTACGAGACGATTTAATCGTTCTCTTGAGATGTGGCCTAAACGTTGATGCCACAACATAGATGAGTCTCTAAGTCTCGAATTTGTTTCATCTTTGTGAGTGATTCATTAATATTATATGACAACAAAGATTTGGAAAAATTTTCATCTAGTTCTAATTTATAGAGACCACCATCCAGAATGCCAGTACCATAAACAACGGAATCATAGAGAATAGAGAGTTTGCGATGACCATGGGAAACAACAAAACCGTCCATGTCTAACTTTGGTCCTGATACAAGGTTCCAAGTTACCTTAGGAACATATAAGGTATCATAAAGTTTAATACATAAACCAGTTTTCAAAAATAATTGTAATTTTCCTATTGCCTTCACTTCTAATTCCCGATCATCCCCAACTTTAAGTGTTCTTTGGCTTCTTCCCAGCTTCCGGATTGAAAGGAATCCCTGAGTAGAGTTGGTTACATGAACCATAGAACCAGAATCAAACCACCAAGAATTAGCAGGAACATTTAAATTAAAGGACTCAAGTATCATGAAAAAATCGTTACCTTTCTTAGCTAGCCACTCCTTGAAGTCAGGGCATTCCTTTTGCTTATGTCCTGTTTTCTTACAGAACTTGCAATAGGGTTTGCCTAAGGAGCTCTTAGAGCTAGAAGGTGCACTTGTATTAGGATTTGGCTTTTGAACTTTAGAAGCATCCTTCCTTTGATGATTGTTCTTCCTCTTCTTAGAGTTGGAGGTGGTGAAGTTAGCAACATCAATAGTGCGATCCATCTTCATACGCTCTTCCTCCTGTACGCACATAGCGACCAGCTCACTCATCGTCCATTTGTCCTTCTGAGTGTTGTAATTGATCTTGAATGCTTCATAGGACGAAGGAAGCGAAATGATGATGAAGTGAACAAGAAAACCATCACTGATTTCCATCTCTAGCCCTTTCAGCTTATTGGCCATGTCATGCATCATCATGATGTGCTCGCGAATGCCGCTCCTCCCATCATACTTAGTTGTCACCAGCTTGAGAATAAGAGTGCTAGCGTGTGCTTTTGATGTTCCTTTGAATTGAGCCTCCACAGAAGCCAGGTAGGTTTTAGCATCTTCAGAATCAGGAATGGCTCCTCTGATCGCATTGTGTATGGATTGCTTCATGAACATGAGAGACATGCGGTTACACCTAGTCTATTTTTCATGAACTATCTGCTCAGCAGCAGTACTTTGAGTGGTAAGGTCCGCTGGCTTATTCTCTCTAAGAGCATAATCGAAGTCTAGTAATCCAAGTGTAAGCATGAGGGCATCCTTCCATTCAGCAAAGTTATCACCAGTCAAAGGTGGAATCCGGCAATTGGGTGCTGATAGTGGAAATAAGATGAGCAAGTTATGATACTAAGAAAGAAGTCCTAATGTGATCTAAGGGCATGTTATACTAAGGCAGGCATAAATAATGACCATTTTAATTATGAAGCTGTGATATTATCTATTACTAACATCAAAATAATAGACTTAGTTAAAATTCTACTTAAACGAAGACAGATCAGCTTTGGCCAGAAATGTAATCATTTAAGTATGTGTGCAAAGTAATCGTGACAAATCAGCTTTGGCCAGAAATGAGACAATCACTTTAGTTATGCACTTGTCAAGTATGCTAGACATAAATGAATTAAAATCAGCTTTGGCCAGAAATTAAGACATTTCACGTTTGTAATGCATACTTAACAGAGCTTTTATAATACTTGAACAATAAATAGATGTATTAAATCAGCTTTGGCCAGAAATGATACATCAGAAGCTCATCCAAGATAAGCTATTTAGGTTTTGTAAAAAGTTATCTGATTAGGTAATTAAATGTTTACAAAACCAAGTATTTAATAGCAAACCACCTGTTAGCGCGGGGTTCGGGGCGGAGCCCCGAGCTAAATTTTAGTTCACATTAAACAGCCTAAAATAATGAGGTTTCAAGTGAGGTCTCGAGTCAGGTCTCGACTGAGTTATGAGATCTCGAGTCAGTTATGAGGTCTCGAGTCGCAACCTTGGTCTAGAGTCGCAATCATGGTCTCGATTACTGTGTTTTATGAGATCTCGACTCCATAATGAGATCTCGAGTCGCAACCACGGTCTCGAGTTGTGAAGATTGAAGCCTTTAGTAAAAAACTCAGTGGTCTCGAGTCGAGACTGTTGTCTCGAGTTGTAAAGTTTTGAGAACCCTTATGATTTCGAGTCGAGACCTTGTAGTCTCGAGTCGAGACCTGGTGGTCTCGAGTCGCAATCTAATGGTCTCAAGTCCATTGTTAACAGCTGTTGTGATAATAACTGAAAACTCAAAATTTTAGGGATTATGGGATAATGTTTCCTGTTTTATTGCTGATCTAAACATATCAAAGATTTCGAAAATTATAACTTGTTATCTATTACAAGTTTTCGAAAATTTTAATAGATAAAATTCGGATCAAAACAGTAAAAACATCCACTAATCCAAATTATATTCCAAAACTTAAGGAATTTTCGAGTTTTTCTTAGAACAAATGATGAACCCTAGAAAATTAAAACATAATTCTGGGATCCGAAACCTGAATTCTAAGGCTTTTATTAACAGATTTCAGATATTATTTACCCATTATGGTTTCGGGTGACATTAAACACCCCTTTCTTAAAACACTGATTTCGGCACAAGTAAAACCGAAAACAGCCGTGATTTATATGGCTTTAAAAATTTTCTGTTTTCTAGATTCTAATCCCAGAATAATGGATACGAAAACAGAACTGATTTATCAACATATGCTCTGATACCACATGTTGATCAATTCTGTTTAAACATAATGGAAAACATGAATAACATACCTGTTACAGCAGACAGGCCAGCAGAGAATCCAGTCAGAGATGCAGCCATTGAGTTTGACATGATTGTCAGGATGATCTGGTTCCTCCTTAGGGTGTAACGTTATGATGGTGATGAACCGAAACTAGGGAGGTTTCGATTATGGAGAGAGAGCTGATTATGATGTTATAAGGGTTGTGTAATTGTCTAATTGTCTAACCCTTAAACTCTCTAATAATCTCATTATATATACACCCAAGAGGAAACCTAATTAGTTAATAAGGGTAATATGGTCCATCAACAATTACCAACTAATTATTAATAGGTTATTAATATATTTTTTTATCTATATAATATAAATGATTATAATGGCTACAAGATTAAATATTATAACAATAATATATTTAATCTCACAGACGGAGCAACCCGTGTAGAGGGAGGTGTCTGAAACTGTTGTGCATCATGTGTTGTCGGTGCGACAAGAAGTCCGTCCGTGTTAGTGGAGCAGCTGCCTATGCCGGGAGTAGCCGGAGGGCTAGACAAAGGCAGGGAACTGCTCGAAACTTCCTTCGAATGATTATCTTTTTCGGCCATAAAAGAGGTGATAACTTAGGAACAGGGCTGGACTACCGGAAATATTGTTCTAAGTAGTGCAGCCCCACAGTGGGCGCCACTTGTTAAAGCAAAAAGAGTGTGGCAGGAGGAAGGTCCAGGATCACCTCCAAAAGGTAGCTCCTTGGTCAGAATCTGCAATCAAAGAACATCGTTAGTCTTAACGCGAGAGGTGGCCTCTCGTGTTTGGACTCCGGAGTGAGAATCAGTGGATTATTCTTAAGAGTCTTAGCGAAATGATAGAATTAGAGTTTAGAGTGAGAATGAGAGAAGTAGACTTACTTTGGGCTGAACAAGACTCCTCTTTTAAAGCAGATTGCTCTACCCAAGAGAGCCTTGTGCCAGCTTGTACCTTCTAGTCTTGGTAAGTTTATCCTCCCTTGATGTTGCTTATAGGGCTAGTCTTGCCTCTTTGGGTAAAATTAAGGTTTGTGTGTCTCGAGGAGACCTTTATGTGTTTTAGGGAGAAGTCTAATTACTTTGACCTGCTAAGTTCAAGTTCCAATGTTGTACAGTAACTTTAGCTCCCTGTCACCAGCTATTGATGCATCAGCTTCTCGTCGGGAACTTCCAACTTTTGACTTTCATCTTCTTATTTTTAGTTTATGTTTATTATTCTTTGTTGCTTATTTGCGATTGTTATTGATCTTGGTTTTGCTGACTGGAATTTCCAAATACCCACGGTATATGCATGATTTAAGTATGCACATTTTAACACCTTGTGAGAATAAGTTCCAATTCGCCAATATATGAGAATCAAGCTATCAAATAATCTCATACATGTGAATATAATAGTCTTTAAATTCAACTGTGTCAGATAAACAAAGTCCATTGATGTGAGAATTTAGTTCTCAAGGCCATCATCTCACATGACTATTATAAACTTCCGAACCATATATCATAAATTCAAATCTAATCTCACACCCAACCTCCATAAAACACGTTACCTTCAATATTGTCTAAAACACGTTAAATACAACAAAACAAAGTTTACTTCTGTGGCTGTCTCGATTTGCGGTTGGCGTTCATTCTAGTAAAGTATACTTTTCAAAAAAGAAAAAATTTACTTCAGTATGTTCTAAAAGACGTTACTTTTCTACATGCTTTACAATTCTTGTAATGCTACAGAATATCCTATTATTGTAAATTATAAATTGCTTAAAATTGTCAAAAAGTTAAAAATAGTATGGTTGTTATATTTATATCAAAGAAAATGACTCCCAATGACGTGTAGATTGTTGCAACAAACATAACACAATACTGCAAACATAGTTAGTAAAGATGGCAATAATATTTTAGCATATAATATTTACACACCTAGTTTGTGTGACCGTGTAACCAATGTCACTGTATATAACCAACAAATCAGTACGTGTTCAGATGTCATGCCAATTTCACTATATATAACCAATAAATATCACGTAACATATTATTTTTTATAATTAGAAAAGAAATAATAGCAAATCACACTTAAATTAAAAAAAAAAATGTTCGTTTTTAGTGTAACTTTTTTTATATATTAACGTATGAAGGGGTATGCTCCTAAATCCTGTGCCTACATGCGCAACCACGAACAAGCAGCACGCATGGAAGACCATACTCAGATTAAAATCAATACAAAACTTAGCCATTCTCAGACGTTAAGCGCAAGCTTTGTAAACGCAAGCACGAGAATGCCAACTAAGAATAGTACATTCAGTATAGGGGACAGAGCATGCAGCCAGTCAGGATACACCAGGCTGCGATCGTGCAACCACCATGATGAGCAATCGTGGGGGAGACCGGAAGTATAAAAGGACGGTGACGTGTAACCAATCAGGTTGCGCCGTTTACTGCTCCATACTCTCCACTCACAGCTGAGGACAGACCCGACATCAACGACTACTCTCAGGCCACGTGGCTCCAATCACTTTGCGCCAGCGTCTCGATCCTCTGCACACATTAACGATCGTGTCAGATGAGACAAACGGGATATTCCTTGTTGGAGACGTCTGGCCCAAGGCCCACCAACCCATCTCCTTCCCCACACTCTTCGGCTATAAATAGAGAACTTCACTTCCCGGTTTAAGCATCGACTCTATCACTCTTAACACACACTTGTTTATCCTCAAAACGAGTTCTTATTCTCATGCCGGATGGTGGTTACAAGGAGAACCCCCTACCTCTCCTCCTTGTAATGAGCTTCACGATGTTGTTCGTTTACATGATCGTGATTTAGATCATTCAAACCATCAGTTGAGGGAAGAAGGAAGATTAACCATTCTTGACGAGACCATTCCAACAAGCTTAACCATCGGGTTAATTTGGTGTTTCTTCAACGTATGAAAAAATTATGTCCGTTTAAAAAATGTGATATATTTAAAGATTGTAACATATGTTTTAAAATATTTAATTAGGTAAAATTCTCGTTTTGTACTTTTTATATGTACAATAAAATAATATAGTATAGATAATTATACAAATAACATAGTATGCTATATGGTATATCACTATGTGTATATTACTTTTTTTTTAATCAAAAGTGTGTGTAATAATATTTCTCATATACTGTTATGTTTAGGCAAGTAATACACTACTTTAAGCTTGCTAATCAAGGTCATTGTATAAGTTCTAGCTATATGCTTGTTTATTAAATGAACTTTAATTCAGACTTGAGTTTGGCTCCAACTTGTTTAAGCTATAGGCTTGAATGAATTCTTTAACAAGTTCATTTCAATGAGCCAATTTGAGTGGCTCATGAGTGACTTCGTTTGTTTCCACCTTTAAAGCCGATGATCTTATCAATATCACAAAGGATATGTGTGCGCGCACACACGGATTGGGAATAATGTTTTTAAAACCGGATTAGGAACCATACACATAACGGGCCAGGTTGTGTCTATTTAAATTGTCTTCATTTGACCCAGCCGACTATCGGTCGGGCCAATGAACCATAGCAGACTTCAAATTTATTTTCTTTTCTCTTTCCTCATAAACTGATTTATTTAGTACTTCAAGATTATATTGCTTTTTATGTTATTATTTTTTTTATTAATATTGCAAATTCACACAAAAATTTATATATAGACATGTATATAAAAAAATTATGATTTCACAACTTTTTTAAAACCAGTCCGATCACTAAACCAATAACCCTAGCGATGAATTATGAAAACATGGGTAAAGCGGATCAAAAGTTTAGTGATTTAGTGAACCCTTTCTAAAACTTAGAATGGAGGGATTAGGCCAAAATTCATAGGCCTAACAAGTTCAAAACCCAATCTTTAAGATTAAAAAATAAAAATCTATAATACACCTTAATCATAGCCTTGATTATCTTCTTAAATCATATCCCCTTGTGACTAGAGACAAAATTTTGGTCTATATGACTAAATACTTGATTCTTCCGGGAATCTAGTTTGATAAAAGGCCTTTTCTTGAAAGTCGTGATGACACTCATGTGTCAACTATCAACCAAGGATGCAACATAAGTTGTGCTACAAAGGAAAATGCCACATATTAACCGTGGGTCAAAAGCTTCAATCTACGACACTAGCATGTGTATGTCTATATACCTACCTCTTATCACTTATTCATATCGTGTATGTCTATCTAATCAAGATCTAAGTGTGTGCCCAAGGGGTAAAGATTTTGAATTCTTTAAACGCGTCTCAATTTCAAAATTTTGGAAGAGCTTCTTCGACACTGGTTTTCGGATGGACGCATGGCATTGATTTAGCCTCCGGAATCGTACATCACCATTGGAGATGGCATCCGGAGGGAGGGTGGTGTGTGATACCATGATACACCGCCGCAAAGGGATGTATCACGTGGTGATGGAGGAAAATTGTGATGGTGGTCGCGACATGATGGTTTGTGATGTATGTGTGGGTTTGACTTTGATGTTGAGGCGTGTGATATTGGTTTTGAAATGTGATAACCATTGCAAGTGTGATGAGTGAATTGTGATTGAATGAAGTGTAAAATGGTGATTGAGTGTGCCTGTGTATACTTTTACCCTAAAGATGAGCATATATCTATACTATATTATAATGCATGAGAGCGTGGTATTTTAAGATACCTAAAAAATAAGTACTTCTTATACACCCTTAAAATGAGGGTAAGATTGTCTTTTAAACACTAATTATATTTTAGTCCTCCATCTAATTATACTTAAATTGCTTTGTTTTAACAAAATTATAGATAATTAGTTACATTTTCCCTCTCTACAACAAACTGATAATTTATTTACGTATTCTTGTCATATCTTATAAACTATAATGTTTTTAAAAAAATCCAAAGGTATTGTGACAACCTACTCATTTTTGTCGACGTTTCGATAGTTGTCTTGGTCAGTATTGACGTGCGGATTAAAAGGTACAAGTAGATGATGCCCTAGTGTACAAGTGATTAAAGCCCGACGCAATTAGTCATTATCCCGGAATGTTTAATAACTACTAGATGCCAAGTGATTAAATACCGTCAATTTAATCATCTCATCAAGATTACACTTTAATCCCTCATCTTTAACAAAATTATAGATAATTAATTAGCAGTTACACTTATCCCTTTATAAAAGACTAACCCCCCCCCCCCCCCCCGGATTTTTAGACGTTCATAAGTTTTTGATACGTTAAAATTGTTTTTTTTTTTCTAAATTACATCATATAAATTAGTATTTTATTCGTTTTAATTTGAGTATAATATTGCTATAGTTTTTTAATTAAATTTTTTTGATATGTTATGTTATTAACAGTGTGTCTAAGGGTGAGTAATAACTGAATCGTTAGCCAAAACCAACAAAAAACTGAGTTAACTGAAAACTGATTAAACTAAACCCAAATTAACAAAAAACGATTATAGACTTTTTTGTACCCTCTTTTAACCAAAATTAATTAAACCGAACCACTCATATATTCATACATTTATAACTTTTATACCTTCAGTTCATACATTTCATATTTATACCCTTATTTTATGTATTTATAACTTCATTTCATGTACCTATACATCCATTTCATGTATTTATACTTAAATTTCATTTATTTCTAATCAAAAGTTTTAGTCCAAGTTTGGTTTTGGCTATTAACCGAAATTAAATTACTATAACTAAATAAACCAAACAGATTAATTGAAAACAGATTTGTTAATAAAATAGACTAATCAATGACCTTGTGTCACGGCCCCCGACCCGGTTTTACCCATTTCAGAGGCCGCTGGACAGAAAACCCGTGGTAATTATTATGTTGGCAGCGGAATTTTAACAGGATCTTTTAAAACTTGAAAATGCCCAATTTATTTTATTTCACACATTTGGGACAAACCCCATAATTTACAATAAAGGAAATTCTCAAGGAAATTCCCTATTTTACAAAACATATTTATTTATTTTATTAAGCCACTTCTTCAAACTTGTAGTGCTACACGTCACTTTTTCCTGGATCACAACAGATCACCTGAAACATGTTTCAAAAAGGTTTTATCAGCAGGGAAATACTGGCGAGTCATTCAAGTTGCACAAAACGACACATTGTTATAATATACAGTATTAAGGGTGATTACAATGTTTTTATCAACCAATTACCCCAAATCGGTATTTGTCACTTGACAGTATCTGTGACTATGGTCAGATCACCCATTGGCTAACCCGTTGTCCAATGGTGACGGGTATCAAGTAATGTATACAAAACCCCACATACCGGCAGTAATTGAAGATTACAAATACTTAATCCCTGTAATTATAACTTTGAAAATAAATAGGGTTTTGGAAACAATTGGGTAAAAAGAGAATGACTCACATTGCAAATTTAGACAGACAGAGTTTAGCCTACTGATTTAGCCTTGCAACCTAATTTAAATAACAATGCATACGAAACTAGGTCAGTAACTTAATACAACATTTACGATAAGCTCACGAAATCAAAACCCTCACGACGAATGACAAAGTATAGCCCGGATTCGGGCAACACTTAAACATCCATCGGATTGGTTTCAATCGATCGGACATTGTCGTAGCAGTGATCGAGTTATCACCCAGTTGTCGCAGCAGAGATTCGTGCTTGTGTGTGTTTTTTTGAACTAAACAGAGGATATCGCAACGTATGAATTGAATTTTAACGTCAAAACAAGACAGCCTTTCAAGTGCCAAACCCCTGCATTTATACTGAAAATTTGTTCCCCTCACGTGGCGCGCCAGGGTCACCTGGTCCCTGTGCACTTCTAGGATAGGGTAGCCTCGTGTATTCCTAGCCTAGGTGAGTCAAAATTTCGATGAAATTCGATTTCTACAACAAACTGTGTGGATAATTGTTAAGTAGGGGATACCCCCCCTGAGTTTTAGGGGGGCCTGATCCTGGTTCCAAGTGTTCTGAAAATTTTAGGGGCCATGCAATATTACTTGGGGGTCTCAATTAGGGTTTCCTATTGGACATAATAAAATAAGAAATAATAATTTTGGCGAAAGTTGTTACATCCTCCCACCTTATTAAAATCTCGTCATCGAGATTTACTAGAACAAGTAGGGATTTTTTCGCTTCATCTCTGATTCCAGTTCCCAAGTATACTCCGGTCCCCTCTTTGAATCCCACTTGACTTTGACCAATACTAGTCTTTTGTGCTTGAGAAACTTGACCTTTCTGTCTTCAATTTAGAGTGGTTTCTCAACAAATTTTAGCTTTTCATTTACCTCTATGTCTTGGAGAGGTACTACTAGGGATTCGTCGGACAAACATTTCTTGAGGTTAGATACATGAAATACGTCATGTACCCCGGCTAGCTCTTCTGGTAGTTGTAAACGATAGGCAACTGGTCCTATTTGCTAGATTACTGGGAATGGTCCTACGTACCTTGGACTTAACTTTCCCTTCTTGCCGAACCGAACTACCCATTTCCAAGGAGAAACTTTCAAGAGTACATTGTCTCCAACTTGAAATTCTAGTGGTTTGCGTCTATTGTCTGCATAACTTTTCTGACGATCTCGAGTTGTCTTTAGTCTTTCCTTGATTTGAGTTATCTTGTCGGTGGTTTTTTGTACGATTTCGGGACCTGATAATTGACTTTCTCCAATTTCTGCCCAACAAACTGGAGTTCTACACTTTCGTCCATACAGTGCTTCGAATGGGGCAGCTTCAATGCTTGCATGATAACTATTATTATAGGAGAATTCGATTAAGGGTAGGTGGTCATCCCAGTTTCCACCAAAATCTATCACACATGCCCTAAGCATGTCCTCCAGGGTTTGGATCGTCCTTTCACTTTGTCCATCTGTTTGGGGATGGTATGCAGTGCTCAAGTTCAGTTTGGTCCCCATTGCTTCTTGAAAACTTGTCCAGAAATGCGAAGTGAAACGACTATCTCTATCCGATACAATAGAGAGCGGAACTCCATGTAAGGACACAACCTCGTCTACATATAACTTTGCTAATCTTTCCATACTGAAAATTTTCTTCATGGGTAGAAAATGAGCTGATTTGGTTAATCGATCCACAATTACCCAAATCGCGTCATTACCTTTTCTGGTTTAGGCAACTTAGTAGCAAAATCCATTGTTATTAGTTCCCATTTCCATATAGGCATTTCTAACTGTTGGAGTAATCCTGCAGGTTTCTGGTGTTCTGCCTTAAATTATGAACAAGTTAGACACTTAGACACATATCTAGCTATGTCCTTTTTCATTCTTGTCTACCAAAAGTAATTTCTTAAATCTTGGTACATTTTATTATTTCCACGGTGTATGGTATATCTAGATTTATGGGCTTCCTCTAAAATCTTATTTCTTAATTCTCCTTGCTTAGGTACCCAAATCCTTCTTTTGTGGAATCTCCAAATTTCATCAGTTCCTTCCTCTAATTCCTTTATTCTTCCTTTTATTCCTTCAGCATCATCCTTGATTGCTGCTTCCTGAACATTCATTAGTTGTTCCATTAAGTCTAATTGTAAACTTAATCTAAGAGCACATGTTCGTCTTTGTTTTTCATGATACTTACGACTTAGGGCATCTGCTACTACATTTGGCTTTCCTTCGTGATATTGAATATCACAGTCGTAGTCACTTAGAATTTCCATCCATTTTCTTTGCCTCATGTTTAATTCTTTTTGCCCAAATATGTATCTTAAACTCTTATGATCTGTATAGACAGTAAACTTACTTCCATACAGATAGTGCCTCCAAATCTTAAGGGCAAAAATCATTGCTCCTAACTCTAAGTCGTGAGTCATATAATTCTCTGCGTGCTTCTTCAATTGTCTTGATGCATACGCAATTACCTTTTTGTGTTGCATTAACACACATCCTAATCCTAGCTTTGAAGCATCACAATATACTTCAAAATTTTCTGTCCCTTCTGGTAAGGCTAGAATAGGTGTATTTGTTAACTTCTGCTTTAAAATCTTAAAAGCCTCTTCTTGCCTAGGTCCCCATTCAAACTTAACTGTTTTACAGGTTAGCTTAGTTAATGGCACAACTATCTTAGAAAAATCCTTAATGAATCGTCTATAGTATCCAGCCAACCCTAGAAAGCTTCTAACTTCCATAGCTGATTGCGGGACCTTCCATTTTGTGATCGCTTCTATTTTGGAGGGATCTACGTGAATACCTTCGTGATTCACCATGTGACCTAAAAATTGCACCTCATGTAGCCAAAATTCACACTTCGAGAATTTGGCGTAAAGCTTTTCCTTTCTTAACAAAGTTAAAAGTGCATGTAGATGCTCACAATGCTCGTCCTGACTCTTGGAATAAATAAGTATATCGTCTATAAAGACAATTACAAAGTTATCCAAATACGGTTTACAGATTCTATTCATCATATCCATAAATGCTGCCGGTAGGGCTGTAAACGAACCGAACAAACACGAACAAGGCCATGTTCGTGTTCGTTCGTTAAGGAAATTAACATGTTCGCGAACTGTTCACAAACGCGTACCGAACATAAGTTTATGTTCGTGTTCGTTTGTTAAGAAAATTCAGTTGTTCACGAACAGTTCGTGAACACTGGTCTCGAACACAAACGAACGCAAGCAAATAAAAATGAACACAAACGAACATTTAACTTGAAAATAAAAAAATGAAAACATTGTTATCCTTAAACATTGGATATAAGTATTTAAACACAACCATCAAATGATAAATCAAAACACAAGAAGTCTACCACACCACCAAACGATGAATAAAGTTTAACTAACTTAGACATAATTATCACCAAAAATGTCTTAGAACGTCCAAATTTTAGCTAACTTAGAAAAAAATAGGGTTTCAAGTTTTCAGTATGTTTAGATAAAAGGTTTATTATTTATTATTTATTATTTTTTTAATATAATCAAACGAACATATTACCGAATGTTCACGAACGCAGTCGAACGAACAGGACCTGTGTTCGTGTTCGTTCGCTAAGCTAACCGAACGAAATTTTTTGTTCGTGTTCGTTCGTTAAGCTAATCGAATGAACATAAACGAACTTCCCGCCGAACGGTTCACGAACGGTTCGCTGAACGTTAGGTTCGTTTACAGCCCTAGCTGCCGGAGCATTTGTTAGTCCAAAAGGCATAATTGTAAACTCGTAGTGACCATACCTAGTTCTGAAAGCGGTTTTAGGTATGTCTTCTTCTTGTACCTTCAACTGATGATATCCGGAACGTAAATCTATCTTAGAAAAATATTTAGCCCCCTGAAGTTGATCGAAAAGATCATCAATCCTAGGCAATGGGTATCAATTCTTAATTGTAACCTTATTCAATTCTCTATAATCGATACTCATTCGCATAGAACCATCCTTCTTTTTCACAAACAACACTGGTGCTCCCCAAGGGGATGAACTAGGTTGGATAATCCTTTGCTTAACAATTCATCTAATTGCTTTTTCAATTCCAGCATTTCAGTGGGTGCTAACCGATAGGGTGCCTAAGCTATTGGCGTAGTTCCAGGAATCAGATGAATTCTAAATTCTACCTCCCTATCTGGTGGTGATCCTGGTAGTTCATCAGGGAATACATCCGAGTATTCTGATACTACAGGAATTTCCTTAAGTTCCTTACCCTTAGTGCTAATGATTACCGAAATCATATACACTATTCCTTGCTTTCGTTCATAACTAGCAACTTTCATTATTGAAATGAACTTCATTGGTTTACGTGGCTTATCCCCTGTGTAGGATCGTGTACGGACCCGAAACGAGTCGTTCAGAGGCGTTCTACACAATATGAAAGGCGAAAACAGACATATTGTGTGTAATTCAGCAAGATATTCACTTATAATTGTCTTTTGATTGATATCTGAGCAATTACAAATCTGTAGACACTTCCACAGAGCTTCGCCGTCGGAAAACACCTTCTTTAATTCCGTTTCAAATGACACGGATCATCCTCTATTTATAGACTCACCTAATTTCGCTTGAAACATACACAAACGAGATTACATTGAAGCGAAATTAGTATACAAACGGAATTACTTGATGTCATCTTCAAGCGGAATTAGTTAGTTCAAGCGGAATTAACTTTCTGACAAATTTCTCGATCTTCGTGCCCTGAGCAATGCAAGACTCGATACAAGACGAAGTCGACAGACGTATGCACCAACACCTTGTAATCATAATTACTTCTCATGTGGGTGCATGGATTTCTATAGAATTCTTATCACAGAGGATTCGAGCATGGCTGACTACTAACCAATCCATTCCTAATACAACATCGAATCCTGCTAAATTCATAGGTAATAGGTTTGCAGAAAATTTATGACCTGAAAGTTCTATATTTTCTTTTTGCCAAACCGTATCTATATTAACAGAGTTCCCATCTGCTATTTCTACTGTATAAATATGCCTATGTTTGGTTAAAGGTAGCTTAAGAGCTTGGCAGAAAGAAGTATTTATAAAACTTTGGTTTGCACCAGAGTCAAATAATACTTTTGTGTAAACGTCATGAACTAGGAACGTACCAGCTATTACGTCTGGAATCAGTTTGGCTTCCTGCGTGGTCAATTGGAAGGCTCTTGCGTTCTTCTTACTAGTTCCTTCAGCAGGTTTGGCCTTGTTATCCGATGGTTTGGCCAATTTAGGGCATTCTGGTCTGAAATGCCCAGCTTCTCCACAGTTGTAGCAGATCCTTGTTTTCTTTCTGCACTCTTCTTCACGATGTTCTAGAGCTTTGCAGAGAAGTTACAGGTTTCATTACATTTTCCAAAATGTTTTTTTTTATAGTTTCTGCAGAACGATGGGGTGGAAGATTGCCCAGTTCCTCTTTTCTTGAAATTGCTATTAGTGTTACTCCCACGAAATCCTTGGGTAATTTTCTGAGCCAATTCCTTCTTCCTGTTTTCTTCTCGCGTACGCACCAGTCCGTCAGTCAAGGTGTTGGCTAATTCCATTGCATCATCGATTGTGCAGGGTCTCGCAGCTTTGACAATATCACGGATCTCGCTAATTAAACCCCAAATGTAGCGAGAAATAAGTACCGGTTCTGGAGAAGCCAGGGTTGGTATAATTCTGGCATATTCGAAGAATTTCGAAGTATATCCTCGGCAGTCAACATCCACCATTCGGTGGCTCAGGAATTTATTCGCCATTTGTTCTTTTCATATTCAGGGAAGAATTTCCTTTCCACTAGACGCTTAAATTCTTCCCAACTCATGGCATAGGCCATGTCACTTCCCTTGGCTTGTAACACCGTATTCCACCATTCTAATGCTTCTTCCTTAAAAAGGTGAGAAGCATACATGACCTTATCCTCCTCGGCACATTACTTATTTTAATTACTGCCTCGGTTTTCTCCAACCAACACAGTGCAGCAGTTGCCCCTTCATTGCCTGCAAATTCAACAGGTTTACAGGAAAGGAATTATTTGTAAGTGCAACCAGGTGTTGCAACTTTCATTTTCTTAAGTATCGGGGCTTGAATCAAGTTGTCGTTATTGCCGCCTCCGTTAACACTATTACTGAAATTATCGTCGCGCGTGCGTTTACTGGGGTGAGCTTGTGAAGGCTCAACAGGATTTTTGACCGCGGCGACGATTGCTGGGATAGCATTTGCTATTCCTTGAGCGACGATGTTTTCTATATCTTGCCTATTAAGAAAGTGATCTTCATTGTTTTGCTCGGATTGGTTAACCTCGTTAACTGGTTCATTACCACCGTGTTCCATCTGGTAATTAATATATATAAGTTATTAGCACAAAATAAATAACAACCAAATAAAATAAAACAATCGCACCTAATCACATTAACATATATAGCCAAAATTGTCGACTTTGCGACTTTCATATTTTATATATTTTAGTATGCCTCTGTACACACCAGTTATCTTACAAAGTTTTATTTTAAGTTATTTTACATGATTATATTTTTATTATTTATTATTATTATTATTAAACACATAACCACACCATCACACCATCACCGTCAGCTAGCATCTCAGAAACGACGTTCCCTCTCGTCGTACTTCCAGGAGATCTGTTCTCCCACTTCCCTGATTCTATTTCCTGCGTCCACCAACTCCTCGCCATAGTGGTGGAGTTCGGCCAAGTTCTCAGTGCTCATAGGTGGGTTTGGTGCAGGCTCAGGGTCAAACTAGGGGAAAAAGGTGTTAGGGTTATTCAAGAGATTCTGAAATTGTCAGTCATTGGTCCACCATTCTTCCAGCTCTCCTAGAGGTCGTGGGTTGACCATGGGATCTGGGATAGCCGATTCCAAATTAACTGGGAGTTGGGATTCAACAGGATAATTGAAGAGGTTCTCATTGGCAGGTCTAATAAGGTCACAATTTGCCAGTTTGCGATCCAGCTCTTCCCATAGTGGCATTTCCTAGGCTTGCCCGGAACTTTCCCCGATCTCTTTTCCTTTTCCTTTATCCTTCGGATCTTCAGTCTTTGTAACTTTCTATGCCGCTGGTTTCTTCCTACGCGTACGCCTCCAGCCCACGAGTCTTCTTCTCTTTTTAGGCTTTGGTTTCTCCTGGTTCTGGGCCTGGAAGGTCAGTGGTGCCTCCGTATCTGCCAGATAGCCAGATGGGTTTTCTGTGGTATCCATATATGTGGTATGGATAGTAAAGTTTTGAAGTGCTTCTGATAGTTCATTCATGCTGTTAGCATACATGAAGAAACACACAAAATTCTATGTTAAAATTTTGTAAATTAAATTTTCACAGAATCACAAAATGGCAATCAGAAAAATTAAGTATTTCTAAATACTTAATTGGCTTAAATCAGTGGCTCTGATACCACCTTTTTCTGTCACGGCCCCCGGCCCGGTTTTACCCATTTCAGGAGCCGCTGGACAGAAAACCCGTGGTAATTATTATGTTGGCAGCGGAATTTTAACAGGATCTTTTAAAACTTGAAAATGCCCAATTTATTTTATTTCACACATTTGGGACAAACCCCATAATTTACAATAAATGAAATTCTCAAGGAAATTCCCTGTTTTACAAAACATATTTATTTATTTTATTAAGCCATTTCTTCAAGCTTGTAGTGCTACACGACACTTTTTCCTGGATCACATCAGATCACCTGAAACATGTTTCAAAAAGGTTTTATCAGCAGGGAAATACTGGCGAGTCATTCAAGTTGCACAAAACGACACATTGTTATAATATACAGTATTAAGGGCGATTACAATGTTTTTATCAACCAATTACCCCAAATCGGTATTTGTCACTTGACAGTATGTGTGACTATAGTCAGATCACCCATTGGCTAACTCGTTGTCCAATGGTGACGGGTATCAAGTAATGTATACAAAACCCCACATACCGGCAGTAATTGAAGATTACAAAGACTTAATCCCTGTAATTATAACTTTGAAAATAAATAGGGTTTTGGAAACAATTTGGTAAAAAGAGAATGACTCACATTGCAAATTTAGACGGGCATAGTTTAGCCTACTGATTTAGCCTTGCAACCTAATTTAAATAACAATGCATACGAAACTAGGTCAGTAACTTAATACAACATTTACGATAAGCTCACGAAATCAAAACCCTCACGACGAATGACAAAGTATAGCCCGGATTCGGATAGCACTTAAACATCCATCAGATTGGTTTCAATCGATCGAGCATTGTATCGTAGCAGTGATCGAGTTATTACCCTGTTGTCGCAGTAAAGATTCGTGCTTGTGTGTGTTTTTTTGAACTAAACAGAGGATATCTCAACGTGTGAATTGAATTTTAACGTCGAAACAAGACAGCCTTTCAAGTGCCAAACCCCTGCATTTATACTGAAAATTTGTTCCCCTCGCGTGGCGCGCCAGGGTCACCTAGTCCCTGCGCGTGGCGCGACGGGTGCACTTCTAGGATAGGGTAGCCTCGTGTATTCCTAGCCTAGGTGAGTCAAAATTTCGACGAAATTCGATTTCTACAGCAAACTGTGTGGATAATTGTTAAGTAGGGGATACCCCCCTGAGTTTTAGGGGGCCCTGATCCTGGTTCCAACTGTTCTGAAAATTTTAGGGGCCATGCAATAGTACTTGGGGGGTCTCAATTAGGGTTTCCTATTGGACATAATAAAATAAGAAATAATAATTTTGGCGAGAGTTGTTACACCTTGATTTCGGTTGAGGATAATAATCTAACCAACTGAACAATGCACATCGTGGCAATGTCCGTATTTCTAGCAGCATCGCGCGCGCACCTGTTGGTTATTAACCAAAACGGGTTATCGGTGAGCAATAACTAAATCATTAACTTGAACCAAACCAAACCGAAACCAGACGAAACCAAACCGAAATCAACCAAAAAGTTAATTATCTGGAAACCAAATTAACCAAAAACCGGTTATCATTTTTTTTTGTAATCTCGTACCGAACCGAATCATTCATATTTTCATATATTTCTAACTTTTATACCTCTAGTTCATATGTTTCATATTTTATATCTCCATTTCATATGTTCATACTTTTATTTCATGTATTTATACTTCAATATCATATATTATTAAGCAAAAGTGTTAGCCCAAGTTTGATTTTTGCTATTAATTAAAATTGAATGAACCAACCCAAAAACCGTCCATCAAACCGAGTAAACCGAAGTGATTAACCGAAAACCGATTGGTTAATAAAATAGACTAACCGGTGACTTTGGTTTCGGCTTCGGTTGAGAATAATAACCGAACCAATCAAAGCATGCACATCATAATGAAATAGATTACCCGATTACTTCTTTTTTATGTATATCTATCATAATGATTCTACAATAAATATTATCTGAATAAGAAAACTACTAAAAAAAGTATCGTAATGCGATATGTTGCTTCCGCCGCATCACCCGGGCATGATAGTATATTGCTACACGTGTTTGAAGTTATTCTAGAAGAAATTTGAATTTGCTACATTCAAGTCATGTGAGAGTGTGAGGCTATTAATGTGAGAAAATTTTGCTAGTAGTTAGATTTTTATTTTATTTTTTTGACTTGACTAGAAGGTTACTCAACGAGGGAATTTGGAAAATTTGAACATCGTCAATTTTGAATTAGCATTCTTTCACACTTATTTTAATTATGAAAATGTATTTTAATGATAGAATATGATCACTTGGCATCCTTTCACATTGTTATAAGTCTAATTTAATTATAAAAATCATATTTTGGTCACGAAATACGATAGTTTGATACAAATTTATTAATTACTTGTTTACTCGAATTAATTGTTAGAATACATGTACTGAAATAGTTAAATGTTACAAATAGCGAAAGCATATATAATATCAATTAGAAAATGTACGGGTACACCATCTCATCCACATCAATTGATGTCAACAATACTTTTATAATTAGACTTGCGGTTTTACCAATTAAATCGGTCTATTGATCGGACCGATCAGATCAATATGCAATAAATTATATACGAAGCATAAAAAAGTAAATGAAATTTTTGAAGGTTTTTTTTTAATCAGGTCCAAACCACAGACCCAACTCAACCAGCGGGCCCCATAACTAGTTGACCCATGTATCTGATTGATGAGATAATTGGGCGTGGTAAGCTTCCCTTTAGCCAAGAAGCCAATGTAAAGTCTTTATTGTGGTTGGTGTCACGAACGAGCAAGATGCACGATGACATGCATGTTTTAGTGATGGAAGAGTATGGTCCGCAAATGCTTGAAAATCACATTTATTTAGTTCTGCTTAGTCACATGGCTCCTTGCTACTCGTGTAAATCATTAGGAAGTGTCTCAACAGTTAATTAAAACTGTACCGTACCCTAGAAGTGATTACGTTTTACGGGTCATATTCATCGGAAGTTAAGGCGACTCTCATGATAAATCCATGACATGACAAAACAAAACTAGTGCCGCACATGGCCTCAATGGGACTCATGGGGCCCTTTGCTTTCATTGCTCATCTCGTATCCACTCTTATATGACCAACAATCCCATTGTATCTAAATGTGAAACACCAGCTCATATTTGCTTCTTAATCTCATACTTGTAAGAGCATTCATATTCATATTGGAGTCTCTATCTCCTTCTATATAATTTAATTATAAAACACATTTTTCTCTAAATTATGTTTATGTTTCAAAAGCCTTCCACATTCAACTCTCTATCTATATCACTGTCCTACTCACAAACACTTAATTTATTATTTTTTCTCTTATCTACATACTCATAGTAATATATAGAGAGTTTGATATAAGCCTCTATAGAGATGTACTTTCGTATTTCTAATCTTTTTTCTCTATTGTAAAGATTCAAATGTATGAGTGTTTTTGTTGTTTTATCTACTTCTTTCTTTAAAATTATATAGAATTTATTAATATAGATGCTCCAATGTGAATGCCCTAAATATAGAGATTGTACTTTGTTTTCTATATTTTTTTTCTTTATTAGACCATGCGTAGTGGAAGACATCCCCCTTGGGTGTTTTGTAGCATGTGGCAGTCCAGTCAGCAAAGGGGCATTATGGGGCGTTTTTGTAAAATGGGTGTAGTGATGATGTGAGCATTATGTTAAAAGGGTGTGATAGAAATTAAATAAAAAACCTTCAAAAATTGCTATTGGCCAACCAAAAAGAGATGCACATTGATTGGCCAAAGAATTGAAACTTAAGTGTGGAAAAAAGGACGCCTCTTACAATTATTTTGGTGAAAATAGCACAGGAGGTTGGTTGAAGGGACGTTTGAGGGTGTTGTTGGGGCAAAAAAACACCCAAAAGTTTTGCCACTACGGGAGTTTTTACAGAGATTCCAATGTAATGATAAATTTATTGTTTTCTCTATTTTTTACTCTATATTATATAGAATATAAAAATATGAAAACTCTAATGTGAATGCTCTAACATCACATTGTTAAAGTATGATCAATTAGTGGGTAACATAATTTTTTTTTACAAAATACTTTTTATTTTAAACAAATTAAAAGATTTTAGCATGATAAAACTGCATTGAGAGATAATTAACCTTACCTTTTTATCAAACTTGTTGTATACTAAAACTTCATTTAAATAATAAATATATTCTCTTAATAAGTTAATATCGATATTATTTACAACTGTATTTAATAATAAATATATCCTCTTAATGTAACTTAATTTAAATAATAAATATATTCTCTTAATATCGATATTATATACAGCTGTATTTAAAATTTATGCACATACATTCTAGTATCGAATATCGATATTATTTACAATTGTATGTAAAATTTACGTATATACATTCTAATATCTAGTAAATACAGTTAAGATGCTCTATTATTATTAATGATAATAATAATTATCATACATTAATAACACCGTTTTTTTAGTAAATTTTTATTTTATTCTATCATACTTTTTGAAATTTATTAAACTATTTATCAATTTCAAATTAAATGTCTTAATACTTAACACATAAGAAATTCAAAAAGAGTTATCTTCTTACTTATCAAATTTCTTTAAATAGTTCATATTTACCGTACCGTTGATAGCAACAATTTTAATACAAAACCCTATATAAAACACAATATCTTTTATTTTAAATATGATAGGGGATGGTTCAAATGAAAATCAGTTTTAACACAAAAACTAACTAAAAAAAAGCCTAAAAAACACACCAAATATTTGTTTACAAATTTTTTTATTAAAAATCGTTAGTTTTTTTATATAAAAAAACATTTTTTTTCTAAATTTTTTATAGTGCACATGTGTATTAATACACATGTGTAGTACACATACACATATGTACTATTACACATGTGCACTACAAATTTTTTTTTAAGTTTTTATATACTTAAAATAGCGAAAATTTGTATGTTTTTTAGGTTTTTTTTAATTAATTTTCGAGTTTTCGCCTTAACTGATTATTTTCATTTGAAACTTCCCCTATGATATATCTCTATCATGTAACCGATGACAACACTCTTTCTAACTTTGGAAACACTTAACAAAAAACTTTATTCAAATCTCTCTAAAAATTCTATCTTTAAAATTTAGAGTAAAATTTTAAAATAGTCACTTAGTTTAGGCTACTTTTGCAATTTTAGTTCAAAAATATTTTTTTTTGTATCTAGGTCCAATTGGTAAACATTTTGTTAGAATTTTTTGTTAACTTCTTTCTTTTTGTCGTTTTCTTCATTTAAATGAAGGGTATAATCATCATTTTATGCTATAATATATTTTAATTAAATAAGAAAAACGAAAAATAGAGAATTTAATAGAAAAATCTAACCGAATTGACAATTGAATGAACATTACAACCAAAAGAAAACCTCAGAGACCCGAATACAAAAGGTTTTATCTTGTGTTTATGCCTAAATGATGTTGTATGCTATTATACACGATTTATATTATACTGTGTCACTCTGATCACTTTCTTGGTATTGATGACTTCTTTTTTCTCTTTTTTCTATATTCTTTGACTTGGTGTATTGGTATGCTGTTCGTTTTGGAGTCGAGGGTCTACATCTCACCCTCCCAGACCTTATAAGTAGATTTGCTATTTGTGAGATTTACCGAGTATGATTGTTAGTTGCTATTACTCTAAAGTTTATTTGAAAAGCAAAGAAAGAAATAAATATTTATAAAAGTTGTACTTGTGACAAACAAACATTTCCAACTGTATAATAATAGTCTCCACACGTAAAAAACCAAAATTTGAATCAAGTACGGTGCGGACCAGGGACCACCATGTGCACCATCACCCCTATTTACTCCATCATCACCTCCATTTTCCCCTTTAATCCCTAAACCTAAAATATTATTTACTTCCTCCATTTTTACACACACTCACACACACTAACCCCTCTCAACCCCCCCCCCCCCCCCACACACACACACACACCCCTTATCTCTATTCTTCTTCTGTCAGTTTCTTCATTTCTGTAACTGTAAAAGTTTTCGAAACTGCAATGGCGTAAATAGGCGGTTCCGTAATGGCCTCACAGGTGAGTTTTTTGTTTTATCAGTCGCCAAGCGACGTCGTTTTAGCGGTTATTGCTGTGCATTTCACTCTTTTAACTTTATGAGCGAATTTAGGGTTTCATTTTCTCGATTTCTGTACGGTGTTTTTTTGAACTGGTTGTTTGGAACGACGGAAGAGGGTTTTACGACGTCGTTTTTTGGTAATTTATTTGTCTCCAGACGACGTCGTTTTAGCGATTGTATCAGTCGCGTTGCCGCCCCTTGTTACGTCGTCGTTTTTGGTGTTTTATTAGTCGTCTAACGAAGGCGAAAAGATGTTACGGTGCCGCTCTTGTTACGACGTCGTTTTTTGGGGGTTTTTTAATCAGTCACCTAACAAAGGCGAAAACATATTATGGCGCCGCCTTCGTTACGACGTCGTTTTAACGAATGTTTTAGTAACGGTGCCGTTCTCGTTACGTCGTCGTTTCAGCAAATGTAGCATTTACTGTGCCCGTGCCGCCTTTGTTACGACGTCGTTTTAGCGGATGTTTAAATGAGGGTTTCCGCTTTTGTTACGACGTCGTTTTAGTAAAACCTTGAATAGGAAACTTGTTATTTGACTTTTTGACTTTTGACTTTTGACTTTTTTTTAAGGGTTTATCTGATTTCAAATTTCCCCGAATAAAGAGGGAAAAAAGCGGAATGTTTACAACACATTCATTCAAAAGATTGTCTCAGACAATAATAATATTAATAAATTTTTGTTTTATTTTTTACTTAATAATTTTGTTTTTTTTTTACTTAATCTTGGATTTTTTTTTTGCTTTGTTAGTTTCCCATTTTATTTAATTACACTATATTTTAACCTTAATTGATAAATACCCTTTACTTAAAAGATAAGATATACATCAACAAAAACATAAAAATCCGTACGTATTTTAAATATTATTTTGATTTTTTTTTTCTGATAATGTTGTATATAAGTTGCAGTCGGTTGATGCTAGCCTCTATCACAAGGCATTCTATACATACAGAATGCATAAAGTTTTGATCTTTTTCACTGTATCTATTGTTAATTGTAATTGGTTTGATATCCAGGACAAGAGTATGTGTATCGATGATCATGGGTTGTATGATGATGATGAATTGGGTGGTTGGATTAATAATTTCTTGAAAGATCCGGTTCCGGAGAGTTTGGATGGAGATGTTCTTAGTGAAGATTTTTCTAAGCTCGGTCCTATCCCGTCAGAGGTCTTTCGGGAGGTGTTGACGCCAGTCGGTGTTGGTGGCGCTTATGCGGATTTTGTGACTGGTTATGGTGGTTGTTCTGTAAGTGTTCTTGTTTAGTGATGTTCATGTTGACTCGGATACACTTTAAGCCGTGTAGGCTGAACGTAACCCGTTTCGCTACATGTTGACTTGTTATAAACGGGTTGTAATCAAGTTGACATGTCATCAACCCTAACTTAAACACACTCGTATATCTAAACAAGTCAAACAGTTGACACGTTATAAACATTTTGTAATCAAGTTGTAAGTGTATTATACGGGTTGGAGGCATAGTTGTCAATAGCGAGTTGTAGATCGCTATAGCGCGCTACGTAGCGTATAGGTCTAGGCTTGCTCTTAGGGCTGTATCGATAGATAGCGATAATAGCAACAATTTATTTATTTATTTGTTTTTTCTAATATAAATAGCAATTAAATATAGCTATAAAATAGCTGGATTATAGGTTTTTGTTAAATATACATGTAAAATAGCATATATACCAGGGTAGTTTGATATATTATAAAAAATTTTTCTTGTGTATCGCTATTTATAAAATAGTCGCCCGCTATTTATGGCTATTCGCTATGTAGCATATAGGTACCTTATCGCTATTTGTCGCTATTTGCCATTAACAACTATGGTTGGAGGATTGTAACAAATAGGTTAAACTGGTCGTAAACAGGTTGATGGGTTGACCCGTTTAGTTGAACGGGTAATCTTGTCAACCTAAGCACAACCCATATGATTGAATGTCTTTCAACTTACTAATTGCCTTTTTATGCCTGCATTTGTATTCTATGCAAGATGTTTATTATACATGTTTTTATAATCTTGTATTTATGTTGGGAATTTTTTTGTTTTCAGAATGTAGGAACTTTCGAAGCAGAATTTAAACCTATTATTCACAAACAAGTCTCAAAATCGCACTTAAAACCGCAACAACCGACAAGGTTTTCACAAGAAAAGAAGTATCGAGTTCCAAAATCCTTTGAAGCGCCTAGCCCTGACTCGGTCCTCGAACGACGCACCTCCAGCTCATCCGGAAAGGCTGTCTCATTCGGAATCGAAATAGCCATACCCGTAAGAACCCGAACCAAGCGGTCACGGTCACAGTCAGGATCAAGTTTGACTGCAAACACATGGTTAAAGTCAATCCAACAATTTCCAATTCAAAGGGTGCGGAAAAAGAGACGAAAACTTCCTCAACATGATGATCCTAATGAACTCAAGAAATGCAGCCATTGTGAGATAACTAAAACCCCACAATGGAGGGAAGGCCCAATGGGCCCAAAGACGCTCTGCAACGCCTGTGGGGTCCGGTACAGATCGGGTCGGCTGTTCCCGGAGTATCGTCCGGCTGCAAGCCCGACGTTTATACCGTCGTTGCATTCAAACTCTCACAGGAAGGTGGTAGAGATGAGACAAAAGGGAGCAGCCATGAATAATTATGTTATGAAGAAACCTTTTGATGAGTTGAAATGTTCAAATTCAACACTCTAGGCTTTGTTCATGGGTAGTTATTAATCTCCTTGTTTTGTGTTAGACTTAGAAATTTAGAGCATTGTTATGGTTTCATTATTAAAGTAGGTTTTCTTTGTTTTGAATTTTTCTTGTTCAGAATATTAAAAATTGGGGCAGCATCATATGGGTCTTTTTGGCCCAACAAAAGCATCCATGAGCATAAAAAGTGGGCCATTTTTTGCTTTCTTTGGAGGATGAATGACACTTTTGCATAAAAACTTTTGATAGTAGACATATCCTTGAGGGTCATGCCATGTACTTGGTCTATTGCTTTAACACCTTTTTTTGATAAAAGAATATTTTTATGACTTTATTATTGACTAGAAGCTGAGAAAGGAAAAATGTTTTTAGATGTCTTCCACTTTCTTGTATTGGGTGAACTAAGTTAGGAAAGTGTACACCATCACCCAATTAACTTTTAGTAGTTGGTAATATATCATGTGTGGCCTATGGAATTATAGCTAGTGGCATTATAGCTAGTGGACACCATATAAGAGGGTTTTTCTCAGATTTATTGGGTTTTCTCGTGAAATGGTATATAAACATTACTAGGTTATAACCTCATGTATTACACGGGTCGAATAAATGAATTTTATATACTAAATAATAAAACAATATATTTTTAAAAACCTCATTTATTGCACGGATTGAATAAATATAATTTATATATTAAATAATAAAAAGTTATATCTATAAGAACCATATTGAACGGGTTGAATAAAGATAATTTTATATACCAAATAAAAAAGTTATATCTTTAAAACCATGTGTGTTACACTGGTTGAATAGATGTAATTTTATATACAAAATAATAAAAAAAATTACATCTTTAAAAATATGTGTATTTCACAGGTTGAATAAATGTAATTTTCTATACTGAATAATAAAAAATATATATATCCTTAGAAAACCTCGTGTATTGTACGAATTGAATAAATCTAATTTTATATATCAAATAATAAAAAAAGTTATATCTTAAAAACCTCATGTATTACACGTGTCGAATAAATGTAATTTTGTATAGTAAATAATAAAAAAATATATTTAAAAAAAAACTACGTGTATTACACGGGTTTAATAAATCTAATTTTATATACCAATAATAAAAAAAGTCATATCTTTCAATATACTAATGCATAATACTCGATACGCGATGGATATGGTGACTGTGAAGATGGTTTGTGAAAAGAGGATATGTTATTCAAGAAGCAAATCAACATCTATTTGAGTGATAAAATGTTGGTACCAATTCCGTCAAATTGATTTATAAATTATGTAATAAAATTGATATAATAATTTTTTTAGTAATGAAAATAAAAATATTTCATATATTAATACAAAGTTTGGTTTTCGTAATAAATAATTTTATAATAATATTTTATTAGAAAAATAGAAGAATGGTATTCAAAATTTAAAGTAGGATGAAATTTAATATTAGCTCATTATTCATTTATTTATTTAATTAATATAAGATAAGTTTGGAAGTGAACCGAGAAATTATAAAATAAATGCTTACAATGAAAGATAGGTGTCACACATTAATGTTTTGTTATATAGTATAGTATAGATATATATATAGATTGATATAAATAGATTATTATATTGTAGTAAAATTTGTTAACGAAGTCTCAAAAAATTTAACCCTTTATTTAAAACTTGTAAATGTAACGAGATCTCAATAAATTTAACCATTTATTTAAAACTTGTAAATGTAGAAATGATAAATAATATTAGTTAATTTTATTTTAAGTTTCGTAAAATCTATTTAATACCAAACTAAACAAAACGTTCAAATATATAGTTAATATCAAGAGTAAATTACGATTTTGGCATCTGTGGTTATATCACTTGTACTCTTTTAGCAAAAAAAAAAAAAATAATCTTTTAACATCTGAGCCTCCAACATCTTTTTTATAATCATTTTGGCCCCACCACTAACCCCACCCATTTACTTTTAGGGGCCAAAAGGGTTAGAAAAAATGACGTTGAGGTCCAAAAGGGTTAAAAAAAAGACGTTGAGGGCACATATGTTAAAAAAATTCCTTTTTGGGCTAAAATGGTAAAAGGGATATAACCACAGGGGCCAAAATCGTAATTTACTCTAATATCAAATTAGATAACTAAGTTTGAATTTGAAGTAAATAGATAAATATAAAAGTAATAATTAAATTAAATAATATTTAGTAGGAGGATTATCTATAATTAATTAGAATTAGATTAAATTAAAATAATAATTATCCATAAGACATGGTCTAATATGATAACAAGTGTCCAAAAATGGTTTCTTTTATTATATAGTACTAGCGGTAAGACCCGTGTGCAAACACGAGTCGTTTCTTAGAAAACCACATAACACATTTTATTAAACGATTATACATTTTTTAACTACAAAAAAGGGAATCAGTTTTTAGTACATATGAAGTATTTCCGTCTTCTGGAATCCATGAAGAAGCTCAGTTCCAATACTCGGACTCATCATAATATTGTCCTCATTTTGTTATGCATATAGTCTAGTCCAAAATAGTTGCTCGCTGTAAGTGTTTAAACAAAATAATAGTCAGGCTCGACACCTCAGTTTATGCATATAGACTCCAAAAATGTAAACAACCAAATAAAAATATACTACAGAATTACTATTGTTTTCACTCTTACATCCTGGGTCGAAGTGAGAACATTTTTATAGAAAACACTGTTTTAACTTTTAACCAAACACTGTTTTAACCAAACAGTGGTTTCACCCTCCATCTGAACAGGATTGTCTCCAGTCTCTTGTGCACCGTTCTCAGTCACAAGAGCAACCACTGTTTGACCAAAGTCAAACCACTGTTTGCAAAAATAGTTTGTTTGACCAAAGTCTGTTTGACCGAAGTCAAACCACTGACTTTTGCGGAAGCGTGGTTATTTGGTGCGACTTCTTAATACCATAGCAATCAACCATAACAATGCTATATGATAAAACCAAAAGATTTTCATCCATTAATAAAGTTTAGAAAATACCACAATACCATTGTCTTGAAAACATTGACGCCAATTAGTTACAAACCATAACATGTTCAAATGAGTTCCCATGGACTCAACAAAAGACTTTAAATAATCCTGAGTTTAGAAACATGTATCCCGTCCAGGAATAGGATACATCTTTTAAACTCTACGACCACGGATGACATCCTTTATTTAACACGCAGCTTGTAGACACATGCATACACCTGCCAGATCCGTTTAGTTCCCTGAAATACATGTAGTTTGAAAAATCAACAAAAGTTGAGCGAGCTCATGTGTTTGTTTGTGTGTATGTATAAGCCTTTGTAAATGTCATAAGTATGTATGTAAGTCCCTGGTATGTAGCAATAAGGAAAAACATATCAATTAATGTGTAGCTAATACATTAATAAGTGACATGGCCTAGGAAGCACTCAAACCTGTATGCGTATTTCGTACCGGCCCCTCCGGCGGAACGACATAGTCACCACATGCAGCCACTCGCAGGCCCATGGGTGGGGCTCGCAACACCCAATAGATCTATCACTCATGCCCCTCGGTCTTTATACAAGGATTAATGGTCTTAAGACAATAGCCTACCCATTCACGTGATCTAGCAGTATATTCCTTAGCTAATCATACCATGTATAAAACGTTTGTAATCAGTATGTAACATGTATTTCACCCCTGAAGTTGTAAAACTGAAAACAGTTAAAAGAAAAGGGGGACATGAACTCACAGTATTGCGTCTTCAGTATGAGTAACCCAAGTCTCCTCAGCAAACACGACTACCTATAGTGTACTAACGTCTATTAGACGAACGGGCCGTGCCGTGCCTTGCCTTGCCTTGCCTTGCCTTGCCTTTGTATTTACGTTTTTGAGTTACGTTTCTGATGTTATTCCAAGTTGTATAATTATTTGTCGAAATAATTAATATTTCAACTTAAATTATATTTAGTTTTGGAATAGTTGTTTAATCCATATCTTTGGTATTAATACTTCTTAAGTATTTTAGCTTCGTATTTCCTTCCCAAGGATGGGGTATCTTATACATGTACTTGTATTATTCTATTTGTAATTTCCGAATCAATCTATTCCCAAGTCTCACTCTAGAAAGTATATTTATAAACTCATTTTGTCCCACAATAATGTGTTGTCCCGAAAATATATATTTCTCCCAAAAATCATATATCTTCTAAATATACCATCAAAATATATTTTTATTTCCCCAAAATAATATATTTTCACTTTGTCCAAAGATAATATATACCAAAATATATAAGTAACGGTATTATTTTTGGATAATAAATTTCACGGTACTTTGTTAAGTTATATAATATAACCATTTCACCGAGTATGCAAACACTCACACAAGTGTCTTAGTATGTATATATATTCTAAATATATGTGTTTACCCATTTTTATGTACAAAACCAACCTCCGATACATTGTATTTTGTTACAAAAATTATGGCGAGGTTTAAATTTGAAAAGCATAGTTCAAAACGTACTTGCAACACTTGTTAGAAAATATTTTCTAAGTGTTGGAATTTTTAGAAAATTTCGTCATAGTCTCCTTTGTAAATGGAGGTGCCCATGCTAAATAGCATATCATTTTCTTTAACATATAACACGTTAGATCGTTCTCAAATAACCAACCCGGCATTTAGACATGCAAAATACTACTTATAGCATTTCAGTTTTAATATACAAAACTGGGTTGTTTTCGGGCATTTTAATAAAATAGTTATCTTATTCCAAAAATTCCCAAATTTGTACAGAATGTCTTATACGATCCAAATATTATTGTATAAAAATATCGGGGTCCAGTTCATTACCAATATTTTATAAAAAATCATTTACCGGACTACAATCAGATTTGTCACTTTCTGACTGCAGTCTACAAAATAATTCATCTAAAATTTATCGTAAGTCCGATTGACGAAATTCCAGTGGGAGAATTACTACGACATCAGTGGTCATCCACAGTACAATTTTCATGAGCTGATTCAACATAGATTTCAAGTTATGACTAAAAACATATCACCCATTTACTGTAGTAAAAACTCAGCTTTAGCTGCTGTTACAAAACGGGTCTTTAAAAATAGTAACCGACCTCAAAAAAAATATGGTTCCATTGCCATTTGCTTTGTTTTTCGAAAATACATAATTTAGACTTTAGAAAATCAGTTTTTCGATTTATAATGATCCGTTTACAGCCAGTTGAAGTTGGCTGAAAATGCTAATCAACATGCTTTTTATAGTTTAAATGTTACTAAAACGCACACATACGATCGCCATACTTTCTAATAACGATTAATATCAGATCATAAGTCATTTACAGCTGATTATTGTTTTTTTAACTCAGATTTATCATGTATCATCATCTTTCATCTCATGACCTTTATGTAAAGCTTTATGTTCAATCTTTTAGTTCATGTTCTTTAGTGTTCTTGATATAATCAACATACTACAACATTTTAACCAACATAAGAGAAGTAAACAAGAGTAATTCAAGAACTTACTACTAGCCTAAAGCTAGGGAAGATTTCTAGTGAAAAAGATGGTGAAAATGATGAGTGAAAGCAATGTATGAAAGCTCCTTGAAGATCTTCAAGTTTCCATCTTCACAATACACCTTCTAATACATGAATGAAGCTTAAAAATGGAAGAATATGGTGATGATATGGTGGTGATGGTGGCGGTTGTATGTGAGCCGAGAGGAGAGAGTGGGAGTGAGTGAGAGTGTGGGTGATCTTTGTGAAGATGTGAAATGATACGGTGAAGATCTAAACCATACTTATAATCTTACACAATATCTTGTTCATATACTCAAGTAACAAATCAAATAAAATATAAAAACAAATCTAGGAAGATATGTTGGTGAATATTTGTTGGGGGGGGGGGGGGGGGTAATTGTAACATTTTGATGATAGTGGGTAAACACTAGTTAATTTCCAAGTATATACTTTCATGTGCTAGTTAGTTGATATCTAGGGGTGTTATGGTGTACGGGGATCATGACTAGCCAAGAAATAATTAAACGATGTGTTTGACAAAAAATTGGTGTCCCGGGTAATGTCCGGTTGTTCGGTTAGATTCCGTTCCGTTAAAGTGTCAAGTTATTCCGAATAGTGTCTTTTATGTACCCTTTTGTAACACAATTAATTCCCAACACTTAGGAAAGCATTCAGGACCATTTAGTCAATTTTCTGCATGTTACTAGCATATTAAAATGCTGAATTTTGCTGGAAAATGCAGAATTCTGCACTTAAAGTGAGTTTTAGGCACTTTCTGACACTCAAACTATCACCTAGTGACGCAGTTTTATGGTCCTCACTTCCCTACACACCATACTGGTGTAGTACCTTGTCCCTGGCCCATACTGGGTCTCAAAACACTGTCTGTCTATGTACTGGCACTGTCAGTATGTTTCTGAGTTATCCGCTCAGTGTGCTAACTGTGCTTTGTGCATCAAGTATGTCACTAAAGTTTGTATGTAATGAAGGGAGTGACAGTATGAAATATGATGCACATGTATGTATGATACAGAAGTCAGAAAGCAGTTTACGTCATCAGTTGTAATCAAGCACAATCATTAAGCACGTAATTAACTTTAATTAATTGTACGGATACCTGTAATTGTGAGGGTTGTCACATTCTCCCCCCGTTAAGAAAATTTCGTCCTCAAAATTTGTACTACCTTATCTCCTTAGGGTTTTATTATGCGTGTATGTATATGAATAATACCGGGGTAGATAATCACCAAACCGAATCAAACTTTATTCACATCAGGTGAGTCCAAGAATATATAATAACACGAATCCAATGGTTAAAAGGTATGTGCTTTTAGCATTTGGTGTTGAAGGTACAAGACGTATCGACGTATAGTCTAGTGTAATCCAGTTACAGGGGTTCCTCAAGAGAGGAGTTTTGTCTATTAGGATACTCAGACAGTCGGTCACAATATGCCAACGAGTTTTCACAACCATAGCATCCGCTATATGAATTCAAAATCAACAACTCAAAGTAATAGTAAAGTGATCTGTCAACCTCCCGAATAAATGAATGGTCAGGTTTAGTGTGTTGACATTCTTAAGTTTCGAAAGTACACCGAATGGAATATAAGCGAATCTGGTGTATCATTGTCTTGATTCGTAGTTGCATCAGAAATGTTTAAATGGCAAGTCAAAAGTATATGTAGTTTTGTGTGAAATAGTTGACCATGATTAGCACAAGCTACAAATTCGCAATGACACCACAAGGTGTCGTAATGACATAATTCAGTAATGGCAGTGACTGAACAAGTTCACCGTGTCTGGGATCAAATGAAAGTGTACTGAAACTAGCATGAAGATTTGATTTACACAATGTCATAAAGTTTCTAATTAAATATGGATCATCAAAGAATCACTGTTTCCAATCGAAGATGAAAAGTAATATGTACCGCAAGGCATTCGATCGACCATGAAAGATTCGTTAGGAGGTACATTGTGATATGAAATGAATCTATGTACCGTTGCCTCAACACACAACTGTGTTGAGACCGATTTAATCGTGATAAACAGGACAGATTTAGGGCAAGTTATCAAATAATCAATTAAATCCATGTAAGAAGTAAGTAACCAAATTAGCGCAAGCTTCAGTCCTGTGAAAGTATCATCGCAATGTATCGAAACCAATCAAACGATTTAGTGGCGTCGTAGATCAACCGAATCTACTACGACTCGTAATGAAAGAGTCTTTGCAAAAATATTTGAATATGGTGCTTTCAATACATCATACAACGTCTCAAAACGAACACGCGAAATGGATAAGTTCAAGCAATTGAACTAGGTTTCAACGTAATCTGACAATAAACATATGTATCAACAAGGGGAATCTCAGCATGGTTACAAAATAAACCCTGAATGTAACTCGAAATAAAAAGAAGTTTCGAGGAAGTGTGTCGACTTGATAACAACAGAGCCAATAATTACAATAATGTAGGTCATTCGGATCACAAACCAGTGATTAGATTTAGCAACATAATATTCGAACTTTAATGAAGCGTTTGAAATGAAACCATATGCATAGCAAATAGTGCATGCGTAACATATGAGTTTTCAAGTAATGAAACAATGAGTATTTGCTAAAATGGAGAGACGACCAAGTGTTTGAAGTAAATGTGTGTTTGCTCTCAGCGAAGAAAATTAACGCGATGCAACTACCTTTAAGGGGAGTATAGATGCAAACATCTACTCGCTAGAAGTGAAAGAAATTCAAGTACTTTCTGTTTGGTCAACGGAACCGGCATATATGTCAGGTTAATGGTGTCTGCTTGAGTTAACAAATGTGGTTCCTAAGTAACAACCTTTGTGAATTTGGACCTGGGTTCCCGATGGTCCTAAGTACATGTTTCCTAGATTCTCAGAGTTTCGTATTCGGTGTAGAATCGTTCTGTGCATTGTGTAGGAAACACCATTCTTGTGTACGTTAAAACAAGTTATTGTCCCACAATTTCCCCAGTATACTTTCTTTCTGAATTTGCAACTATCGACACTCGATCATTGATCAGTCGGAAAATAGCAGTTGGATCCTCGCAGTTAGTTAAATAAGTAATTCGTTAATCCTTAGCAAGGGTCACCGACTCTCGTGGGTCAGCTCGTTCGGCCCCTGGTAGTTTGATGTCCGTACGAAAGATATATTCCTTCTTCTTGATGAGCTGAACTGGGGTTACCCAAAACGGGAATCTTGGTCTGTTATCTCCCTTCTCTATCAACTACTGAGGTTACACTGACAATCCTTGCATCTTCGAAGGTGTAAGTCGCTAAGGTGTATTGACTACAGGCGCGACGCCTGGAATCAAATTGATGCGAAATTCGACTTGTCGTTGAGGAGATAATTCTGGTAAGTCTTCGGGGAAGATTTCAGGATATCCCCTTATCACAGGGGTATCTTTGAGTTTTGGTTCTTCGGCTCCCTTGTCCCCGACATGAGCCAAGAAAACATCACAGCCTATTCGCAACAACTTTCATGCCTTCAAGCAATTAGTAATCTGTGGAGGCGTATCCCGCTTCACGAGTCACGATCGCTCCTTCATTCGCCATCGGGATGCGGATAACAATCTCCGCTTGATTGCTCGATAACCCCTCCATCCCAGTTATCACATCGAAGCTTCCCTTAAGCTAGTTCTACCGAATACTGGGTATTTATCTTGCTTATTATTAAAACACGTATATTCTGAAGCTAAAATTTGACAACAATATCAAATAGCACAGACGCATAATATTGACTACTATGAGGCGTACCGATAGCCATGTTTGGATCCTGGCGTGTTTCCCTAGCTCCGGTGTTAGACATTCTTCCCACGATTTTGTTTAATCTCCATTGGGCAATCTTTCCTAAAGTGCCCCATATCACCGCAGTTATAATATCCCTTACCTTTCTTTCCACGTTTCGTCTCATGCCAACACGTTTCCCTGTTGTGCCCCACTTTGCCACAGTTGTCACACTTTCCATTTTTACATCGCCCGGTATGATGTCGTCGACACTTGTCGCATTGAGGTAGTTTACCCATGTACTCTTTTCCCTTTTTGGCCTTGTTGTTGCTATGCGTCTGAGTACCCTGCTTGAAGTTTGCGAACTTTCTCTTGTTGTCTCCAGATGACTCTACATGAGTCTCCTTCTTCTCCTCAGAGGTTGAAAATTTGTTCAACCTGATTGCCTCTTCAGCCAAGGTCACACTTAGATCAATGGCCTCAGCGATCGTTACAGGCTTTGATGTCGTCACCATGCTCAGGATTTGGGGTGCCAATCCCCAAATAAAACGCTCAATCTTTTTAAATTCTGGTTCTACCATGTAGGGGACAATACGCGATAGAACATGGAATTTCTCCACGTATTCAGCTATTTTTGGTCCTTCCATCTTCAAGTTCCAGAACTCAGTTTCCACCTTCTGGCTTTCTTCTCTTGAACAGTATTTCTTATGCATTAGTTCTTTCAGTTGATCCCATGTCAAAGCATACGCAGCAGCCTCGCCCATTGTCTGAACCTGGATTTTCCACCATGACAAAGCCCCATCTTGGAATAGTCCGGATACGTACGTAACCTGATGCTCTGGGGCGCATTTGCTCACACGTAAAACAGAATCCGTCTTCTCAACCCAGCGTACACCGTCGAAATTTAGGGGCTTGCAGCCCAAGAACTGCTTGTAGGTGCATCCTGTGACATAAGCAACATCATTCTCGTAAGGCATTAGCAAAGCACTCGTTAGAGATGTCCAAACGGTTTGTAATGTGTCTTAAGTGACTAAACATTACCGTTGGGTGGGTTATTTCCTGAGGTACCTCCACCGCGCTCGGAGCAAAGGGCCTCGTACTGTGCGATGACCTGTAAGATGCGTTCTTGAAATTCCGCCTCTGTCGTCGGCAGAGGGTTGTTGGTATCGGTGTTCCCTTGAGTCGACATCTTCCTAGAGGAAGATCGGTTAGGTCAGGTCCTGTTAAGGACACGAGCACACAAGCCTCTACTTAACGAATAAGACCTCAGGGGTGTATTATATATATGTATATACGCAGTCGTTATAATAATCAATCACATATCATCACAACTATAGCACAACTTGTAAATAGGAACGTAGCAAGTAAGCATGTAGCATTATAGTTATAGCACAAATATGCAGATCAACAACATGCTTAGTGAGAACATAGCGGCTGAGTTTTCATTAGTTATTAGTCATAAGTATTGTCGCATGTTTAATGGGGAATCCGAGGATTGGACTTTTATTATTTTTCGACCATCATCATATTGTCTACAAAGCGTATCGCATCAAATGGGACACAGGGTCACCCTACCCTTACCCAACAAGTATACCAGTGTCTCAAAATCACATAGTCTGAAGTGGTCTTTAAAAGTCTCCACAATTCCGGCTTATCATTAGTGTCTTTACCCAAATGTAATGCAATCCGCATAATCCAAAAACCACTATACCGGTGTCTGAGGTGGAGGAGGAAAGAGAAGTAAACTGTTAACATGCGTGGACTTCCTCCTCGGGCTTGTGTACACGTTGAAGTAATTATCTGCTCTGCCGCTCGACAGCAAGGAAATGAGCATCAGAATCCTGGGAAGGGTGTAATAGCAACGGTTGAGAGCGCAAAAGGAACCTTGATATATTTGGGGGATCAAAGTATGCTGGCAATAGACAGGGTGGAGGACGTAGTGTCAGCTCAAGCTCCAACATTCTGCGACTCCTATTCTCAAACTATAGCTGATGTTATAGGAGCAATTCATCCCAGGTGTAGCCTCCATAGTGTAAGGATCTAACATTAGCATAGTGTATGATAAGAACCATCAAAATGGCTCATCCAGCGATGTAGAGGTGAAAGTAGCAAACGGAGCGTCCTGTGAGGTCGGGGAAAACGCTGCTGTAGCAAAAGGATCGTTACGCGGGTGCTGACCTGGAGTACCTTCCCGGGTGTGGGTATGTCTTGAAAGAAAGCAATAGGCGAACTGGTGCGATGGACGTCGGACTCCACAGGAGGAAAGGAGTAACATCAGCGGGTACGGGTGCAGTGGCAATTTTCCCGAAAGGAAGATCAACAGGTGCAGGTATGGGTTCAGGTACAAGGGGCACAATGTCTGTTAAACCAAAAGGAATAGGGTCATGATTAAGCAAGGGCGTAGGATCAGTAAGTGCAACATCAAGCTTGGCCCACAAGGAACTGGAGCTGCCTCAGGGGCAGGTTCTGGGTCGTGTAAAGGTGTGGCGTCTTGAGCATGTGTTGGTACAGTAGTCATAGCGACGTCGTCGTCTGAGTCAGTAGTAGAAAGCTGTAACCTGTCTGTCTGTAAAGCCATAAATGTCGCAGACTCAAAGGAGTCTGAAATCGAGTGTATATTAGAATCAGAGGATAGCTTGATAACAGGGATCTCAACACGTAAACTTATTAACAACGTTCTCATCTAACTTTCCATCATCCTAGGTGTCAACGGGAGGATCATCAACCAACAAATTAATGTCGTCATCAAAAAATTTGTCAAAGAGGCAGATCCTCGGGGGAAATAACCACGAGGGGTACGGTGTCGAGGATCGGAGCCAGGAGGTGCTCTCCACCGAAGTGTCCAAATGGTAAGGTGGTCGAGGACCGAAACAAGAATGGTAGGAAGATTCTCGTTAAGGAAGCCATCAGCAAGGGTAATTCATTACCAAAGTCTGGCAGCGCGGACGGTTGGAAGTCGTCCTCGTCCTTGGTCAGTATGTCAGGGTCACTCTCAGTGTCTGACGTAAATTTCTCCGACGCAGGTACAGTCTCATCATTTGTGGCGGTGGCCGTAGGGTCGTCATCATCTGACAATTTGTTCCCTGAGGAAGGTGACGTGTGTGCCGGTACATAATAGTCATAGCATGCATATTCACAATAATCTTTAACACTTTGTGTATTGCAAATAGAGACAATTCATAATGTAATCATGTATCCACATATTCGTCCTAGTCTTCCCAGACTATCCCACCCAGCCTCTCAGACCGAACTTCCTAGTCTCTCAGACTAACTCCCTGGTCTCTAAGACTAACTCCCTGGTCTCTAAGACCAAATCTCCCCAGTCTCTAAGACTAAATCCCTGGTCTCTAAGACCAACTTTCCCAGTCTCTAAGACAAATTCCTTGGTCTCTAAGACCAACTAATTCTCCCCAGTCTCTAAGACTGATCCTCCCTCAGTCTCTAAGACTGAATTATAAATATAAGTTTTGAAATGTGTATTTGTGCCTTTTGTTTGTAAAAGTGTTTGTTCCCTGGATCTGGACGTTTAGTGTATGCAATGTAAAAATGTTTGAAAGCATTTTCGTGAGAGCCCTGATGATCATAGTCTAGACTCGAGAAAGAATCCTAGTTCGCTATGATCGAGGCTCTGATACCAAGCTATCACACCCTGACTTTTGCGGAAGCGTGGTTATTTGGTGTGACTTCTTAATACCATAGCAATCAATCATAACAATGCTATATGATAAAACCAAAATATTTTCATCCATTAATAAAGTTTAGAAAATACCACAATACCATTGTCTTGAAAACATTGACGCCAATTAGTTACAAACCATAACATGTTCAAATGAGTTCCCATGGACTCAACAAAAGACTTTAAATAATCCTGAGTTTAGAAACATGTATCCCATCCAGGAATAGGATACATCTTTTAAACTCTACGACCACGGATGACATCCTTTATTTAACATGCAGCTTGTAGACACATGCATACACCTGCCAGATCCATTTAGTTCCCTGAAATACATGTAGTTTGAAAAATCAACAAAAGTTGAGCGAGTTCATGTGTTTGTTTGTGTGTATGTATAAGCCTTTGTAAATGTCATAAGTATGTATGTAAGTCCCTGGTATGTAGCAATAAGGAAAAACAGATCAATTAATGTGTAGCTAATACATTAATAAGTGACATGGCCTAGGAAGCACTCAAACCTGTATGCGTATTTCGTACCGGCCCCTCCGGCGGAACGACATAGTCACCACATGCAGCCACTCGCAGGCCCATGGGTGGGGCTCGCAACACCCAATAGATCTATCACTCATGCCCCTCGGTCCTTATACAAGGATTAATGGTCTTAAGACAATAGCCTACCCATTCACGTGATCTAGCAGTACATTCCTTAGCTAATCATACCATGTATAAAACGTTTGTAATCAGTATGTAACATGTATTTCACCCCCGAAGTTGTAAAACTGAAAACAGTTAAAAGAAAAGGGGGACATGAACTCACAGTATTGCGTCTTCAGTATGAGTAACCCAAGTCTCCTCAGCAAACACGACTACCTATAGTGTACTAACGTCTATTAGACGAACGGGCCGTGCCGTGCCTTGCCTTTGTATTTACGTTTTTGAGTTACGTTTCTGATGTTATTCCAAGTTGTATAATTATTTGTCGAAATAATTAATATTTCAACTTAAATTATATTTAGTTTTGGAATAATTGTTTAATCCATATCTTTGGTATTAATACTTCTCAAGTATTTTAGCTTCGTATTTCCTTCCCAATGATGGGGTATCTTATACATGTACTTGTATTATTCTATTTGTAATTTCCGAATCAATCTATTCCCAAGTCTCACTCTAGAAAGTATATTTATAAACTCATTTTGTCCCACAATAATGTGTTGTCCCGAAAATATATATTTCTCCCAAAAATCATATATCTTCTAAATATACCATCAAAATATATTTTTATTTCCCCAAAATAATATATTTTCACTTTGTCCAAAGATAATATATACCAAAATATATAAGTAACGGTATTGTTTTTGGATAATAAATTTCACGGTACTTTGTTAAGTTATATAATATAACCATTTCACCGAGTATGCAAACACTCACACAAGTGTCTTAGTATGTATATATATTCTAAATATATATGTTTACCCATTTTTATGTACAAAACCAACCTCCAATACATTGTATTTTGTTACAAAAATTATGGCAAGGTTTAAATTTGAAAAGCATAGTTCAAAACGTACTTGCAACACTTGTTAGAAAATATTTTCTAAGTGTTGGAATTTTTAGAAAATGTCGCCATAGTCTCCTTTGTAAATGGAGGTGCCCATGCTAAATAGCATATCATTTTCTTTAACATATAACACGTTAGATCGTTCTCAAATAACCAACCCGACATTTAGACATGCAAAATACTACTTATATCATTTCAGTTTTAATATACAAAACTAGGCTGTTTTCGGGGATTTTAATAAAATAGTTATCTTATTCCAAAAATTCCCAAATTTTAAAAAAATATCTTATACGATCCAAATATTATTGTGTAAAAATATCGGGGTCCAGTTCATTACCAATATTTTATAAAAAAAACATTTACCGGACTGCAATCAGATTTGTCACTTTCTGACTGCAATCTACAGAATAATTCATCTAAAATTTATCGTAAGTCCGATTGACGAAATTCCAGTGGGAGAATTACTATGACATCAGTGGTCATCCACAGTACAATTTTCATGAGCTGATTCAACATAGATTTCAAGTTATGACTATAAACATATCACCCATTTACTGTAGTAAAAACTCAGCTTTAGCTGCTGTTACAAAACGGGTCTTTAAAAATAGTAACTGACCTCAAAAAAATATGATTCCAGTGCCATTTGATTTGTTTTTCGAAAATACATAATTTAGACTTCAGAAAATCAGTTTTTAGATGTATAATGATCCGTTTACAGCCAGTTGAAGTTGGCTGAAAATGCTAATCAGCATGCTTTTTATAGTTTAAATGTTACTAAAACGCACACATATGATCGCCATACTTTCTAATAACGATTAATATCAGATCATAAGTCATTTACAGCAGGTTATTGTTTATTTAACTCAGATTTATCATGTATCATCATCTTTCATCTCATGACTTTTATGTAAAGCTTTATGTTCAATCTTTTAGTTCATGTTCTTTAGTGTTCTTGATATAATCAACATACTACAACATTTTAACCAACATAAGAGAAGTAAACAAGAGTAATTCAAGAACTTACTACTAGCCTAAAGCTAGGGAAGATTTCTAGTGAAAAAGATGGTGAAAATGATGAGTGAAAGCAATGTATGAAAGCTCCTTGAAGATCTTCAAGTTTCCATCTTCACAATACACCTTCTAATACATGAATGAAGCTTACAAATGGAAGAATATGGTGATGATATGGTGGTGATGGTGGCGGTTGTATGTGAGCCGAGAGGAGAGAGTGTGGGTGATCTTTGTGAAGATGTGAAATGATATGGTGAAGATCTAAACCATACTTATAATCTTACACAATATCTTGTTCATATACTCAAGTAACAAATCAAATAAAATATAAAAACAAATCTAGGAAGATATGTTGGTGAATATTTGTGAATATTTTTTGGGGGGGGGGGGTTAATTGTAACATTTTGATGATAGTGGGTAAACACTAGTTAATTTCCAAGTATATACTTTCATGTGCTAGTTAGTTGATATCTAGGGGGTGTTATGGTGTACGGGGATCATGACTAGCCAAGAAATAATTAAACGATGTGTTTGACAAAAATTTGGTGTCCCGGGTAATGTCCGGTTGTTCGGTTAGATTCCGTTCCGTTAAAGTGTCAAGTTATTCCGAATAGTGTCTTTTATGTACCCTTTTGTAACACAATTAATTCCCAACACTTAGGAAAGCATTCAGGACCATTTAGTCAATTTTCTGCATGTTACTAGCATATTAAAATGCTGAATTTTGCTGAAAAATGCAGAATTCTGCACTTAAAGTGAGTTTTAGGCACCTTCCGGCACTCAAACTATCACCTAGTGATGCAGTTTTATGGTCCTCACTTCCCTACACACCATACTGGTGTAGTACCTTGTCCCTGGCCCATACTGGGTCTCAAAACACTGTCTGTCTATGTACTGGCACTGTTAGTATATTTCTGAGTTATCCGCTCAGTGTGCTAACTGTGCTTTGTGCATCAAGTATGTCACTAAAGTTTGTATGTAATGAAGGGAGTGACAGTATGAAATATGATGCACATGCATGTATGATACAGAAGTCAGAAAGCAGTTTACGTCATCAGTTGTAATCAAGCACAGTCATTAAGCACGTAATTAACTTTAATTAATTGTACGGATACCTGTAATTGTGAGGGTTGTCACAGTTAATGCACTTGTCAACAAATCAAACGTTAGTCTAATCATAAAGAAACTTCCAAATATTTGCAGGGTCTTTGACCATGTTTCACTTTGACCATCCAACTATAATTTTATTCTTTGTATGAATCAAATCATCAATGCAATACGAATCTGATGTTCATATGCTATCTCCCGTTTCCAATGATTTAATTATCCTTCTGTGCCATGTAGCAGTTTCAGGATCAAACCTAAGCTCCCATGTAGGCCAGTAGTGCAGGTCCTGCTTCAGTGTCAACAACCTTGGCTTCCCATTCAAGTGGACTGTCCTTACACGAACAAATTCTCCGTGCTCAATCCCCTGTATGCACACACATTACTTGAATAAATGACTTTGCCATTTGAAGTAAAACACAAAAAAGCACACAGCAAAACATTAAAGAATCTTAAACAGGTAGAAACCAGTTTAGAGTATCAGACATTTGTACCTTTGTGACATTGACAAAAGCATCCAAGTCAGGAGTTGGTTTTCCATTAACTTCCACAATCCACTGTTGAGAATATAAACCGTATCTATGCACAGGACTCCCAGAGGACCACCTGCAACAGAGTAAATTAAATTCTTTATCCTTTACACATCAACCCATACCATCTTGCAACAACAGGTCAAACCGTACCTTGTGACATACACACCATGGCCCTCTTTGGGAAGAAACCTGAGGGCACGTACTTTTGGGTGAGGATCTTGTACCAAACATCCGCACCAGTTAATTACACGCGTGGTGCCGTTGCCATCTCTTATATATGTTCCCACTTCAACCTCCATTTCACGTCCCTAAGAGCAAACCATAAAACACGATTCATTAATATCTCCCAACATTACCTCTTGAATATGTGGATGACCAATAACATAGTATCCAAACGAAGCCATATACATATGATTCACCTGACGAAAGATGGTGAATACAAGTTTTGTATCCCTGTCATCAGACACATCCAAGGCATCGCATGCTTCTTCAACATCATTAAAACATGTAACTGTCTTCCTATTAATTGCAAGAACCATATCACCTTGTTCCAGTAGATTTTCAGCTTTAGATCCTGCTAAACAACCTTTGACCCGTAGAACCTGACGTCTCACAGGATCTATCTTTACAAGAGCCTGTGAACAACAAATATATAAAAATACCAATTTCTGCATAATTTACATAGAAAAGAACGGACCAGGGTAGAAATAAAGTTACAAGCATACCTAGATCCAGTTGTTGCTGAGACCAAAACTTCTAGCCTTGGAAAGTAAAGTACAATAAAACTCGACCTCTAAAACCCTAATCGAACCGGTTATCCCACATTGTCTGCCGCTCGGATCAGAAACCATATGACGTCATAAATAATTTAAACTTAATCTATAACATCACGGACACAAATAGCCCCTTTATATTATTTGTGCTAAATGAATTAGAAAACAATTTTGAGTACCTGATAAGAGGTCGAGATGAAGGGATCCACCTGATCTCCACAACTTTCATCATCACCTATATCTCTTGGATGAAACTCAAGGTTTACGGGTCTGTCGGTTCCGATTAACTCGATTACCGTGCGGTTGGACCCGACAGACTTTTTGTGAAGTGTAACACCTCGAAAACTCGTGTTCATTGAAATAACGACACGTGTCATGTAAGTCAAAAGCATTATAAACCCGGATCTAGTTAAAGATGTATGGCAGGATTTAAAAAGTGTCGACATGTTAATTAATACCTCTGAACGACCTCGTTATGAATCCCAAGACCCTAATCTATATTATAAACATCTGTTATACTCAAATCCGGTAAATGCTAGCAATGATTGATTCATATTTGCAAGAATGGAATCCTACGAGGATATGCACGACAACTTTCATTTACGGCACTTTCGAAAGGATCCAAAGAAACCTTATATCATATCAAGGTGGTGTAAAATGTTCATGACCCAATCAAGAGGCCCCTTACTGAAAAATAATGGCCCAAAAATCGAATTACACATGATTACCCGTTCAAAGCTTGAAAGGCCAACAATTTTTGTCTTCTGCAAAAGGCTTACGGACCGTAAGCCACCCCCTTACGGTCCGTAAGGGTTCCCCAGCGACTAAAAATTCGACAGTTGGCTGTTTTGGACTAGTAACCGACTTTGATTGATATTTTCCTCATTCATGCGCGCCTCCTACTAACTTTTAGACACTAGGAACACCTGTTGATGATCAGGGACCAATGGTAGAGTGATTTGTCATGATCACAAGCCATAAAGTTTACTATAAAAGGCCTCAAATGTTGCAACATTCCTTGCATTCATTCCATCTGCATTCTGATCATCTTTGGAGCTCAAGAACCTTCTCTAATCATCCCTGGTCGTGCATTAGACCCTTGTAAGTACCCTTGACCTTCCTAGATTAAGTTTTGCTTAGTTATTAGCTTAAAAGTCAAACCGTCGTAATTAACGGTTGACTTATCGATTAATCATTATTGGTCCAGTGATTTGTCGAATTGAAGGTAGTTATAAGTTGGTAATTATGTGGGCATTAAACCCTTAAAAGGGCACCCACTGATTCCCACTTTAACTAGATCATTTGTCGGGTCAAAGTTCGTATTAAAAGTCAACAGAAATGTAATTTTCGATTTAACGCATAATTAACAATGCAGAAGGGTCTAAGCTTGTTTGATCCGACAATTTTCTGTTTAGACCCGGTTTGGAACCGAAAGTCGCAAAACTTTGACTTTTGCTTTGACTTCAGTTCTGACCCAATTTTGATAGGTTTAGACATACCTTAAAGTTCCATTAGGACCTGGTTACATGATAGTATAACCCTCTGCGTTGATACTACTTGAATCATTGATTGTCCGATGTTTCCGTTAAATGCCTAATGTTGACCAATATGCCCATTTGACCTTAAAACGTGAATTTTGGAAATGTAAAAGAATAGAAACCTTGGTTACTGATTTATAAACTTGTACCTAAAGTTTCACATCAGTTGGAGGTCTAGATTAAGAGTTATGCTCAATAGCGTAATTAGAACGCTTCTTATAAATTAAACGGCGTAATTAGCGTATAGCCTATCTAAACCCAATCTTTGATACCAAAATTTTTACCCACTGATATAATATAATATTTTGGGATTTTTGAAGATTTTTAATTAATTTTAGGCTGAGCATAACATAGGGTTGTAGCTTTATTTCGGTTAATGCCGGTTTTGCCCTTTTGGGCTATAAAAAATGAGTTTTACAAACCCTTTTGATACCAAACCTTTTTCTACTGATCTAATATGATAAATAAATTATTTTGAGCCTTCTGGAATTATAAAAATGTCAGCTTTCCTTTGAAAACCCGGAAATGGCTCCAAATCGCCTTTTTAAGCGTTTTTAACGCATAGTATATATCAAGACCATTTTATAAAAATAAGACTTGACACCCTACTGTTGTAACTTATTAAATTAAGTATTTTACTGATTACATCAGACCCGAAACTCAGATTTACATTCGAACTCTTTTATAACCTTTATAATGACCAAAATGCCCCTACGGGGCATAGTTTGAGTTTAAATGCGTTTTGGGCATAATGGGAGGTATCCTACTGATATCACAACATATGTAAGGCATATTAACTTAGGAAACCTGTTTAGGACTCTTAGGGTTACCCGTTACGCTTCTTGCGTGTTCGGTTCGGTTTATGTAACTAGTATGCATAAATTAGCCGAAACGGGTCAAACCATATCATCTTTGCCTCAAAATCTAGAATGTGTTTAAGTTACCCATATTAAACAAGCATACAAGCTTGTCGGGTCAAAACCACATTCTAAACCGGTCTTCGCTTTATCATGCGTTTAACCGTATATTCCTTTTGAAAACTAACCGGTCTAAGTCTAAGCTTAGTTAAAGACCCGTTAGGATTCTAATAGGTTATTAAAACCTTCATTCCAGATTAGGAGCCCAGTAAAAGCTACGTGCACTTGCTGTATTTGACTTATACTTTGCTCAGGTAAATACTTTTAACTTATTTTCCCTATACGGGCTTGGGGTACGGTATTATAATACCGCTTGGTCGGGTATGAAGTCGTACAATCATATGTTGATTAAAAAGATGCATAACCCGTTTTATTCTGTCTTGTTTGATGCAATGCCTTTGGGGGGTTAATGACCGTGTCCTGGATATCCTCGGCTCATTCATTAGGGATGGCCACGACTTAAGCACGGGGTGTAGGCATACACCTGACAGCTGCGTATGTAAAAAGGGTAGTTCACAAGAAGGGTATCTTCTTGTGGAATCATACCGCGTGGTGTGTCTATTAATCGTGGTGTGTCTATTAATCTTGTTAAACCGGCTCTTCTAACCGGGTCCTAAATGGACGACAAACATGTAAAACTGTATACAAGTTTATTTCTACATAATTATCCCAAGTTAAAAAGATATTTTGTGCCATGTGTATTCAAATCAATTTTCTAAACCATTTTCAAAATGAGTCAGTTAATTGTATTTACCAGTGTAAACTGACGTATTTTCCAAAAAGGTTACGTGCAGGTACTATACGAAATAGGCTGGCTACTCCAGACATCAATAATCAAGTTTTGCAAGCTCTAGATGTCAAACTCTGTTGAACAGTTTTCTTTTTATTTGATCCGACTGTGGATCCTTTACTTTCCGTTGTAATACTTTGATATTGCTTATTATCGGATTGTAATATATTTATCTTTTGCTTCCGCTGTGCATTTATAATTGTGTGTTGTTTGACTATGATGATATCAACTACGTCACGTTCCTCCCTACCGGGCCCACCGGTAATACGTGGAAATATCGGGGTGTGACAGGTTGGTATCAGAGCCAACACTGAGTGAATTAAACACTAGCCTTTTGTGTTTAATCTCAGTTACACAGATGCACATTCTTGAGTCTAGACAAGAACATAGGACTAATCCTATTTCATTTCATTGTCTTTTGATTGCTTCTTTTGTTATTTTCTAATTAGCCCTTGCATGGGCAAGTCATTTTCTATTAAGAAGTCCCGTTTAGGGCAACCATATACTTGTTTAAAATTTTAATGGAACGATTATGTTTAAAATATCATTCCTATATTATAAGATCTACCATTATAACAAAATGGCAAAATCTAAAAAGAACAAGACCTAGCCCATGTGTCACATTAAGACAAGGCCAAGATGGTAGTTCCACAATTAGATTCAGATCCTTGTTAACGTTTCAATTTAGAAATTGTTCTACGTTAATTATTAAAAAAAAATCTAAAGGGTAAAACCTAGCCTAAATGTCATTATAGACATGGCCAAGATGGTAGAACTTATTCAAGCGATTCAAATCTTTGTTAAATATCTGAAAGCATATTATCATGCTTGACAAAATGTGATACGATGAAATCACATAAGTCATTCTTAAATGGGTTATTCCAAATTCCCTTATTTATATAATCATCCCTTAAGGATGAAGTGCCCACGGGCTATAATTAACGTCCTCTGGACTAAAGACAGTGGTAGCCTACAACTCCCTGTCAAGAAAAGGTAACGAACTTTGATTCAAACCTTAATGCCGCGATTCCGTAAAATCAAGGTCTATAAATTAAACTTGTCTACGTGACTAGGCCTTTTGTGCTGTTATTAACTTATAATTTAGGATTATGATAAAGATCCTGAACAATTATATATTTACCAAATTAACTAAAATGTGTATTAAAAACATGGTTAATAAATCGTCAAGAACGATAGTAATGTATGGGCTTCTAAATAAACCTTGCCCTTATTTTCTTTTTGTAGTAATTAAGACTACATGGCTGACTCTGATGAGATGAACAGTCATCCTCTGGAAAACCGCGATGATGATAAGATTAATATAACCAGAGGAGAACTTCGTACACTGATTGATACAGCTGTATCTAAAGCCGTATAGGAGCAATTCAGGGAGTATAGTGGGACTCATAGTAAAGCCTCATCTGTACCCCACTCTAAGTCTGTCCCTAAAACTCATTCGGAGGCTCACAGCAAGCCGCCCTCCAAAAAGGAAGAACCAAAGAAGGATGATGATCGACATTCATCTATTCAACACAGTGTTCCATCCAAGAGGTTAGTGTTCGATAATGAACCACGTACCAAGTCCTGTACCTATAAATACTTTGTTTCCTGCAAACCCCGGGATTTCACTGGGGAGAAATGGGTAATTGATTGTATGACCTGGTTGGATGAAATGGACACAGTTGTCGATATCAGCGGTTGTGCTGAAAAGGATGTGGTGAAGTACGTATCACAATCGTTCAAAGGAGAGGCACTGGCATGGTGGAAGTCTCTCATTCAAGCTGCTGGGAAGATCCCGCTCTACAATATGTCATGGGAACAGTTTGTTGCTCTCATTATGGAGAACTGCTGCCCTCAACACGAGGTTGAGAGGATTGAGTCAGATTTCTTATCATTGGTTATGACAAACTTAGATTGTCAAGCTTACCTCACTAGTTTCAATACACTGTCCAGGCTGGTTCCTTACCTAGTAACACCGGAACCCAAGCGAATTGCTCGCTTCATTGGGGGTTTAGCCCCAGAAATCAAAGCCAGTGTTAAGGCTTCAAGACCTGCTACGTTTAGGTCAGCAGCTGATCTCTCTCTGTCCCTTACTTTAGATGCGGTCCGGTTGAGATCGCTCAAGAACTCTGAAGAGAATAAGAGGAAGCGTGAGGATGATAACTCACGAGGGTCGGAGAAGAAGCCCAAGGGAAACACTGAGTCCAAGAAGTTTGGGTCTGGAAAGAATAGTCAACGAACAGAGGAAAAGCCAAAGTGCAAGACTTGCCGAAAACATCACTTTGGAAAGTGTAGGCTTGAATCGAACCCGCAGACACAGTCCAGGACTTTTGCATGTGGGATCTGCAATTCCAAGGAACACAAGACCTTGGATTGCAAAAAGTTGAAGGATGCAACCTGCTATCACTGCAACGAGAAAGGGCACATTAAGTCGAACTACCCAAAATATGCCAAGAAACCAGAAGAAGGTAAAAAGACCAACGCTAGAGTCTTCAGAATGGATGCTAAGGAGGCAGTGCAAGATGATAACGTGATCACAGGTACCTTCCTCATAAATGATGTTTATGCAAGAGTACTTTTTGATTCAGGAGCTGATAAATCATTTGTAGATAATAAGTTTTGTAAGTTACTGAATTTGCCTGTTAAAACCTTAAGTGTGAAATATGAGGTGGAATTAGCTGATGGAACCTTAGAAACCGCGTCAACCATATTAGATGGATGTTTCATATCCATTAAGAACCACTCTTTTCCTTTGTCCCTACTTCCTTTGAAGTTAGCCGGATTCGACATAGTTTTGGGTATGGACTGGTTGTCTCATAACCAGGCCCAGATTGTCTGCAATAAGAAGCAAGTAGTGATCAAGACTCCGTCTGGTGAATCACTTACCATTCAGGGAGATACCCAGTATGGTCTGCCTGAGCAAGTGTCTATGCTCAAGGCATCTAGATGTTTGAAGAAGGGTTGTGTTATTTATATGGCACATGTAACTATTGATGAGCAGAAGCCCAAGATTGAGGATATTCCCGTCATTCCTGAATATCCTGAAGTTTTTCCTGAAGAACTACCTGGTTTACCACCAGATATGCAAGTAGAATTCAGAATCGACATCATCCCCGGAGCAGCACCTGTCGCAAGAGCGCCTTATAGGTTGGCACCAACGGAGATGAAGGAATTGAGGACGCAGCTAGATGATTTGCTCGCCAAAGGTTTTATTAGACCTAGCTCATCTCCTTGGGGAGCGCCAATTCTGTTTGTGAAGAAGAAGGATGGATCGATGTGTCTATGCATCGATTACCGCGAACTTAACAAAGTCACTATCAAGAATAGGTATCCATTGCCCAGGATCGACGATCTGTTCGATCAACTGCAAGGGGAAAGTTACTTCTCCAAGATCGATTTGAGGTCAGGCTATCATCAATTGAAAGTTAAAGATGAAGATGTACACAAAACTGCATTTAGGACTCGTTATGGTCATTACGAGTTCCTAGTGATGCCTTTTGGGCTCACTAATGCACCTGCCGCATTCATGGATCTCATGAATCGCGTCTGCAAGCCCTACTTGGATAAATTCATCATCGTCTTCATCGATGACATTCTCATTTACTCGAAGAGCCAAGCTGATCACGAGAAGCATCTCCGTTGCATTCTGAAGCTACTTCATCAAGAGAAGCTCTATGCCAAGTTCTCGAAGTGTGAATTCTGGCTTCGAGAAGTCCAATTTCTTGGACACGTTGTTAGTGAGCATGGTATCCAAGTGGATCCCGCTAAAATTGAAGCTGTTATGAATTGGCAAGAGCCAAAGACGCCTACAGAGATTCGTAGCTTTCTAGGTTTGGCAGGATATTATAGGCGATTTATTGAGAACTTCTCAAGGATTGCTGCACCCCTGACTTCGTTGACGCGTAAGAAGATTAAGTTTGACTGGGGTCCTAAGCAGCAGGAATCCTTCGATATTCTGAAGCAGAAGTTGAGCAGCGCTCCAGTACTGACATTGCCTGATGGAATTGATGAGTTCGTAGTATATTGTGATGCATCACACACCGGGATGGGATGTGTGCTTATGCAGAAAGGCAAAGTCATTGCCTATGCTTCACGCCAATTAAAGGTGCACGAGAAGAATTACACCACCCATGACTTGGAGTTGGGTGCCGTTGTATTTGCACTAAAACTGTGGAGGCATTATTTATATGGAACTAAGTGTGTGATCTATTCTGATCACAAGAGCCTCCAGCACCTGTTTAACCAGAAAGATTTGAACATGAGGCAACGACGTTGGATGGAAACCTTAAATGATTATGATTGTGAGATTAGATACCATCCCGGCAAGGCGAATGTAGTCGCCGATGCCTTAAGTCGAAAAGAAAGAGTGAAGCCTATAAGAATCAATGCCAAGAGCATTGAGATAAAGAACAGTCTGAATGAAAGGTTGTTAGCTGCACAGAAGGAAGCTGTGTTGGAAGCTAACTATCCTAATGAAAAGCTAGGGGTAACTAAGGAGCAGTTATCCTATGGCAAGGACGGAATCCTGAGATTTAATGGACGAATATGGGTTCCAGTTTATGGAGGACTTCGAGATGTTATTCTCCAGGAAGCCCATAGTTCTAAATATTCCATCATCCTGGAGCTGATAAGATGTACCATGATCTAAAGACAAATTTTTGGTGGATAGGCTTGAAGAAGTCTATAGCTGCTTATGTAGCTAAATGCTTGACGTGTGCGCAAGTCAAAGCTGAACACCAGAAGCCGTCAGGTTTGCTACAACAGCCTGAACTTCCCACATGGAAGTGGGAGATGGTAACGATGGATTTCATCACCAAGTTGCCGAAGACAAGGAAAGGAAATGACACAATATGGGTGATAGTAGACAGACTGACTAAGTCAGCACATTTCCTACCCATAAAGGAGACTTATAGCTCCGACATGTTAGCCCAATTGTACGTAGATAAGATTGTATCTCTACATGGCGTACCTGTGTCTATTATCTCTGACAGAGATACCAGATATACGTAACATTTTTGGAAAAGTTTCCAACAATCTTTGGGCACGCGCTTAAATTTTAGTACAGCTTACCATCCTCAGACGGACGGACAGAGTGAGCGTACCATCCAAACATTGGAAGACATGCTTCGTGCATGTGTAATTGATTTAGGTGGTAGTTGGGATAACCACCTGCTATTGATTGAGTTCTCCTATAACAATAGCTACCATACGAGCATTAAGGCTGCGCCTTTTGAGGCATTATATGGTAGAAAATGCAGAACGCCTGTTTGTTGGGCGAAAGTAGGGGAAGTTCAATTATCAGGACCTGATTTGGTCTTTGAAACAACGGACAAGATTGTCCAGATTCGCGATCGCTTGAAGGCTGCCAGGGATAGGCATAAAAGCTAAGCAGATCTAAAGCGAAAACCTCTGAAATTCGAGGTAGGTGATAAAGTGTTGCTCAAAGTATCACCCTGGAAGGGAGTGATGCGGTTTGGTAAGAAAGGTAAGTTAAGCCCGAGATACATAGGACCATTCGAGGTCATCGAATGTGTAGGATCAGTTGCTTATAAGTTAAACTTACCTGAAGAGCTCAGTGGTATTCATAACGTATTCCACATCTGCAATCTGAAGAAGTGTTTCGCTGATAAATCACTAGTCATACCACATACAGATGTGCGCATAGATGAGAGCTTGAAATTTGTGGAAAAACCATTGTCGATTGAGGATCGACAGTTGAAGAATCTTTGAAGGAAGCATGTGCCTATTGTAAAGGTGAAATGGGATGCCCGTAGAGGCCCCGAGTACACATGGGAGGTTGAGTCCACAATGAAAGAGAAGTACCCTCATTTATTTCAGTAAATCTCGAGGTCGAGATTTCTTTTAAGGGGGTGAGGATGTAACACCTCGAAAACTCGTGTTCATTGAAATAACAACACGTGTCATGTAAGTCAAAAGCATTATAAACCCGGATCTAGTTAAAGATGTATGGCAGGATTTAAAAAGTGTCGACATGTTAATTAATACCTCTGAACGACCTCGTTATGAATCCCAAGACCCTAATCTATATTATAAACATCTGTTATACTCAAATCCGGTAAATGCTAGCAATGATTGATTCATATTTGCAAGAATGGAATCCTACGAGGATATGCACGACAACTTTCATTTACGGCACTTTCGAAAGGATCCAAAGAAACCTTATATCATATCAAGGTGGTGTAAAATGTTCATGACCCAATCAAGAGGCCCCTTACTGAAAAATAATGGCCCAAAAATCGAATTACACATGATTACCCGTTCAAAGCTTGAAAGGCCAACAATTTTTGTCTTCTGCAAAAGGCTTACGGACCGTAAGCCACCCCCTTACGGTCCGTAAGGGTTCCCCAGCGACTAAAAATTCGACAGTTGGCTGTTTTGGACTAGTAACCGACTTTGATTGATATTTTCCTCATTCATGCGCGCCTCCTACTAACTTTTAGACACTAGGAACACCTGTTGATGATCAGGGACCAATGGTAGAGTGATTTGTCATGATCACAAGCCATAAAGTTTACTATAAAAGGCCTCAAATGTTGCAACATTCCTTGCATTCATTCCATCTGCATTCTGATCATCTTTGGAGCTCAAGAACCTTCTCTAATCATCCCTGGTCGTGCATTAGACCCTTGTAAGTACCCTTGACCTTCCTAGATTAAGTTTTGCTTAGTTATTAGCTTAAAAGTCAAACCGTCGTAATTAACGGTTGACTTATCGATTAATCATTATTGGTCCAGTGATTTGTCGAATTGAAGGTAGTTATAAGTTGGTAATTATGTGGGCATTAAACCCTTAAAAGGGCACCCACTGATTCCCACTCTAACTAGATCATTTGTCGGGTCAAAGTTCGTATTAAAAAGTCAACAGAAATGTAATTTTCGATTTAACGCATAATTAACAATGTAGAAGGGGTGTAACCTATTTTATCATTCATATAACTTGATAATAAGTATAAGAACTGGTCTAAGCTTGTTTGATCCGACAATTTTCTGTTTAGACCCGGTTCGGAACCGAAAGTCGCAAAACTTTGACTTTTGCTTTGACTTCAGTTCTGACCCGATTTTGATAGGTTTAGACATACCTTAAAGTTCCATTAGGACCTGGTTACATGATAGTATAACCCTCTGCGTTGATACTACTTGAATCATTGATTGTCCGATGTTTCCGTTAAATGCCTAATGTTGACCAATATGCCCATTTGACCTTAAAACGTGAATTTTGGAAATGTAAAAGAATAGAAACCTTGGTTACTGATTTATAAACTTGTACCTAAAGTTTCACATCAGTTGGAGGTCTAGATTAAGAGTTATGCTCAATAGCGTAATTAGAACGCTTCTTATAAATTAAACGGCGTAATTAGCGTATAGCCTATCTAAACCAAATCTTTGATACCAAAATTTTTACCCACTGATATAATATAATATTTTGGGATTTTTGAAGATTTTTAATTAATTTTAGGCTGAGCATAACATAGGGTTGTAGCTTTATTTCGGTTAATGCCGGTTTTGCCCTTTCGGGCTATAAAAAATGAGTTTTACAAACCCTTTTGATACCAAACCTTTTTCTACTGATCTAATATGATAAATAAATTATTTTGAGCCTTCTGGAATTATAAAAATGTCAGCTTTCCTTTGAAAACCCGGAAATGACTCCAAATCGCCTTTTTAAGCGTTTTTAACGCATAGTATATATCAAGACCATTTTGATAAAAATAAGACTTGACACCCTACTGTTGTAACTTATTAAATTAAGTATTTTACTGATTACATCAGACCCGAAACTCAGATTTACAAAATGCCCCTACGGGGCATAGTTTGAGTTTAAATGCGTTTTGGGCATAATGGGAGGTATCCTACTGATATCACAACATATTTAAGGCATATTAACTTAGGAAACCTGTTTAGGACTCTTAGGGTTACCCGTTACGCTTCTTGCGCGTTCGGTTCGGTTTATGTAACTAGTATGCATAAATTAGCCGAAACGGGTCAAACCATATCATCTTTGCCTCAAAATCCAGAATGTGTTTAAGTTACCCATATTAAACAAGCATACAAGCTTGTCGGGTCAAAACCACATTCTAAACCGGTCTTCGCTTTATCATGCGTTTGAACCATATATTCCTTTTGAAAACTAACCGGTCTAAGTCTAAGCTTAGTTAAAGACCCGTTAGGATTCTAATAGGTTATTAAAACCTTCGTTCCAGATTAGGAGCCCAGTAAAAGCTACGTGCACTTGCTGTATTTGACTTATACTTTGCTCAGGTAAATACTTTTAACTTATTTTCCCTATACGTAGGGCTGCAAACGAACCAAACGTTCGTCGAACAGTTCGTGAACTGTTCGGCGGGAAGTTCGTTTGTGTTCGTTTGTTTATTAAACAAACGAACACAAACAAGAAATTTCGTTCGTTTAGTTAAATGAACAAACATGAACAGAGGGTGCGTTCGTTTATTTATGTTCGTGAACGTTCGGTAACGTGTTTGTTTGTGTTCGATAGTTCATTAGTTTTTTAGCTTTTATATTTTATTTAAATACTTCAAAATTCTGACAAATAAAATATCTAATAAGTTTTAATGTATTATATATTTTGTTCATGAACGTTTGTTTGTGTTCGTTTGTTAGTATTTGTGTTCATGAACATTAGTTTGTGCTCATTTGTGTTCATTATCGTTCGTTTTCATTCGTTGCCTAAAATTAACAAACAAACACAAACAAACATGAACAAGTTCATTTCCTTAACAAACAAACACGAACATAAAATCTTGTTCGGTAAGCGTTCATGAACAGTTTGTGAACACATATATTTCTTAACAAACGAACATGAACAAGGACTTGTTCGTGTTTGTTCGGTTCGTTTGCAACCCTACCTATACGGGCTTGGGGTACGGTATTATAATACCGCTTGGTCGGGTATGAAGTCGTACAATCATATGTTGATTAAAAAGATGCATAACCCGTTTTATTCTGTCTTGTTTGATGCAATGACTTTGGGGGGTTAATGACCGTGTCCTGGATATCCTCGGCTCATTCATTAGGGATGGCCACGACTTAAGCACGGGGTGTAGGCATACACCTGGCAGCTGCGTATGTAAAAAGGGTAGTTCACAAGAAGGGTATCTTCTTGTGGAATCATACCGCGTGGTGTGTCTATTAATCTTGTTAAACCGGCTCTTCTAACCGGGTCCTAAATGGACGACAAACATGTAAAACTGTATACAAGTTTATTTCTACATAATTATCCCAAGTTAAAAAGATATTTTGTGCCATGTGCATTCAACTCAATTTTCTAAACCATTTTCAAAATGAGTCAGTTAATTGTATTTACCAGTGTAAACTGACGTATTTTCCAAAAAGGTTAAGTGCAGGTACTATACGAAATAGGCTGGCTACTCCAGACATCAATAATCAAGTTTTGCAAGCTCTAGATGTCAAAGTCTGTTGAACAGTTTTCTTTTTATTTGATCCGCCTGTGGATCCTTTACTTTCCGTTGTAATACTTTGATATTGCTTATTATCGGATTGTAATATATTTATCTTTTGCTTCCGCTGTGCATTTATAATTGTGTGTTGTTTGACTATGATGATATCAACTACGTCACGTTACTCCCCACCGGGCCCACCGGTAATACGTGGAAATATCGGGGTGTGACATGAAGTGATTGTTTCATCAAGATCATCTAAACACTGCTGCACTCCTTCAATTGCAGAATCGCATAGGAACATATATAGTTGCAGAACCTGTTCAGCCATAGGAAGTTATTACATTCGTTGAAGTCTGTATTCATTAGTCGTTTATAATCTGATTTTCGCTGATCTACACAGAATACATTTGCTGAAATCTTCATTCGCAGTCCATTCGTTGGTTGTTCGCTGAAACATTGGTTCTTTCGTAGAATTACATCGCAAAATTGATTCGCACAATATTACAGTTCATTCATTGTAATTTTTCATTTGTCGCTGCAGAATTATCCGTTTGCAAGAATTATTAGCAGAAACGAACATTTGCGCAGAATCTGTTCAGCGACAGTATTTGTCCATTTGAACTGATTTGCACAAATTCAGTTTATACGACTTCAGAAACATTCACATTCACTCAAATTGATTTAAGGTTCATTCGTTCTAAGTTAAGTTCAGTCCGTGCAAATCCTATTGATGGCTAGAGTAGACTAAAATACTAAACATGGATCAAATTATATTTATTCTGTAAAAAAGAGGAGGTAATCAAAGAAGTGAGTACCTGCAACTGAAGAGTATGTAGCAAAAAGTTCTTGGCAAATCTCTCCTTCTCCCTTGAGCAAGAAGGCAAGCACCGAAGGTAGAAAATCATGAATAAAGACCTGATCATAGTTCAGTGGCAGCTTATTCACCTTTTTAGGAGCCTGAATGACTTCTCTAAATCTACCAACTGGCTTTTTGCTATTGATCTCCATTGGCCTGAAAAGAAAACCGTACTCAAACGTTAACATCTCGGTAAACTAACAATACAGATGGAAACAGTAACTTACACAAATAATGTACCTATTTTTATTCTCTCGCTTACCCTTCCTCTCTAACTTAGGCTTCTTATTAACTACATGTGACCCATCTTAACACGCTTTCTGCAACTCCTCAAATGTAACATTTGCAAGAACCTCTTGTATCTCATTCTCCCCATCCTAATAACACATACGTCTATATCTCTAATAAAGCAAACCATTGGGGGACACATGTCACCCTATGGTTGATGCCAAATAAGCATCCACCTAAGCATACATGTGGCATATCTCAAATGAGAGGACATGTGGCATAGCTCTGCTTTGAGTATTGGAGATGCTTCTTATGTACGTTTCTATTACTCTCTCTTAATCTTTCAATCATCGTTCCTTTCCTCATCCAAAACCCTAATCGCCGAAAATCGGCTACTCAGGAGTTCAATCGACCCTGTGCGACAACGTTTAATCAATCTTCAATACTCAATAGTGAACATCGATGGTAATGATTCCTTGATCTTCTTCTTTTATGATTGATTGAATGAATCATCAACGATTTCTGATATCTTTCATCGATGATTTCATTCAATTTCTTATGATTCTTCTATCATTCATCCATGATTCGTTTTGGTTACATCTAATCTGAGTGTTAATCGAGTTTTTTTGTGCTTGAAACATTGTTTTGGGTTTTATCTCATCTTTTGTGACAAACAATCTAATTCGATGGCTCGGTTTTGTTTGATTCGGTTTCATCTTTGTCACACTATGATTCAGCATTTTTTTAATCAAGGTAGGGTTTTTTTATTGTTGGTGGTGTTTTTTTATTTGAACGCAGAAGAAGAATAAAGGTGTGCTTGGGTGACGGCTGGATCTGGATGTTATTTAGGGTTTTGCTTGAAGTTTGCAGGTATACCCTCTTCATTAACTGGTCAAAAAGAATTTTTACGATATTACATAGTTGAGTGGAGTATTTGTTCCTAAATACATGAATAATTAGTTATACCTGATGTTCTAGGGGATTCAAGAAAGTATTTACTCGGGATTAAGAAACCCAATTAGTTTTAGCAAATGTAATGAAAAAAAAGTTGTGGCATTATTTTTAATAGATACATGTATGGATCATTATTGATATTTTCATGATATGATGTGAATGAATTGGAAAGATTAGGTTTATTGAAAAAGATTCACATTTGATAATGGTTCTTAAATTTTATGCACATAAGTTGTTTGATTAAATGCTCAAATGAAACAATCATGATTATTGTAAAAGGTTTGATTTGTGGAACTAATCATATGCATTAGGTTTTGAAGATATGTATATGAAATACCATGAAAACATGTTGGAATGTGATTACATTTATGTACAATTTAATATTGAAGGGGCATGATAAACTAGGCTTACTGGGGTATGTGTATATTGATTATAGGGAAGCAACGGACTGGAACAATCAAACAAGAAGGCAAAAATTCGCAAGACAAAGGTGAGCACATCATGCAATTTAAATACTTTGTTATGATTTGCAATACTATATGAAAAATAGAAGGTGTCGCTATTTTATTTTTGTGGGATTCATAATATATCAACTAAAAACAAAGGATTGGATTATGCATATATAACAATGAATCTGGATGTGATTAAGGATTTTCAAAGTAACTGATGTGGCATTTGGATTTCTATTACAATTATAGAGAACGGTTTACAAAACTCCATCTTGAAATGTAGTAAAGGATTTAAAGTGGATTATAAAGATTTTCTAAATCTTAATTCTAAATCTTATGTTTATGTCACACACATATAATTATCACTGTTGTTTCATTATATTGGAATTTCAAATGGAAAGGGAAACAAAGCTCATAGCAATTCTGAAGAATCGCCTTCGGCCATTTGTTGAAGGTCAAAAATCTGAATTTAAAAATTGGGCAACATCAGGAGCTCGTCGGCTCTCACAAGCAGGCATGTTATTCTTAGTTACCCAATCATGTGCTTTTAAAGTCAAGGGTTGACAATACTAATCGCTAAAATAATCGTGATCATGGTTGCTATTAAATTTTCAGCTTTTGGTGTGGGTATGTTACATACTATTGGCTATATCTCCACAAGGCAAGCTGCAAGAGAACTTGGTAAATATAAATGTTTTATGAAGGTCCCGTTTCTAGCTGAATGGGTGAGGGATAAAGGACACAATTTGAAATCACAAGTTTCAGCTGCTTAAGGTTGTATAAATTTTTATAACTCACTGAAGGTGCATTATTATAATAATAATTAAAAAGGTTGCATTATTAGAAAAGTAATAGCAAAGTTATGACTTTTTTTTATTCATGTAGCCGCGGTGTCGTTAATACAAATACAAGAGGAGCCGAAGAAGTTGAATAATTCAGAAGCAAAGGAAGTTCGGTTAAATAAGGCTATCGAGGAGAAAAAATATCAGATGATTAATTCCCTGTGGCAGATTAACGTTGTAGATATCGAGACAACCTTGTCCCGTGTCTGCTTAGCAGTAAGTTCATGTATCCTCTGGTCGACCCATTTACTTATGAACGGTTTTTGGTTAAGGGTGTTAGGTTATACTTACACATTTTTTTGCTGTTTATAGAACATTGTATAACCCTTGTGGAGATACGTATGGATTAAGCTGGTAACTACTTAAATGAATTTTATTTTATTGTTGCTAATTTGTTTTTTTTTTTTTTTTTTTGTCCTTAACTACTCATGTTTTAGGGTCTTCGTGGGTCAAATTTTTTGGATCTACTTTGGTGCTTATGTAAATATGGTATCATCATAACTCAACTTTAAAGCATTTCAAAATCTATAAAGGCACTTTGAATTTCAGTTATCCATGAAGCCAATGCAAGTAAAAAAGAGTATGCAAAATTGAAGGTTAACCACTAAAGTTTATCGATTTATATTTACGTTTAAAGATTTATGTTAATTAATTATTTTTTGAATATCTTTTTGTACCAGATTATGTAGATTATGCAGTCCTGAAGCTCATTACAAATTTAGAAATAAGCCTGCTCAGATTAGTGAAGTAAGCCTATCTCCAAACTTCAAGTTTCTAAGGAATGGGTTGATTTAGTTTTTGTTTTTCCTTTTTCAATCAAATTGCTACACTATGTATCTCTTCTTATCTTGAGCGTTATCGGCAGGCATCTTCATGGCCGTTAAATGTGTTGGCTGTGACAAAGGCCATGGTAAATCTTACTAGCTATCGTTGATATACCTGATTATTTGTCATTTCCTATATTGTAAAACGTTATGTTTTGTTATTCCATTAGGGATGGTTTTTTTATTTACTAGGCCATTGTACAATTGATAGTATGAAATAAGAACACGAATGTAGTTCTAAACCAAATCATATATGGATATATTGCAGCCCCTAATTGAGGTTCCATCTGTGGTTGAATTGGATACCTATCATGATACAAACATATTCATGGCTGATTAATTATAGAGCCATTAAACTTTGGATTAGAAAAATGGGGCTCCTCCCAACATAGAGGATGGTAATATCTGGTGATTTGTGATTCACTTCATTTCTTTCTTTTAAGTGTATTTTGATCTCTAGGTTCCTGCTGGGATCTTTGTTTTTAACAAAGTTTTGATGTTGTTACCATGAAAAAAAAAGGGAAAAAAGACTGGATAAATTTAAAAATTTTAAGTTTTAGAAAAGGGGTAAAATAGTTATTTTATAACTTCTAATAAATTAAATCAAAATGGATATAACTTACCTCTAATAAATCAAAATGGTTGAATTTGATATTTTTAACTTTAAGGAAGAGGATACATGTAATTTATATTTTCGGTTGGGTATATATGTCATTAATGAAGTTTGTAGGAGGATACCGATTCGATACCAACATTTAGCGTGTTTAGTATCGGTACTTACCGGCCTTTACCTTCAAATACCGGTCCGTACCGTATTGTTCCGGGTATTTTTGGTACCGGTACCCACTTTTTAGTATTTCGCTACAGGTTGGTACCGAGCTCATCCTTATATGTAATGTAATGCAATGTTATGTAATTTTGTAACTTAATATAAAAAAAGTATATACATTTTATAGTTTTTTTAGGCTTTATTTCATTTTATCCTTATATGTAATGTAATGCAATGTTATGTAATTTTGTAACTTAATATGAAAAAGTATATACATTTTATATTTTTTTAGGTTTTAGTTCATTTTAATCCTGAACTGCTAGCTCCAAAGCTTGACTCATTTACATTGGTCCTTCGTATTGTCTTAAGGGATTGACTCAAGTAATCAATCCCTTCGTTACTTTAAGTTTTTAATAGGGAAGAAGATAAAGATTTAATCTATCTTAATGTGTTGTGAGAAAATATTATTTTTTTAACGGCGAGAATATTACATTTCAAAGTAAATAATATGGTTTTGGTTGAAGCCCGCGTATTACGCGGGCATTAACCTAGTTACATGATATATAAATATATTCAATGCAGATACTAACATATCTACATAGTGTCATTATTGTAATGCCATCACATACATTGCTTTCGGTTGTGTTCAGTTCCTCTTGTTCTTCATCTTCTTCATCACTAACTTCAAATTTAATCTTGCTCGAAGAAGGCATCTCATCATGGTGGATCTTCATATTTAATCTATAAAACTGCAAACATTTAAATTTGTTTCAATCAAATTAACTCGTAAAATCTCAAACCTTCAACTAAACATCAAATTAACTGTTCGAACAAAACCCTAACCAGAGAAAATAATCCTTCGTATCTCTACAGGAACCACGGTTAATCGCTTTTTTTTACCGCAGCCAACGATTTGAGCATTTTCGGCAATAGCTTCACCAAGAGCTTGTGTGCAATAAAGTTTTAAAGAATGAAATTATTATAACTGAATTAAAGAAACTAACCTTGATATTGCAATAGCTTCACCGAGAGCTTGTGTGCAAAAGATCCATATAAGACAAGACGATACAACATGCAGAATATATGCACTGATGCATATTTGTTTATGCCAAAAGGCATCTTGAACTGAAACCTGCACTATTTTCCTTTGCAAAGCAAATTGTACATTTTTTTTTTGTAGAATTCGATTGTGTTTGATTGATCAATGATAACAATAAAATCGATTAACAAATCAATAATTTCGAGCTACATAAGTGAAAATCAAATCTAGATGCTAAAGAATACAAAGTTATTAGGGCAATAAAACACAAATCTAGATGCTAAAGAATATGCAATTAACTAATAAAGTGAAACTTATTTAGCAACAAAACAGAGATTCAAATCGATTTATAAAATCAAGACCTAGATGAATTTATAAAATCATGTTGAAGTGAATTACCTGATGGTAACAACCATGACAGTATCACCTGGAGCAATTAGGTTATAAGCGAGCCACAAATCATCTGCTTCATCAGGAATCATCTGTTTCCGAAACGAAAGAGAATCAATAATCGAAAGATGAATGTTATTGGTGACGGAGATAGGATTACCTTAACTGCAAACCCTATTTTCATTGATTGATTGATGTTCACCTCCATTTTCAACCTAAAAACCGATTCACTTGTCGTCGATTTCTCCGATTCACCTGGATTTGAGGGAGAGAAAGTGAATTTTAGAGAGAGAAAGCGAGTTTTAGAGAGAGAGTTGAGAGTTGATAAAAGCTCTGAGAAATTAAAAAGAACTTCTTATATGGATATGGTTTGAATTTTAAATCTGTAGCCAAGATTTTGAATTTTGAATTTTGAATCTGATCAAAGGTTTGAATTTTAAATGAACATCAGATGTTTGAACTTAGAATAAGGGCAGAGCTTTGAAGAAAGAATGTGGGCCAGACCTTTGAAATTTTAAAGTGGGGCAGTGGTTTGAATTATGATGTCACTATGCTCTCTCTATGGCTGCCACCTCATCATTGATGACATAAGAAAAACATTGTTGGATAGTCTCTCCTGCTGACACATCAGCTTTTCTTATGTCGTTGGGATTTCTCCTTTTATAGAAAGTATAGATAGGTTGACTAGCGAAGATGGATATGATCGGGTGGTTCCACTGGTGTCACGATGATACTCCAGTGATCCAAATTTGCCGTTAAAAAAAATACTATATCATGTGTGGCATCTGAGTTAATTGTACGAACTATACGGGTTGTAACGAGGAACTCGCCACTTTGTTTCTATGCGTAACAATAATTGGAATGAAAACTTTATATAGGAGGTCCCTTATTTTGGAATTTCTCACATCCAAGCATGCTAAATCATGTAGTTGACTGAGACGCCCGAAGTGCATTGGGCTAAACATTCATTTTAACACATAATCTCTTTTGTATACAATAGCCTTGTCATTCTATCTCATTTGTAACAACCGACCTCTCTTCATCCATGAGGTTTTTGCCCATCATTCTAGGATCAAACACACTAAATTTTGGAGTTCTCTAAATGTGTTGATGGTATTTAGGGATATAAACCTTGAATCTATATTGTAGAGAATGATGTGGGATTTATCTTAGGTAGGCCTGGCAAACAAAACCTAAATGGATGAGTCATTTTAAAAATGAGATAAGTCATAGTGGACCAGGAAATAATAATGGATGAGTTAGGATGAGCTTTTAGATATCAATTTAAGTCTAATTAAAAAATTTGAAACGGTATGGTTTTCGCCCATCTCCGCCCTATTTCAATCTAATTAAGAATTTGAAACGATATGATTTTCGCCCATCTCTGTTTAATTTGGTCAAAAACTCGGTTGTTGTTTTGAAGTGTTTGATTTAATAGTTAAGGGGTTTAGGCTTAGGATGTGTTTAAATTCTTAATTGATTGTTTGGATTTTTTTTTTTTTGGTGGTATAGGAATGGGTTTACTGTTAGTATTAATCCTAAGCATGTTTTGTATTTGGTTGATTTTTAGTTTTATTGGCCCATTATTCAAGTCATATGTGGATAACTGGATATACAATGTTCCCTTTTTTTGGGCATGTTGTTTCTTGTTTGATGTATATTAATGCCATATCTCTTCTTTTTTTTTTTCTAAATGAATCCATATAATATTCGGTTCTAGAAATTTTGGTTCTACATGATTGATTACGGGGAGAATTATTAGTATGTTCATTGAGTAAGATAAGGTAGTTCTAATGTTTTTTTTGCTCAAATTTTGCAATTTTGTTTAAGATTCGATGACGGGTTCTATGGAGAATGATTAATAGAGTATATGTGTTTATTTATTTGTAGGAGACACAAATTCTGTTGAATAATACCGAGTTTGAAGATGAAGTTAGTTCATTCAGTTCGAGTAAGGACCAATCAATAGTTTGGAATTATGTTGAGAAAATACCACCCGGACAAGATTGGGTTAAGAAAGCGAGTTGTAATGGTTTTGGAAAGGTATTTAAGGCTAACAAGGGAACAACTAACATGAAACGTCATTTACCTAAGTGTTTCCCCTCCAAGAAAACGTGCTCCTTTAGATCAAGCAATATATAGGGAAAAACTAGCATATTCTATCATCAAACACAACTATCGTTTTAGTTATGTTGAACATGAGGGGACAAGAGATTTACATAAATTTTTACATTGAGATGTGACTCCTATAACAAGAAACACGGCCGAGACGGATGTTTTAAGAATACATGATAGAGAGAAGACAAATCTTAAAGAAAAGTTGCAAAAGGTAACTAGTAGAATATGCCTAACCACTGATTTATATTCAGCATTTTAAAAATTATTTAGTTGAATAATACAAAAAATTTAGTTAAATAATAAACGATTTTTTAAAGAAACCTACAATTAAGTTTTTCATTAACATTCCAATTAAGTGTTTCTTTAACATTCCAAGAATACTATTACCAACTCAAACCTACAATTAAGTTTTTCTTTAACATTTCAAGAATACTATTACCAACTCAAATATGAAATTTAGCGTTTTAAAAATATTTATTATAAAAACAGAAAGAAAAGAAAAAAAAACACAAAAAAGAAGAGGAAACTTAGAAAAATATCAAGGAACCGGTCAGGCCCACGGAAGGGGGTGTTGAAGATCGAACCCACACCTCGCAGGTTGTAATGGATCGGGCGAACTGATATACATAGAGAAATTGTGGTGGACAGTATTGTTCATAGTGACCACCATGTAAGATTAAATATTTATTTATTTATATTTAATCTAGTAGCCATCATTATCATTTATATAATATAGATCAAAATATATAAATAACCTATTAATAATTAGTTGGTAATTGTTGATGGACCATATTACCCTTATTAACTAATTGGGTTTCCTCTTGGGTGTATATATAAGGAGATTATTAGAGAGGTAAAAGGTTAGACACACAACCTAATAACATAACATCACAATTTCGTCCCTTTCTCTCCCCAACCGAAATCAACCCTACTTTCGGTTTCATCACCATCATCACTTTACACCCTAAGGAGGAACCAGATCAAACTGACAACTATGTCGGACTCCATGGCTGCGTCTCTGACTGGATTCTCTACTGATGCAATCAAAGGTATGTTATTCATGTTTTCCATTATATTTAAACAGAACTGATCAACATGTGGTATCAGAGCATATGTTGATAAATCAGTTCTGTTTTAGTATCCATTATTCTGTGATCATTATAAGGAAAACAGAAATTTTTAAAGCTTTTAAATATCATGGCTGTTTCGAGTTTCTTTTTGTTGCCGAAATCCCTGTTTTCGGAAAAGATAATTTGATAAATTGACTCGAGACTATAATGGGCAAATCTTAATATCCGAAATCTGTTATTAAAAGTCTAAAATTTAAGGTTTCGGATCCCAGATTATGTTTTTAATTTTTTTAGGGTTCATCATAATGTTCTAAGAAAACTCGAAAATTCCCTAAGATTTGGAATATAATTTGGATTAGTGGGTGTTTTTTAATGATTTTGATCTTAATTTTATCTATTAAATTTTCGAAAAACTGTTAATGGATTTTCAGTTATTATTTCGAAATACTTGATAAGTTTAGATCAGCAACATAAAAGGAAACATTATCTCACAATCCCTAAAAGTTCGAGTTTTCAGTTATTATCACAATAAACAGCTGTTAACAGAGGATTCGAGACCATCAGACTACGACTCGAGACCATCAGATCTCGACTCGAGACTACAAGGTCTCGACTAGGGACCACAAGGTCTCGAAATCATAAAGGTCATCAAATCTTTACAACTCGAGAACAGAAGCTTACAACTCGAGACCATCAGGTCACGACTCGAGACTACAAGATCTTGACTCGAGATCATAAGGGATCAAAAACTTCACAACTCGAGACAACAGTCTCGACTCGAGATCACTGCGTTTTCAACTAAAGGCTTCATTCTTCGCCACTCGAGACCATGGTTGCGACTCGAGATCTCAGTATGGACTCGAGATCTCATAAAACACACTAGTCAAGACCATGATTACGACTCGAGACCAAGGTTGCGACTCGAGATCTCATAACTTAGTCGAGACCCAACTCGAAACCTCATTATTTTTTATGCTGTTTAATGTGACCTAAAAAAATTTTCTTAGTCGAGATCTCATAACTTAGTCGAGATCTCATAAAACACACTAGTCAAGACCATGATTACGACTCGAGACCAAGGTTGCGACTCGAGATCTCATAACTTAGTCGAGACCCAACTCGAAACCTCATTATTTTTTATGCTGTTTAATGTGACCTAAAATTTTTTTCTTAGTCGAGATCTCATAACTTAGTCGAGACCGGGCGGGGGCACGCTGTCCCCCGCAACCCCCAGCGAACTCACCGCGGAGTTCGATCCGCGCTAACAGGTGGTTTGCTATTAAATACTTGGTTTTGTTTATACTTAATTAATTAATAAGGATCAAATAATGTTTTACAAAACCAAACTAGCTTAACTTGAATGAGCTTCTGATGTATCATTTCTGGCCAAAGCTGATTTAATACATCTATTTATTGTTCAAGTATTATAAAAAGCTATGTTGAGTATGCATTACACACGTGAAATGTCTTAATTCTGGCCAAAGCTGATTTAATTCATTTATGTTTAGCATGCTTGACAAGTGCATAACTAAAGTGATTGTCTCATTTCTGGCCAAAGCTGATTTGTCACGATTACTTTGCACACATACTTAAATTATTACACTTCTGGCCAAAGCTGATTTGTCTTTGTTTAAGTAGAATTTTACTAAGTCTATTATTTTGATGTTAGTAATAGACATATCACAATCTCTTCACATAATGATCCTTATATTAATGATCCTTAATTAATTTTATGATCATTTCGTCTGTCTTATTCTTAGTACCCATAATTTTACTCACTATAATTTTCTTCTACATATATCTCATCCACTCTAATTCCTAAACCTAAAATGTTTGCTTTATTTAAAGTTTCTATTAGAATTAGCTCTTAAACTAAATCCTTGATTATTTCTTAAGACACGATAATCCTATTGCTCTCTTCTGATAAAGATTATAAAGAAGAAAATTAGAGCATGATGATTAGGACAAATCGAACATGATGTCTCTTATGATAATCAAGAACTCTCTAACATAATGCTATCACTAAAGTTATTTCAGATTAAGTCTTTCCTAAGGCTAATCTCTTATATATGGAATAATCACTAGAACTCCTAAGATGCATGCCTTCTTTTAAAATTCTAAACTATAAAGTTAAGTGGTATATGTGAATACATAATAATGTACAATACCATGACCCATAAAGTTAAGGGCTTACGCATGGAAATAAGTACATTTTCCAGTACATTACATATTAAGATTTTCACTTGTAAAATTTGATGCCTTATAAATCAACTATAACACTCAAAAATACCAAAGTATAATGAGTGTGTTGATAAGCAACATATGTACAAAGAAATAAATGTTTGAAGCTGGAAAATAAGTTGTTACTAACCTTACAACCACTTAAAACCTTAAAAGAGGATTGTTCTAAGGTCCATAGACAAATTACAAGTGTTAATTCCACCTCTAAGGTTCTTCAAGGGAAAATCTCACTGCATAATTATGTCATTAGACTAGACATAAGCAACGAGACTATCCATTATTCTAAAGAACAGTTGGATAAGTTAACTAGGTAGTCACTTTTTAAAGATATTTAAGTCTACTAATTATAATATTCCTATTAACACATGATTAGTTGACTCTAGTTTTTAAATGTTTCCTTACCAGAAATCAACAAATAATTAACATAAGAGTTAGTGACAAAATTAAATGTTAAGCCTATAAAAAACCATAATAATCAGTCTTCTAACAACGCTTTTCGATACCTTATATATTCTGAAAATTAATCAGAATATAGTATCATAATTAAGCAATGTTATGAAGGTTGTGAGGTTTGCATAGTCAACATAAAGTCACACTTATCTTAAACTCTCATTTTATTTGTTCTAAACTTCTGGATTGAAACATTATTAAGATAAAACTAGATGATACCTTACACTTTCACAACTTTTGTCATCATGAAAATGAGAATTTGACAAAAGGAAAATGAGACTTATAAATTTCATCCATTATAACCAAAATTCATGAGAAATCATGACATGGTTAATGAGGATGATTTCTTATCAAATCTCATTCTAAGTGATTTTAAATCATGACGTTATAGCCCTAAATATTACTTGGCTTAAGGAATAAGTATAGGTCCATCATAAGTTATATTTCATTAACATTCGTGGAACTTATTCCTAATGGAATATTCAAACATAATTCATTTATCAATTAAAGACTATCTGCTTGTATCTAAATTAGTCTCATATGGCCCATGGTCTTAAAGAAATCTATTCATATATGTGCTTAACATGATTTCTATTAAATATGTCCCTAAGTTTTATGGCATCTGGACATTAAGGAAATCAAGTAAAGTCTAACATATATATATGATAGGTTCCCACGTTACATACCTAATTGAAACTTCTCTTGTAGCATTCTAGAGATATTAAAAGATCAGTGGGAGCATTAAGTGTTTTAGAACAACTTGCAATAGTTGCAAGAGGTGGGGAGTGAAAACTTTATATTACTTCAATTTACACCTCTTGTACAAGACACTGCTCCATCTTGACACTGTTCTATCATAACTTGTCTCCTTAAAATCTACAGCTACTCTTACAAAAGTTTCATTGTTGCTTAATTGTGGACACACTTAGATTTCTTACCTAAACTAACATAATCCTCAACAAGAGAAACTACAATGACTAACGTCATTAATATGTTTTCTCTATTAGAATTTGTTTGGTCGTTAAATATTGATCCTAAGCATGCTGAGTTCCTAAAGATTTCTAAGGTCAGTGGGAGTAGTCAAAGTCCTTATCATGACTTGCAAGGAATACAAGAGGCGGGGGGAAGAGTGTCATTAAATTTTACTCCAAATTTAACTCCGATTACACCTCTTGTACACCATACTGCACCAACTCTTACAAACTTAGAATGAAAATGATAGCAACTTAACCAAGAGCTAATCCATAAAACTGAAACTTCTAACTAACCCAAGAATCAACTCAGGAGGTCATCTAGGTTTAAATGCCTACTAATTTTGATGATTACATAACCTCTCTAACTGAAGTTGAAATGGATTTTGGAAAAGTTTACTGATCCTATCTCTTCTAATTAAGCCATTAGTGTCAATCAATCTTCTGAATGGAATAAAACAGTTTTCTAGTAAAACTGTTTTATGTGTTCGTATAACGTTTGGGATTAGATTGAATAACCTAAGAGTATTCATAACTAAACCAAATCCTGATATAAACGTTAAGACACAAAGAAGCATGATTGATTGTCAAAGGTTGTACTCAGGAAGAGATAAATTATTAAAGAATCTTTATTACATATCTAACAAAGGATTTCTTTTAGGATCATCACTGTTCTAGTAGCTTATAATAGTTTAAAGCTACATTAGATGAACAATATAAACAATTTTCCATAACAAATGGCTGACACATTTACATGTTCATTAGATAACAACCTAAAGTTTCAAACTAAAGGTTAAAGAACACTTTATTTGTAAGCCAATAATATCCATGTATGGGTTAATGCAAACGTCATAATGTGATGAAATCTTAACGAAATTATTTTCATCAACAATAAAGTGGATTAATGTACCTACCTCAAGAAGAGTGTGAGCAACTAAGATAAACTTGTCTATATAGATGATATTCTTTTGACAAGTAGATGTTACATAAGTCAAAGCATTGTTAACACAAACTTTGATATAATAGATCTCAGAGATATCTCTTACATAATAGATATCATAACATGTTGAGATAGACCAAATGGGACATTACTTCCGTTCCATAAATTTAACATTAAATTGGTCCTTAAATATGTAACAAACAATACTGCTCTCCTTTAGAGGATAATAGGATAAATGAGATTATTTCTTACGCTTCATTAATTAGAAGCCTTATGTAAGTTTAAGTCTATACTCGTTTAGATATTACTCACATTGCAACACACTAGATATGTCTAGATTAATGTGAAGCATTTAATAGAGTATTACAATATCTTTAAAAGAAATGAGAGACTATATTTTAAAGAAGAAGTGAGAATTAAAACCGGTTTATTACTCTAACTTTGTAATATTCAAAGATGACAAAATGTAATTTTGGGTATATCTTTATGTCAGCAGACAAAACCTATCTCATGGAGGAGTCATAATGGACTGATATCAACAACCTAAGTTATAACGACATAATATAGTCACTAAATGTTGTTGGAAATTTATCAGTGGACTCATGACTTTATTAACTCCATATAATTAATATATTGAAGACTTGTTGTGATAAAGTCAGTTACCATGTCTCCTTGAACAGTAACAGTTTGAGAGGTGCTGCATTAAATTTCGATACGCAATTAATTATTCGTTTATGAACGAATTGAGGAAACTAAATCTTTGTATCGAATGCATTCGTGATATGCTTAAGGATCCTATAACTAAAGGTCTATTACCCATAAGTCTTATTAAGAGTGCTCATAAAAGAGACGGGTTTTAATTGATGACCATGTACAACTGCATATCGTACTATGAATGATTAACTTTTAATATTCCTCATCAGTTTGATTTTGTATGTCTCTAACATATGTTCTGCCGGTGTAATGACATATAGACAAATATAAATACAAATCAAACGCTAAAGGGCTTGTTTGTATTTTGATCATAACTGTTAGGTTTTAAATTAAGGCTATAGTATGACTAATGGGGGTCCTGAGTCGCATAATGATTCAACGGCTGTATTTCTCTGCTATAGTACTTGTTTAAGGCTAAAATGAGTATTAACTTCTGATCAGACTAATCTAATACTCATGATAAATGATTATTCGGCTAAGTGGGAGAATGTAAGATTAAATATTTATTTATTTATATTTAATCTAGTAGCCATCATTATCATTTATATAATATAGATCAAAATATATAAATAACCTATTAATAATTAGTTGGTAATTGTTGATGGACCATATTACCCTTATTAACTAATTGGGTTTCCTCTTGGGTGTATATATAAGGAGATTATTAGAGAGGTAAAAGGTTAGACACACAACCTAATAACATAACATCACAATTTCGTCCCTCTCTCTCCCCAACCGAAATCAACCCTACTTTCGGTTTCATCACCATCATCACTTTACACCCTAAGGAGGAACCAGATCAAACTGACAACTATGTCGGACTCCATGGCTGCGTCTCTGACTGGATTCTCTACTGATGCAATCAAAGGTATGTTATTCATGTTTTCCATTATATTTAAACAGAACTGATCAACACACCACAATTAATAGGTTATAAATTATTTGGATATTAGTTTACCCTATTGTTTTTATTTTTCGCGAGTATATAATAATTTTGATGAGTGTAATCATATATTTGATTAGTTTACCATATTGTTTTTATTTTACCCTATTGTTTTGCTAATGGGGTGGTGGTCCATTGGCAAAGGCAAAGCCTTTAAAAACACCTAGGCTGGGAAAATGAATGTTTTGGGTTCAAGTCCCATAGACAACAAGGGATTAAAGAAATTAGCCGTTCAAAAAAAAAGATACATTATACCTAATATTATTTTTGTTTTACTGTTTGTTTGTTTCTTAATGTATTTGCCTTTACTGAAAAGTTATTAGGATCATAAAAGTTGAACATGTATAACACATGTGAAGCTTTTTTCTTTTTTTTCTTTTTTTACTAAAATCAGTTTTAGTAATCAACGAATAGTATAGACATCTCTTAACACGTATACCTGTAATTTGTTAAATCAAGGATTCCTAAACATATTTCTTACTGTTTTCTTTCATATAACTTTATTACACAAGGAAATTAGATTTAGAAATATAAAAACTACGATGAATTAGTAGGTTATTCTATTATCAAGGACAGAAAAAAAAAAGAAGAAAAAAAAAACATATACACAAATGTATGTTTCTAGGTAATCGTATCGAGTACCTACTTCATTACCAGTCCCAAATATTTTACGTTTACAAGTTGGATTCGAGGTCATTTGTCATCCCTGTTAGCATCAAGATGGATAAACTTAAAAACCCGCTTATTCAAAAAATAAAGTTGTGATCCAACATGGCAAATCGAAGGTAGTTGTGCAATATGCTACCAAAGCCTAAAGTCATGACCTAACCCCTTAAGTCCATAATCACAAAAGTCAAATTAAAACTGTGGTAGGTGATAGTGGTGGCACATAACTAAAGACTTTTGAGGGTGGGAGGTTGTGGTAGCACATAACTTAAGACTTATGAGCGGCTCATATATAAGATGCTAGTGATTTTTAATATTTTTACCTGTGTGGGACATGTTACCTTCACATAAAAAACACTTCAAATAATCTAACTCTTCAACATTAGCTTATAACATTTCTTCAAGATATAACAAAAGATGTTATTCTTTTTTTAACGATGAACTTCATGTATAAGGTTACTACTCTTTAAATCGGAGAATCTCGTATTGCCCCACTTTGGTCAGGCTATGTTGTCTTAACCGGGCTCATGTTGGCTTCAAAGTTTGGCTTTTTTGGGCGTTCCCCCAGGAAACCATACAACCGGCTGCCACTTAACAGTCGTGCCACCATAAGAGCAAAACTCTCTGACGTAACACACGATGGGACGAAATCTCGTTTGGGCTCGGGAATCGAACTGACAACTTCACACAAGGCCTAGTCCAAATCATTCATTGTCTATATCCACCTGAATATGACACAAGTAGGAATTGAAGTTAAGTCTCTTTTGGAAAACCTATACCACCTACCACTAGGCCAAGTGAGGCCAAGTGAGGGACTATAACAAAAGATGTCAATTTATAGAACAAAATTGAAAGCTATTAAAAGTGACAAGAAGTCAAGAAAAGGCTGACAACATTTATGACCAAAAATATAAATTGTTACAAAGGAAGGAATCAAACCTTCCCATAATCAGTCAATTGTAACTAGACACAAGACACTGAACAACAATAGAAAGTCAACAATAATAATAATAATAAAGTCAACATTTCAAACAACCTACACAACTATGTCCATTTCAACAAAATTATACTTCACTTCACTGTACACGACTTTAATACAAAAACATCACACCGTTTTCATTCCGAAACCGCAATCTCCTGGTCAACCCGCCAATAATTACTGTCGTTAAACTCCTTAGAGTCGTTATCGTTCTCCTTTTCACCTTCACTAGGTGTCACCTTTCTTTTCAGGGCGCCCGCTTCCCCGACAATTCCCTCTTTTAACGCTTTGTCCATCGCCTTTTCCGAACCGTCTAACTCCACACCGACAAATTCCACGTCTTCTTCAAACAATGAAGGTGCCGTGTTGTCTATTGCGGTTGTCCCGTTTGGTAGAGATGGTTCTGGTTCCACCGCCACCGGTGTGTCTATGTCGAGATTAGGGGTGTTATCGTAATCTTCAAACGGGTTGACTCCTGACCCAACAATGGGTTCGTTCCATCCTACCCATTCGGGCGGTCTATCTGCGAAAAGGTCTTCATTGTCCGTTGACTCGAATCTGAAAAAGTCGGTATCTGATGCGGTCGTTTTTTCATTTGCTACGTAATCTTCACTGAACGGGTTTGGGCTTCGATTAGGGGTAGAATTGGAACTTTTGCTATCGAGAAATTCTTCATCCAAGCCAACTACCACATCATCGTCTTTACCGGTGGAAGATTCGTTCAAGTTGATCTCGTCCATGATTTCAGTTGGTGATGTGGCCGTCATCGGTGCATCCTCCATTTTATCGTCTTGGAAAGCAAACCAGTTTGAATTTGTAAACAAACTGTTGACAAAACCATGAGCAATAAATAATTAATGTGCTGTTACAAAAATAAACGTATTTGATCATTACTTTTTCGAGTAAAATGCCATTTTCGTCCTTGAGGTTTGGCCAATTTTGCGACTTTCGTTAAAAGGTTTGTTTTTCCCCATCTGAATCCAAAAGGTTTAAAATCTTGCCATTTTCAGCCGACTCGTTAACCCCATCCATTTTTCTCCGTTAAATCAAGGGTATTTCCGTCTTTTTTTGTTACCTTAAAGGGCAATTCCAACCAACTGGGGTAGCTCAGTTGGCCACCGACACCCATATTCCAACACTTGGATCGTTGGGGTCTCGGGTTCGAGCCGTGGCAACCCCACCTCTCTCGAACCCCAAGTGTTGGGAGGGTATTTGCCGCCAGGGATCCTTGTCGGGTGGTGAACTGGGAGGGGGGATCCCCTCCGCGGTCAGGGGTACCGTGCACCTACCCTTTTAAAGGGCAATTCTGTCTTTTTATATAAAGTGAAAAAGACCAAATTGCCCTTTAAATTAACAAAAAAGACGAAAATACCCGACTTAACGGAGAAAAATGAATGGAGTTAACGAGCCATTTGAAAATGGCAAGATTTTAAACGTTTTGGATCCAGATGCAGAAATACAAACCTCAAGGACGAAAATGGCATTTTTGTGGAATTCTTTAGGTTAACCATTAAAGCGTTAACCCATCTGATAGCATTAAAAGATTAAGGGGCTGTTTGGCAACTTATGAATGGTTAAGTGCTGAACCAGTAAGAGGGCTGAACCATTAAGAGCCAGTATAATGCTTAACCCTTCAAAGGCAAATTTCTGACCAATTCAGATTAGAGGTCTTAACCATTCAGACTCTGTATAATACTTAACCATTCAGAGGCAAATGTCTGAATGCTCACGAAACAAACAGTCTGAACCATTAAGTGCTGAACCAGTAAGAGGTCTGAACCATTAAAAGCCTCATTAAGAGGTAAACAAACAGCCCCTAAAAACATGACCCGAATGGACAGCTTATGGTATGGGTAAACGGGTTGGAACTTACCTGCCTTGGTCATCACCCAACCTCAGGGATGATATAACTACTTCAGCAGATTCATCATCTATGTAACCCTCCTGCATTTCAATATTCAATATTGAAATTAGAAAATAACAAAATATAACGTCATCATAATTCAAATATATGCAAAACTAAATTCATGGGTTAGGTGTTAGAATATGAATGTTACCTCATCACCTTGACCAAGAGTTTCACGCCCCTGCCATCAGAAAAAGAAGTCCCGTAACACAAGTACGATATAAAATTTTATAAACGGGATTATAAATTTTAACACGTACAAAAAGACCTTTGACATACCTCTACAGTTTCATCATTATCGTAAACATTGTATCTAAATGCCTGGCTTAGATTATTTGCTAGAGCAGCAACATCATAATCTCTGTCATGATTAATGTCATCTTCATCGCTATCTCTATTTCTATCATGTATTGAAGTTGGTCGACTGAAAATATAAAAAAATTTATATATATTAGCACCTCGAAATCAAATAACAAGCATCATGTATTAAAGTCAGGCTTATGCTGGTTTAGTTTACGCAAATATTTTATGCATGCCTGATTATAAAAAAAATGGTAACATACCCACAAACCCATCGGTACACGTTTTCAACCATATTCCGCTCTTGTAGAGCTGTAGACTGCCATTCGTTCCATTCATTATTTCCCTAAATCACAAACACATGTTTTTAGGCATGCGTGAGAAACATTAAATTGTATATACAGAACCAAATTTTAAGTCGAGAACTGCGAGAGCCGCATAAGCTCTTGTATGTAGTGCTTTAACTGTGATACATAAGGCATAAGTGCCTCTAGGGTGTTCAACGAATCGAATAACGAACTTTTGAGTTAATTGACCCGAATTATTCGAATTTTTTATGTTTTTTACCTGAATTCGTATTCGATTTAGATTTGATTTATTCGATTCGATTCGTGCTTGAAACTCGAATTTGAATAAATTCGATTTAACTCAAATTCATACTAAATAATAAAATTATTTTTCTTTTATTTTTAAAACTACTACAAACTCATTATTTTTAACATAAAAATACTAATCTGCAAAAGTAATAATCTATCAATATATCAAAAGACCAAAATCAATAAACTATCAATTATAAATTCGTACTCCCTTCGAATTCGATTACCGAACTCGAATTTGGATCGAATCAAATTCGAATTTTTGAAAGCCGAATTTGAACCTTGATAATCAAATTCGAGTCAAGTCATATTTCGAATCCGAATCGAATACTAAACACCCCTAACTGCCTCTCCTTTTGTACTTGAAACTGTTTTTATACTGAATCTGCCCCCTACAAATAACAAAACATTTGTACAATATGGCTGCTTCATGAGCCTTTCTTAACAAAACCAGCCTACAAGACGTTAAGTTAAAGAAACATATCCAGAAAATATAACTTTAAAGAATACCAGAATGAAAGACTTTAAAATGAGATCAAGGAGAGGAAACAGTTAGTAGCATGATTCTTACGAGAAAAAACATCAAGAATCCAAGAATTTACATTAATACTTGTAAAGTCGTGACCAACTTTCAGCATAGAAAGATATAACTAGCAAGCATGGTTCCAACAATTTTTAATGCGTAAAAGAGATATCTTTTAATCACCTGAATATGTATCTGAATGCGACTATCAGTATTCGCCAACTGCATGATTTTATTGGCAATACGTGTAATATGTCCAAGGTTCCCAAGTCGGGGTGCCTTTCTTCCAGTAGCCAGTAATGTAGGCTGCATAAATAACAGCAAAATTTACAACTTGTTCTAAAGAGTTCTTTTATTTAACATACAACTTATATTAACAAACATCATGTTACAAGTAATTATTCTTGCTGTCTCAATAAAAGTGAAACAGCAAGTACCTGATTAGGTTCTTCGGAAAGAACGGGATTATTATCTGTCTGAAGAATCTTGGTCAGCAAATCACATCCTTGAAACAGATGATCAATGATGGTGTTATTTGTACTTTCTAAGCAGGAGTATATTATACTCTCGATGTGATGATGCAATGCACTATTATATGGGTACCTTCATCAGTTAATGATACAAGCAACTGTTAGAATACGCATCAAAAACCATTCAACTTTCGGCTTAACATAACTATGGCGTATTAGAGGTGCCTTACTCAAAGAAAAGGTCGATAACTCTTTGTATAGTTCCAGAGCTGATTAATTCCGTCTCTGCAATTTCATTCCCAGTTTTCAATAAAACTGCAATGAACTCCACAATCTGCAAGCAGATAATATCCCATTAAATAATGCATCGCAAGATAGGGTAGCGATTAAGACTAGGGGCGGCAATTCTTGACACGACCCAAAACCCGACACGAAAGAAACAGGTTTGGGTCGACTAACACGACCTGTTTAAAAAACGGAGTCGGGTTGACCCGTATTAAAAACAAGTTGGGTTTGGGTTGACCCGTTAACTTGTTTAACTATTTAGAAAAAAAGAACTTTTATATTTTGTATTTGTTTTTCCCGTTTCCAGTTTACATGGTTAGTCATAATAATGTTAGCTTTGGCAATTGGCACACTATATTATATACTTGTCACACTCATACTCACCATTAAAGTATGTTATTGATAACCCGCTTAAGACCTAACAACTTGCTTATAAATTGTCAACATGTATGACTCATTTAAAAAATACAGGTTAGACAGGTCGTGTTTAGGTTGACCCAAAGTTATGTGTGTGCGGGTTAGAGTTGACATATTTGACAGAATGATAATATGGGTCGCGTCGGGTTGCACATTTCAACCCGCCAATCCATCAACCCAACACGATTGATACCCCTAATTAAGACCCATTTACATGTGAACTGGTTTATTCGGGTTATGTTTCGTCTCAAACGATCAAAACTTACCAAATGTTTACTTTTAATTTGTAAAATCTCCTAAATAACTTTATCCAAAAACATATTACTACTGACGCAATATAGCTCTTGTAACGGCATTTAACACACTAAATATTAGACAAGTTTAGTTAGCTTTTATAATTATTGTAACTAGATGGTGCTTAAGTGTAATATCATAACCTATATATAGGATCTTATGTAATCTTTTCATTATCAAATCAATAATATAACATTCTACGGTTTATCTTGGTATCAGAGCAGATAAACCTAGAAGCCGCCAACACTCCCATAAATCTAATAGCCGGCAATCGTGAACTATTTCCTGCAAAAAAAAAAAAAAAACCCTACTGCCGTGAACCTGCTGCTGCTGCTGTCAACAACCTGCTGCATCAATTCAGTAACCAATTTCTGGTAACCATATTTTTTTTTTCTGATATTCATCCTTTAATCAACTACCTCAATGGCAATGATTAGTGCTTTCACTACCGTGGAGAAAACAGCCCATAATTCCCATAAGTTTGCGTTCAAACTGTCACCTAATAACTATGGCTATTGGAAAGCCATGATCCAACCGTTCTTGATAACCAATGGCTTGTTTGGATACATTAATGGAACCATCCCATGCCCGAGACCAAAAACCGCAGCCACAACTGACACGCCATCCATGGATAATCCTAGCTATCTTCATTGGATTTCCAATGATGCGCATGTCCGAATGATCCTCATCTCAACTATCTCCGAAGCATCCTTTCAACATGTTCAAGGTATTACTTCAAGAGATCTTTGGCTCGAACTAGAAAGAGCATATGCACCAGCAAATTCTTCCCGTGAATACACACTCAAATCTCAACTTTTAAAAATTGAGATGAAAGGAGATGAAACTCCAATAGCCTACCTCACCCGTGCACAAGAATACGCCACTGCCCTAGCAAATATTGGCGAACCCTTTAAGGATAAAGACTTGGTTATGTTGGTTCTTTCTGGCCTCAGAGAGGAATATAATGGTCTGAAAACAAACCTGCTTACCCGTTCTCCTCCAGTTGTCTTCAATGAATTGCATGGTCTTCTAACTGACCATGACTATATGTTAAACCGTACCAACCGATCAGCCCCACAGGTCTTTACGGCCTCCACTGCTGACCTCACCTCTAAGCCTAATGCACTTCAGTTATCTCAGGTGCAAACCTTGCAACACTTGGCGTCTCAACTCGGGTACCAACTACACCCTATTGTCTCCCCAACCCCGCAACCTCAGGCCTTCTTTGCCAATCGTCCGTCAAGCAACTATCGTGGTAATCGACGTGGCAACTCACGTGGTGGCTCGCGCGGTAATTATAATCGAAACCGTGAAGACACTCGTGGAACCGGAGGAAATCAAACCCGACAACCACAGTTTGCATGGGCTTCTACTCAAAACACCGTGTACGGTCATTGCAACCGTTGTGGCATAGGGCATATCCCATCTCAATGCCCAAATCAGTCCGGCTCCTCTGCTTCTAATACACCATCCCAGGCCAACTATGCACACTACTCTGAAAGCAGATCATCCGGCCCCGGCTCTACCTGGAATCCCGACACAGGATCTAACAGCCATGTCACACCAGACTTAACAAATTTGGATAACTCGGATGCATACTATGGTAACGATTCACTCCACGTTGGTGACGGTAATCCTTTACCCATTTTTCATATTGGTTCTTCCAAAATTTATTCACCAAACAAAATTTTCAATCTATCCAATATTCTTCATGTACCGGACATTAAGAAAAATCTTCTTTCTGTCCAACAATTTTGCACTGATAATAACGTGTTTTTTGAATTTCATTCGTCCTTTTTTGTTGTGAAGGACGAGTCTACACGTGCTATCCTACTCATGGGTCCAAGTGATGGTGGTCTCTACTCTATTCGTCTCCCACAATTAAAGTCTCTTCCACGTCTTACCTTTACAGCCACCAAAGCATCTTCAACAATCTGGCATCAACGTCTTGGACATCCTCATGCTCGTGTTTTTCAGTCTATTGTTTCTGGTTTTTCTTTACCTGTTTCGAACAAATTGTTTCCTACTATATGTTCTGCTTGTCAGCAGGGAAAATCCTCAAAATTATCATTGAACAATTCTAATTTTCACAGCAATAACATTTTAGATTTGGTTTATTGTGATGTTTGGGGTCCTGCGCCTTCATTATCTTTTGATGGGCATAGGTTCTTTATGTTATGTGTTGATCACCATACTAGATATATGTGGTTTTATCCATTAGCAAATAAATCAGATGTTTACCTCACCTTTAAATCTTTTGTAACAATGGCTGAAAGACAATTCCATACAAAGCTTAAAAATGTACAAACTGATTGGGGTGGCGAATTTCGCAATCTTGCCCCATTCTTTTCGTCTCTTGGTATTAACCATCGACGCTCTTGTCCGCACACGAGTGAACAAAACGGGATTGTAGAGCGTCGTCATCGTCATGTCGTGGAAACGGGTCTTACACTTCTTGCTCAATCTAACACACCACGTCGTTTTTGGAGCTTTGCTTTTGAAACGGCTGTTTACTTGATAAACCGCTTACCATCTCGTACGTGTTCCAACAAATCACCTTTTGAGCTCATCTTTAAACGACCTCCCGATTACTCCTTTCTTCGTGTTTTTGGTTGCCAATGTTTTCCCTACCTAAGGCCATATAACCATCACAAAATGGATTTTCGGTCTACTCCGTGTGTTTTTCTAGGATATAGTCCTATACATCATGGGTATCGGTGTTTAGATCTGGACACCGAACGCGTGTACATAGCACGCCATGTTCGATTCAATGAACATTTCTTCCCTTTTACTCCTACCTCAACCCCTCCCACTCAACCAGATCCTTATTTCTCCTCTTTTCCCTCACCTACTTTGCCCACTCCTACAACCTCTTCGTCACCTGACTCACACACCTCACCCTCACAACCCCATTCACCAACTTCACCGGCCCATTTTGAACCGGCCCAAACGGCGCAAGCCACTTCCCCACCCGAACCAGCCCAAACAACCCATTCAGCTTCCCAATCTGAACCATCCCAGTCGGCCCAAACAGAAACAGCCCAAACCGCTCCCTCAACCCGTCCTCGTCCAGCAAATCTTCGCCAAAATCCTAAACCTCCAAATCGCTACACTCCATCCTCTTATCACACTTCCACCGGTCCATCTCCTTGTCTCGAGCCCACCTCATTTACCGTTGCTAACAAATCACCGGAGTGGCGTCAAGCCATGGCTGAAGAGTTTGATGCTCTTGTTAAAAATGGCACATGGTCTCTTGTTCCTTATGTTAAAAACACTAACGTTATCGACTCAAAGTGGGTTTACAGGTTAAAAACAGATCAAAATGGCAAGGTGATTCGTCACAAAGCCCGCTTGGTTGCTAAAGGCTTCAATCAAAGGCCGGGCGTTGATTTTCAAGAAACATTTAGTCCTGTCATCAAGGCTTCTACAATTCGGGTTGTTCTATCTCTTGCAGTTACAAATCAGTGGTCTCTCAGACAACTTGATATACAGAATGCTTTCCTTCATGGTGACTTGCAAGAAACGGTATATCTTAGACAACCAGCTGGCTTCGTTGACAAAAGTCGACCGGATCATGTTTGTCTTCTACACAAGTCTTTATATGGGCTCAAACAGGCTCCGCGAGCATGGTTCCAACGTTTATCTGATGCACTGTGTCAACTTGGCTTCTCTGGCTCTAAAACTGATCCCTCCTTGTTTATTATGAAGTCTAGGGGTACTCTCGTCTATGTTCTGGTTTATGTTGATGACATTATTGTCACTGGAAATAATAACAAGGCAGTGAATGATGTTATATCACGGTTAAGTACCTCCTTTGCGGTTAAGGATTTGGGAGATCTACATTATTTTTTGGGTATTGAGATCATACCTCATGGCAGGAACATTATATTGTCACAACGCAAATATATCTCTGAGCTTATTACCAAAACTGGGCTTTCTGAATGTAAATCGGTTTCATCTCCAATGAGCACTTCTCAAATCTTAGCTCTTGGTGACAGCCCTGCCCTTTCGGATCCTACCAAGTATCGCCAAACTGTTGGAGCTTTACAGTATGTCTGCCTCTCGAGGCCTGATATTACTTTTGCCGTGAATAAAGTATGTCAATTTATGCATGCTCCCACAGAAAACCATTGGTCTGCAGTTAAACGTATTTTGCGTTACCTCAACGGCACCTCCCACTTTGGTCTTTTTATTCGGCATAATTCTGGATCTTCTCTTCAGGCTTTCACTGATGTTAATTGGCAAACCAACCTTAAGGCCTTCTCTGATGCTGATTGGGCTGGGTGTCCTGATGATCGTCGATCCACCGGGGGATTTGCCATATATCTTGGATCCAATCTCATCTCCTGGAATGCACGCAAACAACGTACGGTCTCCCGCTCCTCAACCGAATCCGAATACAAGGCTCTTGCTGACACTGTGGCCGAATTAACCTGGTTGGAAGCATTGTTGACTGAACTCGGAATATTGACCAATTCCACACCTACACTATGGTGTGACAACTTAGGTGCCACTTATCTTTCAGCCAATCCAGTCTTCAAAGCTCGTACCAAACATGTTGAAGTTGATTTTCACTTTGTCAGGGAGAAAGTTGCTCAAGGCAAACTAAAGGTTCAGTTCATCAACACTAATGATCAAATTGCTGATATCTTTACTAAACCTCTACCATCACAACGATTTCTGCTACTACGGTCCAAGTTGCAGGTCGTTCCCCGTCCTCAACTTGCGGGGGAATATTAGACAAGTTTAGTTAGCTTTTATAATTATTGTAACTAGATGGTGCTTAAGTGTAATATCATAACCTATATATAGGATCTTATGTAATCTTTTCATTATCAAATCAATAATATAACATTCTACGGTTTATCTCTAAATGTTTACAAAAAGTCATTTAACTTTAATAACATTAAGTGTTTCAAATCAACATGGCTTATTTCAATCTTGTTCCACTTTAGCCAAAAACCATGATTATCATCACCACAAATTTTTCCTTACAAGAATGAATACATGCAACAAACATAAGCACCAACCTTTAAACGGTGCTTGCCTAGAGGTGGCTTCAACTGGCCATATGTTGTTGGCAAGATTTTGTCATCTAGTGACACATTCAATAGCATCAACAAGTCACCTGAAACATTTAACATGTCATCAAAAATCATATACTTAATAAACCAAACTCAATTAGCATAACTACCAGCAACTGTGAATATAATGAATAATCCCATCTAAGATACTGCAATCGTAGGCACAAAACTCACCAAGTTTGGGTAGCATTGCTCCTACAGTCTCCTGGTTGACTTTCACAGGTGACTCGTATATGTGTTGACCTCGAAAAGAATAAAAGGGGGGTGAAGGAGCTGATCTTTTTGGATCCAACAAAGATATACAAACACACAATGAGCTAACGAGTCCAGATTTTGAATGTGAATCATCCAACACGTGGCCGAAAATCCTTGAAACAAAACTGTAAAAATAGAAAACCATAAAAAATATCACATACTCTAAAGAGTAAAATCGTAATTAACACAATAAACAGAAAATCATGTATATGAAATTGTACAAACCTTGGGGTAGAAAGTTTAGAGGCAAGTGGAGATGACATGTTTCTAGTTATAGTACATAACGTTTCTGCTGCATTAGCATGTACTTCAGGAGTGCTCTGCAAACAATTTCACAGAGCAACAATTAGAAAGTGCGTTTCATAATTCATAAAGACGTAAAGAACAAAAGAGTACGTATACGTATATCAAATGAACATATATATAGTTGTACTCACTGATGGACTCAATTTATCCACAATCATTTCCAACAGGCTGCTATCTGTTAACCACTGCATCACATCCACCGAATCGGAATACATATGATCATCAGCACCAACAAGTCTTACCAATACCTGTTTATAAAAAAGAAGAAATAAATAACCAGTCATTTATCAGGTAAGAGTCATCATAAGGCTACAAGAAATTTACATTTACTGATTTACTCACCTCCATGATTGATGTAATTCCGATCAAATCAACCAGCTGTTGAAAAACATGTTGATGGACCTGTTGCCATGAAGATATAAATATATTTATATAAAGTCATAAATGTAACTGTTGGTATTGGTGCTACGGGTAGAGAAGCTTGAAAGTTAGTAAAGGTATGGTGATTAAACTCAGAAAAAAAAAGTACTTAAGAATAGAAGTAAAAGCCATAATATCAAGTAGCAATAGTGATTTGAGTGTACAGGTGAGTATTTGTAAAAAATATCATGCAGAAATACACCACCAAGCTAAAAAATTACACTCACTTGAACATAATTCATAAGTGGAACCGTCTTCCGCAACATGAGACATATCACAACCTACAATACAACATAAATTATCTGATTATCTCAAGCAATGGTAGTAATAATAATAATAACAACAATGATAACAATAATAATAATAATAATGGTACTAAAAATAATAATAATAATCGTAAGTAGTAGTAGTAGTACTAGATGCAAGAAAGATATCACGAACATACCTTACTGAAGTACCCAGCCAGCAAGGCGCTATGAGAACGATTTGGTTCCAGAAATGAGAAAAGTAAATTCATCAGCTACAGATTTGGGTTTGAAAGAGAGATCATGTTAGACTCGATGTAACGGTAAGGAATATATGTAATAACTCATACTAAATATAGCTCAGAAATCAGAACAATAATGCGCACCTCCTCTTCTTCCACTAAAGTTTTAAAGATGACATCAATTTCGCATGTAAAGATCTCACAAGCAATGAATGGGAACCTAAGCATGTAAAGAAGGTATTAGAAGAAACCAACTTTTCTCCAAATGTTGTATATGACAAAAAAATTCCAAAAGTTAATTAGAAATAGTGATGTTCTGATATTAATAGTTTCTGAAAACGTACTTGAATATACGTTTGCTATCAGCGTCCTCCTGAGGCTCCTCTATGATGTATCTCAGTAATTGTTCAACCTGAGCTCTGTCCCGCAAGCTGAAAAGCAAGCACTTTTTAATTAATAGCCATATAAATTCTTGTCGTTCTATTTGCAGTATAATTTATGTTTCGACTATGGGAAGCATCAGCTTAATCAAGATCGTAAATTACTAAGATAAAAGTGGAATTACAAGTTAATGAGACGACTATTCAAAGCTTTGCATTCTTGAATAATATCTTCCTCGTCCAAGAGCTCTTCCAATGCGAAACCTTCCTTGTCCAGGATAGACTCAATCTAAACATACGACATACATATGTTAAATAAAGCAAACAGCATACAAAAATACCACAAGATAAAATAAAACTCGCTCGGTGAGTCAATGCAGTTTAACAATTATATGATTAATCAACCCATTTGCGATTGAACCCTTACATATCACACAAAATAATACCTTAAAAAAACAACAATCAATGACACTCTAATTATCACTTAATAAGCTCACCTTACCTCCCGTATCTACGTAAACTCGGAGTATCATGTTAATAAATACTAAATATCTTCCACGAACTACATGATCCACGCGGTCAAACCATAAATTCTAATATCTTCATTTCATTACCATTAATAACTTTCTCCATAGCTTATCCAGATTAAACATCCTAATAAGTGATGAATCCTCCATACATACCTAATCACATCTAACTCAACTACTTGAACCATTAAACACAAAACAAATCATCATCAATTACACCTAAACTATTAAACTCGTCCAATAAATCAACAAAACAACACTCTACATACAACCTAAACAACAGGATCCATTTCAAAAGAGTCAAAATCATCCAAAAACAAAACAAATCAATACTTACAACAATTAACAATAACACAGACATAATTTGATGAAATTGAACGCGAATGATGTGGAAATCGTAACCTAACATACCGGTGAAGAAGCAGAGAGAGCTGTGAGGTGCCAAAACATGATGAATTGGGAGTGATTTCAGATCTGCAAACCCTAGGGGGAGAGGAGGAAGAAGATGAGCTGGAAATTGAGGATTGAGGGGTGGGGGAAAAGCGAAGAAAAACCCTAATTTTTGGATAGAGAGGAAAAAACAGTGAAATCGACGATTAATTTGAGAAAATGGAAAAGAGGAAGATGGATAAAAGTTGTTTTTGTTGTGGAGAAGAGAAGAGACATACGAGTGTTGTGATGGGTTAACGGGGCAGGTTACAAAAGGACAAAGATAGCCCATTAATACAACTCGGATTTCGTTGGATTGTTATGTAACTTGGTTAAGATTTCATGTTAATCTCATGTAATTTATTTTTCACACCATATGGTTAATTTATAAATGATAAAGACAAAGGTTATCGTACATAAGGAAAGAAGTGTACGAAGTGTAGGAGAGAAGTTTGACCATTGATTTGCAAGATCAATGGTTGAGATTAAGTCGTCCCCAAATATAGAATTCACATAACTAAAAACAAGGAAACATGTGGGGAAAAGGGTGAAATAGAAAAATATGATATTGTTGACTTATAAACCCACTTATCCCATGATTTTCAAACGGCTATTTTTTTCATACGTTAATATTTTTTATAAAAATTACACCGTATTAACGAGCATTTCATTCTCTTTAATTCGACCAGCCTATTGCTATATTTTTCTCAAAAAAAAATTGCAGGATTTTGAATATACATTACGTTATTACGTGATTTTGAATACCCAGTAAGTGACTACGTGATTTTGAATACTCATTACGTGATTACTTGATTTCATTATAGTATTTTATGTGAAACCCCACTAAGTGATTATATAATTACGTACAATAGTTGACTATGTATTATTACATGACTATATGATTTTAAATACTCATTTCGTGATTACGTGATTTCATTATAGTCTTTATGTGAAACCCTACTGAGTGATTACGTAATTACGTATAAATAAAACATGTAATACATAATATTTCATATGTATCCACCGTCGCTGTCAACCCCACAACCACTACTGATCGTCCCCGCCCACCATCGCCATTGCCATCCATCGGCGCCACCACCGACCAACACCAACCATCGGGGCCGCTGCTGACCAGCGTCGCCACCACCCGCCACAACTACCCACCACTGTCGCCACCCTCCACAATCGACCACCGGCTCCCCCACGGACCACCACCACCCACGTCTACTACCACCACCCACTATCGCCACCCATTGTTGATTTTATGTCTTCGTCTTATCCTTTCTACCAAACAACACCAGGTACTAATTCATTCCATTCCCACATGGTAACCAAACAAGACCATCGAATGGTAATGATACATTTCATTCCTTTGTTTATTCCATTAACTCATCTATTTCATTACCTCATACCAAACAGACACTTAACATCTTGCTATCCCATTTGTTTTTGTGTTTGAATAAAGTTTTCATTGCCTTTAAAAAAATTATACCGGAAGACATTAATTTTGTATCTTGTATTTTTTTTAACAGAAAAGGAAGCCATATTAATAGAACATGAAAACAAGACTTGCCAACCATGAGCTAGTAAGCCATCACATACATCAGTTATTCACCAATCATATTAGAATAGCATACATACCCAAACTAAACCAATTTTCTGCAGTGATATACTCCAGATGTGCCATGTGTTTTAGCCACATAAGAGAGTCTTCTTTGATGTCTTCTACTATCTTTGTGTTTGAGCAGTGTATTCCTTTAATTATCCTTTCGTTTCTTTGCATCCAAATGGTCAGAATAGTCGCCAGAACTGTCGACGAGGGCCCCTCGTTTGGGCTCCTCGTGTGGGCTGCTTAATTGGGCTCCCAAGAGGCCCATCTTTTATTCTCAAAGAAATACCATGCATAATAAAAGAACATGAAAAAGGCTATCACTTCGTCCTCCCTGCAAGGTCATTAATGGCCTTTAACAAGAGAGAGAAACTCGCAGCCGGAGAAGTACGAGGTTGGTACTGACCTCATTAATGGCAAAGGCCATCTCTCCGGCAAGAAAGGGACACGTAGCTAACCTTGTCAGAAGTATCGGCTGGCACATGGAAGACCGTTAGATCGTCCAGAGGATCTCGACTGACTGATATGCTTATCTCTATATATAAGCCATCCTCATGATCATCCAAGGTAAGCATTGAATAACCCTAATATTCATACACAATCAACATTTACTGCAAACATTCTCTTCATAGCATTGAATACCCGAATCCTTGGATTCACACCAAACATTCCGGCAGCTCTATCACGCCGGAATAACATTTCCTCTCCGGCAAGTTTACTTATTCTCACGTCGGAGCTTGGTCACGGATCCCCCCGGGGCCCCCCGTGACGAGGATAACGGTGTTCTCTTTTGCAGACATTGAAGAAGGTCTCTCTGGACATTGACGAGCCTCTTCAATTTCGAACCGGAGTTTGGGGATTCGACATTTGTCGATGAGGGCCCCTTGACTGGGTAAACTGATGCCTCCAGTGTCACGGCCCCCGACCCGGTTTGACCCGTTTCAGGAGCCGCGGGACAGAAAATCCCGTGGTATTTATTTAACAGCGGAAGATTTTACCAGGATCTTTTAAAAACTGTAATTTCCCGATTATTTTATTTCACAACTCGGGATAAAATCCCGATAATTTACAATCATAAGATTTCACGGAGAAATCTTTTATTTTTACAAAACATGTTTCTTTATTTTATATTGAGCCACTTCCTTAAGCTTGTAGTGCTTCTCGGCACTTTTCCTGGATCACAACAGATCACCTGAAACATGTTTGAAAAAGGTTTTGTCAGCGGGAAATACTGAGTGAATCATTCATTTTACTAAAATGACTCGTTTGTTATAATTTACAGTATTAAGAGAGATTACAATGTTTCCAGATATCAAACCAACTACCCACAGTATTTGTCACTCGACCATCCATCGGTAACCTCATTGTCCAATGGAGTCTGTGACTATGGTCATATCACTCATTGGCTAACTCTTTGTCCAATAGTGACGGTTATCAAGTAATGTATACAAAACCTCACATACCGGCTGTAACTTGGTGATTACATAAACTTAATCACTGTAATTATAACCTTTGAAAATAAACATGATTTTGAAAGTAATTTGATAAAAAGAGAATGACTCACATTGCAGATTTAATTGAGCAGAGCCTAGCCTACTGATTAGCCTTTTTAACCTAAAATTAATAACAGGCACACAATTCGGTTAGTAACTTAATACAGCATTTACGATAACTCACGAGATCAAACCCTCACATTGAATGACAAAGTGCGATACTTAAACATCCATTGTATTAACAACGAATGACAAAGCATAAACCCTAATGTGGGCAGCACTTAAACATCCATTGGATAGTTTAATCGATCGGACATTGAATCGTATCAGCGATCGAGTTATTACCCTGTATTGCGGCGGCGATTAGTGATCCGTGTGTGTTTTTGGAAGTGTTTCTGCTATAACTCAGTCTACGTAACGGATTTCTTCGTCGTTTCAGTGCCAGAAATCAAGTCCCAAACTCTACTATTTATACACAAAATTGACCCAGCTTACGGACCGTAAGCCTCTTCCCTTACGGTCCGTAAGGGACACGAATGGTCATAGGGTAGCCCCGTGTGTGTGTAGGCTTGCTGAGTCGACAGTTTCATAAAATTCAATTTTGACAACGTTTTATATGGATAATCGTAACTATAGTTTTACCCCCCTTGAGTTTTAGGGGCCCTGATCCTGATTCTGATTGTTCTGAAAATTTTAGGGTTTGTACAGAATCACTTGGGTGTCTCAATTAGGGTTTCCTATTGGACAATTAAAATAATAATTAAGACTTTTTTTATAGGAGTTGTTACATTCTCCCCACCTTAATAAAATCTCGTCCTCGAGATTTACTGGAATAATTGAGGATACTTTCGCTTCATTTCTGATTCCAGTTCCCAAGTGTATTCGGGTCCTCTCTTTGAATTCCACTTTACTTTAACTAGTACTAGTCGTTTGTGCTTGAGAAACTTCACTTTTCTGTCTTCTATCTGAAGAGGTTTTTCTACAAATTTTAACTTTTCGTTTACCTCTATATCTTGGAGAGGTACTACCAAAGATTCGTCTGATAGACATTTCTTGAGGTTGGATACATGAAATACATCATGTACTCCAGCTAACTCCTCTGGTAGTTGTAAACGATAAGCAACTGGTCCTATACGTTGGATCACTGGAAATGGTCCTACGTATCTTGGACTTAGCTTTCCTTTCTTACCGAATCTAACAACTCCTTTCCAAGGAGAAACTTTCAAAAGTACTCTGTCTCCAACTTGAAATTCTAACGGCTTGCGTCGATTGTCTGCATAACTCTTCTGACGATCTCGAGCCGTCTTTAGTCTTTCCTTTATTTGAGAAATTTTGTCGGTCGTTTCTTGCACTATTTCAGGACCTGACAATTGACTTTCTCCTATTTCTGCCCAACAAACTGGAGTTCTGCACTTTCTTCCATACAGTGCTTCGAATGGGGCAGTTTCAATACTTGAATGATAACTATTGTTATAGGAGAATTCAATTAATGGTAAATGGTCGTCCCAATTTCCACCAAAATCTATTACACATACTCGGAGCATGTCTTCCCGAGTTTGGATTGTCCTTTCACTTTGTCCGTCTGTTTGAGGATGATATGCAGTGCTTAGGTTTAGTCGAGTTCCCATTGCTTCTTGGAAACTAGTCCAGAAATGGGAAGTGAAATGACTATCCCTATCTGATACAATGGAGAGTGGAACTCCATGTAAGGATACAACTTCATCTACATACAACTTTGCCAATCTTTCCATGCTAAAGGTTTCTTTCATAGGTAGAAAGTGAGCAGATTTGGTTAATCGATCCACAATTACCCAAATCGCATCATTACCTTTTCTGGTTTTGGGTAACTTAGTAACAAAATCCATTGTTATGAGTTCCCATTTCCATACAGGCATTTCTAGTTGTTGTAATAGACCTGAAGGTTTCTGATGTTCTGCATTAACTTGTGAACAAGTAAGACACTTAGAAACATATTTAGCTATATCCTTCTTCATGCATATCCACCAGAAATTCTTTCTTAAATCTTGGTACATTTTATTGTTTCCAGGGTGTATGGTATACCTAGATTTATGGGTTTCTTCTAAAATCTTATTTCTTAATTCTCCCTGCTTAGGTACCCAAATTCTGCTTTTGTGGAATCTCCAAATTCCATTTGTTCCTTGTTCTAACTCTTTTATTTGTCCCTTCATTCCTTCAGCATCATCCTTGATTGCTGTTTCTTGAACATTTTTCAATTGTTCCATTAAATCTAACTGTAGATTTAATCTAAGAGCACGAACTCGCTTTTGCTTTTCATGATATTTACGACTTAAGGCGTCTGCAACTACATTTGCCTTTCCTTCATGATACTGAATATCACAGTCGTAGTCACTTAGGATTTCCATCCATCTCCTTTGCCTCATATTTAATTCTTTTTGCCCAAATATATATCTTAAACTCTTATGATCTGTATAGATAGTAAATTTACTTCCGTACAGATAATGTCTCCAAATCTTAAGGGCAAAAATTACGGCTCCTAATTCTAAATCATGAGTCGTATAGTTTTCTTCGTGCTTTTTCAATTGTCTTGAGGCATACGCAATTACCTTCTTGCGTTGCATTAACACACATCCAAATCCTAATTTTGAAGCATCACAATATACTTCAAAATCTTCAGTTCCTTATGGTAAAGCTAAAATTGGATCATTGGCTAATTTCTGTTTCAAGATTCTAAAGGCTTCTTCTTGTTTAGGTCCCCATTCAAACTTAACTGCTTTATAGGTTAGCTTAGTTAATGGTACAGCTATCTTGGAAAAATCCTTAATAAACCGTCTATAATATCCGGCTAAACCTATAAAACTTCTAATTTCCATTGCGGATTGTGGAACCTTCCATTTGGTAATTGCCTCTATCTTAGCAGGATCTACATGAATACCTTCATGATTCACCATGTGACCTAAGAATTGCACTTCTTGCAACCAAAATTCACACTTTGAGAATTTGGCGTACAACTTTTCTTTTCTTAACAAAGTTAAGAGTGCATGCAAGTGCTGACAATGTTCGTCTTGACTTTTGGAATAAATAAGTATATCGTCGATGAAGACAGTTACAAATTTATCCAAGTATGGTTTACAGATTCTATTCATCATGTCCATGAATGCTGCAGGTGCATTTGTTAACCCGAAGGGCATGACTGTAAACTCGTAATGACCATACCTAGTTCTGAAAGCAGTCTTAGGTATGTCTTCTTCTTGTACCTTCAACTGATGATATCCGGAGCGTAAGTCAATCTTAGAAAAATATCTAGCTCCTTGAAGTTGATCGAAAAGATCATCAATCCTAGGTAATGGGTATCGATTCTTAATTGTAACCTTATTCAATTCTCTATAATCAATACACATTCTCATCGAACCATCATTTTCTTAACAAACAACACTGGTGCTCCCCAAGGGGATGAACTAGGTTGTATGAAACCTTTACTTGATAATTCATCTAATTGCTTTTTCAGTTCTAACATTTCTGTGGGTGCTAACCGATAAGGTGCCTTAGCTATCGGTATAGTTCCAGGAATTAGATGAATCCTAAATTCTACCTCTCTATCTGGTGGTAACCCTGGTAATTCTTCTGGGAATACATCTGGGTATTCTGAGACTACAGGAATCTCCTTAAGTTCTTTTCCCTTAGTACTAATGATTACTGAAATCATATATACTATGCCTTGCTTTCGTTCATAACTAGCAACTTTCATTACTGATATAAACTTCATGGGCTTACGTGGTTTATCTCCTGTAATTATGATTACTTCTCTAGTAGGTGCTTGAATTTCTATGGAATTCTGATCACAAAGAATTCGAGCATGGTTGGCTACTAACCAATCCATTCCTAACACAACATCAAATTCGGCTAATTTCATAGGTAATAGGTTTGCAAAGAATTTATGACCTGAGAGTTCTATATTTTCTTTTTGCAAAACTTTATCTATGCTAACAGAATTTCCGTCTGCCGTTTCGACTGTAAAAATCTGCTTAAGTTTGGTTAAGGTAAGTTAAGAGCTTGGCAGAATGAAGTATTAATAAAACTTTGGTTTGCACCAGAGTCAAATAATACTTTTGCATACACGTTGTGAACTAGGAACGTACCAGCTATCACATCTGGAATCATCTCGGCTTCCTGAGTAGTTAACTGAAAGGCTCGAACACTCTTCTTAGTAGCTCCGTCGGCTGTCTTGGCTTTGTTGTCTGCTGGTTTGATCAATTTAGGACATTTTGTTTTGAAATGTCCCGCTTCTCCACAGTTAAAGCAGGTTATGGTTTTCTTCCTGCAGTTTTCTTCACGATGTCCTACCATTTTACAAAAATTGCATGTTACACTACATCTTCCAAAATGTTTCTTTCTGCAATTCCTGCAGAATGGCGGATTTGAAGATTGCCCTGTTCCTCTTCTCTTGAAGCTGTTATTATTACCCGTACGAAATCCTTGGGTAATTTTCTGAGCTAGTTCCTTTTTCCTGTTATCATCTCTTGTGCGTACCAGTTCATCAGTTAGGGTGTTAGCTAATTCTACCGCATCGTCAATAGTACGAGGTCTCGCAGCTTTAACGATATTGCGGATTTCGCCAATCAATCCCCAGATATAGCGAGAAATGAGTACCGGTTCTGGCGAAGCCAGTGTTGGTACCACTCTAGCATATTCAAAGAATGTCGAAGTATGACCGCGACAATCTACACCCATCATTCTATGGTTTAAGAACTTATTTGCCATTTGATCTTTTTCATATTCGGGACAGAATTTTCTTTCTACAAGACTCTTAAATTCTTCCCAGTTCATGGCACAAGCTATCATCCTTCCTTTTGCTTGTAACACCGTGTTCCACTATTCTAGCGCCCCTTCTTTAAAAAGATTTGACGCGTACATGACCAGATCATCCTGAGCACATTTACTTATTGTAATCACTGCCTCGGTCTTTTCTAACCAACGCAGTGCCGCAGTCGCTCCTTCATTGCCTGCAAACTCAAAGGGTTTACAAGCAAGAAATTCTTTGTAAGTGCAACCAGGCGTTGCAGCTTTCATTTTCTTAGGGAGCGGAGCCTGCCGTGGATTATTATTGTGATTAGTATAATTACCGCCTCTATTTACGCTATTGCTGAAGTTATCTTTAGAAATGCGTTTGCTAGGAACGATTTGTTGAGGTTCGATTGGATTTCTAACAACAGCAACTATTGCTGGAATAGCATTGGCTATCCCTTGAGCAATTATATTTTCGATATCCTGCCTATTTAAAAATTGATCCTCCGGGTGTTGCTCAGATTGATTAACCTCATTAACTGGTTCATTATTAGCGTTTTCCATCTGATAATATATTTAATTTTATTAATATCAAATAAATAACAATTATACACAAATAATCATACTAATTTCACCATACACATATAGCCAAAACTATCGATTTCTCTATTTCCATTTATATTTAATAGTATGCATTAATACACACCATTATCTTACAAAGTTTTATTTTAGGTTATTTCACATGATTATATCATTATTGCTAATTTACAACCACAGTCTCATAACCCCCTTATCCTTCGTCAGCTTATATTTTAATAACGGCGCTCCCTCTCATCATACTTCCAGGAGATCTGTTCTCCTACTTCCCGGATCCTATTTCCGGCATCCATTAGCTCCTCGCCAAAGTGGCGGAGTTTCGCTAAATTTTCATTACTCATGGGTGGATTTGGTATAGGTTCTGGGTCAAACTGAGGGAGAAAGGAATAAGGACTGTTGAGCAGGTTTTGGAACTGCCAATCATTTGTCCACCACTCATCCATTCCTAGAGGTTGGGTGTGGATTATAGGTTCTGGGTTTGCTGGTTCTAAGTTTATAGGGAGTTGAGTTTCAATAGGACGAGTAAAAACATTTTCATTGACAGGCTGAATAGTATCACAGCTTGCCAATATAAAATCTAGCTCTTCCTGCAATGTCATTTCCTGGGTTTGTTTAGAGCTTTCTCCAATTTCTACCTGGGTTTGTTTAGAACCTCCTCCAATCTCCATTTCTATTTGCTTTGAATATTCATCAAACTGTAATTCCATCTGCCTAGACTCTTCCCCGACTTCAATTCCCTTCCCTTTGTCTAAAGGATTTTCTATTTTGGGAATCTTCGTAGTGGTAGGTTTTCTCCTGCACACACGCCTCCATCCCACGAATCTTCTCCTTTTCTTGGGCTTAGGTTTCTCTGGAGGTGGAGCATTAAATTCCATAGGTTCTTCTATGTCGGGTATATACCTATTGAAATCTCTGGAAACCTCTATTTTTACCGCATAGAGATTTAAATTCTGAAGGGCGTCAGACAAGTCACTCATGCTGTTATGCAAAATACACACAATTACTAAGTTAAATTTTTATAACAAAATTTCATAAATAACCTTTAAATATTATTGCATACCGTGTGACTAATTACATAAAAACACTGAAAATTTTAAAACACACTAGGGTTTACTTATTTATTTATTAAGGTTTCTGGATTATAGGTGATAAGACTGCTAAAACTTGAGTTAAAATATTTAAAGAGTTGCATTTACTGCTACAGTAGCTAGCATATACAGATCTGCCCATTTTTCATCTAACTTGTCCTCCCAAGGTGATTTACTGGTTAATTCCTGGGTTTCCTGTTTAATCTTCTTTTCTCGAAATTTCTTTATTTTCTCCTGACTTTTCTTAAAAATCAAACTTCTTTTATTTGGAGAAAGTGGTTCCTCATATTGTGCCTTTCGCACAAATATTCCTTCATCAGGAATTACAGAGTGCTTTGAGGATTTGGTTTGGGATGAACTTTCCTTCTCGTTGGATGACCTATCTAATTTAAGATAGATGTTTGACAGCTTTTGTTTACCCATACTGTACACAAATATTCAAATAAGAAAACACATAATCACAAAATGAAAAGTAGAAAAATTAAGTATTTTCTAAATACTTAATTAGCTTAAATCAGTGGCTCTGATACCACCTTATTTCTGTCACGGCCCCCGACCCGGTTTGACCCGTTTCAGGAGCCGCGGGACAGAAAATCCCGTGGTATTTATTTAACAGCGGAAGATTTTACCAGGATCTTTTAAAAACTGTAATTTCCCGATTATTTTATTTAACAACTCGGGATAAAATCCCGATAATTTACAATCATAAGATTTCACAGAGAAATCTTTTATTTTTACAAAACATGTTTCTTTATTTTATATTGAGCAACTTCCTTAAGCTTGTAGTGCTTCTCGGCACTTTTCCTGGATCACAACAGATCATCTGAAACATGTTTGAAAAAGGTTTTGTCAGCGGGAAATACTGAGTGAATCATTCATTTTACTAAAACGACTCGTTTGTTATAATTTACAGTATTAAGAGAGATTACAATGTTTCCAGATATCAAACCAACTACCCACAGTATTTGTCACTCGACCATCCATCGGTAACCTCATTGTCCAATGGAGTCTGTGACTATGGTCATATCACTCATTGGCTAACTCTTTGTCCAATAGTGACGGTTATCAAGTAATGTATACAAAACCCCACATACCGGCTGTAACTTGGTGATTACATAAACTTAATCACTGTAATTATAACCTTTGAAAATAAACATGATTTTGAAAGTAATTTGATAAAAAAGAGAATGACTCACATTGCAGATTTAATTGAGCAGAGCCTAGCCTACTGATTAGCCTTTTTAACCTAAATTTAATAACAGGCACACAATTCGGTTAGTAACTTAATACAGCATTTACGATAACTCACGAGATCAAACCCTCACATTGAATGACAAAGTGCGATACTTAAACATCCATTGTATTAACAACGAATGACAAAGCATAAACCCTAATGTGGGCAACACTTAAACATCCATTGGATAGTTTAATCGACCGGACATTGAATCGTATCAGCGATCGAGTTATTACCCTGTATTGCGGCGGCGATTAGTGATCCGTGTGTGTTTTTGGAAGTGTTTCTGCTATAACTCAGTCTACGTAACGAATTTCTTCGTCGTTTCAGTGCCAGAAATCAAGTCCCAAACTCTACTATTTATACACAAAATTGACCCAGCTTACGGACCGTAAGCCTCATCCCTTACGGTCCGTAAGGGACACGAATGGTCATAGGGTAGCCCCGTGTGTGTGTAGGCTTGCTGAGTCGACAGTTTCGTAAAAATTCAATTTTGACAACGTTTTATATGGATAATCGTAACTAGGGTTTTACCCCCCCTGAGTTTTAGGGGCCCTGATCCTGATTCTGATTGTTCTGAAAATTTTAGGGTTTGTACAGAATCACTTGGGTGTCTCAATTAGGGGTTCCTATTGGACAATTAAAATAATAATTAAGAATTTTTGATAGGAGTTGTTACATCCAGCCACCATGAGCACTTCTTTAATCGTCGAACATGCCGCCATTTCCATTGTATTCAGCCACATGGCCACATTCCACCAAATTGGTTTAACCGCTACACGTGAGACCAAAACGTGGTCTGTAGATTCCTGCATATAACCACATAAAGGGTAGGGGAAATATACCCAATGTGCACACCTCTTTTTGCCATCTTGTAACACCTCGCAAAATCATGTCCAATATAGTAATGACACGTGTCATAAACCCTGATCATGTTAAAAGTTAACTTAAGGGACTAAAGTTGTCAAACAGTGTAAAGATGTATGTGGAAGGACTAAAAGCGTCAACATGCCAAACTTGTGCCTCTGATTGACCTCACATAATGTTCGTATTAATTAATGAATAAAATGTCGGACGCAAGAAGCCGTTTGTGCTTAAAATCAAGTTTACAAAATACAGGGGTTAAAAGTGTCAACATGTTAATTCTTACCTCTGAGTGACTTTTTAACGATCCCGAGGCTTTGTAATGCTTTATTATACTCTCACGAATGTCAGATAACGATTCCATGAAGTTTCGGTGCAATTATATGATTTAATTACAATATCCAAGGAAAGAAGGGTTAAAAGTGTCAATATGACAATTCTACTCTCGAGAGACTATTTCAATAAATCTGAAACATAATAATACATGGTTTTACTCCCAAGAACATTTAAAACCTGAATATATGGGCCCCTATGCTGAAAATGTCAGATATTCGAGTTATGAAAGTACATGGACTGAAGTTGCAGCATTTGAAAAAAGTTTGATAATGGGCTGCCTTGCGTGGCGCGCCATGTTCTCCTCTCCCTGGCGCGTGGCGCGATGGAGGAGGTTTCCCAGCCAGTTACTGGCAGCTGCTAGCATGCAAACCTGAAATCTTTGTTTGATTCTCTGCAACCTGTAATCGAATTCAGCTGCATGTTGATGGTTTTTAAAAACCATTTGGACACTTGTGTGCATCATAAAACATCTGGGACACTTGGATTCACCTCAATCAATCATCATTCTCTATAAATTGGCCTTCATTCATCACTTGTTCTTGCTCACTCCAAAAACCAGAATTCATTTCTCTCAAGCTTTGTTTCTGGAGCATCCTGGTCTTAAAGGAATCTCTCTAAGTTCAAATTTTCGTGCTAAGGACCCTTGTAAGTGTTCTTGGCTCCTGTAGTTCAGTTTTTGTGAGTCTAAGGACCGAAAGTCAAAGATAACGTATTTCTGCTTTGACTTTTAGTTTAATCTTAATCGGTCCAGCCATGATTCTAAACGAAAGTGGCTATGTGTTGGTAATTAAGTAGGTGATAAACCCTCAAAAGGGCACCTCCTAATTATCACGTTATCTCAGTCAATTGTGTAACGCCTGCGTCCCTGAACTTTTAGCTATTGTTAATTTTAGTCCCCAGACTATGTGATTCTTGATGCTTTTGATACTTTGAATCTAAATTCTATGAGGCGTGATTCTTAATACTATGATTCTTGATACTTGAAACTTGACTCTTGATACTTAATACTATGAGACTTGATTCTTAACTCTAGACACTTGATTCTTAATACTTGGAAACTATGATTCTTGATACTTAATTCTTGGAAGCTAGATTCTTGATACTTGATACTTTGGTGCTTGACTATTGAGATTCATGAAACTTAAGACTGGGTTGAACGAGAGACTGGAGACTTGTCACTGGCGGAATCTATGAAACTTGGAAACTTTGTGTTAATCTAACTATGTGATACTATTACACAATAATACGCAACGCTTAATCTAACTCGCAAAACGAATCAACGACGGTGAAACGAAAAGGATGGGATTGACCGAATGGCAATCCGATCGGATGACCATCCGATCGGATAACCATCCGATCGGAGGGCCACTCGATCGAAGTGCCATCCGATCCACTGCACACCGCCTTTACCTCTCTCTCACACTATAAATAGGACCTGTCACATCATTCTTCACTGATGTGACAGCCTCCTTCGACCAGAGGCACACTCTCTCACATTTCTTCCATTTCCCGGCGATTTCGGTACGTTATACACTTGATTCTTGTACATCTTCGATCTATACACTATCCTCTACACAAATCTTCTTTGAAATCACACTTTTCACCGTGAAAACTCTAAGATTTGAGCTCTTGAGGGTGACATCATCATGGCGGTTTGTAAAAACTGTTGTGTGATGTCATTCTAGTCTAAATCTAGCTCAGATCTAAGGAATTTCATGTGTTATTACACCGAATCCTTGCTAAATCAAGGCTTTTAAGCTAACATTCATGTTTATCTTCATCTTTTCTTAAAATTTTGTACTTAAAATTGTCACACCCTGTCTTTTGCGGAAGCGTGATTATGTGTGACTTGCTTAATATCATTGCATTCAATCATAACAACAACTATATGATAAAAACATAGATGGTCATCCATTAGATAAGTTTAAAAACATCACAAACATCATTGTTAGAAACATAGACTTCAAATTCAAGTTTTACAAACCATACGAATTGTTTAGAGTTCCCAAAGACTCGACAAGAGACATTAAATAAAACCAGGTTTTGGGAGACGTGTCTCGTCCAGGATAAGACACACTGACCAAACCCTAAGACCATGGATGACATCTTTTATTCTTAAACCACACTTGGAACTTCCGAACGCCCGCCAGATCCACATCTAATTCCCTGAAATACATGTAGTTTGAAAACATCAACAAAAGTTGAGCGAGTTCATGTATTTGTTTGTGTGTATAAATGAAACCTTGAAATCATTGTATGTATGTATGTTTTGTAAATCCCGGTATGAAAGCAAAACAAGGAAACAGATCAATTAATGGTTTGCAAGGCCATTAACATGTGTGCAACGGCGTAGGAAGGCTCAAACCTAGCGGATTTTGTACCGGGCCTCCGGCTGTAAGACATAGTCACCTCATGGGCCAATCCCCGGTCCACATGGGTGTGGGCTCGCTACACCCAAATAGATCTATCACTCATGCCCCTCGGTCCTAACACGAGGATTAATGGTCTTAGGAGTGCGCCTACCCATTCACATGATCTACTGTACTTTCCATATGTCACGGCCCCCGACCCGGTTTGACCCGTTTCAAGAGCCGCGGGACAGAAATACTGCGGTATTGATTTAATTGAGTTTAACAGCGGAAACAGGATCGCTTAAAGCTAAAATTTTTCCCCGATTATTTTATTTCACAATTCGGGATAAACCCCGATAATTTACAATATTATATTTTTACTATAAAGCGTGATATTACAAAAGCATTTATTTATTTTATATTGAGCCACTATCTTAAGCTTGAAATGCTCCCCAGCACTTTTCCTGAATTACAACAGATCACCTGAAACATGTTTGAAAAAGGTTTTGTCAGCGGGAAATACTGAGTGAATCATTCTATTTACTAAAATGACACATTTGTTATAATTTACAGTATTAAGAGCGATTACAATGTTTCTGATATCAATCCAACTACCCACGGTACTTGCCACTCGACCCATTGGCCCATTCGTCCAATGGTGTCTGTGACTATGGTTATATCCCCCACTGGCTGCCCCAATGGTGACGATTATCAAGTAATGTATACAAAACCCCACATACCGGCTGTAATACGGTGATTACATAAACTTAATCCCTGTAATTATAACTTTGAAATAAATAGGGTTTTGTAAAATAATTTGATAAAAAGAGAATGACTCACAAACTGTGAGAAAAGGAGAATGACTCACATTGCTGATTAATATGGTCAGAGTCTAATCTATGATTTAGCCTTGTTAACCTAATATAAATAATGCACACAAAACTGGGTTAGTAATCAATCTAGCAATTACGATAATTTACGGGATCAAATTATCACAATGAATGTCAAAATGCAATACTTTGTCCATCGAATTAACGATGATCCATTGAATTAACAATGAACGTCAAGGTATAATACTTTATCCATCGAATGAACGATGATCCGTTGAATTAACAACGAACGATAAAGTATAATACTTTACCTATCGAATTAACGACAATCCGTCAAATGAATGACGAATGATAAAGTATAACCCTAATGTGGGCGGCATTTAAACATGCATTGGATATCTTGATCTTCGGATAAATGAATCGTAGCAGCGATTGTGCTAATACCCTGTTTTGTAGCAGAATTTCGATACCCGGGGGTATAATTTCGGAATAACAGTTCGAACTCAGTGTATTTGTGAGAATTTTGGTCGACGTAAAATGTTCAGATTTCAAGTGCCACTGCCTGCTATTTATAGGTAAAATTTTGCTAGCTTACGGACCGTAAGCTTGTCAACGTTGCGGTCCGTATGACTGCTTACGGACCGTAAGGTTGATAGTGTTGCGGTCCGTATGGAATCAAAATAGGTTATAGGGTAGCCACGACTGAAACTAGCTTAGCTGAGTTGACATACTCAAATTTTAGTTACTTGACAACGATTTAAGTGGATAATCGTCCACTAGGGTTTACCCCCCTTGAGTTTTAGGGGCCCTAATCCTGATTCTGAAAATTCTGAAAATTTTAGGGTTTGTTCAGAATCACTTGGGTCTCTCAATTAGGGTTTCCTTTTGGACTAATTATTTTAATAAGTATGACTTTTGATGAGAGTTGTTACATTCTACCCACCTTAAGAAAATCTCGTCCTCGAGATTTACTGGAATAAGTGTGGATACTTTTTCTTCATTTCTGACTCCAGTTCCCAAGTGTATTCAGCTCCTTTCTTTGAATCCCACTTTACTTTGACCAACACTAGTCGTTTGTGTTTGAGAAACTTGATCTTTCGATCCTCAATTTGAAGAGGTTTCTCAACAAATTTCAACTTTTCGTTTACCTCTATATCTCGAAGAGGTACTACCAGAGATTCATCTGATAAGCATTTCTTGAGATTGGATACATGAAATACATTATGTACTCCAGATAATTCTTCTGGTAATTGTAAACGATAAGCTACTGGTCCTATACGTTGGATCACTGGAAATGGTCCTACGTACCTTGGACTTAGCTTTCCTTTCTTTCCAAATATGACTACTCCTTTCCAAGGAGAAACTTTCAATAGTACTCGGTCACCAACTTTGAATTCTAACGGCTTGCATCTATTGTCTGCATAACTCTTCTGACGATCTCGAGCAGTCTTCAGCCTTTCCTTGATTTGAGTAATCTTATCAGTTGTTTCTTGTACTATTTCAGGTCCTGATAACTGACTTTCTCCGATTTCTGCCCAACAAACGGGAGTTCTGCACTTTCTTCCATACAGTGCCTCGAATGGAGCGGTTTCAATGCTTGAATGATAACTATTGTTATAGGAGAATTCAATTAATGGTAAGTGATCATCCCAACTTCCACCAAAGTCTATTACACATGCTCGGAGCATGTCTTCTAGAGTTTGGATCGTCCTTTCACTTTGTCCATCTGTTTGTGGATGATATGCAGTGCTTAGGTTTAGTCGAGTTCCCATAGCTTGCTGGAAACTTTTCCAGAAATGGGAAGTAAAACGACTATCTCTATCCGAAACAATGGAGAGTGGAACTCCATGTAAGGATACAACTTCATCTACATACAATTTAGCCAGTCTTTCCATACTAAAGGTTTCTTTCATAGGTAGAAAGTGAGCTGATTTGGTTAATCGATCCACAATTACCCAAATCGCATCATTACCTTTTCTGGTTTTGGGTAACTTAGTAACAAAATCCATTGTTATAAGTTCCCATTTCCATACTGGCATCTCTAACTGTTGTAGTAGTCCTGAAGGTTTCTGATGTTCTGCCTTAACTTGTGAACAAGTAAGACATTTAGAAACATAGCTGGCTATGTCTCTTTTCATTCCTATCCACCAGAAATTCTTCCTTAAATCTTGGTACATCTTATTGTTTCCTGGGTGCATAGTGTACCTAGATTTATGAGCTTCTTCTAAAATCTTAGGTCTTAAGTCTCCCTGCTTAGGTACCCAGATTCTACTTTTATGGAATCTCCAAATTCCATCTACACCTTGTTCTAATTCCTTGATTCGTCCTTTCATTCCTTCAGCATCATCCTTGATTGCTGTAGTTTGAACATTCTTTAATTGTTCCATTAAATCTATTTATAGATTTAATCTGAGAGCACGAACCCTTCGTTGTTTCTCATAATACTTACGACTTAAGGCATCTGCAACTACATTTGCCTTTCCTTCGTGATACTGAATATCACAGTCGTAGTCACTTAAGATTTCCATCCATCTCCTTTGCCTCATGTTTAATTCTTTTTGCCCAAATATGTATTTTAAACTTTTGTGGTCAGTGTAGACAGTAAATTTACTTCCGTAAAGATAATGTCTCCAAATCTTAAGGGCAAAAATTACGGCTCCTAATTCTAAATCATGAGTCGTATAATTTTCTTCGTGCTTTTTCAACTGCCTTGATGCGTACGCGATTACCTTCTTGCGTTGCATAAGCACACACCCATATCCTAATTTTGAAGCATCACAATATACTTCAAAATCTTCAGTTCCTTCTGGTAAGGCTAAGATTGGTGCATGGGTTAGTTTCTGTTTCAAAATCCTAAAGGCTTCTTCCTGTTTAGATCCCCATTCAAACTTAGTGGCTTTACAGGTTAACTTAGTTAATGGTACGGCTATCTTGGAAAAATCCTTAATAAACCGTCTATAATACCCAGCTAAACCTATAAAACTTCTAATTTCCATTGCTGTTTGTGGAACTTTCCACTTGGTAATTGCCTCTATCTTAGCAGGATCTACATGAATACCTTCATGATTCACCATGTGTCCTAAAAATTGCACTTCCTTTAGCCAAAATTCGCATTTCGAGAATTTGGCGTACAACTTTTCTTTTCTTAACAAAGTTAAGAGTGCATGAAGATGTTCACAATGCTCTGTCTGACTTTTGGAATAAATAAGTATATCGTCTATGAAAACAATTACAAATTTATCCAAATACGGTTTACAGATCCTATTCATCATGTCCATGAATGCTGCAGGTGCATTCGTTAACCCGAAGGGCATGACTGTAAACTCGTAATGACCATACCTAGTTCTGAAAGCAGTTTTAGGTATGTCTTCTTCTTGTACCTTCAATTGATGATATCCAGAGCGTAAATCTATCTTAGAAAAATATCTAGCCCCCTGAAGTTGATCAAAAAGATCATCAATCCTAGGTAATGGATATCGATTCTTAATTGTAACCTTATTCAATTCTCTATAATCGATACACATTCTCATTGAACCATCCTTTTTCTTCACAAACAACACTGGCGCTCCCCAAGGGGATGAGCTAGGTTGTATGAATCCTTTACTTAGTAATTCATCTAATTGCTTTTTCAATTCTAACATTTCTGTGGGTGCTAACCGATAAGATGCTTTGGCTATCGGTGTAGTTCCTGGAATTAAATGAATCCTAAATTCTACTTCCCTATCTGGAGGTAATCCTGGTAACTCTTCTGGAAATATATCAGAATATTCTGATACTACTGGTATTTCCTTAAGATCTTTTCCTTTAGTGCTAATGATTACTGAAATCATATACACTATTCCTTGTTTTCGTTCATAATTAGCAACTTTCATTACTGATATGAACTTCATGGGTTTCCGTGGTTTATCTCCTGTAATCCTAATCACTTCTCCGGTAGGTGATTGAATTTCTATGGAATTCTGATCACAAAGGATTCTAGCATGGTTGGCTACTAACCAATCCATTCCTAATACAACATCAAATTCAGCTAAATTCATCGGCAACAGTCTTGAAGAGAATTTATGTCCTAAAAGTTCTATGCTTCCTTCTTGCAAAACCTTATCTATTCTAACTGAATTTCCATCTGCTGTTTCAACGGTAAAAATCTGCCTAATATGGGTTAAAGGTAAACTAAGAGCTTGACAGAATGAAGTATTTATAAAACTTTGGTTTGCACCAGAGTCAAATAATACTTTTGCATAGACGTTGTGAACTAGGAACGTACCCGCTATCACATCTGGAATAAGTTCTGCTTCTTGCGTGGTCAGCTGAAATGCCCTGGCATTCTTCTTAGTAGTTCCTTCGGTTGTCTTGGTTTTGTTATCTACTGGTTTGACCAATTTAAGACATTCTGTTTTATAATGCCCCGCTTCACCACAATTAAAACAGATTACTGTTTTCTTTTTGCAGTTTTCTTCACGATGTCCTATAGATTTGCAGAAATTGCAAGTAATATCGCATCTTCCAAAATGCTTCTTTTTGCATTTCTTGCAGAATGACGGACCTGGAGATTGCCCTGTTCCTTTTCTCTTGAAGCTGTTATTATTACCCACACGAAATCCTTGGGTAATTTTCTGAGCTAGTGCCTTCTTCCTATCTTCATCTCTTGTGCGCACTAATTCATCGGTCAGAGTGTTGGCTAATTCTACCGCATCATCAATAGTGCGAGGTCTCGCAGCTTTAACAATATTGCGGATTTCGCTAATTAGTCCCCAAATATAGCGAGAAATAAGTACCGGTTCTGGCGAAGCCAGTGTTGGCACCACTCTAGCATATTCGAAGAATGTCGAGGTATAACCGCGACAGTCCACACTCATCATCCGATGATTTAGAAATTTATTCGCCATCTGTTCTTTCTCATACTCAGGACAGAATTTTCTTTCCACCAAACCCTTAAATTCTTCCCAAGTCATAGCATAAGCTATTGCTCTTCCTTTTTATTGTAACACAGTATTCCACCACTCGAGTGCTCCTTCTTTGAACAGATTGGATGAATACATGACTTGATCATTTTTACCACATTTACTTATTGCAATGACTGCTTCGGTTTTCTCTAACCAACGCAGTGATGCAGTTGCTCCTTCATTGCCTGCAAATTCAGTGGGTTTACAAGCAAGGAATTCTTTGAAAGTGCAACCAGGCGTTGCAGTTTTCATTTTCTTGGTTAATGGAGCTTGATGTGGTTCCTTATTATGGTTAACATGATTATTGCCTCCATTTACACTATTACTGAAATTATCTTCAGTAATCTGTTTGCTCGGAACAATTTGTTGCGGTTCGGGTGGATTCTTGATAGCAGCAACGAATGCTGGAATAGCATTGGCTATCCCTTGAGCAACAATGTTTTCGATATCTTGCCGAGTCATATATTGATCTCTTGAATGTTGTTCAGAATGATTAACTTCATTAATAGGTTCATTACCACTGTTTGCCATCTGATAATGTATATATATAAATTTTATTAGTAACTGACAAATAATAATTATATACAAACAAATAAATATAGTCAAAACAATCGATCTTTCGATTTTATTTATATATCTATCATAACATGCATCATTACTCACAGATATCATACAGAGTTTTATTGATTATTTACAGACTAACTTGATTAGTACTATTATACAACTACCATTTTATCATTGTTACCATCTTTCGTCACTTGTTGTTAAAAACGCATTTCTCTCTCGTCGTACTTCCAAGCAATCTGTCCACCTATCTCCCTCATTCTATTTCCCATATCAAACAACTCTTCGCCAAAGTGGCGGAGTTCGGCCATGTTTTCAGTGCTCATGGGTGGATTAGGTAATGGTTCTGGATCGAATTGTGGAAGAAAAGAGTAAGGATCGTTGACAATATTTTGAAATTGCCAATCGTTTGTCCACCATTCGTCCATTCCTATGGGTTGGGAATGAACTATTGGATCAGGAATTGCTGCTGGTTCCCAATTCATAGGGAATTGGTTTTCAATAGGGTAGGTAAAAAGATTTGTCTGGACAGGCTGAATCGTCTCACAGTTTTCTAACAGAAAATCTATCTCCTCCTGAAAAGTTCTTTCCTGGGTTGGATTGGAACTCTCCCCGATTTCTCTCTGAGCTGGTATAGACCCTTGCCCAACTTCCATTATTACTTCTTTAGTAATTTCATCCATTTGTATTTCTACCTCCTTATCCTTCTTTTTGTCTCCAGTTTCCATTTCTTGTGGTTTGGAATTCTCTCCGGTTATGACTTCTTTTCCCTTTTTCAAAGGATTATTTATTTTGGGTAGTTTCTTAACTGGCTTCTTCTTACGGATTTTCCTCCATCCTACATAAGTTCTTTTCTTCTGTTTTGGCTTGCTCAGGGGTGGAACCTTGAATTCTACTGGTTGTTCAATATCGGGATAGTAGCTAGTATATTCTTTGGAAGCTTCGACAGTTACGGGATAAAGATTAAGATTCTGGAAATCTTCGGTTATCTCACTCATGCTGATGTAACATATATGCAAAATGCATAAAATACTAAGTTAAAATTTACAAATAACTTTGTAATTTATTACACACAATGTACTAGTTGTTTACAAAGATACTGATAAACATACTTAGTTTTTCAAAATTTATTTATCACACAAGGTTTCTAGATTTGTGAGAGTAGGGTGCTAATCTTTAAAGATTTATATTTTCTGCTACGGTAGCTAGCATATATAAATTAGCCCATTTCTCATCTAGTTTATCTTCCCAAGGTGATTTATCAATTAATTCCTGAGTTTCCCGTTTAATCCTCTTTTCTCGGATTTTCTCTTTACTTTTCTTAATAATCATTTCCCTCCTTTGAGGAGAAAGTGATTCCTCGTCTTGTGCCTTTCGCACGAATATTCCTTCTTCAGGAATTTCAGACTGACTTGAGGATTTGGTTCGGGATGAACTTCCTTTTTCATTAGATGATTTCTCTAATTTAAGATAGATGCTTGACAGCTTTTTCTTACCCATACTGTAACTAACAAATAATCAAATAATCAGTTAATAATACAAATAATCACATAACAGTAATCAGGAAAAATTAAGTATTTCTACATACTTAATTAGCTTAACCCAGTGGCTGTAATCAGGAAAAATTGAGTATTTCTAAATACTTAATTAGCTTAACCCAGTGGCTGTAATCAGGAAAAATTGAGTATTTCTAAATACTTAATCAGCTTAACCCAGTGGCTCTGATACCACCTTTTTCTGTCACGGCCCCCGACCCGGTTTGACCCGTTTCAAGAGCCGCGGGACAGAAATACTGCGGTATTGATTTAATTGAGTTTAACAGCGGAAACAGGATCGCTTAAAGCTAAAATTTTTCCCCGATTATTTTATTTCACAATTCGGGATAAACCCCGATAATTTACAATATTATATTTTTACTATAAAGCGTGATATTACAAAAGCATTTATTTATTTTATATTGAGCCACTATCTTAAGCTTGAAATGCTCCCCAGCACTTTTCCTGAATTACAACAGATCACCTGAAACATGTTTGAAAAAGGTTTTGTCAGCGGGAAATACTGAGTGAATCATTCTATTTACTAAAATGACACATTTGTTATAATTTACAGTATTAAGAGCGATTACAATGTTTCTGATATCAATCCAACTACCCACGGTACTTGCCACTCGACCCATTGGCCCATTCGTCCAATGGTGTCTGTGACTATGGTCATATCCCCCACTGGCTGCCCCAATGGTGACGATTATCAAGTAATGTATACAAAACCCCACATACCGGCTGTAATACGGTGATTACATAAACTTAATCCCTGTAATTATAACTTTGAAATAAATAGGGTTTTGTAAAATAATTTGATAAAAAGAGAATGACTCACAAACTGTGAGAAAAGGAGAATGACTCACATTGCTGATTAATATGGTCAGAGTCTAATCTATGATTTAGCCTTGTTAACCTAATATAAATAATGCACACAAAACTGGGTTAGTAATCAATCTAGCAATTACGATAATTTACGGGATCAAATTATCACAATGAATGTCAAAATGCAATACTTTGTCCATCGAATTAACGATGATCCATTGAATTAACAATGAACGTCAAGGTATAATACTTTATCCATCGAATGAACGATGATCCGTTGAATTAACAACGAACGATAAAGTATAATACTTTACCTATCGAATTAACGACAATCCGTCAAATGAATGACGAATGATAAAGTATAACCCTAATGTGGGCGGCATTTAAACATGCATTGGATATCTTGATCTTCGGATAAATGAATCGTAGCAGCGATTGTGCTAATACCCTGTTTTGTAGCAGAATTTCGATACCCGGGGGTATAATTTCGGAATAACAGTTCGAACTCAGTGTATTTGTGAGAATTTTGGTCGACGTAAAATGTTCAGATTTCAAGTGCCACTGCCTGCTATTTATAGGTAAAATTTTGCTAGCTTACGGACCGTAAGCTTGTCAACGTTGCGGTCCGTATGACTGCTTACGGACCGTAAGGTTGATAGTGTTGCGGTCCGTATGGAATCAAAATAGGTTATAGGGTAGCCACGACTGAAACTAGCTTAGCTGAGTTGACATACTCAAATTTTAGTTACTTGACAACGATTTAAGTGGATAATCGTCCACTAGGGTTTACCCCCCTTGAGTTTTAGGGGCCCTAATCCTGATTCTGAAAATTCTGAAAATTTTAGGGTTTGTTCAGAATCACTTGGGTCTCTCAATTAGGGTTTCCTTTTGGACTAATTATTTTAATAAGTATGACTTTTGATGAGAGTTGTTACACCATAGCTAACCATACCAATTGTAATTGTTTGTAATCATTTGTAACATGTACTTCACCCTCGAAGTTATAAAACAAAACAGTTTGAAGAAAAGGGAGACATGAACTCACAGTCTTGCGTCTTCAATCACCGTAACTCAAGCTTCTTCGGATAAACACGACTACCTACAACGTACTACGATCTATTAGATGAGCGGGTCGTGCCTTGACTTAGTATTAATGTCTTTGAGTTACGTTTCTTCGTGTCTTCGATATTATTCCAAGTTATATAATTATTTGTTAAAATAATAAATATTTTAACTTAAATTATATTTATTAAATTTTGGAATAATTATTAAAACATTATATTTTAACTTAATACTTCCCAAGTATTTATACTTGTATATCCTTCCCAATGATGGGTGTATTTGTATTCGTATTATTATACTTGTATATTTTTGCCATGTATTGGGGTCGTATTCCGGTGTGTACTTATACGTATGAGAATACGTATTTTTTATTGTATTCATTAAGTATTATTATACTTAATTTCGTATTAATTTTTCCGGAATATTATCTTTAATAAAAGTCCATATATATTTCCAAAATATATATATTTTAAGAAATACTCACTTAGAGAAATTATTTATAATTTTTTCTTTGGCAAAATAATTGTATTTTTATGTTAACTTCAAAAATAATATATTTTCAAGTCCAACTTAGAAAATATATATATGCTTATTTTTCTCCAAAAATAATATATCTCATATTTATTTAAGAAAATATATATTTCTTCCAAAGATAATATATCTTCTAATAATTCTAAGAAAATATATATATTTTTATTTACCAATAATAATATATTTTCTTGTTGTAAAAATATGATATATTCTTGTAGTAATTGTAAAAATCATATTTTCGTTTCCCTGGTGTCCAAAATATTATTTACCAAAATATACTTTGTGAATCAATTTTTCGGAATATTTTGTAAGTCTTATTTCATAGTTCGGTTTCACCAATATTTGGTGTATAACTTGTATATCTATTCCTTGGAATTTTGGTAATATTTTGGATTGTAATTCTTGGTATTTTGATGTGTTATATTATTTCATGTCCTAAAATAATATAACTAATACACAAAATATACAAATAATCACACACATGGTGTCATCTAAATATATATTTCCTAAATACATATTTAGTCACTTTTATTTATAAAAACCAACCTCCAATATTTATATTTTTGTAACAAAAATTATGGAAAAGTTTATGTGAGAAATTCATGGTTTTATATACACTTGTAAATATGTGTTTGGAAATATTTTTCTAAGTGTTTAATTTCTAGAAATTTTTTTGCCATAGTTTCCCCTAAAAATGGAGGTTTCCATGCTTTCAAGCATATCATTTTCTTTTGTAAAAATCAACACAATCAATCCACAATCAATAATAAACAACCTTTACTTACCAATTTTGCCAAAAACAAGTATAATCTACTACTTCATGAACTTGAATATTTGTAAAAATTTGTAGGAACTTACTAGTGTTCTTAGTAAGCCTTGTTACCTTCTAAAGTGTGATTAATTCTTTAAAAACATCATTTTTAAAGAATATACATCTTTACAACTTCAAATCAATTTTTTTCAAGAATGTTTCTTCTTAAACTTTTCTTGTTACATAAGTGTTTCTACATTTATTTAACCTTTAAAAATGGGGTTTATTTATGTAAGAACCATCATTAAATAAAACTTGTATTTTTAACTTGGTTTCTTGAGAAATCATACTTGGAATATTTAGATTTACATGACTTTAACTTACTTTGATTATTACTTAACAAGAAACAACTTTATTCTTTCAAGTTCATGATCTTTGTGTGGATGATCCATTAATCTCTAACATGTTCATCCTCTCATCTTGCTAGATTATGTTTTTAATCATGATCTAGCAAGATCATATGATGATCAACATCATTTTCTCAAACAATCAACAATCATCAAGCATAACAACTCATATTCATCAAGATTTCTTCATACTTTAAGCTTATGTTCAAGTTTACTTCTTATGATTCTTAGTGTTCTTCAAGATCATGATTATGATTCTTCTTTTAACCACTTAAAATAGAAGTAAAATAGCAAGATCAAGGTTCTTACCACTAGCACAAGGCTAGGGATGATCAAGAGAAGTTATGAGATGGATAAAAGCAAATGAAAGAGGTCTTTGATCTTCCGAAAGCTCCTAGCTTCCTTATGTACCTTCTATCACACTTGTATGAGCTTGGATTGTATGAGAATGGATGAATGATGGTGAGTGTGTGTGTGTTGAGTTACGGCCGAGAGCACCAAGGGGAGAAGGGGAGAAGTTTGTGTGTGTTTAGTGTGTGTAGTTATGAGCTCATGATCTTAAAGTGTATTCTTATAATCCAAGTTCTCATGTTTTCCATTGTATAAAGTGTCACTAAAGAAGCAACAAGATCTAATATTAAATTGGAAGAAAATCAAGAAGGTGGGGCCCTTGTTGGCCGTCCATAGGTGGGGGGGGGGGTAGTAGGCTTAGGTTAAAACCAAGTTAGTTAATAAGGTTAAAATCCAAGTATTTAGTTAGATACTTAGTTACTTGATATTTTATAGGGTGTTATGATGTTCGGGGACCATAACTAGCTTGGTAATGTTAAAACAGTGCTTCTAGTGAAAATTTGATGTTTCGGGTAGTGTCCGGTTGTTTGGTTGGTTACCGGTTCGTTAAGGTGCTAAACTATGCAGTTTAGTGTGCTTTATGTACCTTTTTGTGACACTTTTGATTCCCGACACTCAGGAAAGCATTCAGGACCATTTAACCATATTTCTGCATAATATTAGTGTGTTTAAATGCTGAAAATTGCTGAAATTGCTGAATTCTGCAGTTTATGTGAGTTTTAGGCACTTTCCGGCACTTAAACTATCACTAGAAAGGCAGTTTTGTGATACTTACTTTCCTACACACTATACTAGTGTAAGACTTGGTTTCTGGTTCATTCTGTGTCTCAACACACTGTCTGTCTATGCACTGAATTCCGTCAGCATATTCATTATTTATCTGATAACTGTGCTAACTGTGTTTCGTGCATCCTTTGAGTCATATAAGCTCTCATGCAATAATGACATGTCATTTAAAATATGTGATGCACTTGCAGATATAAAGTAGTAATTAGAAAGCAGTTCAAGTCATTAATTGTAATTCAGCACAGTCATTAAGCACTAATCAGGGTTTAATAGTTGTACAGATACCTGGAATTTTGACAGTTGTCACATTCTCCCCCTGTTAAGAAAATTTCGTCCCGAAATTTTTTTTAAGCTCTACTACTAGCTGCAGGGGTGTTAGGGAATAAATGCGGGTATTTTGCTTTCATGCGGTCTTCACGCTCCCAAGTGAACCCTGGGTCGTGACGCGCGTTCCATCGAACCTTGACGAGTTTAACACTACTCCTCTGAGTCTTGTTAACTTTCCAGTTAGTAACCTCAACAGGTTCTTCGGTAAAGTGGAGTGTGTCGTCAATGTGAACTTCGTCAGCAGGAATAACCACTGTTTCTTGTGTTAGACTTTTCTTCAGGTTAGGTACATGAAATGTATCATGAACACCATTTAGTTCTGCTGGTAGCTCCAACTTGTATGCTACAGGGCCAATCCTTTCCAGGATTTTGAATGGTCTGATAAATCGTGGGTTTAACTTTCCACGCTTCCCAAAGTGTGCCACACCTTTCCAAGGTGAAACTTTCAATAGAACCATACCGCCCACTTCAAATTCCAAATGTTTCATTCTTTGGTCTGCATAACTCTTTTGGCGATCACGAGCCGCCTTGATGCGCTCTCGGATCTGCATGATCTTATCTGTCGTCTCTTGGACCAATTCGGGACCAACCAGTTGTCTATCACCTGCGTCTGCCCAGCATAACGGTGATCGACACTTACGTCCGTAAAGGGCTTCGAACGGTGCAGCTTGAATGCTTGTATGGTAGCTGTTGTTATAGGAGAACTCAACCAAAGGTAGGTGAGTGTCCCAACTGCCACCCAAGTCCATTACGCAAGCTCGTAACATATCTTCAAGTGTCTGAATCGTTCTCTCACTTTGATTGTCCATCTGTGGATGAAATGCAGTGCTCAGATTCAACTGTGAACCAAACGCTTCTTAGAAAGATTGCCAAATCCTTGACACAAATCTCCCGTCTCTATCAGATATAATCGAGATAGGCACTCCATGACGTGCAACTATCTCCCTTAGGTACAGCTCAGCTAGCTTACCAGTGTTATCCTTCTCTCTGATTGGCAAAAAGTGCGCAGATTTTGTCAGACGGTCTACGATTACCCAAATCATATCATAACCTCTGGGTGTCTTTGGCAACTTTGTTACGAAATCCATTGAGATCTGCTCCCACTTCCACATGGGTATCTCAGGTTGCTGTAGGAGACCTGAAGGCTTCTGATACTCTGCCTTTACTTTGGCACAAGTCAAGCATTTTCCAACATAGGTAGCCACATCACCCTTAAGTCTTGGCCACCAGTAGTAATCCTTCAAATCTTGGTACATCTTGTCCAATCCTGGATGGATTGAGTACCTTAATTAATAGCTTCATCGAGAATCACATCTCTAAGACCACCAAAGAGGGGAACCTAAATTCTTCCCCATGAAACACAAGGTTCCTTCCTCATTGGGCACCAACTGGTTCCCCATTCCACGGAGACATTCATCCTTCACGTTTTCCTTCTTGAGAGCTTCTCTTTGTGCAACACGAATGCACAACGAGAGGTCTGTTTGAATGATCATCTCTAAAGCCCTAACCCTTATGGGCTTAATCCTCTCTTTTCGACTCAAGGCGTCTGCCACCACATTCGCTTTTCCTGGGTGATATCTGATTTCGCAATCATAATCATTTAACAACTCAACCCATCGTCACTGTCTCATGTTAAGCTCTTTCTGGTCGAATATGTGCTGTAGGCTCTTGTGATCTGTAAAGATCGTACATCGGGTGCCATACAAATAATGTCGCCAGATCTTCAAAGCAAGCACCACTACGCCTAATTCCAAATCATGTGTGGTGTAATTTTTCTCATGAACTTTTAATTGGCGCGAAGCATAAGCGATAACCTTCTGTCGCTACATTAGCACACATCCCAATCCCTGACGCGAGGCGTCACAGTATACCACGAAGTCATCGGCGCCTTCGGGTAGGGATAAAATAGGTGCATCGCAAAGCTTATTCTTGAGCAACTGAAAAGCTTCTTCTTGTTTATCTCCCCACTCATACTTCTTGTCCTTTTGAGTAAGAGAGGTCAGCGGTTGAGCGATTTGAGAAAAATCCTCAATGAATCAGCGATAGTACCCTGCTAAACCCAAAAACTGACGGATCTCGGTTGGCATCTTTGGAGTTTCCCAATTCTTAATCGCCTCGATCTTGGTGGGATCTACATGGATTCCATCTTCATTCACTACACGACCAAGGAATTGTACCTCATGCAACCAGAACTCGCACTTCGAGAACTTAGCGTACAGTTTCTCCTTCTTGAGTAGCTCTAAAATGGCTCTATGGTGTTGCTCATGCTCTTCCTTTGTCTGTGAATAGATCAAAATATCATCGATAAATACAATCGTGAATTTATCGAGATATGGCTTGCAAACTCGGTTCATCAGATCCATAAATACTGCCGGCGCGTTTGTCAAACCAAACGGCATTACTAGAAACTCGTAATGTCCATAACGAGTTCTAAAGGCAGTCTTTGGTATACTCTCTTCTTGAATCCTCAGTTGGTGATAACCTGATCGAAGATCGATCTTGGAGTAGTAACTTGAACCTTGAAGTTGATCGAATAAATCATCAATCCTCGGCAAGGGATACCGATTCTTGATGGTCAACTTGTTTAGCTCTCGGTAGTCAATGCACATACGAAAACTATCGTCCTTCTTCTTGACAAATAGTACTGGAGCTCCCCAAGGCGAGAAGCTTGGTCTAATGAATCCCTTATCTAGTAATTCTTGAAGCTGCGTCGACAACTCTTGCATCTCGGAAGGCGCAAGTCGATAAGGTGCCTTTGCTACAGGCACGACGCCTGGAACTAAATCAATATGGAATTTGACTTGTCGTTGAGGCAGCAATCCTGGCAAGTCTTCGGGGAAGACTTCGGGATATTCCCTTACCACAGGGATATCTTCCAGCTTCGGCTCTTCGGCTTCTTTATCAATGATGTGAGCCAAAAAGGCAACACATTCTTTCTGTAAAAACTTTCGGGCCTTCAAACAACTGATAATCCTTATAGGCGTATCATGCTTTTCTCCGTGCACTACAATCGTCTCTCCATTCATCATCGGGATTCGGATGATCTTCTCATGACATACGATCTCAGCTCAGTTACTTGATAACCAATCCATTCCAACTACAACGTCAAAACTTCCCAACTCGACTGGCAGAAGATCGAGCGTAAACTCATGCTCTCCCAACTCTATTACACAACCTCTAATCACTTCGTTTGCTTCTACTAGCTTTCCATTAGCTAGTTCTATCGAATACGGAATATCTAACTTACTGTCAACTAACCCAAGTATATTTTTAAATTCTAGGGATACGAAGCTATTGTCGGCACCAGTATCAAATAGTACAGATGCAAAGTGTTGGTTGATAGGGAACGTACCCGTGACTACGTTCGGATCCTGGCGAGCTTCCCTAGCTCCAATGTTGAAAACTCTTTCTTGGGCTTGATTGTTCTTTGGGCAATCTCGCTTGAAATGCCCAACATCTCCACAACTAAAACAACCTTGTTTGTTTCCAGTACCACCCTGGTTGTTGTTTGCTCCACGGTTTCCGCTACCAGCTTGATTTCCAGAACCACCACGATTTCCATTACCTCCCTGATTATTGTTTCCTCCTTGGTTCCTATTCCTATAACCGTTTCCACCACGGCTTCCACTGCCATTACCATTTCCGTTTCCTCTTTGACCATTATTCCCACGACCGTCTCCATACCAGCATGTCTCCTTGGCATGGCCAACTTTTCCGCACATTTCACACTTTCCAGCTCTGCATCGTCCAGTGTGATGAAACTGACACACATCACATTTGGGCAGGGTGCCCATATATCCTTTTCCTCTAATCTCAGCACCGGTGGCAGCACCAGTCTTAACCTCGGCTGGTGGATTCGCATCTCTCTTGTCACACCCTGATATTTCCACGTATGACCGGTGGGCCCGGTGGGGAGTATCGTGACGTAGTTGATATCATCATAGTCAAACAACACAATATATAAATGCACAGCGGAAGCAAAAGATAAATATATTACAATCCGAATATAAAGTAATATCAAGTATTACAACGGAAGGTAAAGGATCCACAGGCGGATCTTAAAACATAAACATTGTTCAACAGACTTTAGACGCCTAGAACTTGAAGATTCCTTATTAACGCCCTGAGCTTCCAGCCAATTACGTACTTGTACCTGCCACTTAGACTTTGGAAAATACGTCAGTTTTCACTGGTAAATACACTCAACCGACTCATTTGAAAAGAGTTTAAGAAAATTGATTTAGATGCACCAGGCACAAAATAATTTGACACTTTGATTAAAATGCACAAGGCAAAATTAATCTTTTATAACTTGGGACAATTATATTTATAATCTTGTATACAGATTTACATGTTCGTTGTACGTTCAGGGCCCGATGTAGAAACCGAGTCAAAGTTAACAGACACACCACAGTATAGGCCCACAAAAGAGTGGGATACCGTTTCCCTTATGCACTGTCAGGTGTATGCCTACATCTCGTGCATAAGTCGTGGCCATTTTATAATACAATGATGTCAAGGATATCCGGGACATGGTCATTAACCCCTAAAGGCTTTTATTTCAAACAATACAGATTAAAGCGGGTTACCTCAATAATTTAATCACAATCCGACTAAACATTCAATACCCGACCAAGCGGTATTATTATACCGTATCCCATGCCCGTATAGGGAAAATAAGTTAAGAGTATTTACCTGAGCTAGCTCCTGTATTAAATAGCAAGAATTATAATAACTCAGCCGTATTGTAACACCCCAAAAATGGGTCTGGTAATTTAAAACCGGTTAATATAAAGGAACGGGTAAAAATACCGTTAGGGGTAAAAGTGAACCCGTAAATGAATATTAACTAGGAATAATTAACCTAGTTGAATATTAGTATCGTTGGTATTAAACGAAGGGTTGTAGCCTTATTTAATTAAAACGAAACATGAGGGACCAAAGTGAACAACTTGAAAGTTGTTTTATTAAAAGTAAACAACACACACACATAGACACACATCGTGTGTGTGTGTGTTCATCAACGAGCAGGAGGCTCCCAAGGAGCCTCAAACCCTAATTCCATCATTATGCTCAAATTGAAAGGCAAGATGACGCTTAAAATCATAACCGAGCATGGATAAATGATCACCATCACAAGGGGATCATAAGGTATGTCTTAAATCTAAGATTTGTGATCATGGGTGAAGTGGGTTATGTTCTAATCCGTGAGTTAATATGAAATTAACCATGTACAAGGGTTAGAATCCTCGTATAGAACATGGGTTACGTATGGTTTGTGTTAATTTGATGATTAGAGGTAAAACCCGTTAGTTATGGTGAAGATGATAACTAGAATCACCCCCTATGTCTAAGTCTTGTGGAAAGATTGATGTATTATCTGGGTATGATGAATTCTTGTTAGATGAATTAGGAGAAATATGATGATGCTATGTTTGATGTTTATGTGTTAATGATACTTGTTGATTAGTAAGAAGATTTGATGAAATATGAATGAACTAGGAAGATTATGCATAAACTAGTTGTACATGGTGCCTAGGAAGTAGTACGCACACCACGTGTTTGATGAAATGTCTAAATGACAATAATAGGTGAAGGTTGTGTTATGATGATGTTGAGTATGCTATATGCTTGTTTGAATCGGCTAATGAAATACATATGTGAGATATGAACTTGGTATGATCGTTCATACGAATAATCATGTATGCTAATAAGGATGTAAATGTAATGACATGAAAGTATAGGAATCATGTCAAGATGGATGGGAGCGTGAAGGCTAACGGGACAAGAAGACTCAAGTAAGCAAATGCAAATATGGACGCGTAAGGTAAGTAAACCCCGGACTTACACTTTAGATGTAAAATGTATTGTAGTATGATGATTATTGTGATTCATGTGAGAAAGTAATAAACAATGGGTGTAATAAGGTAAATTTATGAAAAAGGAGACGAAAGTGGGTAGGAAAGTAATTTCTATTAAGTATGGGTAAGGAAGGGAATATACACGTTAGTATTATGCATAAAGATGAAATAAGTAATTATACATGTGGGTAAGATGTAAGTTGTAAATGAAGGGGGTATGATTGGTAAGGTATTTATACATGAAACGGAAATTAGTTAAATTACACATATGAGATAAGTCTAATGATGCTAATTGTTTTCTGTTAAGAATGGAATGGAAGTGCAGGTATACTAATAATGGAGAATGAAGGTTAAGTATGGAAGTCAGACGAGAGTGTCCGAATGGATGGATGAATGGATTTATATGAATGAGATTAAGAGACGTTAATGCTTGATTATGCACGTTTTAAAGTATATGTATTATGTCACCGGTTGCTAATGAAGTAATTGGTTGTGGTGATTGCAGATTGTACAGATTCTTGGATGTTTCATTTGGAAGTGTACGCGGTTGAAGATCGAGTCAAGACATGGATTGTACGTGGGTGTTTATGTGTTCACTTAACTTGATATAAGTTTTGTCAGTTTTTGCTTAATTTACAAATGGGATTAATGTATTTAAGTGAAAGAAAGAATATCATTAAAGAACTTTTAGATATGTATTTTCCGCTGCGTCAAAATTTGGTTAAAACGTGTTAGGGCGTTATACGTATTCACTTAAGTAAGCGTAGGTACAATTTACCGGAAGGCTCTAGTCTGGAATGATGGTATAAATAACCAATTAGAATACTAACGGGTCTTTAATTAAGCCTAAACTTAGACCGGTTAGTTTTAAGGAAATATACGGTTCAAACGCATGATTAAGCGAAGACCGGAACAGAATGTAGTTTCGTCCCGACAAGCTTGAATGCTTGTCTAATATGGGTAACTTGGTCACATTCTGGATTTTGAGACCAAAAAGATATGGTTTGACCCGTTTCGGCTAATATATGCAAACTAGTCACATAAGCCGATCCGAACGCGACAAGTGCGTAACGAGTAACCAAAAGAGTCGTATACAGGTTTCCTAAGTTAATGTGCCTTAAATATGTTGTGATATCAGTAGGATACCTTCCATTATGCCCAAAACGAGTTTAATCTCAAAATAAGCCCCGTAGGGGTATTTTGGTCATTTTAAATGTTATAAAATAGATTAAATGAAATTCTGAGATTCGGGTCCGAATACATCAGTAAAATAACTTATTTTATTAGGTCTTATCAGTTGGTAATAGGTCTTATATGACAAAGTGGTTTTAAACCCAAACTATGCGTTTAATACGCTTTAAAAACCATTTTAAGCGATTTCCGGGTTATACAGGAAATCTGAGTTTTCTGATCAGGTTATAAAGTTCAAAATACTTTATTAATTATATAAAATCAGTAGCAATTGGATTGGTGTCAAAATATTATGTAAAACTCATTTTATGACCAAAAAGGGTATAATCGGTATTTACCAAATCAATGCCATAACCTTAGGTTATGAACAGGTTAAAAATAATTAAAAATCTTTAAAAATCTCAAAATATTATATTACATCAGTGGGTAAAAGGTTTGGTGATAAAAATTGGGTTTAGATAGGCTTTATGCTAATTGCGCCATTTAATTACTAAAAGGCGCCATAATTACGCTAATGATCATAACTCCTAATCTAGACCTCCAATTGATGTGAAATTTTAGGGACATGTTTATAAATCAACAGCAAATGATATTGTCCTTTCACATTTCTAAAATTCTCATTTTATGGTCAAAAGGGCATTATGGTCAACTTTAAGCATTTAACGGAAACGTGCATATGAATCGGACAATCAACGAACCAACTACAGAGGGTTATACTAACATGTAGCCTGGTCCTAAAGAAGCTCTAAAGCATTTCCAAACTCTACTAAAACGGGTCAGAACTGAAGTCAAAGTAAAAGTCAATGTTTTGCGACTTTCGGTTCCGAACCGGGTCTAAACAGAAAATTGTCGGGTCGAACATGCTTAGACATGTTCTTACATTAATTACTAAGTTATAAGAGTAATAAAACAGGTTGCAAAGCTTCTACATTGTTAATGATGTTTTAAATCGCAAATTAGGATCCTGTTGACTTTTTATAAACAACTTTGACCCGACATTTGATCTAGTTAGAGTGGGAATCAGAGGGTGCCCTTTTAAGGGTTTATTGCCCACATAATTACCAACTTATAACTACTTTCAATTCGACTAATCACTGGACCATAATGATTAATCGCTAAGTCAACCGTTAATTACGACGGTTTGACGTTTAAGCTAAAACTAAGTAAAAACTCAACTAAGAAAGGTTAAGCATACTTACCAAAGCCTAATGCACTATTAGGAAGGTTTAGGGTCTGCTCTTAAGCTCCAGGAAGCTCCAGAATTTGCAGAAGGAAAGGTGTGATCAATGGTTGCAACATTGTGGCCTTTTATAGTGATTTTGATCTCATTAGATCATGACACACAAGGCTAGCAATGTTCCCAGATCATTTACATGTGTCCCTAAGGCCTAGGATCTGTTAGGGGTCGCCCATGGATGAGAAAATATCTAATTATGTCGGTTACAAGCTCTCAACAGCCAACAGACCGATTTTCTGCATCTGGGGACCCCTTACGGACCGTAAGGGTCGACCTTTACGGTCCGTAAGCCTGTCATCAGGGCAATACAATTCTTTTCAGTTTGCATCCTTGGCTCTTGGTCCTTCGAAAGGTCAATCCACCTTTATTCTTACATTTTGAGCCCCTCTAATTGACTTATAAGGGCTTCAAGTCTTATACCCACTTTGTTAAGTCCTTGGTTAACTTGGTTATCACCCGAAAAGTCATAATTTTCAACCTTGACGCTTTAACCCCTCTTATACGAATTTGATCATAACTTTCTCATACGATAACGAAACTTGGTGAAATTTTTATCATGTATTCTAGTGAGCATAATTAATCGTTACAAAGCTTTGGGTTTGCTAAAAGGTCACTCAGAGGTATACTTTAAACATGTTGACACATTTAACCCCTGTGGTTTGTAATCTCTCACTTTCTTTCATATTTAGCTTCGTATGATCCATGATTTATTCGTTTGAAGGTATAAACATTATGTAGGGTTATTGTAAAGTATAATTGTCCATTGTTGACAATTTGAACCCTTATATTCACATACTTTTTCATGTTTGTCAACTTTAGTCCCTCTAGAGTATTCTTTCACACGTTCAAGCTTATGACACGTGTCAATACATTATAGGACGTGAATTTTCGAGGTGTTACATCCTCACCCCCTTAAAAGAAATCTCGACCTCGAGATTTGTTAAAGGAAAGGAAGTAATTTCTATCTTATATTGGGCTTAATCTTCCTCAGTACCTTTGAGCCTCTAAGGCACTCCAATTGACCTTTATAATAGGTACATGTATCTTTTTGGAGCTTCTAATCCTGTCGATCCTTAATCGACACAGGTTGCTCATCATAACATAAATCTGTATATCATTATGTGATAGTGCTTCTTGACTTATTGGCGAAACACATCCTTCAGTCACTAGTGTGCAATGTATTGCGAGCTCTGCCAAGCTCCTTAAATAGGTTTTAGCTTATAAGCTATTTGATCTTGATACATTCGATTTCCTTCGAATGATTCCATATATTCAGAACTTAACTAGCCTGATAATTTAACAAATTGGGTACACCCTTCCTGGGTGATTTCTTTTGTTGAACTTTATTCTTTAACAAGAACTTAGGAGGGTTGCTACTTTCATTAATTCTTGATTTTTTTGCCGAATACTGGCAACTTACAGATGATTTGGGATTTGTATGATCTTATTCGTTGTTTCCAATGCAACCTTCAGATCCTGATAAGTGGACTTACCAATCTATTGTCCCAAAAATAGATGTTTAACATTCCATTTATACAAGGTCCCCAAAGGAGCAGCCTTAATACTTATATAACAACTATTATTGAAAAACTTATCTTAAGGTGAGATGGTTATTCTAACCACTGCTTAACTAATTTTAGGGAATAGCTAATCTTTGTCGTTAGTCGAACAATTTGACGATCCTGAGCAACTGATGGCGATTCTTAATAGTTTCTTAATTAGGGTTGCGGTAAACAATGCATAAGCAAAATGAACCGTCTTTCATAATTTACTATGCCGAATTCTCAGGATATTGAGTTAGGCTTTATGGATCTATATCTTAAAACTTACTTAACCAGGGTTTTCGATTCTTCCAATAATGGTACTAGCTGTCTTGGAGATTTCATAATAATGCAGCCCTAAATGGGATATAAGTCTTAACACTACTTGCCTCTTGGGAGGTAAACAGGGTAGTCTTAGGAGAAAATAATCAAGATACAAGGAGGTTACAGAGATTTTCCAAATCTCAGGCTCCAGTTCATCCATCCTCGCTTGTGCCAAATGAGTGACACTTTTATGTTATGAGTCCACAGGTTCCTTTACCAGAAAACATTTATTTGGAAAAATTCTATTTTCTAGATATCTTCTTTGAATGCCATTAGCTGACTTTAGTACCATATGATCATTGGGATATCTTTGTGGTTCCATGCCTTAAACCTCCTTACTGATCAGACATGGAAGCAATCTATGGAACATATTAAGATACACCAATCCTCATATGGCGCTTTTGTCATACCATTTGGTATTCGTAATCAATAGGGATCAAAGAGATATCAATTACATATGAATGCATTTATCTGGAGAGAGGGTACTTTAGAATTTTATGTTTGAAGATTTCTGACAGGAACAGAAGAAATGGTTTCTATGATTTGCTATCTATAAGCTTTACCTTACACTTAATATCTAGGATTCTTATGATAGATTTTTAAAAGTCTAATATACTTACAATTTATGAAGGATTTATTGGTATCTGTATTAAAACATAATTCTTAGCATTTATACTTAAAGAACGTACCCAACGTTATTATTGATATGGACTACTCCTGACACTCTTTAGGAGAGTTTAAGCGCTATCATTCTTAGGCTTTCTATCCTTAGCCGTATTTCCTTTGACAGATTTGGGGCACGTAACATTCAGCTCCTTGAACTTTTCACGGCCTTCTTCACAGCTTTTCCAACAACTGCTTCTATCATAGTTTGAAGAACATCTTTGGAAATTCTAAGGTTTACAATTGTAGCATCATTAGCATGCGTCGCATCATCAATGGCACGATTGACTGTTGTCTTATCCAAGTTTGTCATACTCAATATTTGGTTCTTATTACCAAATGAATCATTTACTTAGTTTCAATTTAACAATTGCTATTCATCACCCTGATGGCCTTAACATGTACTAACCATGGTTTCATTAAACTATCCAGGCCAATAGGGCACTAACATTCTTAATGAACGTGATTTTTAAAATATATCAATATCACTTAGCCTAGGTCACAAAAGACCATCCATGGCATTTAAGGGTTGGACCTAGTCCATCACCTTTTTGACAGGGGATCAAAACGTCACATATGTCTTTATTATATTGATGAATTTGGATAGCTTGAAAGCTTTCCATAAGAATATCAGAAAAAAATGATTCCTAATAGATATAAAATATCAATATAAGATTTGTTGGAGCATTTTCTAAAGTATCATCGGTCAATTGCTATCTCGCATTAAATGACCGGAGTCCTAATCAGCGGAGACAACAGTTCTCAACATTTATTGTTCATTATAGAATCATACGTGCCAGTATCAAATAAATTTCTGCATAAAATGCTTGACAAGGAAATGTACCTGCTTTATAGTTATCATTCTGCAGTATCTCCTGGGCGTTTGTCTGGAAGACTCATGCATTTGTTTTCTTGGCCTCTTCGGGCTTCTTCTGATTCCTAGGGCAGTTGGTCCTGATATGCCCCTTCTCGTTGCAACCATAACAGGTTGCGTCTTTCAACTTCTTGCAATCCAAGGTTTTATGTTCCTTAGACTTGCAAATCCCACAAGGTAGAGGTTGAGATTCAAATCTGCATTTCCCGAGGTGGTATTTCCTACAGGTTTTGCACCTGGTCTTCTCACCCGGCTGCTGGCTGTCTTTCTCAAATCCGGAGTTCTTCTTATCCTCAGAGTTCCTCTTTTTCTTTCTATCGGAGCGGTGAGAATTTTCATCCTCCCTTTTACGCTTTCCATCTTCAGAGGCCTTGACAGCCTTGTTTCTAACCACATCGAGTGTGAGAGATAGCGACAGATCTGCCACTGACCTGAATGTAATAGGTCTCGATGCTTTCACACTTGCCTTTATTTCTGGGGCCAGACCCCCAATAAAGCGAGCTATTCGCTTTGGTTCCGGTGTTATCAAATAAGGAACCAATCGAGACTTGGTATTGAAACTTGTAAGGTATGCTTGACAATCTAAGTTCTCCATGACTAATGTCAAGAATTCAGTCTCAATTTTCTCAACTTCATGTTGAGGACAATAATTTTCTTTGATAAGAGCGACGAACTGATCCCAAGTCATGTTGTACAAAGGGATCTTCCCCGTAGCTTGGATCAGTGACCTCCACCAAGCTAGAGCTTCTCCTTTAAAAGATTGTGAAACAAATTTCACAACATCTTTTTCCGCACAACCGCTGATGTCAACAACAGTGTCCATCTCCTCGAGCCATGTCATGCAATCGATGGCTCCTTCTTCTCCTGTAAAGTCTCTGGGCTTGCAGGAGACAAAATATTTATATGAGCAGGTCTTAACTGGTGCCTCTTGATGAAGCACAACCTGTCTAGACGGAACACTCTTCTGGTTTGACGAGTTATGAACATCGTCTTCCTTTGACTCATCTGATTTAGAAGGGGGCTTACTACGAGCCACTGATAGAGTCTTAGAGTGTGTATCACTTGATTCATCATACTGTCTGTCGAGAGCTCGTGTAACGGAATCATCTATTAATGCCTGCAGTTCCGCACCAGTTATATTAACTCTGGTAGCATCATTATTCTCCCTCAGGTGGCTGTTGACCTCATCTGATCCAGCCATGTAGTTTGATTGCTACATACATATTGACAATTATTTATTCAGAGGTTATTATGGAATCATCATTTTTGACGATTCATCAACCATGGTAATATAACCCATATTGGTTAATTTGCTAGTTATATTTAATTAGTATTTTCATTATAATTTACCCTAGTTATAAAACATTAAGGATATAAAAGTGGCGCAAAAGGCCTAGTCACAAGGACAGTTTTAAATTTATAAGCTATGATTTCAGAGAATCGAGGCATTAAGGTTTGAATCATAGTTCATTACCTTTTCTTGACAGAGAGTTGTAGGCTACCACTGTCTTTAGTCTCAGAGGACGTTAACTATAGCCCGTAGGCACTTCCCTTCTAAGGGATGTTTATAATATGATCATCTTATAGGATGATATAAGCCATGATTTCAGAGAATCGAGGCATTAAGGTTTGAATCAAAGTTCATTACCTTTTCTTGACAGAGAGTCAAAGACATCAACTGTCTTTTGTCCCTTAGGACAATAAGTATGGCCCGTAGGCATTTCATCACTTATGGATGTTTATAATATGATTATCTTCATTTGATGATATTAGTCAGGATCGCACTGATCATACAAACTATTATGCTTGGACGTAGTCCAACATCTTTAGACGGGGGTCAGAGACCACCACGGTCGTTGTCTTATCGGACAACAAGTTTGGCCCGTAGGCGCTTCATCACTAAGGGACGATTATTACAAATAAGGGAATTTAGATTAACCCCCTTTTTAAAGATGGCATGTGTGACTTTAACGATTCACGGTTTACCAAAAATGTTAACATACTTACAGATGTTAACAGGGATTGGAATCTTTTAGATAAGTTTTACCGTCTTGGCCATGTCTACAATGACATTTAGGCTAGGTTTTACGTTTAAGATTCTTTTAATATTTAACGCAGAACAATCCTAACTTGAAATGTTAACAAGGATCTGAATCTAATTGTGGAACTACCGTCTTGGCCCTGTCTTAAAATGACACATGAGCTAGGTCTTGTCCTTTTTAGATATTGCCATTTTATTATAATGGTAGATCTTATAATATAGGAATGATATTTTAAATATAATCGTTCCATTAAAATTTAATCAAGTATACGGTTGCCCTAAACGGGACTTCTACAGAAAATGACTTGCCCATGCAAGGGCTAATCAGAAAAATAACAAAGGAACCAAATAAGGGCAAAATAAAACGAATTTGGATTAGTCCTATGTTCTTGTCTAGACTCTAGAATGTGCAACTGTGTAACTGAGATTAAACACAAAAAGGCTAGCGTTTAATTCACTCAGTGTTAGCTCTGATACCAACCTATCACACCCCGATATTTCCACGTATGACCGGTGGGCCCGGTGGGGAGTATCGTGACGTAGTTGATATTATCATAGTCAAACAACACAATATATAAATGCACAGCGGAAGCAAAAGATAAATATATTACAATCTGAATATAAAGTAATATCAAGTATTACAACGGAAGGTAAAGGATCCACAGGCAGATCTTAAAACATAAACATTGTTCAACAGACTTTAGACGCCTAGAACTTGCAAGATTCCTTATTAACGCCCTAAGCTTCCATCCAATTACGTACTTGTACCTGCCACTTAGACTTTGGAAAATACGTCAGTTTTCACTGGTAAATACACTCAACCGACTCATTTGAAAAGAGTTTAAGAAAATTGATTTAGATGCACCAGGCACAAAATAATTTGACACTTTGATTAAAATGCACAAGGCAAAATTGATCTTTTATAACTTGGGACAATTATATTTATAATCTTGTATACAGATTTACATGTTCGTTGTACGTTCAGGGCCCGATGTAGAAACCGAGTCAAAGTTAACAGACACACCACAGTATAGGCCCACAAAAGAGTGGGATACCATTTCGCTTATGCACTGTCAGGTGTATGCCTACATCCCGTGCATAAGTCGTGGCCATTTTATAATACAATGATGTCAAGGATATCCGGGACATGGTCATTAACCCCTAAAGGCTTTTATTTCAAACAATACAGATTAAAGCGGGTTACCTCAATAATTTAATCACAATCCGACTAAACATTCAATACCCGACCAAGCGGTATTATTATACCGTATCCCAAGCCCGTATAGGGAAAATAAGTTAAGAGTATTTACATGAGCTAGCTCCTGTCTTAAATAGCAAGAATTATAATAACTCAGCCGTATTTACTTAAGTAAGCGTAGGTATAATTTACCGGAAGGCTCTAGTCTGGAATGATGGTATAAATAACCAATTAGAATACTAACGGGTCTTTAATTAAGCCTAAACTTAGACCAGTTAGTTTTAAGGAAATATACGGTTCAAACGCATGATTAAGCGAAGACCGGAACATAATGTAGTTTCGTCCCGACAAGCTTGTATGCTTGTCTAATATGGGTAACTTGATCACATTCTGGATTTTGAGACCAAAAAGATATGGTTTGACCCGTTTCGGCTAATATATGCAAACTAGTCACATAAGCCGATCCGAACGCGACAAGTGCGTAACGAGTAACCAAAAGAGTCGTATACAGGTTTCCTAAGTTAATGTGCCTTAAATATGTTGTGATATCAGTAGGATACCTTCCATTATGCCCAAAACGAGTTTAATCTCAAAATAAGCCCCGTAGGGGTATTTTGGTCATTTTAAATGTTATAAAACAGATTAAATGAAATTATGAGATTCGGGTCCGAATACATCAGTAAAATAACTTATTTTATTAGGTCTTATCAGTTGGTAATAGGTCTTATATGACAAAGTGGTTTTAAACCCAAACTATGAGTTTAATACGCTTTAAAAACCATTTTAAGCGATTTCCGGGTTATACAGGAAATCTGAGTTTTCTGATCAGGTTATAAAGTTCAAAATACTTTATTAATTATATAAAATCAGTAGCAATTGGATTGGTGTCAAAATATTATGTAAAACTCATTTTATGACCAAAAAGGGTATAATCGGTATTTACCGAATCAATGTCATAACCTTAGGTTATGAACAGGTTAAAAATAATTAAAAATCTTTAAAAATCTCAAAATATTATATTACATCAGTGGGTAAAAGGTTTGGTGACAAAAATTGGGTTTAGATAGGCTTTATGCTAATTGCGCCATTTAATTACTAAAAGGCGTCATAATTACGCTAATGAGCATAACTCCTAATCTAGACCTCCAATTGATGTGAAATTTTAGGGACATGTTTATAAATCAGCAGCAAAGGATATTGTCCTTTTACATTTCTAAAATTCTCGTTTTATGGTCAAAAGGGCATTATGGTCAACTTTAAGCATTTGACGGAAACGTGCATATGAATCGGACAATCAACGAACCAACTACAGAGGGTTATACTAACATGTAGCCTGGTCCTAAAGAAGCTCTAAAGCATTTCCAAACTCTACTAAAATGGGTCAGAACTGAAGTCAAAGCAAAAGTCAAAGTTTTGCGACTTTCGGTTCCGAACCGGGTCTAAACAAAAAATTGTCGGGTCGAACATGCTTAGACATGTTCTTACATTAATTACTAAGTTATAAGAGTAATAAAACAGGTTGCAAAGCTTCTACATTGTTAATTATGTTTTAAATCGCAAATTAGGATCCTGTTGACTTTTTATAAACAACTTTGACCCGACATTTGATCTAGTTAGAGTGGGAATCAGAGGGTGCCCTTTTAAGGGTTTATTGCCCACATAATTACCAACTTATAACTACTTTCAATTCGAATAATCACTGGACCATTAATGATTAATCGCTAAGTCAACCGTTAATTACGACGGTTTGACTTTTAAGCTAAAACTAAGTAAAAACTCAACTAAGAAAGGTTAAGCATACTTACCAAAGCCTAATGCACTATTAGGAAGGTTTAGGGTCTGCTCTTAAGCTCCAGGAAGCTCCAGAATTTGCAGAAGGAAAGGTGTGATCAATGGTTGCAACATTGTGGCCTTTTATAGTGATTTTGATCTCATTAGATCATGACACACAAGGCTAGCAATGTTCCCAGATCATTTACATGTGTTCCTAAGGCCTAGGAACTGTTAGGGGTCGCCCATGGATGAGAAAATATCTAATTATGTTGGTTACAAGCTCTCAACAGCCAACCGCCCGATTTTCTGCATCTGGGGACCCCTTACAGACCATAAGGGTCGACCTTTACGGTCCGTAAGCCTGTCATCAGGGCAATAAAATTCTTTTCAGTTTGCATCCTTGGCTCTTGGTCATTCGAAAGGTCAATCCACCTTTATTCTTGCATTTTGAGCCCCTCTAATTGACTTATAAGGGCTTCAAGTCTTATACCCACTTTGTTAAGTCCTTGGTTAACTTGGTTATCACCCGAAAAGTCATAATTTTCAACCTTGACGCTTTAACCCCTCTTATACGAATTTGATCATAACTTTCTCATACGATAACGAAACTTGGTGAATTTTTTATCATGTATTCTAGTGAGCATAATTAATCGTTACAAAGCTTTGGGTTTGCTAAAAGGTCACTCAGAGGTATACTTTAAACATGTTGACACATTTAACCCCTGTGGTTTGTAATCTCTCACTTTCTTTCATATTTAGCTTCGTATGATCCATGATTTATTCGTTTGAAGGTATAAACATTATGTAGGGTTATTGTAAAGTATAATTGTCCATTGTTGACAATTTGAACCCTTATATTCACATACTTTTTCATGTTTGTCAACTTTAGTCCCTCTAGAGTATTCTTTCACACGTTCAAGCTTATGACACGTGTCAATACATTATAGGATGTGAATTTTCGAGGTGTTACATCTCTTCTTGTTACCACTGTTGTTTCCTTGGGTACCCTTCTTGAAGTTTGAGAACTTCCTCTTGGTCTCTCCTGATGACTCAACATGAGTCTCCTTCTTCTTTCCCTCAGAGATCGAAAACTTGTTCAATCTAATTGCTTCTTCAGTCAATGCCACGCTCAAATCAATGGCTTCAGTGATCGTTGGGGGCTTGGAAGTAGTCACCATGCTCATACTTTGGGGTGCCAATCCCCAAATGAAACGTTCAACTCGCTTGAATTCTGGCTCTACCATGTAGGGGACAACACGAGACAGATCATGAAATCTCTGTACATACTCAGCAATCTTAGGTCCATCCATTTTCAGATTCCAGAACTCGGTTTCTAACTTCTGAATCTCAGCTCTCGAGCAGTACTTCTTGCGCATTAGTTCTTTCACCTCATCCCAGGTCATACCATATACTGCTTCCTCACCTAGAGTCTGAACCTGGAGGTTCCACCATGATAGAGCTCCATCAAGAAACAATCCAGAAATGTAAGTGACCTGGTGCTCAGGCGCACACTTGCTCATTCGCAGCACAAAATCTGTCTTCTCACCCCCATCTAACGAAAGCTACAACACCTCCAGTGCCGTCAAAGTTCAGAGGTTTACAGTCAAGGAACTGCTTGTAAGTACAACCTGTACTAGCAACATCATTCACAGGAAGCATTAGCAAACGCACATGAAATGTCCAAACGTATTGTAATGTGTCTTAAGTGACTTAAACATTACCGTGAGGTGGGTTATTCCCTGAGGTGCCTCTGCTGTGCTCAGAGCGCAAGGCCTCATGTTGTGCAATTGCTTGTGAAATCCGTTCATGCAGTTCTGCCACTGTTGTGGGCAATTGATTGTTCCTTCGAGGAGGCATCTTCTATAAAGAAGATTGTATAGGTCAGGCCTTATTCGTGTAATAATTAGTACGCATATAATAGTGTTTACCATAACAAGTAAGCATGTAATCATCACAATCATAGCACAAGCAAGTAAATTAACAACGTATTTAATGAGAACATTACGATTGAGCTTTCATTAATCATCAACCACGCATATTGTTACATGTTTTACAAAAGTATCATATCAAAAGGGATCACAGGGTCACACTACCCTTGTCCATAATGTCTATCAGTCTATAACAATCATACAATCAAAAAGTGGTCTCCAAAAGGCTTCACTAGCTTAGCTCAATAGTGGTGCTCTCATCAAAAGCAAGCTACCTACATAAAACCAAAAACCAACTATGCTGATGGTGGTGGCGGAGGAGGTGGAGGAACAAAAAGCAAGCTGCGCACATGCGCTAGCTCCTCCTCAAGATCATAAACATGATGCAACAGATAGCTGATCTGCTGCTCAACGATGAGAAAGCGAGTATCAAACTCAGGAAATGGAGTAAGTGGTGCAGGAGGATGTGAAAATGGGGACGGTGTTGAACGAGGAACAAATGCAGGCTGACACGGACACGGCAAAGGACGTGGTGTCATCTCAAGCTCTAAAATCCTGCGGCTCGTGATCTCATACTGGAGCTGCAATGATAGAAGTAACTCATCCCATGTATAACCAGTAAAATGTGAGGGATGGTAGGGATCAGAAATCGGCATGGTGTAAGTTGGGAACCATCTAAGTGGCTCGTCAAGTGGTGAAGAAGTAAAATGAGCAGAAGGGGCAGACTGAGGCATGTGAGGGAAAGCTGCTGAAACATGAGGGTCATGGCTAGGCTGCTGGCTAGAAGTGTCTTCCCCTGGACGGGGTGCGGGTATGTCCTGCAAGAAAACAATAGGGAGATCAACACGGTGTACATCAGACTCCTGAAGTGCCCTCCCCAGGAGAGTCTCTGGGTGAAAAGGAGCAACATCAGCAGGTGCGGGTGCAAGTGGGGGAGTGACTGGCTTAATAACAGGAGGGTCAGCGGGTGCAAGAACTGGATCTGGTATGAGAGGTGCAATGTCAGGTATGCCAAATAGAAAAGGGTCATGATCAGGCAAATGCTCAGGAGCAGGTATCGGCTCAGGATCAGCGGGTGCATCAACAGGCTGATCAACAGGGATAAAATCAAGCTCAAGTCCAGGCTCAATGTCATGTGGAGGGGATGGTGCAGCTGACATAGCTGTATCATCGTCAGTATCAGTGGCGTAACGTCGCAAACCAACTGCCTGTAAGGCGGAAGATGTCACAGACGCAAAAGAATCTGAGACAAAGTGTAAGCTAGAGTCAGAAGAAATCTCAATAACGGGAATCCCCAGAAGTGGAATATCAACAACGTCCTCATCGAGCTCTCCATCGCCATGAGCGTCATCGGGAGGACCATCAATGAACAGATCAAAATCATCGCCAAACAGATCATCGAATGGCCAATACTCAGGAGGAATGACCACTAAAGGAACAGGAGCGAGGATAGGTGCCACAACATGCTCACCATCGGGATGACCGATGATAAGATGATCGTGGACAGGAATGGGAATAACAAATGGATCCTCGTCCGGGATACCATCAGCAAGCGGTGGATCGTCTCCAAAATAGGGAAGCGCAAATGGCTGAAAATCGTCATCATCATCAGACATCATCTCCGGGTCACTCTCTGTATCGGAAGTAAAGATCTCTGGCTCAGGGACGATCTCATCGTCAGAAACAACAGCCATGGGGTCATCAGTGTCAGACAGTCCACTCTCAGACGATGACATACCGCCTGTAACATATCAATCACCACATATGCACACATATTAACTACTAACATTAAGCAGGTAATAAATGACAATGTAATCATGTATCCATGTATCCTTCCTAGTCTCCCAGACTAAACCACCCAGTCTCCCAGACTGAACTACCTAGTCTCCCAGACTAAACCACCTAGTCTCCCAGACTGAACTACCTAGTCTCCCAGACCTAACCAACCAGTCTCTTAGACTAAACCAACCAGTCTCTTAGACTTAACCACCCAGTCTCTCAGACTGAACCACAAACATAAACCTTGAAATGTGTTTCGTGTCTTTTCGTTTGTAAAAATGTTTGTTTTCCTGGATCTGGGTGTTTCGTGTATGCAATGAAAACATGTTGTGAAAACATTTTCGTGAGAGCCCTAATGATTGTAGTCTAGACTCGAGAAAGAATCCTAGTTCGCTACAATCGAAGCTCTGATACCAAACTGTCACACCCTGTCTTTTGCGGAAGCGTGATTATGTGTGACTTGCTTAATATCATTGCATTCAATCATAATAACAACTATATGATAAAAACCATAGATGGTCATCCATTAGATAAGTTTAAAAACATCACAAACATCATTGTTTCAAACATAGAATTCAAATTCAAGTTTTACAAACCATACGAATTGTTTAGAGTTCCCAAAGACTCGACAAGAGACATTAAATAAAACTAGGTTTTGGGAGACGTGTCTCGTCCAGGATAAGACACATTGACCAAACCCTAAGACCATGGATGACATCTTTTATTCTTAAACCACACTTGGAACTTCCGAACGCCCGCCAGATCCACATCTAATTCCCTGAAATACATGTAGTTTGAAAACATCAACAAAAGTTGAGCGAGTTCATGTGTTTGTGTGTGTGTGTATAAATGAAACCTTGAAATCATTGTATGTATGTATGTTTTGTAAATCCCGACATGAAAGCAAAACAAGGAAACAGATCAATTAATGGTTTGCAAGGCCATTAACATGCGTGCAACGACGTAGGAAGGCTCAAACCTAGCAGATTTTATACCGTGCCTCCGGCTGTAAGACATAGTCACCTCATTGGCCAATCCCCGGTCCACATGGGTGCGGGCTCGCTACACCCAAATAGATCTATCACTCATGCCCCTCGGTCCTAACACGAGGATTAATGGTCTTAGGAGTGCGCCTACCCATTCACATGATCTACTGTACTTTCCATAGCTAACCATACGAATTATAATTGTTTGTAATCATTTGTAACATGTACTTCACCCCCGAAGTTATAAAACAAAACAGTTTGAAGAAAAGGGAGACATGAACTCACACTCTTGCGTCTTCAATCACCGTAACTCAAGCTTCTTCGGATAAACACGACTACCTACAACGTACTACGATCTATTAGACGAGCGGGTCGTGCCTTGACTTAGTATTAATGTCTTTGAGTTACGTTTCTTCGTGTCTTCGATATTATTCCAAGTTATATAATTATTTGTTAAAATAATAAATATTTTAACTTAAATTATATTTATTAAATTTTGGAATAATTATTAAAACATTATATTTTAACTTAATACTTCCCAAGTATTTATACTTGTATATCCTTCCCAATGATGGGTGTATTTGTATTCGTATTATTATACTTGTATATTTTTGCCATGTATTGGGGTTGTATTCCGGTGTGTACTTATACGTATGAGAATACGTATTTTTTATTGTATTCATTAAGTATTCTTATACTTAATTTCGTATTAATTTTCCCAGAATATTATCTTTAATAAAAGTCCATATATATTTCCAAAATATATATATTTTAAGAAATACTCACTTAGAGAAATTATTTATAATTTTTCCTTTGGCAAAATAATTGTATTTTTATGTTAACTTCAAAAATAATATATTTTCAAGTCCAACTTAGAAAAAATATATATGCTTATTTTTCTCCAAAAATAATATATCTCATATTTATTTGAGAAAATATATATTTCTTCCAAAGATAATATATCTTCTAATAATTCCAAGAAAATATATATATTTTTATTTACCAAAAATAATATATTTTCTTCTTGTCAAAAATATGATATATATTTTTATAGTAATTGTAAAAATCATATTTTCGTTTCCTTGGTGTCCAAAATATTATTGTCCAAAATATACTTTGTGAATCAATTTTCCGGAATATTTTGTAAGTCTTATTTCATAGTTCGGTTTCACCAATATTTGGTGTATAACTTGTATATCTATTCCTTTGAATTTTGTTAATATTTTGGATTGTAATTCTTGTTATTTTGATGTGTTATATTATTTCATGTCCTAAAATAATATAACTAATACACAAAATATACAAATAATCACACACATGGTGTCATCTAAATATATATTTCCTAAATACATATTTAGTCACTTTTATTTATAAAAACCAACCTCCAATATTTATATTTTTGTAACAAAAAATATGGAAAAGTTTATGTGAGAAATTCATGGTTTAATATACACTTGTAAATATGTGTTTGGAAATATTTTTCTAAGTGTTTAATTTCTAGAAATTTTTTGCCATAGTTTCCCCTAAAAATTGAGGTTTCTATGCTTTCAAGCATATCATTTTCTTTTGTAAAAATCAACACAATCAATAATATACAACCTTTACTTACCAATTTTGCCAAAAACAAGTATAATCTACTACTTCATGAACTTGAATATTTGTAAAAATTTGTAGGAACTTACTAGTGTTCTTAGTAAGCCTTGTTACCTTCTAAAGTGTGATTAATTCTTTAAAAACATCATTTTTAAAGAATATAGATCTTTACAACTTCAAATCAATTTTTTTCCAAGAATGTTTCTTCTTAAACTTTTCTTGTTACATAAGTGTTTCTACACTTATTTAACCTTTAAAAATGGGGTTTATTTATGTAAGAACCATCATTAAATAAAACTTGTATTTTTAACTTGGTTTCTTGAGAAATCATACTTGGAATATTTAGATTTACAAGACTTTAACTTACTTTGATCATTACTTAACAAGAAACAACTTTATTCTTTCAAGTTCATGATCTCTGTGTGGATGATCCATTAATCTCTAACATGTTCATCCTCTCATCTTGCTAGATTATGTTTTTAATCATGATCTAGCAAGATCATATGATGATCAACATCATTTTCTCAAACAATCAACAATCATCAAGCATAACAACTCATATTCATCAAGATTTCTTCATACTTTAAGCTTATGTTCAAGTTTACTTCTTGTGATTCTTAGTGTTCTTCAAGATCATGATTATGATTCTTTTTTTAACCACTTGAAATAGAAGTAAAATAGCAAGATCAAGGTTCTTACCACTAGCACAAGGCTAGGGATGATCAAGAGAAGTTATGAGATGGATAAAAGCAAATGAAAGAGGTCTTTGATCTTTCGAAAGCTCCTAGCTTCCTTATGTACCTTCTATCACACTTGTATGAGCTTGGATTGTATGAGAATGGATGAATGATGGTGAGTGTGTGTGTGTGTTGAGTTACAGCCGAGAGCACCAAGGGGAGAAGGAGAGAAGTTTGTGTGTGTTTAGTGTGTGTAGTTATGAGCTCATGATCTTAAAGTGTATTCTTATAATCCAAGTTCTCATGTTTTCCATTGTATAAAGTGTCACTAAAGAAGCAACAAGATCTAATATTAAATTAGAAGAAAATCAAGAAGGTGGGGCCCTTGTTGGCCGTCCATAGGTGGGGGGGGGGGGGGTAGTAGGCTTAGGTTAAAACCAAGTTAGTTAATAAGGTTAAAATCCAAGTATTTAGTTAGATACTTAGTTACTTGATATTTTATAGGGTGTTATGATGTTCGGGGACCATAACTAGCTTGGTAATGTTAAAACAGTGCTTCTAGTGAAAATTTGATGTTTCGGGTAGTGTCCGGTTGTTTGGTTGGTTACCGGTTCGTTAAGGTGCTAAACTATGCAGTTTAGTGTGCTTTATGTACCTTTTTGTGACACTTTTGATTCCCGACACTCAGGAAAGCATTCGGGACCATTTAACCATATTTCTGCATAATATTAGTGTGTTTAAATGCTGAAAATTGTTGAAATTGCTGAATTCTGCAGTTTATGTGAGTTTTAGGCACTTTCCGGCACTTAAACTATCACTAGAAAGGCAGTTTTGTGATACTTACTTTCCTACACACTATACTAGTGTAAGACTTGGTTTCTGGTTCATTCTGTGTCTCAACACATTGTCTGTCTATGTACTGAATTCCGTCAGCATATTCATTATTTATCTGATAACTGTGCTAACTGTGTTTCGTGCATCCTTTGAGTCATATAAGCTCTCATGCAATAATGACATGTCATTTAAAATATGTGATGCACATGCAGATATAAAGCAGTAATCAGAAAGCAGTTCAAGTCATTAATTGTAATTCAGCACAGTCATTAAGCACTAATCAGGGTTTAATAGTTGTACGGATACTTGGAATTTTGACAGTTGTCACAAAAAATGGTGGAATCCGGACCCAAACGAACTGTAGACTTGATGATTAGTCTAGAGTCGGCTTGGAAATGGATTGTTGCCGGGGAAGACGACCGGAGTATGGATTCCGACATAGCATTGTCATGAACAGACGCCTGATCGGACAGGGTGACTCCTATCCGATCAGACCAACTGAACACTGACATGTTTACTCTTGTCTCGATACGTACCAAACCGTCACCGTTAAACTAGAAACTTAGAAATTTTCAAGGTTACAAAAGGAACAAAAGTCGCCTCAATCGAATGGCAATCCGATCGAACTGCCGTCCGATCGAACCGCCATCCGATCAAAGTGATAAGTGCCTCATAACCTTCACCACTTAGAATATCTTTGAATCAGAAACTTTGGAAACTTCCACAATCGAATGGCAATCCGATCGAACTGCCGTCCGATCGGATGACCATCCGATCGAAGTGACCTGATATAAACACTTGGTTAATCTGTTGGAACTAATCTTTGGATCAGGTGACCATTTGATCGAATGGCCATCCGTACGGATGACCATCCGATCGGATGGCGATCTGTCCCAACACACATGTGTCATTCGACCGGATGACCATCCGATCGGATGGCCATCCGATTAGGTGACTGATTCGACACTTTGCACATTTCTTGTTTTGCTGTCCGACACTTAACTATTGTAATCTAATCAGGCTAATCCTAAAGAGCTCCCTTTGATCCAATAACAGTTGAACTGTTAAGCAATCACTGTGAGTATACTTGATACCTTTTTGTTTTAAACTTTGGGATGCAACATGTATTCTATGAAACTTGAAAATTGATACTTTTGGAATCTAAACTCTATCCTATGTGTATGTGAAACTTGTGATTCTTGATTCTTAATTCTTTATGCTATGTGAATGTTTAATCCAGAGTGTGTCGTTCTGCCTTAACAATAGTGGCGCTATAGGAAAATGCACCTCCCCGTTATTCTTGGGGGTATTGTTAGGAGGATTCTAGTTTTCCTTGAGTCTTGGGAAAACACCTAAAGCATCGGGACACTTGGGCTATCACTTGGATTGCGAACACTAGCATGGCTGAAACTATTTTTATCATTTACATTATGGATATGAGTTCTTTTAATCTATTATGCTATATACTCAAACTTGTATACTCGCCAGTACGTTTTTGTACCGACTCTATTTTAATACATGTTGCATACTGATAGGATGCTAATTCTCAAGAAACAAGCTAGGACTGATGCTTAGAAACTCGCCTAGTTAATCAAGAAACTTGAAACAATGTTTTGTTGCTATATTTGGTACTTTGGTTCTGTGTTTGACGTTCTAGACAATGTTTAAATCTATTTAATCTATATTGAAATATCTAGTGTTATGGAAACTTTTGAGCAATCTCAACGCTTAGTGCCGCACCCCGATGTTTCCGCCATCGGTTGGGGTGTGACAAATTGTCGGGTCAATGCAACTAGTCAAAAAGTCAAACAAGTCAGTTTTTATAAAAGAATTCATAACTGATAATGTAGAAGCTATAAAATACGTTTTATCACCTTAATAACTTGGTAAATATTATAAGAACATGTTTAGACATGTTCAACCCGACAATTATGAGTTTAGGCTTGGTTCGCAACCGAAAGTCGCAAAAGTTGACTTTTGCTTTGACTTTCAGTTCTGACCCGAATTTGCTTAGTATCTTTATGCCTTAGGGTTCCTTTGTGACCATATTATATGTTAGTATAACCATATGAGGTTATACTACATGGTCCCTTAGAAATCAGAGTTCATTTGCATGTTTCCGTTATTTGCTTAAATTTGACTATTATGCCCTTATAATGTAAAAATGAGATTTTTGGATATATGAGTATACAAATATCTTTGTTACTTATATATAAGCATGTCAAATAAATTTGACATCAGTTTCTGGTCTCAAACTTAAGTTGTGCAAGATATCGTAAAATGAAACTTTTTATTAATTAAACTACGCTTTTTAGCATAAATTATGTTTAAACCCAAATTTTGGCAACAAACTCATTACCTACCGTTTTGATATTATTTTTAGAGATTTTTGTAATACTGGGTCAGATTATAAACTGACCGTATCATTGAGTTCTTTTATAATTCGATAAATGACGATAATACCCTTTTTGTTAATAAAATGAGATTAACATATGATTAACATGCCAAACCTTTTCCTACTGATTTTATATGAAAAATAAAATATTTTAAACATTCAAGACTGGCCAAAATCTCAGAATTTCATAAACATCTCAAATATCGTCAATTATCGACTTTTACGATAATTAGGTGCATAACATGGTTTAAAACCATATTTAACACCTAAGACTTGTGACCTACCGAGTTTATAAATAATTTATAATATTTTTACAGTAAATACAAGTCATGAACTCAGACTTCCAAATTTGTCCTTAAAAACATATGTGAAATGACCAAAATGCCCCTACGGTGCACAGTTGGGCCATAAATGGTAAACCACACATATGTATGATATCTTACTGACTTAACATCATAAAATAAATGTTTTTACAGAAGGTTTTTAGACCAGAACCTCAGTTTACTATTAAACCTCATTTATAAACTTTAAAATGACCAAAATACCCTACGGGACTTAAATTTGTTTTAAAAATCTTTTTGGGCATAACTGATGATATCCTACTAATATCATAACATATTTAAAGCATAATAACTTATGGAACTTGTACATAACTCATCCGGTTACCCGTTATGCATATACGCGTTCGGTACGGTTTATGCAACTAGTTTGCATAAACTAGCCGAAACGGGCCAGACCTTATCATTTTTACTTCAAAATCCAGAATGTATTTAGTTTACCCATTTTATACAAGTCTCCATACTTATCGGGTCTAAATCACATTCTAATCCGGTCATCGCTTAATCTCGCGTTTCGTACCGTAAATTTTTTTAAACTAACCGGTCTAAGTTTATAGCTTAAATAAGACCCGTTAGTAATCTAATAGGTTATAAAAACCTTCATTCGAGATTAGGAGCCCGGTAAAAGCTACCTACACTTGTTTGAGTAGAATATACGACTGAGTATTCAAAAATTTGCATTTAAGCTCAGGTAAATACTTTTAACTTATTTTCCCTTATACGAGCTTGGTATACGGTAAATTATTACCGCTTGGTCGGGTATGGAATATTTAATCGATTAGTGGTTAGTTCATTGACATAACCCGTCTTAATCTATTTTGTTTGATATATAAACATTTGGGGGTTAATATGACCGTGTCCTGGATATCCTCGACTCATTTCATTGGAAAATGGCCACGACTTAAGCACGGGGTGTAGGAATACACCTGACAGTTGCGTATGTAAAATGATATACCCATACGTGAGAATAACTCCTTGTAGGTTTATATTAGTGGTGTGTCTATTAATCGTGTCTCGGCTTCTATCCCGGGCCTTGAACGTACGACAAACATGTAAATCTGTATACAAGATTGTTTATGTAATTATCCCAAGTTATAAAAGAATATTTGTGCCTTGTGCATTTAAATCAATTTTAATAAATGTTTTCAAAAGAGTCGGTTAATTGTATTTACCAGTGTAAACTGACGTATTTTTCAAAAAGACTAAGTGGCAGGTACTACGCGAAATTGGCTGGAAGCATCTGGGCATTAGTTAAAGAGTCTTGCAAGTTCTTAATGCTTAAAGTCTGTTGAACAATATTTTACATTATGTTTTAGATCCGCCTGTGGATCCTTTTGCAACCGTCTGTATAATATTTTACTCGTACTTTACATTTTGATTTGTAATTGTGTTTTTCCTCCTAGACTTCCGCTGTGCTATAAACTGTGTATAATTGAGTATGATGATATCAACTACGTCACGATACTCCCCACCGGTAATATGTGGAAATATCGGGGTGTGACAGGTTGGTATCAGAGCCAACATTGAGTGAATTAAACACTAGCCTTTTGTGTTTAATCTCAATGACACAGTAGCACATTCCTTGACTTCCGAGTCTAGGCGAACGACCTAGGATTAATCCTAATCTTATTTGGTTTATATTTTGTTTGTTTTGTTTTGACAGGACTACAATCAATCATGCCGCCAAGAGTTAGAGGCAGAAGTGGACGAGGTAAAGCCCCGATGAGGGGTAGAAATGATCATGAAGCAGGGCCGTCGCACCGGCGCACACCCTCATCATCCCTTGGCTCCAGCCCACATGAAGACTGGAGGACTTACCTCGAACCCGCGAGACGCTCTGTCTCGCTTAGCTCCTCGCCGTCATACCATAACTCCTTCGGGCCGCATCAGGATAACGAGCCCCACGACTCACACTACTCATTTATACCTTTGCAGCGATCCGACTCTCACCATTCTTTCCAGAACTCAACACCCTACTTCTAGAGCAGGTTCAACCCAATGAACCATGTTGAAGAACCAGTGGGTCCTAACCCACTGGGACCCGCAGATCACTATCCTGAGTTTCAGGACATGGATGTGGGTGAAGATCCAGATCCCGAGATGCCACCTTCTGGGACGCCCACGCATCCCATTGAAATTTCAAGCGGATCTTCTTTTCATGGTTCGCCATACAGAGGCCCTGATATATGGGCCGAAAGGTGGAGCACATATAAGTGGGAGTTTACTCCCCCTCACCACAACTCACCTCCACATCAACAGGTCCCTTCTGAGGACCCACACTTTCAGGCGGTCACGCCACCGCCACCTCCAGCGCCAGAGCAACCACCGCCTCCAGAACCATCGAGGCGAAGAAGAAGTGCACGGATGTCGACTCTGCACCAGTCGCACCTGCACAACCCCCCAACACTCCAGCAACTACCATCCTATCCATGAAGACCCACAATTGGACAGGCCCTGAAACACCTTTTCTGAAGTCGACTCTGCACCAGTCGCACCTGCACAACAACCCTTGGGTTATGAAAACCCGATCCCCGCTTACCAAGATGCAGCTGGGTATAACTCGTTTGAGCAGCAAGCTTACTCGGGTTATAACTACAACCATGCACCTGCTGTCGACCCATACTTGGAGGCAGCAAACTTTAATGCTCTTTACCCCCTCTCCCTTTCCGCCTGCGTACCCAACTAGGTACCCTGCATATGGGTATCAATACCCACCACCTCCTCAACCTCAGCAGCAGCAGCCACCGCAACCTCAAGTCCATCAACAACAGCAGCAAGAAATTCTCCAGAGGTTGCATGAGGTGGAACAAAGGGTAGACGGAGAGCGTAGAAGTCATCGCGGTCTTCTAAAGGGATTGGCAAACCTCATTAAGGTGAAAAAGAAGAGGGATCATTAGAAACCCTTAATTATTGTTTTGTAATTTCATTTCAATTAAGTCCCAGCGTGGACATTGTATTTAAGTATTTAGTCCCTGCGTGGACTTGCTTTCTTAATTAGTCCCTGCGAGGACAAGTTATTTATTTAAAAGTCCCGTTTAGGGCAACTATTGTACTTCTGAGGACAATTTATGAAATATTTCATTTTAAAATTTTATTTGTCATTATATACATGCATGTAAACTATATCACAAATCAAAATATCATTTCAATTTATAATTGATCTGCCATTAAAATATCAAAAGAAAATCTTAAAGGTATAACCTAGCCTATATGTCATTTTGGACATGGCCATGATGGTAAAGCCTTTCTAAGATAATAAATCCTTGTTAACACCTAAGAACGTGTTAGCACTCCTGGCAAATGTGATTCGAGAAAGTCACACTAGTCATCCTTATGTTGGATTCTTCCAATTCTTTTTAGCTCAATGATCTTGAAAATCATGGCTTATATCATCAATGCGATGATCATATTATAAACATCCATTGGTGATGAAGTGCCTACGGGCTATACTTACTGCCCAATAAGACAAATGACAATTGTAGTCTATGACTCCCTGTCAAGAAAGGTAATGAACTATGTTCAAACCTTAATGCCTCGATCCTATAAGACATGGCTTATAAATTAAAATTGTCCTTGTGACTAGGCCATTTGTATCACCTTGATATCCATAATAGTTTATAACTAGGATTAATTATAATGAAAAATTTTAAATAAACTAAATTATCAAATTAACCAAATATGGTCTATTTATACCATGGTTAATGAATCACCGAAAATGATGATTCCATAATAGACTTCTGAAAAAATTGTTGTCAATTGTTTTATAGCAATCAAGCTTCAATGGCTGAATCTCAAGAAGTTAATAGTCATCCAAGGGAAAGAAATGATAACACCAAAATGAATGTAACTGGTGCAGATCTACAAGCACTGATAGACAATGCTGTCACTAAAGCCGTTGGCAGAATGCTCAAAGAACCAAGTGATATTCGCACCAAGACACAGTCAGTGGCTCATAGTAAGCCCCCTTCTAAAACTCATGAATAAAAAAGGGACGATTCGCACCATTCTTCGAATCAGAAAAGTCAGCCGACTAAGAAAATTGTGTTTGATCATGAACCGCGCTCAATGACTTGTTCTTACAAATACTTCATTTCGTGAAAACCAAGGGATTTTACAGGTGAAAAGGGTGCCATTGACTGTATGACATGGCTTGATGAAATGGATACCATTGTGGATATCAGCGATTGTGCTGAACAAGATGTTGTGAATTTTGTATCGCAGTCGTTTAAAGGAGAGGCATTGGCTTGGTGGAGATCGTTAATTCAAGCCACGGGGAAAATCCCACTTTATAACTTGTCATGGGCGGAATTTGTGGCACGAATGAAAGAAAACTTATGTCCTCAGCATGAGGTAGAGAAGATTGAAACTAACTTCTTGACTTTGGTCATGAAGAATTTGGATTGCCAAGCTTATGTTACGAGTTTCAACACTATGTCAAGACTTGTTCCCTATTTGGTTACACCTGAACCTAAGCGCATAGCGCGCTTCATTAAAGGCCTGGCCCCGGAAATTAAAGGAAACGTTAAAGCTTCCAGGCCTACCACTTATAGGTCTGTGGTAGATTTGTCCTTATCCCTCACGCTTGATGCAATTAGGAATAAGTCTGCTAAGGCTTCTGATGAGGGAAAGAGGAAGCGGGAAGATGAGAGCTCACATCGCTCTGACAAGAAAAAGAAAGGTAATTCTGAGCATAAGAAAAATTCTGGGTTTAAGAAGAACTCCCAGCAGTCAAGTGAGAAACCTCAGTGCAAGACTTGCAAGAAACACCACTTTGGGAAATGCAGACTTGACTCGCAGCCTAAACCTTGCGGAATCTGCAAGTCAAAGGAGAATAAAACTTTGGAGTGCAAAAATATGAAGAATGCAACCTCGTTATGGTTGCAATGAGAAGGGGGCACATAAGGACCAACTGCCCGAAAAACCCAAAGAAGCCTGAAGAGGCCAAGAAGACCAATGCTCGAGTTTTCCAGATGAATGCCAAAGAGGCAGTGCAGAACGATAATGTTATAACAGGTACTTTCCTCATAAATAATGTTTATGCTAGAGTTTTATTTGATTCTGGCGCAGATAAGTCCTTTGTAGACAATAAATTTTGTAAAATGTTAAATCTGCCTGTTAAAACTCTAGACATAAAATACGAGGTAGAATTGGCCAATGGTACCTTAGAGACTGCTTCAACAATTTTAGATGGATGCTTCATATCCATTAGGAATCACTCTTTTCCGTTCTCCTAATTACCGATGAAACTAGCAGGATTCGATATAGTTATAGGCATGGATTGGTTATCTCTTAACCAAGCTCAAATTGCCTGTGATAAGAAGTAAGTTGTTATCAAAACCCCCTATGGTGAATCACTTACTATTCAAGGAGATACGCAGTATGGATTGCCTGATCAAGTATCTATGCTTAAGGCATCTAAGTGTTTGAAGAAAGGTTGTGTCATTTACATGGCACAGGTGTCGATAGACGAGCCAAGGCCCAAGTTGAAGATATCCCTGTTATTTCAGAGTACTCAGACGTATTCCCTAAAGAACTAGCTGGTTTACCTCCCGGCAGACAAGTGGAATTCAGAATTGATATTATTCCAGGAGCAGCCCCAGTAGCACGAGCTCCTTATCGTTTGGCACCGACAGAAATGAAGGAATTAAGAACGTAGTTGGATGATCTATTGGAGAAAGGTTTTATTCAACCAAGCTCGTCTCCTTGGGGATCACCGATTCTATTTATGAAAAAGAAGGATGGCTCAATGCGTCTATGCATTGATTATCGTGAGCTAAACAAAGTTACAATCAAGAACCTATATCCATTACCCAGGATCGACGATCTATTCGATCAGCTACAAGGGGCAAGTTTCTTCTCAAAGATCGATCTGAGGTCGGGATACCATCAGTTGAAGGCCAGAACCGAAGATGTACACAAGACCGCGTTCAGAACAAGATACGGCCACTGCGAGTTCTTAGTGATGCCTTTTGGGCTCACTAACACACCTGCACCATTCATGGATCTCATGAATCGAGTCTGCAAGCCATATCTGGACAAGTTTGTCATAGTTTTTATTGATGACATACTCATCTACTCCAAGAACCAAGCTGATCATGAGGAACACCTCCGACGTATTCTCAGACTTCTGCAGTAGGAAAAGCTTTATGCGAAGTTCTCCAAATGTGAATTTTGGCTTCGAGAAGTCCAATTCCTTGGACACATGGTGAGCGAGCGTGGTATCCAGGTGGATCCCGCTAAGATAGAAGCGATTATGAATTGGCAAGCACCTAAGACGCCCACAGAAATTCGCAGCTTCTTAGGTTTGGCAGGTTACTACAGGCGTTTCATTGAAAATTTTTCAAGAATTGCTGCACCTTTAACTTCGTTAACTCGCAAGAATGTAAAGTTTGATTGGGGTCCCAAACAACAAGAATCTTTTGAGATTCTTAAGCAGAAATTAAGCAATGCTCCTGTGTTGACATTGCCAGAAGGGATATAAGAGTTTGTTGTTTATTGCGACGCATCACACACTGGTATGGGTTGTGTGCTTATGTAGAAAGGCAAGGTGATTACCTATGTATCACGTCATCTTAAGGTGCACGAAAAGAATTACACCACCCATGATTTGGAATTGGGTGCCGTTGTATTTGCACTCAAGCTTTGGAGGCATTACCTTTATGGAACCAAGTGTGTAATCTATTCAGATCATAAAATCCTTCAACATTTGTTTAATCATAAAGATCTCAATGTGAGGCAATGTCGTTGGATGGAAACATTGAACGGTTATGATTGTGAAATTCGCTATCACCCGGGCAAAGCGAATGTGGTCGCTGACGCACTAAGTATGAAGGAAAGGGTTAAACCTATTAGGATCAATGCCAAAAGCATTGAACTAAAGAATAGTTTAAACGAAAAGTTGTTGTCAGCTCAGAAAGAAGCCGTCTTGGAGGAAAACTTTCCAGCAGAAAGATTAGGTGCAACTGTTGATCAGTTGTCACCAGGGAATGATGGAATCCTTAGATTGAATGGTCAAATATGGGTTCCAATTCGTGGAGGAATGAGAAATGAAATTCTCCGAGAAGCCCATAACTCTAAATATTCGGTACATTCGGGCGGTGATAAAATGTACCAAGATCTGAAGGCAAATTACTGGTGGATGGGTTTGAAGAAATCCATAGCCACTTATGTGGCTAAATGTCTGACGTGCGCACAAGTTAAAGCCGAGCATCAAAAGCCGTCAAGTTTACTGCAACAGCCTGAACTTCCCACTTGGAAGTGGGAAATGGTAACTATGGATTTCATTACTAAGTTACCAAGGACGAAACACGGGAATGATACGATATGGGTTATATTTGACAGATTGACAAAGTCAGCTCATTTCATACCCATCAAAGAAACGCACAACTCCGATAAACTAGCCCAGCTGTATGTGGATGAGATATTATCTCTCCACGGAGTGCCAGTATCTATCATATCTGATAGGAATACTAGATATACGTCGCACTTTTGGAAAAGTTTCCAGCAATCCCTAGGCACTCGTTTGAATTTCAGTACTGTTTATCATCCTCAGACGGATAGACAGAGTGAGCGTACTATTCAAACGCTGGAAGACATGCTCCGTGCTTATGTTATCGACTTAGATGGAAGCTGGGATGATCATCTTCCTTTGATCGACTTTTCATATAATAACAGTTATCATTCGAGCATCCAAGTCGCACCTTTCGAGGCCTTATACGGAAAGAAATATAGAACTCCAGTTTGTTGGGCGGAAGTTAGAGAAACCCAACTATCAGGACCTGAGATAGTCCTTGAGACGACGGATAAGATTGTTTAGATCCGTGATCGTCTGAAAGCTGCCAAGAATAGGCAGAAGAGCTATGCATATAAAAGGCACAAACCTCTAAAATTCGAGGTAGGTGATAAAGTTTTGCTCAAGGTGTCACCCTGGAAAGGAGTGATGCGATTTGGTAAAAAGGGCAAGCTAAGCCCAAGATATATCGGACCATTCAAAATCATCGAATGTGTCGGGAGCATGGCATATAAGCTAAATCTACCTGAAGAGCTTAGTGGAATTCACAATGTGTTCCACATCTGCAATTTAAAGAAATGTCTAGCCGATGAGTCGCTAGCAATGTCTCATAAGGACGTGCAGATTGACGAAAGCTTAAAGTTTGTTGAAAAACCTTTGTTGATCGAGGATCGACAGGTTAATAAGCTTCGAAGAAAGGATGTGCCAATTGTAAAAGTGAAATGGGATGCCCGTAGAGGTCCAGAATATACATGGCAAGTTGAATCCACGATGCGTCAGAAATACCCTCAATTGTTTCAGTAAATCTCGAGGTCGAGATTTCTTTTAAGGGGGTGAGGATGTAACACCTCACAAAATCATGTCCAATATAGTAATGACACGTGTCATAAACCCTAATCATGTTAAAAGTTAACTTAAGGGACTAAAGTTGTCAAACAGTGTAAAGATGTATGTGGAAGGACTAAGAGCATCAACATGCTAAACTTGTGCCTCTGATTGACCTCACATAATGTTCGTATTCATTAATGAATAAACTGTCGGACGCAAGAAGCCGTTTGTGCTTAAAATGAAGTTTACAAAATACAGGGGTTAAAAAGGTCAACATGTTAATTCTTACCTCTGAGTGACCTTTTAATGATCCTGAGGCTTTGTAATGCTTTATTATACTCTCACGAATGTCGGATAACGATTCCATGAAGTTTCGGTGCAATTATATGATTTAATTACAATATCCAAGGAAAGAAGGGTTAAAAGTGTCAATATGACAATTCTACTCTCGGGAGACTATTTTAATAAATCTGAAACATAATAATACATGGTTTTACTCCCAAGAACATTTAAAACCAGAATATATTGGCCCCTCATGCTGAAAATGTCAGATATTCGAGTTATGAAAGTACAGGGACTGAAGTTGCAACATTTGAAAAATGTTTGAGACTGGGCTGCCTCGCGTGGCGTGCCAGGTTCTCCTCTTCCTGGCGCGTGGCACGACGGAGGAGGTTTCCCAGCCAGTTACTGGCAGCTGCCAGCATGCAAACCTGAAATCTTTGTTTGATTCTCTGCAACCTGTAATCGAATTCAACTGCATGTTGATGGTTTTTAAAAACCATTTGGACACTTGTGTGCAACATAAAACATCTGGGACACTTGGATTCATCTCAATCAATCCCCATTCTCTATAAATTGGCCCTCATTCATCACTTGTTCTTGCTCGCTTCAAAAATCAGAATTCATCTTTCTCAAGTTTTGTTTATGGAGCATCCTGGTCTTAAAGGAAGCTCTCTAAGTTCAAATTTTCGTGCTAAGGACACTTGTAAGTGTTCTTGGCTCATGTAGTTCAGTTTTTGTGAGTCTAAGGACCGAAAGTCAAAGATAACGTATTTCTGCTTTGACTTTTTGTTTAATCTTAATCGGTCCAGCCATGATTCTAAACAAAAGTGGCTATGTGTTGGTAATTAAGTAGGTGATAAACCCTCAAAAGGGCACCTCCTAATTATCATGTTATCTCAGTCAATTGTCAAGTCAATGCAACTAGTCAAAAAGTCAAACGAGTCAGTTTTTATAAAAGAATTCATAACTGATAATGTAGAAGCTATAAAATATGTTTTATCACCTTAATAACTTGGTAAATATTATAAGAACATGTTTAGACATGTTCAACCCGACAATTCTGAGTTTAGGCTCGGTTCGCAACCGAAAGTCGCAAAAGTTGACTTTTGCTTTGACTTTCAGTTCTGACCCGAATTAGCTTAGTATCTTTATGCCTTAGGGTTCCTTTGTGACCATATTATATGTTAGTATAACCCTCTGAGGTTATACTACATGGTCCCTTAGAAATCAGAGTTCATTTGCATGTTTCCGTTATTTACTTAAATTTGACTATTATGCCCTTATAATGTAAAAATGAGATTTTGGGATATATGAGTATACAAATATCTTTGTTACTGATATATAAGCATGTCAAATAAATTTGACACCAGTTTCTGGTCTCAAACTTAAGTTATGCAAGATATCGTAAAATGAAACTTTTTATTAATTAAACTACGCTTTCTAGCATAAATCATGTTTAAACCCAAATTTTGGCAACAAACTCATTACCTATTGTTTTGACATTATTTTTAGAGATTTTTGGAATATTGGGTCAGATTATAAATTGACCATATCATTGAGTTTTTGTATAATTCGATAAATGACGATAATACCCTTTTTGTTAATAAAATGAGATTAACATATGATTAACATGCCAAACCTTTTCCTACTGATTTTATATGAAAAATAAAATATTTTAAATATTCAAGACTGACCAAAATCTCAGAATTTCATAATCATCTCAAATATCGTCAATTATCTACTTTTACGATAATTAGGTGCATAGTATGGTTTAAAACCATATTTAACACCTAAGACTTGTCACCTACTGAGTTTATAAATAAATTTTAATATTTTTACAGTAAATACAAGTCATAAACTCAGACTTCCAAATTTTTGCTTAAAAACATATGTGAAATGACCAAAATGCCCCTACGGTGCATAGTTTGGCCATAAATGGTAAACCACACATATGTATGATATCTTACTGACTTAACATCATAAAATAAATTATTTTACAAAAGGTTTTTAGATCAGAACCTCATTTTACTATTAAACCTCGTTTATAAACTTTAAAATGACCAAAATACCCTTACGGGACTTAAATTTGTTTTAAAAATCTTTTGGGACATAATTGATGATATCCTACTGATATCATATCATATTTAAAGCATAATAACTTATGGAACCTGTACATAACTCATCCGGTTACCCGTTATGCATATACGCGTTCGGTACGGTTTATGCAACTAGTTTGCATAAACAAGCCGAAACGGGTCAGACCTTATCATTTTTACTTCAAAATACACAATGTATTTAGTTTACCCATTTTATACAAGTCTCCATACTTGTCGGGTCTAAATCACATTCTAATCTGGTCATCGCTTAATCTCGCGTTTCATACCGTAAATTTTTTTAAACTAACCGGTCTAAGTTTATAGCTTAAATAAGACCCGTTAGTAATCTAATAGGTTATAAAAACCTTCATTCCAGATTAGGAGCCCGGTAAAAGCTACCTACACTTGTTTGAGTAGAATATACGACTGAGTATTCAAAAATTTGCATTTAAGCTCAGGTAAATACTTTTAACTTATTTTCCCTTATACGGGCTTGGGATACGATAAATTATTACCGCTTGGTCGGGTATGGAATATTTAATCGATTAGTGGTTAATTCATTGACATAACCCATTTTAATCTGTTTTGTTTGATATATAAACATTTGGGGGTTAATATGACCGTGTCCTGGATATCCTCGGCTCATTTCACTTGAAAATGGCCACGACTTAAGCACGGGGTGTAGGTATACACCTGACAGTTGCGTATGTAAAATGATATACCCATACGTGAGGATAACTCCTTGTGAGTTTATATTAGTGGTGTGTCTATTAATCTTGTCTCGGTTTCTATCCCGGGCCCTGAACGTACGACAAACATGTAAATCTGTATACAAGATTATTTTATGTAATTATCCCAAGTTATAAAAGAATATTTGTGCCTTGTGCATTAAAATCAATTTTCATAAATGTTTTTAAAAGAGTCGGTTAATTGTATTTACCAGTGTAAACTGACGTATTTTTCAAAAAGACTAAGTGGCAGGTACTACGCGAAATTGGCTGGAAGCTTCTGAGCATTAGTTAAAGAATCTTGCAAGTTCTTAATGGTTAAAGTCTGTTGAAAAATATTTTACATTATGTTTTAGATCCGCCTGTGGATCCTTTTGCAACCGTCTGTATAATATTTTACTCGTACTTTACATTTCGGTTTGTAATTGTGTTTTTCCTCCTAGACTTCCGCTGTGCTATAAACTGTGTATAATTGACTATGATGATATCAACTACGTCACGATAATCCCCACCGGGCCTACCGGTAATATGTGGAAATATCGGGGTATGACACAGCTCTACGCGTGTATGAATTCTGCTTCTTCATACAAGTGTATTTGTCTTAGCCGTTGCCCAGTTGCACCACTCCCAGGTGCGAAGTATGGAGGGGGGGGACCCCTTAACTTTTCGCTCAGTAGTGTTATATATTTGGTTTTCGTATAGAAATTTTTTGGTATATACGTTTTCGACCCCCTGGTTCTATAGAAATTTTTGGGTATATACGTTTTCGACCCCCGTCATTCGGGTCACTACTCCATTGCGAAGTCTTCAGAGTTTGATAAAGATGTTGCACCCAATTCCTTGAGCACCAAATTAACGGTAAGGTAGGTTCCTTTATCAGTTTCCCAGCCCCACGCATCAGTTGTTTCCTTCATATTTCTGTTTCTGAGTAGCTCAAACAAGGGCAAAAATTCAGCCCATTTCTGTCCCCAAAGCCTTTACTTTTAATCCTTTCTTTGCTGCTAATTTATACATCAGTGGGAATTTCACTTCTTCTTTCGTAAAACAAGTAACACCAGAATCTGTAAAATAAAGAATGTTTTTTTATTAAATGTTTTTTAATGATGTACGTAAAACAAAGAATGGTTTTTTTATTAAGTTTTTTAATGATGTACTTATAGTTATTGTTTCCCCTCGAATTTGAACAAGTGAAAGTACAATTAATGTTTTTATTTTTGGGAGAAAACTCCAAGCCAATCCATCATCATTTTTCCAAGCTTCTTTTCTTATACCTTGTTTTATTTATTCAATTTTTATTTTTAATATAAATGATGCTTATACCGAATACATTTAACTAAATTACATTGATCTTATTCCCTTATGGTTAAAGTTGATTAAATCGATACAAGAAACCTGATCAACCTTAGATTTTTTAGTGAGTTCGATCTAACAGGTGACGAGGGTGCTTGTTTGATCACTTAGAAAAATGACCCATAAGTCTTTGGTTTTTGTGTGCAACTAGAAGATTGACCCGCGCGCGTTGCGCCGCGACCAACGAAATTGACATGTTGTTGATCAGATTCACATTTACAATGTGTTAAAGATGTTTTTGTCGGTTAAGTTTGTATTACTATCTTATACAAATAAGTAATTCACCAAATAATCTCAATACAATTAATGGTATCACAATTACCACATTACATGACTTGTATCCATATAAATAACCTATCGTATTAAGCTCCCCGCGTTGCGGCGGGGATGTAAAATCGTGACAAATAACACCAATGTCACGCTATAGCCAACGACCACAAACATTAGAGTTGCGGCGTCTTAATGTGGAAAAATTAGACCGACATATAAAAATAGAAAATAATAACTAACTCGATTTAGGACTCGCACGTTGTGACGAACTTATTAAACGGGGAAAAAATAGACGACGTAAACACACTGAACCACACACGTACGTTGCCTCATGTTAACTCGCAAAAAATTAGAACGAAGCGTATAACAAAATGTAAAATCGTTGAACCACACACACACATTGTGCCGTGTTAAGTCGCAAAATTTATATCTAAACGTAAAACGAAAAATTTTGCAAAATATGTAAAACGTAAAAAGGTTGTGAGGTTAAATTGGAAAAACTAAAAACTTTTGGGTTAAAACTACAAAATCAAGTAGTTTTAGGTTTAAAGTGAAACATCAATTTTTTTTTTTTTTTTTTTTGAAAAACCCCAAAACATGGGGTACAACACCCCTAAACATCATGTACAACACAATTATGCACAAAACACTCATTAAGCATCATGTACAAACCACTATGCACAAACTTCTTTTAAATTAATAGTATATAAATATGGTGGATCAATTTTGAGAAGAATGCTTGTTTAAATTTAAATATAACTAGGAATAACACCCGCGCGCGTTGCGGTACATTTTAAACATCGAATAGATTAGTCTAAACGTTATGTGATACGTTAACCATATGAAAACGTTCATTTCGACATATCTGATCGAACTCAATGTAACCTATAAAAGCATGACAATTAGATCAAAACATAAAGTAAATCAAATTTATATCGTATAATCATAACGTATTATATAGAATCCGACTTATACATAGAAAACGTAACGGGTATAACGGAAAAGATGACACCTATAATCAAAAGAGATTAATTAGAACTTTTGAAAAAAAAGAAACCACAATTTGACTCCACTCGATTCGAAACAAAATTAACGAAACATTAAAATAAGCACGAAAACAGATTATATTTGACCTCACTCATTTCTCAAAAAAGTTTACGTTGAAACATACGTTAACTCGAATTTATACCGAAACGTACATAAAATATGCACGTAAAAGATGTTTTTTTTTAACAAAAAGTATTATATTTGATCTGACTCGTTTTCAGAAAGAAAAAAAAAAGTTTACGTCAAAACGTAGAGCAAATCGAATTCATATCGACACATACATAAAAATATGCACGTAAAAATATGTTTTTTTTTAAGTAAATGAGGTATAAGGGTGAACTCGAAACAAATTATTTTTAGTAAAAAAATAATAGGTTAAATGCGTTTGTAAAATCGTGCCAAGTATCCCCAATGCCACACAACCAACAACAAAAGAGCTCGTAAAATAAAATAAAAAAAAAGAAAAATAACACTGAATGAAAAACATACGTAAAATCGTTGAATCACACACACCCGTTGCGGTGTGTTAATGCGAAGAAATTAGACCGAAACGTAAAATGTAGAAAAAAAAAACTAAGTTGATTTAGGGCCCCACACATTGGAACGAACTTGTCAAACGTAGAATAATAGATATGTTGCAATACACCTGTCAAACGGGAAAAACAGACAAAAAATGTTGAACCACAAAGACACACAGTTGCGGCGTGTTAACTCGCGAAATTTTAAACGAAACGTAAAAGGCAAAACATGTAAAAGATGAAAAGTATAGGGGGTCAAAGTTGAAAATAAAAAAAGTGTTGGAATTAAACTAAAAATAATAAAAAACCTTGAGTTAAAAGTTATAAACTTAAAGGAATAAAAAGATAAAAACTTTGGGGTTGAAAATGAAAAATCAAATTTTTTTTTTGAAACACTCCCAATACCTATAGTACAACATCAAAAGCAACAAAATGTTGCTTATTTATATGTGGTAATAATGAAAAAACAACTTTCAAAAGGTTCTAAAGTTCCCACACGAGTCACGACATTATGCCTCATGGTAAGTAGCACTTGTGTTCTTTTTCTTTTTTCATATTTTTACATTTTTTTTAGTTTTACAAGCATTTTTCCTAGATAGTCTAACTGAGGAATATTTAAGGCATTTTGAAATAAAAACTTGGGCCGTTTTTTAACGGTAAATCTGGTTTACTGACAGAACTACTGGAGTATCATTGTGCTATCAGCGGAATCACCCGGTTATATACATCTTCACTAGACAATAATGTTTATACACCAATTCAGAAGGAAACCTAATAAATATGAGAAAACCCACTTGTGGAAATCAAACCCAAGACCAAATGGTTTATAAGCCTTATCTCACTCTCAAGATTCCACTAGACTATAATGTCATGGGGAAAAAACTTATTTAAGCTTAGGGTTTACGGGATGCATGCGGTGAAAGGGGGAAGAGGGGACAACTCCCCTCGCGGGGACATCGCCGCCAACCCCTTTCATCCACCCAAAAACCAAAACAACCGGGGATTGTTTACCGGTAAGGGAAGAGGAGAGAGAAAGGGTTAATGATAAGCCTCACTCTCTTCCACCCAATCACATTTTTATCTTTATTTTTATTTTTTTTAAAGAAAAAGTTTTTTGAGTGGAATGCTGTCCATGTTTAAATGCAAAATAGAAAGTGAAGAAAGAACACGACATGGCAGAGTAGGACTGGCTTCGGTGAAAAGAAAACTACTCCAGTAAATAGAGCATCCCTTGTGTCACACCCTAACCGATGGCGAAAACGTCGGAGTGAGACGAAATAGATTGCTCGAGACATCATAACATTAGTATTTGCGACAAGTATTAAATATTGAATTTCATTTCATTTCTAAAGATTCAATTACAAAGATTGAAGACAAATACAATAATTTGAAATAAAAGAATTACAATAAAAATACAAAATTTAAAATGAGTATCTAGGCATCCTACTATGTTCTATGCATCATCAACATCATCTCAAAACCTGCAACTTGTTTTTAAAAAGCATAGTTCAATACAACGTATTGGCGAGTACACTAGTTTTAGACACGTGATATAAGTATAAAAAGTATTCCTCAATCCAACATAACAATTTGATATACAAGGTCAAACTATCATGCATGACTAAAGTCAAACCCAAGTGTCCACAAGAATATAAGTGTCCCTTGCCACAAAAGTGACGAGACTAAGTATGAATAATATGTGTCCCTCGATATCGAAGTATCGAGACTAAAAGAATATAACTGAACAAAACCCTGCCGGGTGGTGTGCTACTCCTATAGCGCTATAATTGTTAAGGCATGTTAACAAGTCTTATGAATTCTAGCATGATCCTAAGCATAACAAAACATGTATAATGGATTGAATGAATAAAGTATGTGAATCGTGCATTTTAACAAGTAAAACATGTTGCACCCAAAGTGTATTAAAAGCAAAAAGGGTCAATTGTACTCACAAAATTGCATATGCTTTCCTATTATCCAAGAGTGACGAGTTTGTTGCAAATAGGAGAACGAATATGTTCGAATTGGAGTTTAAAGGATATTTAGACTCGGGATTAGGAATTTAAATACACTAAAGTATGTATACGAGAAAATAATCATTTAGACTTAATACTTGTTTTTTACACTATTAAACCCGTAGGGTTTGCAATGATTTCACGGGTTACAATACCCATTAGAATCTTAACGAGCAGTTAAGTACTTAGATCACGTAACTTAATACCATGACGAATAATCATTCTATTAACATCAAGGGTTCGGTTATCATATTTTATATATGTTTTATATGTTCTATATAGTGTAGGTATAGTCCAATATGTATTACAAGAATCTCATATAAGTCATGCAAGGAGGTAGGAGGATAACCTTCCATTTAAGACCTTTTTTGTATTTTCACCAATGCACAAGTTGTTACAAGAACAACAAGGATGGTCATGAATATAATAAAAATGAAAATGAAATGAACTAACCACTCAAGGGACAAATCATCAAGTGAGGTGGTGGATTGAAGGTAGGAAGCCAAGGCTTCCAAATAATCACACACATCCTACAAAAGTCTTGTTTCAAGAACAAGCTTGGTGGATACAACACTTGTGGTTAAAAACCTTACAAAACAGAAAGTTTGGAGTGATAAAACACCTCCGATTTGTATGTAACAGCCTTGTTTTTAAGCTTATTAATCATAGACTTGATTAGGAGTAGGGGCGTTCAAAACCGGATATCCGAATTTCGGATATTCGAAATTTTCGGATATCAGATTTCACTATCCGAATCCGTATCCGAAATTTTGGATATCAGAAATTTCGGATACAGATTCGGATAGTGAATAGGATATCCGAAAATCCAACTTTTTATTTAATTTTTATTTTTCTATTATTTTTTTTCATATTCGGAAACGGGTATTTTGGATAGTTTCGGATATTTTTTTGATATTTTCGGATACTTCGGATATCCGAAAAAATGAAAATTAAATTTTCGGATATTTCGGATATCCGAAAAATTTGAAAATCACTATCCGAATCCAAAAAATTCGGATATCCGATTTTTCGGATATTTCGGATTCGGATATCGGTTATTTCAGATCAGATTTTCGGATACGGATAGTTTTGAACACCCCTAATTAGGAGAATAAGGACATAGGTTTGTTGAAGAAGAACACAGGTTTAAAGAATGTTTTAATAAGTTTTCTTCCAAAACAGAAAGTTGGACCTCAAAAATGATATGTTTCACCTTGGTTTTCCCTGGAAAACCTTGTGAAAACAATCCTAGAGGTGTTTCTGTCACACCCCAACTGATGGCAGAATCATCGGGGCGCGGCACTGAGCGAAACAGATTGTCCAGGTGAATCCATAACAACTATTATATTACCAGATATTTAACGTTTACGTCCCATGCCATAAACATATAAAGTATAAACATTTATTACAGACATTGTTCTCAAAGACAAATAAATTGTTCCGACAACTCAGATTTATTTAAAGTAGTTTCTAGACTCCCTAGCTTGATTTCTGTCACGACCCCCGACCCACCCTGGACGGAATCGGGAACCGTGAACAGCCCAGTGGTACCGGTGATTATTTTGAAAACGTTGCAGCGGAAATTTCATCAGGACCGTGAGTTAGGAAAAATATCAGAGTTTAGAAACACCGGATTTTATTTATTAAATAGATGGAATAAATCCATGTTTTACAAAGGTAGCTTTAATAAAGATAAATTTTATTACATAAAACAATATTTCTTAATTTGATTTAATTAATAAAATAAGCCACTTCTTGATGCCTTTCAGTGTCGTATCCATCTCTTACTCCAATCTACTGTAATTACCTGAAACGCGTTTTAAAAAGGTTTTGTCAGCGGGAAATACTGAGTGAATCATTCTATTTTTTAAAACGACACATTTGTTATAATTTACAGTATTAAGGGTGATTACATTGTTTCTATATCAACCAACTACCCACAGTATTTGTCACTCGACTCGTTTATGTGAATGTGGTCATATCACCATTGGCTGCCCCAATGAATGACGTATATCACTGTTAGGGCTTATTTGCCTAACCTGTGTTAGGGCTTATTAGCCTAACCCTGTGATACTTCACTGTTAGGGCTTATTTTCCTAACCTATGTTAGGGCTTATAGCCTAACCCTGTGAGAAATTAATATTGTGCACAATACCCCACATACCGGCTGTAACTTGGTGATTACAAAGACTTAATCCCTGTAATTATAACCTTGAAAATAAACATGCTTTTGGAAAGTAATTTGATAAAAAGAGAATGACTCACATTATAATCATGCAGATTCATATGGCCAAAGTTTAGTCTACAGATAAGCCTTGATATATTGTAGATTTATACAGGCAGAGCCTAGCCTATTTATTTAGCCTTGTAACCTAGTGAACACGAACTAGGTAGGTAACTTAATGCAACAATTACGATAACTCACAAGATTAAAACCCTCACAACGAATGACAAAGTGTAATCACTTAAACATCCATTGGATTCACAACGAATGACAGAGTATTCCCCGAGTTCAGGTGATACTCAAACATCCTGTCGAAATCACGACGAATGACAAAGGATAGCACTTAAACATCCATCGGATAGTTTCCATCGATCGGACATTGAATCGTAGCAGCGATCTAGTTATTACCCAGATAATGAACAGAGTTTCGAGGTTTAGGGGATTTGATTGAAAGAAACGGAGATACAAAGAGTAGAACGACGTTTTAGACCGTCGAACTGAGCAATTTAATCAAGTCCCACTGCTGCCTGTTATATACCCCAAACTGGCACCCCCCGCGAGTCGCGGAAGGCACCGGGGTAACCCCTGCGTATCGCGGCGATGATCGGTCCGGCCTAGGCCTGCCATGTGTCTTGTATAGCCTTGGTGAGTCGACAGAATATTAATTTTCTATTTCTACAGCGAGATATGAAGATAATCGTCAAGTGGGGAATACCCCCTTTGAGTTTTAGGGGCCCTAATCCTGATTCTGATTGTTATGAAAATTTTAGGGATTGTGCAGGATTACTTGGGTGTCTCAATTAGGGTTTCTTTTTAGACAAAATATAAATAATAATAATAATAATAATAATAATAATAATAATAAAATATAATAGTTTTGGTGAAAGTTGTTATGGTTTGGGACATTTTTTAATATAATTATATTACAAAGAAAAAGGAAATAAAATAATAAGAAAAAGAAAATGGACTCACTTTGTAACTTTAGGGTTCAACTAGAAAGCCTCCTGGTATAAATTTTGGGTATAACTTCTGAGTTATTTAAAAAAATTATATAATGCACTCGTGTTAAGTATAGTACCCTTAATTCAACCTTGTCCCGATGTCCCGAGACAGAACCCCAACGAACTTAGTCGGGCAGAGCCCTGACATGAGTTATGGGGCTCAGATCAATCGGAAAGGGTATCGGTGATCGGGAGTTAAAACACTTAAAACGGGCATAGCTTTATTATAGAGTAAATAATAATAAAATAATATATATATATATATATATATATATATATCGAGAGAGTAGTGAGAGACTAAAAGAAGGAAAAAAATGAGATTGTTTTCTGAAGAACTTTAAGCCTTTTTATAGCTGACATACATATTCGATACTCACTATGATAAGTTCCACGTATCACTTAGAACATTAAATGCATATGTATACGTATCCTTTCGAAATGAAGGTTTCAGCCACGTATATATCAAAATATCTAATTAATGTTAAGTTGGATTTTGATTTAAAGTGTACACGTACACTTTATTTTCAATTGGTTAGTTTTTAAATTTTAATTAATATTACTTTATTATTATGATTAATTTAACAGCTTCACTTATTTGGCGTGTATAACTTCTAAAATATAACGTTTTATAAAATAATAAATATGTCATTAGAACGAGAATATTTTTGTCTACATTTGGGTCTAAGTTTCATTAAAAATAGAGTAGGTTCAAAATACAATGTATTTTATAATTTAATTTATTATACGGTTCCTAGGCCCATCTAGGAACTTCATATTTCTTACGGTCAACCTACCCGTAAGTTACCTGTCTAATAATATAAGTTTTTATAGACTTTTATTTTACTAGAAATGTCACCCATATACAGGCCAATTAATTAATATAATATTTCAACCAACTATATAAAATAGTGTTTAAAACTATTTGGGTTGAATAATTATATTAAAACTATTTACTAGTTACTAGTGTTTAATAAATTTAACCAAACCTATAATTTATATGATAAAAATAGGAATGTTACAATTTCCAGCGAAACATATCAAGCATCCTAATCAACCTTTCACATACGTTAAAATAAAGTCAATACACATACTGTAAAGGTGAGCATACAAGTTTAATAGCATATAGTATAGCGAAAGTAGTTTACGCATAACCAACATGTAACACGTAGAAATGTGAAACAAGTAACCTATCGACAGTGACATATGCACAGACATGACTGCGGTTGTAGAATGCGCAACATATTATCACCACTGTGACCATGTGAAGTAAAACCCTTAAGAACCCCTATCCATGACAGGTGCTGAGTCCAAACTATAGTACTATCATTGTTAAGGTGTCAGGCAACAATCACTGTGTAAACATAACAAACAAGCATTCATTGAAAACACGTATAATATGCGAGAGCGGTTAGTGTATAAAAAGTGTTGCGTTGTGTGTTGATGTGATTTGATATAGGTAACGTATGTAATACCCAAAAGTGCTTTAAGCAAAAATGGGATCGAGTATACTCACAGAGCGTGTTTAGTAAATAAACACTTCCTTGGATTGAAGGGAGCGCTTGAGAGGTTAACCTGATCAGAGAACGATAGTGTATGTCACACCCTGGCTTTGCGGAAGCGTGGGTTTATTTGGTGTGACTTCTTAATACCATAGCAACAATCATAACAATGCTATATGATAAAAACATTAGATATTCATCCATTAATAAAGTTTAGAAAAATCCCATTTTTCAACAATCACAAAATAAGTTACAAACCTTAACTTGATTTAATTGAGTTTATAAAGACTTAGCAAAAGACTTTAAACAATACTAGGTTTAGGGATATGTAACCCGTCCAGGAAGAGGTTACACCTTCTAAACCCTGGGTGGCTTCTTTATTCAAACGCAGCTTGAAAATACGTGCATACCATGCCAGATCCATTAGTTTCCTGAAATACATGTAGTTTGAAAAATCAACATAAAGTTGAGCGAGTTCATGTGTAAGTGAGTTTGTATAAACCCTTGTATAAATGTCAGTATGTATGAAAATCCCTGGTATGTAGCAAATAAGGAAAAAGAGATCGATTAATGTGTAGCTAATACATTAATAAGTGACATGGCCTAGGAAGCACTCAAACCTGTAACGCGAATTTCATACCGGTCCTTCCGGCGGAACGACATAGTCACCACATGCAGCCACACGCTGGCCCATGTGTAGGGTTCGCAATACCCGATAGATCTATCACTCATGCCTCTCGGTCCTTATACAAGGATTAATGGTCTTACGATAATAGCATATCCAGTCACGTGATCTAGCAGTAGGTTCCTTAGCTAAACATACCGTGTATAAAACGTTTGTAGTAAATGTAACATGTATTTCACCCCCGCAGTTTAAAAACTGAAAACAATTAAGAGAAAAGGGGGACATGAACTCACTGAAGTGCGTCTCTAATTAGTAATCTCCCAGTCAACCTGCTGTGCGACGACCTACACGTACTAACTTCTATTAGACGGACGGCCGTGCCTTGGCTTAAGGTTTAACGTCTTTGGGAAATAGTTAGGCAACTATTTCGTAATTACACTTCGTAATTATTTTGTAAATATATTGCTTCCCAAGTATGGGGGTTTTAATACATGTGCGTTCGTATAACTTCGAAATATATTATTAAGTCTCACTTAATAAAATGTATTTTATTTCATTTGTCCAAAATACTTTACTTCCAAAATATAAATATTTTTCCCAAAAATATTATATTTTATTCCATATAATTTTCCAAAATAATATCCTTGTCAAAATACACACTTATGAGTATTTTCTGAAAATACGTAAGTTACGTTGTAAGGTTCGGGTGGTAATAAATAATACCGGTGTAACTTAAATATTTATTGTGAAGGCGTTCGTATTATTTTGGAACCGTGAATATTCAGTGTGTTCCAGTAATATTATTTTTACTCTAAAAATAATATTTATGTAGTTCACAAAATAATCCTAAAAATTACACAAGTGTTACTATGAAAAATATATATTCTAAATATATTTTTAACAGGTTTTATTTATGAAAATCCCACCTCCGACTCTTGGAAATTTTGTAATAAAAATTCAGGGCGAATTTCTATTTGGAAAACAAGTCAAAAATATATTTATAACACTTGGCCCAAAAATGTTTTCTAAGTGTTATTTTCTGGAAAAATTTCGCCAGAGTTCTCTCGGTAACTGGAGGTGGCCACGCTTTCAAGCGTATCATTTTCTTTTATAAATTCACTCAACAATGTTCCCAACATCAACAAACAATGTTTCAACATCAACTAGTTCAAAAATATACGTAAATCGCAAACACATGAACTTGTGGGTTATGTAAAAGTGTGTAGTAATCTTCCAATATTCTTTGCAGATCTTTCTGTCTTTGTATGTAAAATCGGTCTCTTGAAAATCTTATTTTTAAAGAAAGTGTAAGTTTACAACTTCTCGGTCAAAAGTTACGAACATATTTCTTTGGTAAAACCTTTTTGTTACATAAGTGCCTACGCACTAGTTTGCTCACAAAAACACCTTTGTTTCATGAAAGACCGGCTTCTAAACATGATTTCATTTGACACTTGGTTCTTCAAAAATACCACTTGTAGATCTTTAGATCTACTAGTTTTGGATTCTATTTTATAAGAAAAACTCTTTTTACACAAGTTCATGTTAATAAGTAGTAGTGTTCGTCATCTAATCATTTTCACACTTTAACATACACTAGTTCATGCTTCATGAACATGACTTAGCCGGGTTAGATGACGATCCGAACTACTACTAGCATCAAGCAACATAAAAGAATCATAACTAAACAAGTTTAACAAGTTTTACACCATTACATTTCTTTTATCCAACAAGTTCATCATTTTTATAAGACTTTTAATTTTGTTCTCTAGTGTTCATGAATTTTTACCCGTTAAATTTCCTATTAACCACTTTAGATATGAACCATAGGGTGTTTAGAGTCACTTACTACTAGCTCGAGGCTAGGGAAGAATCAAGACGTAAATGTGGTGGATAAAAGCGATGTAGAGAGGTCCTTCCACTTCCGAGTGCACCAAGCTTACTTATATGACTTTTAACACCTTTGGTTGTATAAGAAATGGTTGAACAAGAAATAAAAATGGTTGGTGTATGGTGGTTGGTGTTCGGCCGAACTTCAAGCAAGAGAGAAAGAAATAGTGCAATTTTTGTTAAGTGATGTGTAAATGAAATGGTTAACCTTTATGTATTCTTGTAATCATCACCCTCTAATATCCATTATATAAAATGTCTATGTGATATTAGACATGGACTAATAAAAAAATCAAAAGTTGATGGAATGTGTCCCCTTGGGGGAAACTATCGTTGGGGTGGGGGCTTATATGGTTGGATTTCAACTAAAGTTATTAGGTGCTAGTTTGTTTAGTTAAGTAATTAAATTAGTGCATTAGTGTGTTGTAATTTATAACGGGTGTTAGGGTATTCGGGGACCCTAACTGGCTCAGAAAAAGATAAATAATGTCATTGACAATATTTTTATGTTCCGGGTAAAGTCCGGTTGTTCGGTTGGATGTTAATCCGTTAAAGTGCTAAATAAGCATTTAAAGTGTCGTTAATATTATTTTTAGTGACACAAAGAATTCCCGACACTTTGGAAAGTGTCTAGTAATATTTTCCAACTTTTTGCACTTTACCAGTTTAGATAAATGCTGAATTTTTATTTAAAGTGCAGAATTTTGTACTTAACGTACGTTTTAGGCACATCCGGTCACTATAAATATCACCTAGTGACGCAGTTCTACAATCCTCATCTCCCTACACTCCCTACTAGTGTAGTAAACTACTCCCGTCTCATGATGGCCTCAGAGACAGTAACTGTCTGATGCTGGCTATGTCAGCATGTTTACTGGGTTATCCGTATAGTGTGCTCACTGTGCTTTTTGTGCAACAAGGTTGTCACTGATGTTTGTGTAAATAATAGAGTGACGGCAATAAAGTATGATGCATGAGTACGTATGTATCAGTAATCAAGAAACAGTTTAACCAAAACTGTAAGCAAGCACAGTAATTAAGCAGAAATTAAATATTAATTAATTCGTACGGATACCTGGTTTGGTGAGGGTTGCCACATTCTCCCCCCGTTAAATAAATTTCGTCCCGAAATTTGTACTACCTTACTCCTTATGGTTAAGTCACACACGTATGTATATGAATAATATCAAAGTAGATAATCATCAAATCGTAACAAACATTACTCACATTAGGTGAGTCCAAGAATATATAGCAACCCGAATCCTAGGGTTGAAAGGTGCGTGCTGCTAGCATTGGGTGTCAAAGGTACAAGACACATTTGACATATAGTCTAGTGTAATCTAGCTAGCAGGGGTTCCACAAAAGTGGAGTTTCGACTAATAAGATTTTTTAAACGATCGGTTGCAATATGCAACAAGTTTTCACAAACCATAGCACCCGCTATATGAACTGAAAAGCAACAACTCAACGTAACAGTAAAATGATCTGTCAACTCCCGAATAAATGTCCAGTAAGGTTTAGTGTGTCGACATTTTTGAATAGTGAAGATACACCGAATGGAATACAAGCAAATCTGGTGTGTCATTGTCTTGATTCGTAGTTGCATCAGTAATGTTTAAATGATAAATCAAACAAAAGTATGTGTGGTCTCGTGTGAAACGGTTAACCATGATTAGCACAAGCTACAAGTTTATGATGACGCCACAAGGTTTCGTAATGGCATTATCCAATAATAGTGGTGACTGAACATGTTCACCGCGTTTGAAATCAAATGAAAGTGTACTGAGACAATCTGAAGATTTGAATTATACCATGTTATAGAGTTTCCAATTAAATACGGAACATCAAAGAACCACTGTTTCCAATCGAAGATGAAAAGTAATAAGTATCGCAAGGCATTTGATTGACAACGAAAGAATCGTTAGGAGGTACATTGTGCTTATGAAATGAATATATGTACCATTGCCTTAACACACAATTGTGTTGAGACCGCTTTGATCGTGAAGATCCCAAATGGACTGTTAACAACTAAATAGGGAATTGAATCCGTATACGAAGTGAGGAACCAAATTAGTGCAAGCTTCAATTTTGTGAAAATATCACCGCAAGATATCGAAACAAATCAAACGTTTTAGTGGAGTCGTAGGCCAACCAAATCTACTACGACTCGAAATGAAAGAATCTCTGCAAAAATAGTTGAATATGATGCTCCCAATACATCATATAGCGTTTCAAGTTAAACCTGTGAACTGGAGAAGTTCAAGCAATTGAACTTGGTTTCAACGTAACCCGACAATAAACGTATGTATCAACAAGGAATTCTCAGCATAGTCGCAAAATAAACCATGAATGTAACTTGAAAGAAAGCGGTTGCAAGAAAGTGTGTTGACTTGATAACAAAAGTGTAACATCCCTATTTTTATATAAGAATTATAGATTTGGTTAAATTTATTAACCACTAGTAACTAGTTTATTTTTAAAATACATATTCAACCCAAATAGTTTTAAACACTATTTTATATAGTTGGTTGAAATATTTCATTAATTAATTGGCCTGTATATAGGTGACCTTTCTAAATAAAATAAAAGTATATATTTAGACGGGTAGATTACGGGTAAGTTGACTGATAGAAATATGAAGTACCTAGACAGGCCCAGGAACCGTTTAAATATTAAACTATAAAAATACATTATATTTGAACCTACTCCGTTTTTATTGAAACTTAGATTGAAATGTAAAGAAAAATGAGTAGGTTTTAACTCCATACTCATAATTTTACAAAATGCTATATTTTATAAGTTATAATATAAAAATGAGATTTGAATTTAACTAATTGTATTATTATAATAATATGGAAATATACCTATATTAGAAATATATGTACGTATGAAATTATAATAATAATAATAAAATAATATTCATAAAACTAAAAATTAAAAAAGGTTAGCTCAAATATGAGGCCTCCATGTTTACCATCAAGTGCCATCTGTTAACTTGAGATAAGAACCATGAATTTAAATAATATTAAACTAAAAATTATAACAAACATTCAAATGAAATGAATGTTGATGTGTGTACGTGGATGGCCAAACGTGCCCACCAAGTTTAACATCTACTATAAATAGAAGGCTCCTGTCCAAACATTCAAGTGCTCACATTCTTTCTTTCTCTGTATCGTCTATGTGTGTGTCTCTTTTATAATTTTTTTTTCTTTCTTTAATAATAATAATAAAGTTATGACATGTTTTAAGTGTTTTAACTCCCGATCACCGCTACCCTTTCCGATTGATCTGAACCTCATAACATATGTCAGGGCTCTGCCCGACTAAGTTGTTGGGGTTCTATCTCGGGACATCGGGACAAGGTTGAATTATGGGTACTATACTTAAAACGGGTGCATTATATATTTTTATAACTCAGAAATTATACCCAAAATTTTACCAGGAGGTTTTCTAGTTGAACCCTAAAGTTACAAAGTGAGTCCATTTTCTTTTCTCACTATTTTATTCCCTTTTTCTTTGTAATATAGTTATATTCAAAAATGTCCCAAACCATAACAACTCTCACAAAAAATATTATATTTTTATTATTATTATTATATATATATTTTGTCTAAAAAGAAACCCTAATTGAGACACCCAAGTAATCCTGCACAATTCCTAAAATTTTCATAACAATCAGAATCAGGATTTGGGCCCCTAAAACTCAGAGGGGGCAATTCCCATTCGATATTATCTTCAAAACTCGTTGTCAAAATTTAAATTTTCGAATTCATCAACTCAGCAGGCCTAGTCCCACACGTGGCAACCCTATAACCATTAGGTGTCCCTTACGGACCGTAAGGGAATAGTCTTACTGTCCGTAAGCATGCCCAAATTTCGTGTATAAATAGCAGACATTGGCACTTGTTTTCTGGCTCTGAAACGACGAACAAAGTCGTTATACACACTGAGATAAGCTCTATTTACCACAATTAACACCCACGATTCACTAATCGATGCAGCAATCAGGGTAATAACTCGATCGCTATTACGATTAAACGTCCGATCGATTGAAACTATCCAACGTATGATTTAGTGCTGCTCAAATTGAGTTTATACTTTGTTATTCATCGTGATTTCGACTTGAATGTTTGAGTGCTGTCCGAATTCGGGCTATACTCTGTCATTCGTTGCGAATCCGCTGAATTGTTAAGTATTGCACTTTGTTAATCGTTGTGAGGGTTTAATCTCGTGAATTGTCGTAACTGCTGTATTAGTTATTTACCTAATCGTGTGCACTAGGTTACAAGGCTAAATCAATAGGCTAAGCTCTGCCCGTATAAATCTGCAATATATCAAGGCATATCTGTAGATTAAACTTTGCCATATGAATCTGCATGCTTATAACGTGAGTCATTCTCTTTTTATCAAATTACTTTCAAAATCATGTTTATTTTCAAAGGTTATAATTACGGTGATTAAGTTTATGTAATCACCAAATTACAGCCGGTATGTGGGGTATTGTGCACAGTATTGCAGTTTTATCACTTTAGGTGGGCGAACCTAAATTTAGTGATATTCGTCATTCATTGGGGCAGCCAATGGTGATATGACCACAGTCACCGTAAAGAGTCGAGTGACAAATACTGTGGGTAGTTGGTTTGATATCAGAAACATTGTAATCTCTCTTAATACTGTAAATTATAACAAATCTGTTTTTGTATAAAACCTGAATGAACTCACTCAGTATTTCCCACTGACAAAACCTTTTTAAAACGCGTTTCAGGTAATTACAGTAGATTGGAGTAAAGATTGGATCCGGCACTGAAGGACTTCAAGAAGTGGCTTATTTTATTAATTAAATTCAAATTAAGAAATATAGTTTTATTAAAAGCTACCTTTGTAAAACATGTAATTTATCCCATCTATTCAAATAAAAATCCGGTGTTTTTAAACTCTGATATTTTTCCTAACTCACGGTCCTGATGAAATTTCCGCTGCAATGTTTTTCAAAAGTAATCACCGGTACCACTGGACTGCTCACGGCTCCCGATTCCGTCCATGGTGGGGTCGAGGGTCGTGACAAAAAGAGTCAACAATAACAATAATGTAGGTCATTCGAATCACGAATCAGTAATTCGGTTTAGCAAAATAATATGTAAATCCCAATGAAGTGCTTGTTCAAAACGAAATCACATGCGTAGCAAATGATGCATGTATGTCAGGTAAGTTTCCGAGTACTGAAACAATGAGTGCTCGCTAAAATGAAGAAATGACCAAGTATCGAAACAAATGTGTGTTCGCTCTCAGCGAAGAAGATTTGTGTGATGCAACTACCATTAAAGGGGAGTAGAGATGCAAACGTCTACTTGCTAGAAGTAAAAGAATCCAACTACTTCCGGTTTGGTCAACAGAACTGGCATATGCGCCAGGTTAATGATGGTTGATTGAGTTGACAGATATGGTTCCTAAATAAAAACCCTTACGAGTTTGGACCTAGGTTCACAAAGGTCCTACATATATGTTTTCTAAATCCTCCAGATTTCGTATCCCGTGTAAACTGGTTTGTGCATTGTGTAGGAAGCACTATTTTTGTGTACGTCTAAGAACAAGTCGTTGTCCCACAATTTTTCCTCGGTATACCTTCTTACTGAATTTACCGCCAATGACACTCGATCGTGATCCGTCGTGTAATGGTAGTCGGACCCTTACAGTTAGTCAAATATGTAATTCGTCAATCCTTAGCAAGAGCCACCGACCCTGGTTGGCTAGCTCGTCCGTTCCGATCATTTGAAAGTCATCGTCCTTCTTCTTGATGAGCGGAACTGAGGTTACCCAAAAGGGAATTTTGGTCTGTTATCTTCCTTCTCTATTTACTACTGAAACTGCACTGTCAATCCTTGCATCTCCGAAAATGTAAGTCGCTACGGTGCATCGACTACAGGTGTGGTGCCTGGAATTAAATCGATGCGAGATTCGACTAATCGTTGAGGAGACGATTCTGGCAAGTCTTCGAGGAAGACTTTAGGATATCCTCTGATCACGGGGGTATCTTCGGGCTTTAGTTCTTCGGCTCCCTTGTCCCCGACATGAGCCAAGAAAACAACACATTCTTTACGCAACATCCTTTGTGCCTTCAAGCGATTTGTAATTTGTAGAGACGTATCCCGCTTCATGAGTCAAGATCGCTTCTTCGTTCGCCATCATGGTGTGGATATCGATCTCCTATTGATCATTTGTCAACCAATCCCTCCAACTACCTTGTTGAAGTCTCCCAATTCACTAGCAGTAGATCGAGTGTAATCTTATGCTTCCCGGGTTCTATCTTGCCGATTCCAGTTATTGTGTTGGCTTTCACTAGCTTCCCCTAAGCTAGTTCTAATGGGTACTGGAATATCTACTTACTCGCTGCTTAAACCAATTATACTCTCGAACTCTAGGGGTGCGAATCGTAAAATTTGCAACATATTTGGCAATACAGATGCATAACATTGAGTAGTATGGGACGTACCGATATTCATGCTTGGATTCCTGGCGTGCTTCCCTGGCTCCGGTGTTAGACATCTTTCCCATCATTTTGCTTAATCTCCCTTGGGCAATCTTTCCTAAAGTGCCTCATATCCCCGCAGGTATAACATCCCTTATCTTTCCCCTTTCCTTTCTTTCCACGCTTCATCTCACGCCAACACGTTTCCCTGTTGTGTTCCACTTTGCCACAGTTGTCACACTTCCCATTTTTACATCGCCCGGTATGATGACGTCGGCACCTGTCGCATTTAGGTAGCTTACCCATGTACTCTTTTCTCTTTTTGGCCTTGTTGTTGCTACTCGACTGGGTACCCTGTTTGAAATTTGCCAACTTTCTCTTGTTGTCCCCAGATGACTCTACATGAGTCTCCTTCATCTCCTCAGAGGTTGAAAATTTGTTCATCCTGATTGCCTCTTCAGTCAAGGCTACACTTAGATTGATGGCCTCAGTGATTGTTGCAGGCTTTGATGTCGTCACCATGCTCATGATTTGGGGTGCCAATCCCCAAATGAAACGCTCAATCCTCTTAAACTACGGATCTACCATGTAAGGAACGATACGCGACAGAACTTGGAACTTCTCCACATACTCAGCTATTTTTGGACCTTCCATCTTCAAGTCCCAGAACTCAGTTTCTACCTTCTGGCTTTCTGTTCTCGAACAGTACTTTTTATGCATTAGCTCTTTCAGCTCGTCCCATGATAAAGCATACGCAGCAGCCTCGCCCATTGTCTGAACCTGAAGTTTCCACCATGACAGAGCCCCATCTCGGAACAGCCCGGAAATGTACGTGACCTGATCTTCTGGGGCGCATTTGCTCGCACGCAAAACAGTGTCCGTCTTCTCAATCCAGCGTACGAAGGCTACGGCACCCCCAGTGCCGTCGAAATGTAGGGGCTGGCAGCCTAAGAACTGCTTGTAGGTGCAGCCTGCGATACAAGCGACATTATTCGCGTAAGGTATTAGCAAAGCACTTGAGGAAAGGTCCAAACGTTTGTAATGTGTCTTAGAGGACCAAACATTACTGTTGGGTGGGTTATTTCCTGAGGTACCTCCGTTGCGCTCGGAGCGATGGGCCTCGTACTGTGCGATAAACTGCAAGAGGCGTTCTTGAAATTCCGCCTCTGTCGTTGGCAGAGGGTTGTTGGTGTTCCCTTGAGTCGACATCTTCCTAGAAAAAAGTCGGTTAGGTCAGGTCTTGTTAAGTACACGAGCACACAAGCCTCTATTTAGCGAATAAAACCTCAGAGGCGTATTACATATATGTACATACACAGTCGTTATATTATTCAATCACATATCATCACAATTATTGCACAACTTGTAAGTAAGAACGTAGCAAGTAAGCATGTAGTATTATAGTTATAGCACAAATACGCTGATCAACAGTGTGCTTAGTGGGAACATAGCGACTGAGTCTTTCATTAGTTATTAGTCATAAGTATTGTCGCATGTTTAAAGATGATTGGGCTTTCGTTATCCTCTGGCCACAGTCACTGTGTCTTACAAAATGTTTCACATCAGAAGGGACACAGGGTCACCCTACCCTTGTCCGACACGTATATTAGTGCATCAAAATTTTGTAATCAGAAGTGGTCCTCACAAGTCTCCGCAATCCCGGCTTATCATTAGTGTCTTTACCCAAGTGTAATGCAATCCGCATAATCCAGAAACCAACTATACTGGTGACTGAGGTGGAGGAGGAAGGAAAAGTAAACTGTTAACATGCGTGAGTCCCTCCTCGAGCTTGTATATACGTTGAAGTAATTATCTGCTCTGCCGCTCGATAGTAAAGAAGTATATATCAGAATCCTGGGAACGGTGTAATAGCAACGGTCGAGAGCGCAAAAGGAACCTTGATGTATGTGGCGAATCAAAGTATGCTGGCGATAGACAGGGTGGAGGACGTGGTATTTTACATAAACTTTTTAGACAATATGTTGTCTTGTGATGTAGACACTCAAATCATGTTTTCGGTTATGTAATGTTTTACATTTGAAGTTGCCAATTGTGGTGTCAGCTCAAGCTCCAACATTCTGCGACTCATATCCTCAAACTGTAGCTGATGAGACAGGTGTACTCATCCCGTGTGGCCTCCATAATGTGAGGGATGGTGAGGATCTAAAAATAAATATAGTGTATTATAGGAACCATCGAAATGACTCGTCCGGCGTTGTAGAGGTGAATGTAGCAAGTGGTGCGACCTGTGCAGTTGGGAAAATGCTGCCGTAGCAGATGGATCGTTATGCAGGTGCTGACATGAAGTACCCTTCCGGGGTATAGGTATGTCTTGAAAGAGAGCGATAGGCACGTTGACGCAATGAACATCGGTCTTCACAGGGGAAAAGAGCAACATCAGCGGTTATGGGTGCAAAACAAACGTTTCAACCAATATGGAGATTGTCAGGTGCTGGTACTGGATTAGATAGTGGGGGTGTAATGTCTAGTAAACCAAAAGTATCAGGGTCACAATCAAGCAAGGGTGTAGGACCAGCAGTTGCAACCTCAGGCTGACTCAAAAGGTGCAGAAGCTAGCTCAGCAGCAGGCTCTGGGTCGTGTAACGGTGTGGTACCTTGAGCAGGTGATAGTGCAGCAGCCATGTCGTCGTCGTCTTGTGTTAGTGGTAGAATGCCGTACTCCAGCTGTTTGTAAGGTTGCAGGTATCACAGACTCAAAGGAGTCTGAATGCATGCTAGAATCAGAGGATGGCATGTTAACAGGGGTCTTAAGAGGTGAAGTTAGTGACAGTGTCCTCGTCAAATTTTCTATTGTCATGGGCGTCGGCAGGAGGACCATCGATATGCATGCCAACGTAGTCATATATTGTTTGTCGAGTAGCCAATCTTCAGTAGAGATGTCCGCAGGAGGCGCATCATCGAGGATTGGAGCCATGGTGTGTCCGTCATTGGGATGACCAGTGATGGAGTGGTCATGGATTGAAACAAGAGTGACAGAAAGGTTCGTGTCAGAGAAACCATCAGCAAAGATGAAGTATCACCAAAATCTGGTAGCACGGACTATTGGAAGTCGTCCTCGTCCTTGGTCGTCATATCAGGCTCACTCTCAGTGTCTGCCGTAAATATCGCTGGCGCAGATGCAGTCTCCTTATCCGTGGCGGTGGCCGTGGGGTTATCAACGTCTGATAACTCGTTCTCTAATTAGAGTGACATGTGTGCCGGTGCGTAACATGTATATCCATAGTAGTTACTAACAATTAGTGTATGCGAATAATTACCACATATGCACGTACATCAACCTTAAATCAATTAAGCATGTAAGTCTCAATTAATGTAAGCAAGTAATCATCCTAGTCTTCCCCAGACTATCCTCCCAGTTTCTCAAACTGAACTCCCTAGTCTCTCAGACTAAAATCTCCTAGTCTCTCAGACTAATCTCCCAATCTCTCAGATTGAATTCCTCAGTCTCTCAGACTACAATCTCCCAATCTCTCAGATTGAATTTCTCAGTTTCTCAGACTACAATCTCCCAATCTCTCAGATCGAATTTCTCAGTCTCTCAGACTACAATCTCCTAGTCCCACTAGATAATTCTCTCAGCCTCCCAGACTGACTCCCTAGTCCCACTAGATAATTCTCTCAGCCTCCCAGATTGACTCCCTAGTCCCATTAGATAATTCTCTCAGCCTCCCAGACTGACTCCCTAGTCCCACTAGATAACTCTCTCAGCCTCCCAGACTGACTCCCTAGTCCCACTAGATAATTCTCTCAGCCTCTCAGACTGAATTATTAATTCGGGAATGTGTATTTGTGCCTTTTGTTTGTAAAAATGTCTGTTCCCTGGATCTGGACGTATAGTGTATGCAATGTAAAAGTGTTTGAAAACATTTTCGTGAGAGCCCTGATGATCATAGTCTAGACTCGAGAAAGAATTCTAGTTCGCTATGATCGAGGCTCTGATACCAAGCTGTCACACCCTGGCTTTGCGGAAGCGTGGGTTTATTTGGTGTGACTTCTTAATACCATAGCAACAATCATAACAATGCTATATGATAAAAACATGAGATATTCATCCATTAATAAAGTTTAGAAAAATCCCATTTTTCAACAATCACAAAATAAGTTACAAACCTTAACTTGATTTAATTGAGTTTATAAAGACTTAGCAAAAGACTTTAAACAATACTAGGTTTAGGGATATGTAACCCGTCCAGGAAGAGGTTACACCTTCTAAACCCTGGGTGGCTTCTTTATTCAAACGCAACTTGAAAATACGTGCATACCGTGCCAGATCCATTAGTTTCCTGAAATACATGTAGTTTGAAAAATCAACATAAAGTTGAGCGAGTTCATGTGTAAGTGAGTTTGTATAAACCCTTGTATAAATGTCAGTATGTATGAAAATCCCTGGTATGTAGCAAATAAGGAAAAAGAGATCGATTAATGTGTAGCTAATACATTAATAAGTGGCATGGCCTAGGAAGCACTCAAACCTGTAACGCGGATTTCGTACCGGTCCTTCTGGTGGAACGACATAGTCACCACATGCAGCCACACGTTGGCCCATGTGTGGGGTTCGCAAGACCCGATAGATCTATCACTCATGCCTCTCGGTCCTTATACAAGGATTAATGGTCTTACGATAATAGCCTATCCAGTCACGTGATCTAGCAGTAGGTTCCTTAGCTAAACATACCGTGTATAAAACGTTTGTAGTAAATGTAATATGTATTTCACCCCCGCAGTTTAAAAACTGAAAACAGTTAAGAGAAAATGGGGACATGAACTCACCGACGTGCGTCTCTAACTAGTAATCTCCCAGTCAACCTGCTGTGCGACGACCTACACGTACTAACTTCTATTAGACGGACGGTCGTGCCTTAGCTTAAGGTTTAACGTCTTTGGGAAATAGTTAGGCAACTATTTCGTAATTACACTTCGTAATTATTTTGTAAATATATTGCTTCCCAAGGATGGGGGTTTTAATACATGTGCGTTCGTATAACTTCGAAATATATTATTAAGTCTCACTTAATAAAATGTATTTTATTTCATTTGTCCAAAATACTTTACTTCCAAAATATAAATATTTTTCCCAAAATATTATATTCTATTCCATATAATTTTCCAAAATAATATCCTTGTCAAAATACACACTTATGAGTATTTTCTGAAAATACGTAAGTTACGTTGTAAGGTTCGGGTGGTAATAAATAATACCGGTGTAACTTAAATATTTATTGTGGCGTTCGTATTATTTTGGAACCGTGAATATTCAGTGTGTTCCAGTAATATTATTTTTACTCTAAAAATAATATTTATGTAGTTCACAAAATAATCCTAAAAATTACACAAGTGTTACTATGAAAAATATATATTCTAAATATATTTTTAACAAGTTTTATTTATGAAAATCCCACCTACGACTCTTGGAAATTTTGTAATAAAAATTCAGGGCGAATTTCTATTTGGAAAACAAGTCAAAAATATAATTATAACACTTGGCCCAAAAATGTTTTCTAAGTGTTATTTTCTGGAAAAAATTCGCCAGAGTTCCCTCGGTAACTGGAGGTGGCCACGCTTTCAAGCGTATCATTTTCTTTTATAAATTCACTCAACAATGTTCCCAACATCAACAAACAATGTTTCAACATCAACTAGTTCAAAAATATACGTAAATCGCAAACACATGAACTTGTGGGTTATGTAAAAGTGTGTAGTAATCTTCCAATATTCTTTGCATATCTTTCTGTCTTTGTATGTAAAATCGGTCTCTTGAAAATCTTATTTTTAAAGAAAGTGTAAGTTTACAACTTCTCGGTCAAAAGTTACGAACATATTTCTTTGGTAAAACCTTTTTGTTACATAAGTGCCTACGCACTAGTTTGCTCAAAAAAACACCTTTGTTTCATGAAAGACCGGCTTCTAAACATGATTTCATTTGACACTTGGTTCTTCGAAAATACCACTTGTAGATCTTTAGATCTACTAGTTTTGGATTCTATTTTATAAGAAAAACTCTTTTTACACAAGTTCATGTTAATAAGTAGTAGTGTTCGTCATCTAATCATTTTCACACTTTAACATACACTAGTTCATGCTTCATGAACATGACTTAGCCGGGTTAGATGACGATCCGAACTACTACTAGCATCAAGCAACATAAAAGAATCATAACTAAACAAGTTTAACAAGTTTTACACCATTACATTTCTTTTATCCAACAAGTTCATCATTTTTATAAGACTTTTAATTTTGTTCTCTAGTGTTCATGAATTTTTACCCGTTAAATTTCCTATTAACCACTTTAGATATGAACCATAGGGTGTTTAGAGTCACTTACTACTAGCTCGAGGCTAGGGAAGAATCAAGACGTAAATGTGGTGGATAAAAGCGATGTAGAGAGGTCCTTCCACTTCCGAGTGCACCAAGATTACTTACATGACTTTTAACACCTTTGGTTGTATAAGAAATGGTTGAACAAGAAATAAAAATGGTGGGTGTATGGTGGTTGGTGTTCGGCCGAACTTCAAGCAAGAGAGAAAGAAAGAGTGCATTTTTTGTTAAGTGATGTGTAAATGAAATGGTTAACCTTTATGTATTCTTGTAATCATCACCCACTAATATCCATTATATAAAATGTCTATGTGATATTAGACATGGACTAATAAAAAAATCAAAAGTTGATGGAATGTGTCCCCTTGGGGGAAACTATCGTTGGGGTGGGGGCTTATATGGTTGGATTTCAACTAAAGTTATTAGGTGCTAGTTTGTTTAGTTAAGTAATTAAATTAGTGCATTAGTGTGTTGTAATTTATAACGGGTGTTAGGGTATTCGGGGACCCTAACTGGCTCAGAAAAAGATAAATAATGTCATTGACAATATTTTTATGTTCCGGGTAAAGTCCGGTTGTTCGGTTGGATGTTAATCCGTTAAAGTGCTAAATAAACATTTAAAGTGTCGTTAATATTATTTTTAGTGACACAAAGAATTCCCGACACTTTGGAAAGTGTCTAGTAATATTTTTCCAACTTTTTGCACTTTACCAGTTTAGATAAATGCTGAATTTTTATTTAAAGTGCAGAATTTTGTACTTAAAGTACGTTTTAGGCACATCCGGTCACTATAAATATCACCTAGTGACGCAGTTCTACAATCCTCATCTCCCTACACTCCCTACTAGTGTAGTAAACTACTCCCGTCTCATGATGGTCTCAGAGACAGTAACTGTCTGATGCTGGCTATGTCAGCATGTTTACTGGGTTATCCGTATAGTGTGCTCACTATGCTTTTTGTGCAACAAGGTTGTCACTGATGTTTGTGTAAATAATAGAGTGACGGCAATAAAGTATGATGCATGAGTACGTATCTATCAGTAATTAAGAAGCAGTTTAACCAAAACTGTAAGCAAGCACAGTAATTAAGCAGAAATTAAATATTAATTAATTCGTACGGATACCTGGTTTGGTGAGGGTTGCCACAGTGTAAGCGTTGAGCAGTGCGTTAAACAATGCGTCGAAGATACGAGTGATCGGATGGTGGTCCGATCGGATGACCGTCCGGACGGACTGTCATCCGGACGGATGACCATTCGGTCGGAGGGTCGTTCGATGGAATGGGTGTGTTTGTGAAATGTTTTAACTTTGAAGTTTTCGTTGTAGCATTTTGAAAAAAGGAGAAGTGTTTCTATATATCAAGTCATCCGGTCGGATGGTCATCCGGACGGATGGCCGTTCGATCGGATGATGATTCGAGTGAAAGCTGATATTCTTTGAAGTTTTGAAAATTGTTTAAGTGTTTAAAGTTACAAGTCACCTGGTCGAATAGCCGTTCGATCGGATGGTCATCCAATCAGATGGCTATTTGATCGAGCAACCGTTTCGTTTGAAAAACTTTGTGAAATCGGTTAAGTTAAAAGTTTTGCAGTTTAAACGAGACGGCATGACGACGTGTCAAACTGTAGGATCGTTGAATCGATCAAAACGAGTCGATCAGAAGAGTTCTAGACCAAATCAGAGGCGGAATTCATTGACTTGATCTTCATTCAGCTTGATTCACGCTTAGAAGTAGATTAAATGTTGATTAGATTGATATCACAACCTTTTACAGGCTTGGCGACACTTCGGCAGAACTTTGCTATCGGAATCCAAAGTTATAAATGAAAGAACCAAGAACACATATATATAGGGAGGTCCAGTTCGCATGAACCAAGCACTCCAGTTCGCATGAACTGATCTGGTCCAGTTCGCACGAACTGGTCAGTTCGTGTGGACTGGCTGGTTCTGGCATGTTTCCCGTTTTTCTCAAACTACGTGTCTTGTTCTATCTAACCTATTACATGACTCGATACAAGACGAAGTCAACAGACATATGCACCAACAAACTCCCCCTTGGATGTTGACGAGTCTTCAGTGTAAGTCTTCAGTGTGTCGAGTCTTCAGTCTTGATCAGTCTTCTCGCTCTCTCCAAAGTATCTGTCTCTGTAAGCATCTTCAATCTCTCTCTACTTCTATCAGAATCTCAACCTGGCTCTATTCTCGCTCTAATTCTCTTGATCAGGTCTCTTGATTCCTTAAGTTCATCAGCATCAGCATCTTCCATCTCGTTTGCTAACAGACTCCCCCTTAAGTTGTTCCGGGATCGTACCCTGGCTCAAACTCTGCTCAGGCTTAGACACGGGGATCTGCACAAATCTCTACCCAACAATAAATTTCACAATTTTTAAGATTTTGTAGATATCTTGAAACATTCCTCAAATAAACCACTTGTATTCGAAACACTCAAATTTTGGTTACAAATTAATGAACCATTTAATCATTTCAAAATCATTACTCTTTTCAAACAAACTCTCCCAACCCACTGTCGTTCATAATGTTTAGCACTCGGAATTTTGAAAATCAGCTTTTCAACATCAGTTGCTGAAAATAAGATGAAATAAAATCTTTTTGAATTTTCAAAATTTTATGCTAAAACATACAAATGAAAAGCAGTAAAGAAATTTTTACAGACAATATTTTTGTGAGTTTGTGTAAGAGGATCATATCAGTTTATGACAAATCACTAGCACCGTTGAGCTTTAAACACTTTAAGTTCTAAACGATTCACTTAGATTGTCAGTCTACTGATCCACTTAAATTTTCACACAAAGTTCAACTGTTTCGAGATACGAAATTAGTGTTTTAAGGACTTAAACTTATTCGCGTGTCCCGTCTTAGAATATACTCCCGTATCCAGACTCCTATATTCAGTCTTACAGGTGAATGTACACTAATGATATATGTAAGGGGTAAATGCAAGGCCATGAGAGCTCAGGCTATTGCTTCCGCAAAATCAGAGAGATGATGGCTCATCTTTAGGTGGGTCCCCCTTAGGGATCTTCTTTTCAACAGCACATGATTAGCGTTTTTCAATGTTTTATCAGTTTTTATGCTGAGGGTGAGCTTTATGATTAAAGCAGTGCAAAGTATTATACGAGGACTAGGCTATTGCTCCCGCAAAATCAGAAGTCCTGGTATAATACCCCAGATATCATCACGCACAAAGACCTAGTATGTCAGAAATAGAAAGCCCTTCAAACAAGATTTCAGGGGTTACCTATATATCCGAGAGATGTTCCCCACGAGATAAGTAAGTATTTGATATTTAGGTTTATATCTCGAAAACAATCTACTAAGCGTGTAAAAACCTACTGGCATATCATCAGTGAGACCGTTTATCACATTTTAACTTTCCAATTCTTTAGCGTACTGTGATTGTCTACTGATGTACTATCATTTCCTCTTTTTCACAACAAAACTCATTTTGATTTTTCTCTGTTTTTGGATTTTAGATTTTATCATGTTTTTGGATTTTTCAAATTTTCAAAATTTTTTACTCCCCCTAAAATCAAAAATATGTTTCAATTTTTGATTTTCCAGGAAAATTTGAAAATGAAAACAATAAACTGTACAAATCAAATGACAAACTGATGTGAATTGCTTCAATTCGCCATCCACTTGGCTTAAACAATCAGAACTCCCCCTGACAACAAACTATTTTCCCATTATGATCTCAAAACACTTAAGTTTGTTTTAATCAAAATTGTTTTTCCAGAAAAATTAGATTTGTTTGTCATTTCACAAACATGGGGTTTCATCACATTGTTTTTTTCAACCACTTGTAAAATCTAACATTTTTAGGTTTTTCACAAAAAAACATTTTTCAATTCTATGAAAGATGCCGATTCCTGCTCCACGATTACCAACTTGGGAGCTCCGGCAAGTCAGGATTTTTAAGCAAAGAATACAGACACCCAAGCCTGACCAACTTTGGGTGTTCCCAATTTAATTTCACTTGGTTCTTGAACATTCCTTTTTGCTTCATAAAACTCTTTTACCCCTTTGGCCCTTCCATCGACCATTTTTCCAAAAATATTTTTCACTTTGCCATTAAACGCTTTTTCGACATCGAATTCTTTCTTTTCAGAATAGAATTGATTCGAAATTTCCACTTTTCCAACTTTTTGTTTAAAATTTTCAGTCCGCAATAGTGGAAAGTTGACATCATCCATTGGTGGAACTGAATTTTCTCTTTTTAGCTCAACTTGTGGCTCCTCTGACTTTGATGAGTCAGATTCATTGCCAGATTTAACATCTGATTTCTTAGCAACCCATTTTTGGTTGTTAAGATTCACTCTTCTTTTGTAAAACCGTCTTGAACTCTCACCAACTTCAAATGTAGAATTTTTAAACACTTTGAATTTTTCAGTTGGTGGTTCAGTTTTATCAACAACTTTCTCTTTGAGTTTAGAAACAACTTCCTGTTTTATGTTGGTTGCCATTGGACAGTTCCAAGCGATGTGACCAACTTTTTTGCATCGGTAACAGGTTCTTGTCTCCTTTTTCTGATTAGCTTTATTCTTTTCATGTTTCTGTTTTTCTGCAAGAAACGCTTTGTTCGATTGCTTCCAGAATGAGCTCTTTTTCTCTTCTTCAGAACTTGTCCCTGAAACAAACACAGTTTTTGATTTAAGATCTTTAATATTTTGATTATTTTCAACATCAAAACCCAACCCCTTCTTTTTGAAATTGCTTTCATGATTCGGTTTCTTTTGATGACCTGGACCGAAACCTTTCTTCTTGTTTAAACGTTGTTGAACTCTAGAAGTATATTTAGGTTTTGAAAATCCCATTTGATCTTTTATTTCTGAAAACTTTATTTTTATTAATTTAAAAACTGTTTTAATATTTTCAATTTTCACATTTTTATTTGGAAATTCCTCATCATAATATAATTTTTCTTAATCATTCAAAGTATATGCCACTTTGATTGGTTCATCATTCAAATTATTTTTTGATAACAGAAATTCTTTATTGTAATCCCTTTTAACCGATGATTTCGAACTGTCAACTGATGAACTTGAACTTTCAGATTCAGACTTTGACTCTGACTCCTCATCCTTATCCAACACCTAATCGACCACTTTCTTTATTAACTCAGACTCATGATCAATGTCAGACGATGTGAATGTGACATCAATGTTATCTGGTAACTCATCAGTTGTTTCAGACTTTAACTTTATATTGACTGCCTTTTTGACTTGTTCCTCATTTGGTTTTCTAGGAGAATAACCTTCCCAGATCGGAGGCGGACACTTGTTATAATTTGCACTTTGTTTCTTACCAGTATCCGTATCTTCCGACTTCTTATCTTGAAAGGCTTCAAAACCTGCAACAGTCAGATAGATTCTATCAATCAAATAATCAGAACTTGAATAATCCATTAGCAATTGTCTGATTCTTTCATTCTCAATCTTTTCAGTCTCCAATTCCTGCTTCAACTCTGCACACTCTTCAATATAGTGATTTATGGCCTTCTGCTTAGACATCATCACTGCATTCATCATTGTCAAAGCATCTTCCCTTTCTGAGTTAGTCTTTTCCAACTGGTTTACTGTTCTATTCAACACATCATAAGATTCTTTCACGTACTTAACATCGAACAATAATTTTTCTTTCATCTCGTCGAGCTCACTATACTTCTTATCTTTCTCTTCAAAATGTTTGCATGGTTCCAAACATTTCAGACAACGTTTTGTGACTTCTACAATCTTTTCAATAATCTTTTCAGCAACTTTATCCTCTTCACTCTGTTCATTCTTCTCTTCCTGAGCAACATTCTCACATTTTACTTCTTTCTTTGCTTTTGCAGCTCGTTTCTCATTTAGCTTCTCCAATTTATCTGCAAAATAAAATTTGAAACTTTCAGGAGATAGATGAGTTTTTCCAATGTTTATTTGATTAATTTCTTCCTCATCATCACTGCTATCACTTGATGATTGATCAAAGACTTGTGTATTTTCTGAACTAGCTTCTGAAGTGACAGACTCTCCATCTTGACTTTTCTCATCATTTGCAAACACATCCATCCATTCTTTCATCAACTCTGGCTCTTGAATGATCTTTGCAATAAATGCTCTAAACTTTGAGTTACTTTCAGCTGGAATATATTTGTCCCAGCTAAATCCCTCTGGCAATCTTTCATCTTCTTGATTCACTGGATAAGCTTTCTTTGATGGCTCTTCGATCAGATCCTTCCTAGCATGTGAAGTTTGTGACAATTGTTGTTGATGCGGCTGTTGAGCAATTTGATGATAAATCGCTTTTCGATGATAATCATTGTTGCCGAATGGATTTTGAGCTCCACTTGCTTCGCGATTTGTGCATTCCCTCTTGAAATGTCATTTTTCCCTGCACCGAAAACAAGTAACTTTAGACTTATCAAAACCTAAAGTAGAAACATTAGCATCACGTAAGTCATCTCTTCCTGTAATCTGCTTAAATTTCGCTAAACACCACTTAATATCCACAAGTTCCAATTCTTCAACATCAATCTGATCGTAATCCTCTTTTGTTAACATAGGATTTCTGATTCTTCCAGCAACCAAACTCTCATATGATTCTAACACGGTAACTAGTAATGCCATATGACCTTTAGCGACTTCTTCAGAGAAATTCTGGCCGTTCTGAAGATGCAACGCGATGTTACATTGTAGCACATGACCATTACCATTGTTTGAGCTTTGAGACTGATAACTTGAAGTTGAAACATTAGGGTTAACACTCGGATATGAAGAAACTCCACTGTTGTTGTTTGAGCTTTGATTGAGTGATCTGGATGAGTTTTATGCGCTGAAAGCGGGTTGGATCTTCGGACGTGCTTCAACATTTTGAACATTACCTTTGAAATACATCTTGATATCTTGTTGACCACTTGAATTGTTCATTCTAGCGATCTTTTGTTGTTCAAGATCTTGTCCTTCAAGTTTTTCAATGAATTGAGCAATTGTCAATCTATCATACTCTCCGGTATTCTACAAAATCATAAGATATGTACCCTATTCTTTTTTAGGTAAAGCATCGGCTAATGTTTCAACCCATTCCTCACGATCTTTAGTGATATCCAACCTGCTCATTGAACGTACTAAATGACAATATCTCTCAATAAGAGTCTTTGTAGTTTCACCCGGCAAACTTGAGAACAATTCAAATTCTTTCTTTAATAATGACTTTTTATTCTTGATCATCTCCGTACTTCCTTTGAATTTTGTACGAAGTGCTTCCCAAATCGAACGTGCACTATCATCATGTTGAAGTAATATGAAGATGTCTTCTTTCACAGCTTGTTGAAGTAAACTGATCATCATCTTTTCTGCCTTGTACATTTCTCTTTATTTTTCAGTAAATTCAGAAATATTCTTTGTAACTCCCACATTATTACGAGGTCGAACATACTTAGTTTCAATATATTCCCAAGACCTTAGATGATTTGCTTGAATCCAATTCTCGAAATGTTCTTTCCAACTGTAATATTCTTCAATGCTCATTAGCTTTCGAGGTTTCTGTAACGTTCCCATTTCATTTTCTATATTTACACTCTGAGCAACGGTAACAGGAGTACCCGGGGCAGTAGCAAATGCATTATAAAATTCAGAATCCATGTTTCGGTTTAGAAATTTCACACTGACACAAAGTTCAAACGATCTGGTTAACTTGGTACGACCCGGGATTTAAACTCAAATGACCTGAATTGGTACGAACTGACTATGGTGCGATCTGGTGGATTTAAAACGAAATAAACGAACTGAAGGTTCACTTCGTGCGAACTGGTTTAATTTCCAAACGACCTGATACACTTTTCACTTCGTGCGAACTGAGGTCAAATTCAAACGAACTGAACCTATTCCAAACGAACTGGATCACTATCACACAACTTGAACTACCTCGTGCGAACTGGTTCACCTCGTGCGAACTGGTTCAAACTACCTGAGGAACTATTAATCACTTCGTATGAACTAAAAGAATCATTCCGTGCGAGCTGGTTCACTAACTGATCAAACCGTGCGAACTGGCATGACTTCGCATGACCTGGTTCAACTTCGTGCGAACTGAAACCCTAATTTCACACGATCTAAGCCATGTTCGAACGAACTGATGTGTTTTTGTCAAATTAGATCAGGTTTTAGGTTGAATTAAATTCTGATTTTTTCAGGGATTGATTAATACTCAATTTTACGTGTTATATGTGAAATTCAAGTCATTTTAACCGTGAAAACTCAGTGAATCTTGAGAAAACGTGAAGAAAGTGAGTAGAAATGAGTAGAAATCAGATTTTTCGGTGAAAACAAGCTGAAATGGTAAGAACTCTTCCTCTTGAGCTCTGATACCACTTGTAGGATCGTTGAATCGATCAAAACGAGTCGATTAGAAGAGTTCTAGACCAAATCAGAGGCGGAATTCATTGACTTGATCTTCATTCAACTTGATTCACGCTTAGAAGTTGATTAAATGTCGATTAGATTGATATCACAACGTTTTACAGGCTTGGCGACACTTCGGCAGAGCTTCGCTACCGGAATCTAAAGTTACAAATGAAAGAACCAAGAACACACATATATATAGGGAGGTCCAGTTCGCATGAACCAAGCACTCCAGTTCGCACGAACTGATCTGGTCCAGTTTGCATGAACTGGTCAGTTCGTGTGGACTGGCTGGTTCTGGCCTGTTTCCCGTTTTTCTCAAACTACGTGTCTTGTTCTATCTAACCTATTACATGACTTTATACAAGACGAAGTCAACAGACATATGCACCAACACAAACAACGGAAACAACACCCAATTTGGCTCAGCCGATCGGATGGGAATCACCCCGTTTGACCAGGCTCGATTGTTCAAGTTGGAGTTTCATGTTTGACACACCCCAACCGATGGCGGAATCATCGGGGTGAGACGAAATAGATTGCAAGAGACTTCATAACACTATTTGTGACAATATTTAAATCAACCATTTTCATTTCATAATAAAATTGTCAACACATTATAAGAAATTCAAATAACAACATTGTTCATAACATAAACATAACAAAATTGATACAACAATTTAAACCTAAGACGTCTAAATGTGTATCTAGGCATCATCGCTACTTCAGTTCATAGCATCATCATCCTCAACCTGTAACATGTTTAAAATAATTTCAATGCAAAAGCAAAGGCGAGTACACAAGGTTTGAATAAGTATAGCATAAGTATAAAAGCATTTTCTTGAATCCACATGGCAATTTGTAAACAAGGTTACTAGCATGCATAGCAATACGTCAAACCCAAGTATCCACTAGTATTTAGTATCCATCGCCACAAAAGTGACGAGACCATCTAGAATAAAGACATAACAAGACCCCGACGGGTGGTGTGCTACTCCTTTAGCGCTATATATGTTAAGTTGAGGGCTTAGCAAAGTTAATGACATATAGCATGTATAATCTAGCATGAACCTAAGTAAACAAGTAGCATGTATAACGAATTGAGAGTATAAAGAATGTTTAAGTGTGTGAGTGTGTATTTTGTATAATAACATGTTACAACCCAAAGTGTCTTTAAAAGTAAATGGGTCAAGTGTACTCACGGTTTTGCAAGTCTTGAACTTGAGAATCCGCGAGTGAGTTGTTTGTTGTTTAGAAGGTTGGAACACCAAGTCCTTCTACACGAAGTAAACAAGGCGTATGAACACCAAGTCCTTCACCACTACACTTGATGTAAAAACATACAAGGAGGGTCATGAACTACAAGTAATACAAGAATATAAACGACTACTCTATAAGAAATCATCAAGCAATGTGGGGATTTTATGTAGGACAACCCAAGTTAATCCTTAATCACACCTACAACAAGTCTTGGACTTAAGAATTACTTGTGGGTTAAAAACCCTAAACAAAACAGAATGTATGTGAGGTTTAACCTCTGATTGTGAACGTGGCGTGAGCAAGTGACAGGCGGAGAAACTTATTTTTATTTATAATTTCAGCCCCTAGAGTTCATATTTTGGGTTATTTATGATGTTTAGGCATATTATATGGACCAATCATGCATTATGAACATAAAACAAGTATATCGAAGTATGTCTAAGTATATGAATGTCGTATCTAAGTACCGTATTTGCTCAAAAGACGTTTTATGCATAAGTTTCACATATTTGCAAGTTTGGCACATAGTTTCCAAGAATTATGTATAAGCATCAAATGTTTCACAAAATTAAATGTATGAGCATGTATAAAGTATATTTAGTACGAAATTAAAGAAATAAGAGTTTTATTTATGATCCAAGTCTCGGATTTTACAACGATTACAAAGAAAGAACGATTACAAGAACATAAGACTTCCAAAAATAGAAATACAAGAAAGACCTTCTAAATATGGAAAGTTCGAAGAAGCAGGGCGTTACAGTCTCCCCTCCTTTAGGGAATTTCATCCCGAAATTTAGGAAGAAGTAGGGAAAAGATATGGATACTTCATCTTCATGTCACTCTTGAGTTCCCAAGTAAATTTAGCACCACGTTTACCTTCCCATCGAACCTTAACGGTAGGAATTTTACTGCGCCTCAATAACTTGACTCATTGATCCATGATTTCGACGGGTTTTTCCACAAAATGCAAGGTCTCGTTGACTTGGAGGTCCTCGAGTGGGACTTGAAGTCCTTCGTCAGCTAGACACTTCTTTAGGTTGGATACGTGAAAGACAGGGTGTACATTATTGAGTTCTTCAGGCAGGTCCAGTCTATACGCAACCTTGCCAATCCTTTCAAGGATCTTGAAAGGATCAACATAGCGAGGTGCGAGTTTCCCTTTCTTACCAAATCGAACCATGTTGTGATTGAACCCTATAGAGGAACAGTTGATTAAAGCCAAAACTGGATCAGATCAGTGGATCCAGAAAAAACAGATGTTTGTATTCAATCTTTCCCCTTGGAAGTGGCCTTAACATCTGATGACCTCCATCCATTGTTCGTCTATAACAACTGCTGATCTTCAAACAACTGCCAAAGACTGATAAAGATTGTTGAATACTAAAGCACTGATGCTCAATCTACTGTCATGGTTCAAGTACTACTGAAGACACAAAGCACTGCTGGGAGTATAACAGTGGAATGAGAAGCAATAGTTAGTTTATGTCTTTGTATTGTATTATATTATAATCAGTGGTTAGATAACAATGCTTGTATAGATCAGTGGTTGTAGGTTGTTAGGAGGTTAGATGTCATTTCATGGTGACGTCAGCAAAGATGCTTCAGTGGTTTGCTTCGTACTATAAATAGAACAGTACCTTGTACTGTTCTATTAGCTCTTTCTTCACAACTCATTCTGTACGAACAACTATCTGTGAGCTCAGGCTGAGGGGGAGATTGTATAACATGCATGCAAGTGTAACTGAATCATTGTAATAAATATAATCATTCGATTCTCTGTCAAACATGTGTGTTGAAAGCAATTCTCTCATTTGATTGTGTTGAAAGTTTGTTTCCATTTTATTTCCGCTGCACTTATTTCTAATTCATCTCCATCTTAATCAAACAAGCACAATCATAAGAAACTTAGATCATAACAATTGGTATCAGAGCTTGGACAGTCAAACTTGATCTAACAATCATTTTGACGTAAATAGTTCAGCTCATAATCGTTGATACTTTTAAATTTTTCGTTTCGTTGAAAAACAGAGTAAGGTTTAATCACGAACAAAGTTGATTAATCAGTGCCTGTAAAACAACCAGAATGATGTCACAATCACAAGATATGAACAATAGCATTGGTTCTCTCTTCAAACCACCTATGTTGAAGAGAAATGAGTACAATATCTGGCAGAGAAGGATGGGTCACATCCTAGCTCAACAGAATACCGGATGTTGGAAGTCGGTTATCTTTGGACCACATGTTCCAATGGTGCCAAGTGCTGAGGATCCAAAGAAGTTCGAACCTAAGAAAGTTGAGAACTATACTGATCAGGATTTTCATAAAATTGAACTGGATGCCAAGGCATTTAGCATCGTTGCATCTGCACTTCCCAATGAGATTTATGCTGGGCTGTTACACTGTAACAGTGCCAAGGAATTGTGGGATGCACTTAAGGAACATTTTGGGGGAACTGAAGAAGTAATTGAAAACAACAAGGAAATTTTGAACCAACAATATGAAACCTTTTGTCACATTAAGGGTGAAACATTAACACAACAGTTTGAGCGATTTAGTTGTCTCATAAGTGAACTTAAACTTGTTAATACTGAATTTCCAAAATCAACCGTTAACAACAGGTTTTTAAGGTCACTTCCTGAAAAATGGGACACAGTTGCTTTTGTAACCAGAAACTCAGTTGAGTTCAAAGATCTGACCCTGACCCAACTTCATGGTAGACTCCTGACCTATGAAAGGGAGTTAAACTAGAAAAAGAAGTTACAAGAGTCTGGAAAAGTTGCTGATGACTATTCATTTGGCAGCACAACTCTTTTGGGTCAAGAAGAATCTGGTAGTAGTAAGGATCAGAGTTATGATCATTATATTGACATAACAGCTGGTGGAGCCTTTAACAACTCTGATTCTTACTCAAACAACTATGCTTTCACAGCTAGTAGTGAAAACCAGAATTCTGACAATCTGTGCTTTGAACTCAATGATTTGCAGCATTTTGATCCAACTGACTTAGAGGAAATGGACATTTTGCACCAACTTGCACTGTTGAGTGTTAGAACCAGCAAGTTTTATAAAAGGACAGGGATAAAATTTCCAGGGTTACATGGGAATCTAAAAGTAGGGCTGGATAAATCAAAGATTAAATGCTATAAGTGTAATAGGTTAGGTCATTTTGCTAGGGAATGCAGGAGTCAAACCACTGGTCCAATCATTACAAATCCTAGCTCAAACCCTAGACCACAAAATAACCAAAACACTGTTCACTATGCCTAATATGCCCCTGCTGCTCATGTAAACACTGCTCACTATGCACACCCTGCAACCCTGTTCCTGTGCATTATGTTCAAACCACTGTTCCTCAGATACAGTATGTCCAGGCCCCTGCTCCTCAGGTTCAGGTGCAACAAGCTGCACCTCAACAAACTGCACCAGCAATGGTTCAACCAGACCAACAAAGCTTTTTCACCCAAGGGCTGGTTGATTGGAGTAATTTACCTGAAGAGTTAGGAGATGAAAATTTTGCACTCTATGCTCAAAGTAATGTTTCTGGTAATTACATCTGTTTTGTAGCATTGGAGACCATACAAGAAGGGCTGGAAGCTGAAGAAGGACAGTCAGGTGATGAAACAGTGGACAAAATTGCTGAAATAGTGGTTACTGCTGTTGCTGATGAAATATTGCTGGGAGAAAGTTCAAAACCCCTGTTGGAACCACTGTCTGACCCTTGGTTTGAAGAAGAAGAGAAAAAGAAAGAAGGTGAAAAAGAAGAGAGAACTCAAGAAGAAAATGATCATACCTGTGATTGTGCCATGATGGTTGCAACTAAGGTATCACCCCAGGTTCTTAAAAACCTTTGTTTAGACAAATGCATCATAGCATTTGCAAACATTAAGGGGGTGAATGAAAACCTTAGAGATAGGTTATTAAATTCTGAAGTTCAATTTGAAAGTCATTAAAAGAACTGAAAAACAAATTGAGTGAAAAAGAAAGTGAAATTTGTAGTATCAAACAAGAGCATAGCATAACCAAGGACCAACTCCAGACCATGATAGAAAAATATCAAGTCTTCAAAAAGGAGTTGGAATCCACCCAAATCACTTGTGAAAAATGGGTGGAATCCTGCAAAGGTTATGAAGTTATGCTTGAGAAACAGATCAAAAGCAATGTAAAATTTGGTGTAGGTTTTAGAAAACATGACCAAGTTGAAAACAATGCTGAAAAGGAATCTGGTTTTGTTGAAATCATTCCCACAAACAAGGATGGCCAAGAGGTTAAAATAACTGATAAACTTGGTAACAAGATCACTTTGGAAAGATCTGTGGGGTCCTCAACTTTTGAGGAGATTGAGAAATACCAATTCAAACCCACATGGTCTGATGAGCGTGACATCCTTGAAAACTTCAAACCCATGGACTTCACAACCACTGATGGTGTAAAAGCTCCTAAGGCAAAGGTCATTCCTCTTAAGGACATCCCAACAGTGGTTCAAAACTCTGTTGCAAAGGAGTCTGAAAAGAAGAAAAGAAAAGAAAAGGTTAAAAACTTGTTTTGTGATTTATGTGAAAAGAAGAATCATCTAACAAAAGATTGTTTTCATCTAAAAGCTTATGACATTAACAAAACAATCATCATTGTGCCTTCCCAGAACTGCACCATCTGTGGTAAATCAAACCACATCACTCAGGAATGTGTGTATCTCAAATCCTTTGATGTAAAAAAGAATGAGTACACTTCAAAAACATCCATGAGTTCATCAAAACCACCAATCAAGAAACAACCACTGTTTGTGCCAGTTCAAACAGCTGTTACAAAACAGCTGAACCAAACCTCTGTTAAAAGTGATGTTCAGGTAACTAATGCACCCCCTGCTAACCAATACCAAAGAGGTAAAGGTCAACCACCATATCCTAGGGTCCCACATGTTTATGAAGCCTACAAAAGACCTTCTAAACCAAAAGTGAACAGGCATCCCTATGGGTATCAAGAAATAATAGGAAATGGTCCCCAGTAGTGGTTAGAGAAACAAGCTGCAAAAATTAACCAAACCCCTAATCTAACCACTGTCCATCTTCCAGACATTAACATAGACACTGCTGAAACCCCATCCAAAGCCTTATTTGCTTTGGAGACCCTCCTGAACTAATTATTTACTTGATGTGCTGGGAGTTTCTGCATGCTTAGATAGTCTTTGGTATGTAGATAGTGGAGGCTCCAGGCACATGACTGGATGTAGAGCCCTACTCAAGGAATTCAAAACTCATGGAGGGGGTGATATATCTTTTGGTAATAATAGTAAAGGGAAGGTGATGGGTTCTGGTACAGTACAGTCTGGAAATGTTAAGTTTGAAAATGTCAATCTGATAGACAATCTGAAATTCAACCTTCTTAGTGTCTCTCAAATGAGTGACAAGGGTTATGGTTCTTTCTTTACTAAGGAGTGTTGGACCAGAAATGGTTGAAAAGATTGAAGAAATAATAAAAAATGGAATAACTAAACTTGTTGCTCAAAGAAGTGGCAATGTTTATGTAGTTGATTTGTCAAAAGAGAACCCAAGAACTGATGTCTGTCTGTTCTCAGCTGCCTCTAACAAAGAGACAGAACTTTGGCACAGAAGATTGGGGCACACAAATCTCAAGACAATCACTGCTTTGTCTAAACAGGGGTTAGTAAGAGGTCTTCCTAAAAAACTGTTCACCTGTCCTGAGCATTGTGTTTCCTGCCTAAAAGGAAAACAACATAAAAGCTCTTTTAAGTCCATTGAAGAGTCCAAAACAACCAAGTGCTTGCAAATGCTTCACATGGATCTGTTTGGCCCAGTTAAAGTCATGAGTCTTAGAAAGAAAAGATATTGTTTGGTGATTGTAGATGACTTTTCTAGGTTTACATGGACTTATTTCGTACATTCCAAAGATGAGACTACAGGCATTCTACAAGACTTTGTCACACAGGTTGAAAATCAGTTTGACTTGCCAGTAAAAATCTTCAGGAGTGACAATGGCACAGAATTCAGAAATAAGGAGTTGGATGAGTTTTGTGTGTCAAAAGGAATTGTAAGGTAGTACAGCATTCCAAGAACACCAGAACAAAATGGGGTAGTTGAAAGAACAGAACAGAACTTTGATAGAGGTTGCCAAGACCATGCTTGCTGATTCAGGTTTGCCATTAACTTTATGGGCAGAGGCTGTAAACACTGCCTGCTATGTCCAGAATAGAGTTTTAATAAACCCCAGGCATCAAAAGACTGCCTATGAAATTCTGTATAAAATCAAACCACTGATCTTATATTTTAAAGTTTTTGGCTGCCCATGCTTCATTTTAAACTTAAAAGATTCTATCTCAAAGTTTGCAGCCAAAATAGATTGTGGTTATCATTTGGGATACTCAACCACTGCTAAGGCCTACAAAGTGTTTAACACTAGGACTAAGACAGTGGAAGAGACTTTGAATGTGAAGTTCAATGAACTCTCTTCAATGAAAATCCTTGCAAATCCTGCAGAATTGTTTGATCTTGACAAATTTACTTTTGAAAATGTTTCTGTCAAGACTAACAGTGCAGGTCCATCACAAAGTCCTCCATTAGACTATGGATATGAAGTCATCATTCCACAACAAAAGTCTGCATCAAATGGTAGAGCAGCAGATGTTCAAAACAGCTGTCAAAGCTCAACCGCTGCTACCTCAACAGTTGTTGACCAAAGTAGCCCATTAACCCCTGTTTCCACATCATCAAGCACTGTTGATAAAAATCCCCAAACAGTGGATAAAAATCAGCCTGCTTTCACACCAGTTCCTCCTATTCCTCCACCTCCATTTCAAGCCACTGCTGGATCATCATAGTCACCAGCAGTGGTTAGCTCAGATGATTCACATCTGCAGCCCTCACCCTTAAATGCCATTGTTCCATACAAAGGAGAGGTAATCTTTTTGAAGTCTCATCCACCTGACCAAATCATTGGCAACATTAGTGAAGGGGTGCTAACCAGAAGCCAATCCCAAAACATATGTCTATTCGCTGGTTTCCTATCACTCCATCATCCAGTCAAGTACCAAGAGCCACTAAAAAACAACAGCTGGGTAGAAGCCATGCAAGAGGAGATCCAATAGTTTAGAAGACAACAAGTTTAGGAGCTTGTACCACTACTAGAGGGTGTGAGTCCTATTGGCACAAAGTGGGTCTTCAAAAGTAAAACTGATGAAAGGGGTATTGTTGTCAAGAATAAAGCAAGGCTCGTGGTTCAAGGGTTCAGACAGGAAGAGGGCATTGACTATGATGAAACTTTTGCCCCTGTAGCAAGATTGGAAGCTATCAGATTATTCCTGGCCTTTGCTGTCAACCGCAACATAAAGGTGTATCAAATGGACATTAAATGTGCATTCCTCTATGGTAATAAAGCTTTGTACATTAAATGGACATAAAGGTATATGTTTGTCAACCTCAAGGATTTGAGGATCCATTTAATCCAAATCATGTCTACAAGCTAAATAAAGCTTTGTATGGACTGAAACAAGCACCTGGAGCCTGGTATGAAACTCTTTCCACCTTTCTTCTTTCCATTAGGTTCACAAGAGGTAAAATTGATAAAACATTGTTTTTAAAATGGAGAGGGAAAGATTTGATGATTGTCCAGATTTATGTGGATGACATCATTTTTGGAAGCACATGTTCTAAAATGTGTGAAGAGTTCAGAAAACTCATGACAGCTGAGTTTGAGATGAGTGCAATGGGTGAATTCTAGTGTTTTCTTGGTCTCCAAGTAAGGCAACTGCAAAATGGTACTTTCATCCATCAAGGAAAATATGCCAAAGAACTTTTAAGGAAATTTGAGATGGATGATTGTAAACCATGTAGTACACCCTTTGCAACCACAAAAATAGTCATGTCTGATGAAAAGGATGATTTGGTTGATCAAACTCTTTATTGAAGCATGATTGGGTCTTTATTGTACCTGACTGCATCTAGACCAGACATCATCTTTGCAACATGTGTTTGTGCAAGATCCCAATCAGCCCCTAGAAAGTCTAACCTTATTGCTGTAAAAAGGATATTCAGATACCTAAAAGGTGCTCCCACACTTGGTATATGGTATCCAGCTGATGGAAATATCAAGCTTTCAGGTTTCTCAGATAGTGACTTTGCTGGATGTGACAAAACAAAGAAGTCCACATCAGGAGGGTGCCAATTCCTAGGCAGTTGCTTAGTGTCTTGGCAAAGCAAAAAGCAAGCAGTCGTTTCAACATCCACTACTGAGGCAGAGTATATAGCTGCTGCAAGCTATACAGCCCAACTGTTATGGCTTCAAAATCAACTGCTGGATTTTGGTATCACTACCTTAAAGACACCTCTCATGTTGGACAGTCCGGCAGCAGAAAATATCATAAAAAATCCAGTATCCCATTCAACCACCAAGTACATTGATATCAGACATCACTTTGTGAGGGATTGCTATGAAAAAAGGTTTGATTTCTCTGCATCATGTTCCAACTAAAGATCAGCTGGCAGATGTGCAAACAAAAGCATTAGACACATCCACCTTTGAAAGCTTAATCTCTAGGATTGGCATGCTGAACATGGAATAACAAGCAAAATCTTGTTTTTCTATGAATAAAAGCATTAAAATGTTTTTAGAAAATCAAAATTCCATCCTTAAAAATAGTTAAAAATGAAAATTTTCATTAATCCTTAAAAGTCTGCCATAACCACTGTTTTGGTTCAAACATTTGTTCTGATAATTATTGTCCACTGCTGAAAGTCAACTACTGTTTTCTCATTTCCTTGTTAATCACTGTTGTTCAAAATCAGTGTTTTTAACCCACTGATGGCTATCCACTGATAGTTAAAAATCTGCCACTGTTTTCGTTTGACCTTTCAGCAAACCACTGATACTTGTTCCATCAGTGGTTTCCTAAACAACTGTCTTCCATTACTCATCAGTGGTTGGCACGTGGACAGTACTTATCCGTCAGATCTTTTGTAACCACTGCCACGTCAGCATTCACTTTTTCCCTTTATAAAACCCTGATCAAAACCCCAAACAGGGTTTTTACTGTCGAATCGAATTCAAAATTCTTTTCTCAAAGCAGTTACCATCCATTTCTCTCAAATCACTCATCGTCTTCTTCCTTTCGTAAACACAGTCAAATCGCCATTGGTCTTCCATTCAAAGCTCCTCACAATTACCTGTGCATACTGGAAAAACCAAGTGATAGCACAACCTTCAATTCCGTCATTGATGCTCTTTCAACCACAAAGTACAAAACTTTGTTGACATGCAATGCCACCATCTACCTGGATACCCAAAGAGAATTTTGGAAAAATGCTAAACTGGATGTTAAGGACAAAAAGCCTTTAGCAATAAATTCTTCAATCCGGGGTATTGCTGTTTCCATCACACCTCAAACTCTATCAGAGGTCTTTGAATTAAATGATCTTCAAGGTAAAAACTCTTTTAAAAAAAACAGATTATCAAACTGATTTTCTTGAGAGAGGAAATGAAAAAGGACACCTTACAAAAAGGCAATTTTCCTCCTGCCATGAGGTTTTTGTTCCATACCCTCCTCATGTGTGTGTCCAATAAAACAACTGCCTTCAATGAAATACCATTGAAAATTCAATATCTGGGTTATGCAATTTTGAATGAAGAAAATTTTAACTACTCCCAGGAAATTTTCAATGACATGGTTAAAAATATTCATAATATTAAAGATAATAAGAAACCATTTCTCTTATTTCCAAGGTTTCTAAGTTTTTATTTTCAAAATAAAATTTCCAAGGATAATGCACATGTGCTAATCCAAGGAAATCCTACTCAAATAAACAGCCTTTCTTCTGAAACTTTTACTAGGCTGTCAAAACCTTCCAAAACACAAACAGAGGAGCCTGAGCAAAATTTAGCAGCTACAACTGCTCCTCAGGTCCCTGCTGTTGAGCCCACTGCTCAAGGTGATCACAGCAGCAAAACAACTGCTGTGAAACCCACACCTAAAACCACCAAAAGACCAAAACAGAAAAATCACAACAGCCCCCCAAACCTGCAAAAAAGGTAACTCTGGAAGATGAGATCTCAGAGATTATACCTGTGACAACACAAAAGTCACCAATAACCACTGCTGCTACTTCCTCACAGCAGTTGGAAGAAAGATCTCAACCTGAACCTCAAACTCCTCCTGCTTCTTCTAAAAAAGAACATGTTGTATCAACAGGGACACCACGTTATGATGCTCTGGAATCACTTGATTACATCATCCACAGCCCAGCTCTCGGGCAAATTCTCTTTCTACACCAATACTCACTGCCCAAATTCCACCACAAATATTACCTTTGTTGGATGCTCTTGATATAGCTCAGACAGAAATCAGTTCTTCTCAACTACCTATCACTGAGAATAAGCCTCAACAAATGACTGAGTCTGAGCTCCCTATCATTGCTAACCCACCAACAACTGAGGAGGTTACACCCATTGAGTTACATGTAACTCTTGGTGGTAGTTCAAGTGAAGCAGCTACTACAAGTGTTGAACCCACTGGTTTACACTTGGACAGTAGTTTCATCAATAAGACTTCCTTGAAGGCAATATCTTCTTTGGGAACCATAATGCCCACTGGTGGATATCCAATATTCACTAGTGAGCTTAGAATGGCAACCTCTTTTGAAGATAGAAGATCCCAGTACCAAGAACAAGGGGCATCAGTGGATGACTTTTGGGAAACATTCCCTAAGTCAACTGCTGATACAACCACTGCCAGTGGGAAATCATATGATCCCATTAAGTTGGGTGATGGTTTAAAGTATAGAGAATTGACGTAGAGGGACAAGATTGACACATCTGTTGCAGAAATCAAAACTATGCTGCAACAGTTGTTACAAGCACAAAAGGTACCACTCACTACTGCACCAGCTCAAGCATCTACTCCATCAACTGCTCCTACTCCCACTGAGCTTTGGAATTTATTTCAACCTCTGCTTCACAAACAAAGAGAATATGCTGATCAACAACATGAAGTTCAAATTAAGAAGATCAGAAATTTAATGGAAGTTAGGTTCAAGGATACACAAGCAGACATCAAGGCAATTAAGACCCATTTGCTGCAAACCACTGGCTCTGCTCCTCCTCCAATAATCTTTGTTGACAATCCTCCAATTGATGCCAAAAAGGGGGAGAAAGTTAAGAAGAAAAAGGGATATGAAGATGGTCTTTACATTGAACCGGATGCAAAATCTAGTTTGGTTGCTGAAATCCCTAGGCCAGATGGTTCCAAAAAGGTTGATGTAACCTTAAATGCTTTTGCTGATGAAAAAGCAAGGCTGAAAAAGGATATGGAGGCAAAGGGTAAATCAAGGTTTGAGCAGGAGAAGAAAGTTTTAATGGAAATGGAAGAACAGGGTACTTCTGAGCCCAAGGATGAGCAGGAAAATCCTAAGCCTAAAAGAAGACAGCCCACTAGAAAAGTGAGGCAACCCAAATCCACACCTTCCAGAATCACAAAACATACTCCCCAAACTCCCAAAAACTCCACTCATCAAACCTCCAAACCAACATATGTTAAAACACCTGTTGTATCAACAGCTGTTGGTACTTCAGTGGTTTCAACAGATGTTAAACCAACAACTGCCACCAATACTACATCAACACACACTTCAACCACTGCTCTCACCATACAATCCACTGACAAACAAAAAACATCATCACCACCACAAAAGCCACCTGCCAAAAAGCAGAAGACAGCTGATGACACATCATCAGTTGTAATGACAACAGTGGTTGAAACACCATATGTTTCAACAGCTGTTAGTCGGCCACCTACCACTCAAATCACCACCACTCAACCCACCAAAACAACACCAACCTCTCCTAAACCCAAAAAGAGAAGGATAATATTGGAAGATGATTCTCCACCACCTCCAACTTCTTCACAACCACTGATCCTTGCTACCATTCCAAACCATGTCCCACTCTCTTCAGTACAAGCTCTAAATCCAAACACTGTCATTGTTCCTGCAGCTGTCCAGTATCCATTAGATCTTCCAGCAGTTAGAGAGGAGATAAAATCCTTCTACTCTGAAGATGACCCTGCAAAAAGGAACCTGCCATCTCTTCAAGGGTATCCTAGGCCTAACAACATTGAAGAATATTTAAAGTTAAAGGCACAACAAGCAGAGGATATCTCTAAAATAAATACAAAGGGAAAACTTGACAAAGAGATTCAAAGATACTTTTAATACCTGCTCACACAAGTCAGAACTTTGGAGCATTTTTCAAAAGATCTGTGTCAGAAACTTTCTGAAAGAGATGATGAAAGTTTGAGAAAAGATTACATTGATCACATCATGGCATTCAAGAAATACAAGGCAGAAAGAGCTCAATACAAAGAATGGACCATGAGTGAGCTTAAAGAGGAGTTAGAAAGAGTGCAAAAGATGAACAATGACAAAGTAAAACACACTCCTCCTGTTTGGTAAAAGTACAAGAAAAATGTACCTGAAAGGGCTTTAAAGCTGAAGAGATGAAAGAAAAGCTTATTACAGCTGATTTTGGGTCAAGGAATCAGGTCACAAGATGGTCAGAAGATAAAGTCTTGGCTAATTACAAAAGGATGGAAGAGTTAAGAAAGAAAAATCCCAATGTTCCTCAAAAGCCAGATTATCCTGAAACAGTGGTTCCAGCTAAACCACAAAAGTTACAAGTTAGGAAATCCACTGCTCCACCTGCTGCCATCCTTTATCAAAGAAGGAAACAAAGGCAGATGGATGCAGAAATAGCAGAAGATATAACACATGGGGATTCCATTATAAAAATGGTCCTTCAGCAGATGATAGCAGAAAATCCTGAATTGGCAAAAGCTTAAAACACTGCTCAACCAGTCATCACCAGGCCTCCATCTCCAAACTCATCATCAATAAAAACTCTCCCAAGAAACCCACTGGATTCAAAAATACTAAAGCGGAAATCTGACAAACAGACCCACGTATTGACTTTGCTCAAATCCAGTGGTGAAGTAAAGCAAATATCAAGGGAACAAGCATTGGGCCTGGGTGTTAAAGATCTGCAAGATCTCCTTGAGCTTACACAATGTAGGGATGAGGATGACACAGATTCCCTGGACTTTGAATTACAATTCAAAGGACAAGTCAGGGAATTATTGATGAGGAAATAAAGATCCAGAATAATGAAGAGTTTTGGCATCATCTGTTCCAGGGGGAGATTGTTGGGATTGAACCCTACAAAGGAACAGTTGATTAAAGCCAAAACTGGATCAGATCAGTGGATCCAGAATAAGCAGATGTTTGTATTCAATCTTCCCCTTGGAAGTGGCCTTAACATCTGATGACCTCCATCCACTGTTCGTCTACAACAACTGCTGATCTTCAAACAACTGCTAAAGACTGTTGAAGACTAAAGCACTGATGCTCAATCTACTGTCATGGTTCAAGTACTGCTGAAACACAAAGCACTGCTAGGAGTACAATAGTGGAATGAGAAGCAGTAGTTAGTTTATGTCTTTGTATTGTATTGTAATCAGTGGTTGTAGGTTGTTAGGAGGTTAGATGTCACTTTCATGGTGACGTCAGCAAAGATGCTTCAGTGGTTTGCTTCGTACTATAAATAGAACAGTACCCTGTACTGTTCTATTAGCTCTTTCTTCACAACTCATTCTGTACGAACAACTATCTGTGAGCTCAGGCTGAGGGGGAGATTGTATTACATGCATGCAAGTGTAATTGAATCATTGTAATAAATATAATCATTCGATTCTCTGTTAAACATGTGTGTTGAAAGCAATTCTCTCATTTGATTGTGTTGAAAGTTTGTTTCCATTTTATTTCCGCTGCACTTATTTCTAATTCATCTTCATATTAATCAAACAAGCACAATCATAAGAAACTCAGATCCTAACAAACCACGCCCTTCCAAGGGTATACCTTGAGAATTACGAAGTCACCTGTCTCGAATTCCAAGGGTTTGCGAGGCATAACTCTTTTGTCGGCTCCTGGCTTTCAGTAAATTGTCTCGAACCTATAAAATCTTGTTTGTTGCTTCTTGTATAAGCTCGGGACCAGTGAATTGAGATTCACCAACCTCGTGCCAACAAATAAGCGAACGACGCTTGCGACCGTACAATGCTTCGAAAGGTGCCATTTGAATACTCGCATGATAACTGTTGTTGTACGAGAATTCGATTAAAGGCAAGTGTGAATCCCAGTTGCTACCAAAATCTATTATGCAGGAACAAAGCATATCCTCTAATGTTTCGATAGTACGCTCGGTTTGACCGTCTGACTGAGGATGGAAAGCAGTGCTAAGGTTAAGAATAATACCCATAGCAGATTGAAAAGTTTGCCAAAGACGAGACGTAAAACGAGCATCATGATCGAAAATGATGTCAATGGGGTTACCATGACGACAGATGATCTCATCAGTGTAGATTCTAGCCAATTTCTCGACTTTAAAATCTTCACGGATGGGAAGAAAATGAGCTGATTTGGTTAATCGATCAACGATCACCCAAATGCTGTCATGACCAGAAGACGTACGAGGGAGCTTAGTGATAAAATCCATGGCGATGCTCTCCCATTTCCAGACAAGGATTTCTGGTTGTTCGAGCAAACCAGAGGGACGTTGATGTTCAGCTTTTACCTTTGAACAAGTGAGACATTTCGCAACGTAAGAGGCGATATCCATCTTCATTCCAGGCCACCAGTAAGACATACGCATATCTTGGTACATCTTGTCAGCGCCATGATCAGCGGAATACTTCGATTTGTGGGCGTCGTTCATTAGAAAGGCACGAAGGTTTTCACGATTAGGGATCCAGATACGATTGAGATAGTATAGAATACCATCGGGTTTAGACACGAGATCTTGCTCCATAGCGCCTCGTATCTCGACAGTGAGATTACCTTCGTTAATAGAGGCATAATGGGCTTCATGAATATGGTTTTGAAGGTCGTTAACGAGTTGGAGACAACGAATACTCTTCACATGAGTTTTACGACTAAAAGCGTCGGCCACTACATTCGCCTTGCCAGGATGGTAGCGAATTTCGCAGTCGTAGTCGTTTAATAATTCCACCCAACGACGTTGACGCATGTTCAGTTCTTTTTGGTTGAAGATATGTTGAAGGCTCTTATGGTCGGTGAAGACCACAAACTTAGTACCATAAAGGTAGTATCGCCAAATCTTCAACGCAAAAACAGCTGCGCCAAGTTCAAGGTCATGAGTAGGATAGTTTTTCTCATGTATTTTGAGTTGCCTCGACGCATAAGCGATGACCTTGTCTCGTTGCATAAGCACACAACCAAGTCCAAGGTTTGAAGCATCGCAATATACGACGAAGTCGTCTTACCATCGGGAAGCGCGAGAATAGGAGCATTACAAAGCATCTCCTTGAGCGTTTGAAACTATTCCTCTTGTTCGGGACCCCAAACAAAAGGCTTATCTTTTTAATTCAAGGAAGTCAAAGGAACAACGAGCTTCGAGAAGTTAGAGATAAAACGACGATAATAACCAGCAAGACCAAGAAATGAACGAATTTCAGACGGAGATTTAGGTGCGGTCTAGTTCTTCACAGCTTCGATTTTAGCGGGGCCAGCGTGAATACCAAGTTCGTTGATAGTATGACCAAGGAATTGAACCTCTTTTAACCAAAATTTGCACTTGGAGAATTTGGCGTATAGATGTTCAGTACGAAGAAGTTGAAGGATAAGACGCAAGTGTCGCGCATGCTCTTCTTGTGTCTTGGAATAGATAAGAATATCGTCGATGAAGACGATCACAAAACGGTCCAAGTACGCTTTGCACACGCGGTTCATCAAATCCATGAAAACAGAAGGTGCGTTGGTCAAACCAAAGGGCATAACCACGAACTCTTAATGATCATAACACGTACGAAAGGCGTTCTTAGGTACATCTTCTTCGAGGACTCGAAGTTGATGGTACCCAGAACGAAGATCGATTGTTGAAAAGCAGGTCGCGCCTTGCAATTGATCGAAGAGGTCATCGATGCGAGGAAGAGGGTATCGGTTCTTGACAGTAAGCTTGTTGAGCTCACGATAGTCAATACACATACGGAATGACCCATCTTTCTTTTTAACAAACAAAACAGGAGCTCCCCAAGGAGAAGTACTAGGGCATATAAAGCCTTTATCAAGAAGCTCTTGAAGTTGACTCGAGAGCTCTTGCATCTCAGAGGGTGCTAAACGGTAGGAAGACTTAGCGACGGGTGTAGCGCAGACACTAAATCGATGCGAAAGTCGACAGAACGAGTAGGAGGCAGACCAGGAAGATCGTCGGGAAACACATCGGGGAAATCACGTACGACGGGAACGTCACTTATGCTTGGGCCTTTGTCCTTCTTTTCCACAATATGGGCGAGAAAGGCAAAGGTACCCTTGCGTAAGCATTTGTTCGCTTGGATACACGACATAAGCTTGAGACCATGAGGAGGTTTCTCGCCATACACGTGTAGAGAATCACCGTTTGGAAGAGGAAGGCGGATGAACTTTTCAAAACAAACAACTTCAGCACGAACTCGCCTAAGCCAGTCCATGCCTACTATGATGTCAAAGCTACCCATTTTCATGGGTATAAGATTAATCGAGAAGGTATGATCGTTAAGAATCAAGGAGCAATTGGAAAGAACGGAACCGACAGAGATGGATTTACCATTAGCGACTTCGACAACGAAAGATCTTGGCAACTTAGAGCGTTTACACATAAGCAAAGGTTCGAATTCTAGCGACACAAAACTTTTATCCGCACCAGTATCAAATAGACAAGAAGCATAAACATGGTTCACAAGAAATGTACTAGTATTGACGTCGTTCGCATTTTGGGCTTGAGGAGAAAAGCTCGGCCCCTAGCTGGTTGTTGAGCCTGTTGCTGTTGTTGTTGTTGTTGCTGCTGAGGTTGATTACGCTAAGGAGACACGTTGGCTAAATGATTGAGATCACCACACTTGAAGCATGCTCGCACAGGAGCAGCTTGAGGTTGAGCCTGATTAGGAACAGGGTTTGCAACGATAGCCTGATCTTGGGCAGACTTTGGGTTGTAGCGACAACGATCGGCGAAATGCCCCAGCCTGTGACAGGTGGCGCATTTGCGACATGGGGTTCCAGTAGGGTGATGGTAAGAACATTGGTTACACTTGGGCCATGTTCCAGTGTAGTTTCTTCTTGGTGGTTCTAGGGTTGTGGGATTAACGGTAGTTACTGCTTGGATGGGTTGAGGGTTTGGCTGAGTAACGACCGCACAATTTTGGCTTGAAGCCTTCCGCTTGATGAAGGTTCAACAGCGGTGGTAGTATCGGTGGTGTTAGTGACGGCTTGATGAGCATTCTTTGTTGAAACCTTATCATAGGTTCCATGAAGAACGCAATTGTTGTTAAGCTCAGTGGCTATGCTAAAGGCTTCCTCTGTGGTTTTAGGGTAAGCAGAGGCAACATGGTTAGTCAAGGAAGGTGCAACACAACGGATGAACTTGGCTATGGTTTCGGGGACGGAGTCGGCTTGTCTAGGACAGAGTACACTAATGTCACACCCCAAATTTCCACGTGTTACCGGTGGGCCCGGTAGGGGAGTAACATGACGTGGTTGGCAACATCATAGTAAAACAACACAATATATAAATGCACAGCGGAAGCAAAAGGATAAATATATTACAATCCGAAATAATGTAACATCAAAGTATTACAACGGAAGTAAAGGATCCACAGACGGATCATAAATAAAATAACACTGTTCAACAGACTTTAGGCATCTAAGCTTGCGAGACTCTTTATTTATGCTAGGAGTAGCCAGCCAATTCCGATTAGTACCTGCACTTAGCCTTTTTAGGAAAATACGTCAGTTTACACTGGTAAATACAATCAACCGACTCATTTTGAAAAGAGTTTAAGAAAAATGGATTTAAGGCACAAGGCACAAATAATATTTTATAACTTGGGATAATTATTTAAATATATAATACTTGTAGGGATTTACATGTTCCTTATGCGTTCAGTAGCCCGGACCGAGCCGGGTTAAAGATCAATTAACACACCACTTTATTTATGAGACACTGACAGGTGTACGCCTATACCTGAGTGCTAAGGTCGTGGCCATTTCTTAAAATGATGCCAGGGATATCCGGGACACGGTCATTAACCCCCCAAAGGCTTTAAGCAAACAAAACAATATTAAACGAGACGTCTCAATACTTTCATTATCATTCATTCAATCAAAGATTCAACGTCCCGACCAAGCGGTATTTTATATACCGTACCCCAAGCCCGTATAGGGAAAATAAGTTAAAAGTATTTACCTGAGCTAAATATAAATTCAATCCCAGCTGTATCAAATCAGCAAGTACAGATAGCTTTTACTGGGCTCCTAAATCTGGAACGAAGGTTTTTAATAACCTATTAGAATCCTAACGGGTCTTTAATTAAGCCTTGACTTAGACCGGTTAGTTTTCAAGAAGAAGAAAAAGATACGGTTCAAACGCATGATAAAGCGGAGACCGGAAAAGAATGTGATTTATACCCGACAAGTTTGAAGACTTGTATAATATGGGTAATCTAAACACATTCTGGATTTTGAGATAATAACGATAAGGTTTGACCCGTTTCGGCTAATTTATGCAAACTAGTTACATAAACCGAACCGAACGCGTATGAAGCGTAACGGGTAACCGTAAGAGTCCTAAACAGGTTCCCTAAGTTAACATGCCTTAAATATGTTGTGATATCAGTAGGATACCTTCCGTTATGCCCAAAACGAGTTTAATCTCATAATAAGCCCCGTAGGGGTATTTTGGTCATTTTTAAAGTTATAAAAGGAATTAATTTATCTCTTGTGATCCGGGTCTGATTAAATCAGTAAAATGGTTTATTTTAACAGGTTATAACATTTGGTTATAAGTCTTATATGTCAAAATAGTTTTAAACCCTAATTATGCGTATAATACACGTATAAAGCCGTTTTAAGCGACGTATAGGTTAAAATAGGATTCTGAGTTTCCTGATCAGTTAAACAGGTTCAAAACACTCTATTTAATATTTAAAATCAGTAGCAATTGGATTGGCATCAACAGGATTTGTAAAACTCATTTTATGGCCGAAAAGGTATATTCGGTATTAACCGAATTAAGGCACTAATCCTAGCTTATGATCAGTTTAAAAATAATTAAAAATCTTCAAAAATCCCAAAATATTATATTACATCAGTGGGTAAAAGGTTTGGTGTTAAAAATTGGGTTTAGATAGGTTTTACTCTAATGACGCCGTTTAATTATTAATAACCGTTATAATTACGTCATTAAGCATAACTCCTAATCTAGACTTCCGATTGACGTGAAATTTTGCAGACATGTTCAATAATCAGTAACAAAGACTTTTATACTTTCACATCTTCAAAAATCTCGTTTTATAAACATAAGGGCATTATGGTCATTATTTAGGCATTTAACGGAAACGTCGGACGATCGAGGTTTCAAGTGGTATAAACGCAGAGGGTTATACCAACATGTAACTAGGTCCTAAGGGAACTTTAAGGCATGTCTAAACCTATCAAAAACGGGTCAGAATCGAGGTCAAAGCAGAAAGTCAAACTATGTGACTTTCGGCTCCGAATCGGTTCAAAACTGAGAGTTGTCGAATCAAACAAGCCTAGACAAGTTTTCATACTTAATTTCAGATTATATAACTGATAAAATAGGTTACACGCCTTCTGTATCGTTAATTATGCGATTAATGGTTCCGTTGACTTTTCGGAAGAAATTTGACTCGACGAACGACCTAGTTAGGATTGGAATCAGTGAGTGCCCTTTTAGGGGTTTATTACCCACATAATTACCAACTTGTAACAACTTTCGTTTCGACAAAACTCTGGACCGTTCATGATTTATCACCAAGTCAAACCGTAATTACGACGGTTTGACTTCTAGGCTATAAACTAAGCATAACTCAAACGAGAAGGATCAAAGGTACTTACACAAGTCTAATGATCGATTTAGGATGATTGAGAATGATCCTTATGCTCCAGAAGTTGATCAGATGATGAATGGAAGAATGAACACAAACATTCGGGTTTTATATCGTGGATGTATTGGCTTGCAAACATGACAAATTACTCTACCAATGTTCATTGATCATCAACATGTGTCCTAGGGACTATAAAACATGTAGGGGGTGCTCACAAATGCAGATAAGATCAACCAAAGTTGGTTAACAGCCATCTGTCCATCTTTCTGTCGCTGGTAGCTGTCACGCGGCCCGCGTGGGATCTGCACACATGGGAGGCGGGCCGCGAGGCCCGTCTGATCAGGTTAACATGTTTATTCGTTTTGCGTTTTGGTCCTTGGTCCCCCGAAAGGTCGTTTTCGAGTTGTTTCTTGCATTAAGAGGCTTTATATTTGACATATGGGGGCTTTAATACTTATACCCACTTTGTCAAGTCCTCGGGTAACTTTGTGATCACCCGAAAAGCCCTAAAGTTCAACGTTGACGATTCTAACCCTCACACACGAATTTTATCATAACTTTCTCATACGGTAACGAAACTTGGTGAAATTTTTATGGTGCATTCTTGTGAGCATAATTAATCGTTACAAAGCTTCGGGCTTGTCAAAAGGTCACCCAGAGGTATAAGTTAAACATGTTGACACATTTAACCCCTGTAGTTTGTAATCTCTCACTTTCTTTCACAATTCTCATCGTATGATCCATGATCCATTCGTTTAAGGTTATAAACATCATGTAGGGTTATTGTAAAGTCTAATTATTCATTGTTGACGTTTTGAACCCTTATATTTACACAGTTTCATTGTTTGTCAACTTTAGTCCTTCAAGAACATTCTTTCACACGTTCAAACCTATGACACGTGTCAACACATTATAGGACGCAAATTTTCGGGGTGTTACATCCTCACCCCCTTAAAAGAAATCTCGACCCCGAGATTTACTGAAATAGATGAGGGTACTCTTTCATCGTGGACTCAACCTCCCACGTATACTCGGGACCTCTACGGGCATCCCATTTGAACTTTACAATTGGTACTTGCTTCCTTCGAAGCTTCTTAACCTGTCGATCCTCAATCGATATAGGATGTTTATCACATCGTAAATCCGCATACCAATTTGTGATAGTGCTCCTTGACTTATTGGCGGAACACCTCCTTCAGTCACTAGTGTGCAATGTATTTCGAGCTCCGCCAAACCACTAAAATAGGTTTTAGCTTACAAGCTACTTGATCTTGATACATTCGATTTCCTTCAAATGATTTCCATATATTCCGAGCTTAACTAGCCTGATAATTTAACAATTTTTGGTACACCCTTCCTGGGTGATATCTTTTGTTAAACCATTTTCCTTAACAAGAACTTAGGAAGTTTGCTATTTTCATAACTCCTCGATTTCTTGCCATATACTGGCAACCTACAATCGATTATGGATTTGTATAATCTTATTTGTTGTCCCCCAGGCAACTTTCAGATCTTGATAATTGGACTTACCAATTCTCTATCTAACACTAGACATTTAACATTCCATCTATACAAGGTCTCCAAAGGAGTAGCCTTAATACTTACATATCAATTATTATAGAAAAGCTTATTTTAATGTGAGATGGTTATTCCAATCACTATTCAATACAAATCTTAAGGGACAGCTAATCCTTACAGTTAGTCGAACAAATCGACGATCCGGGACAACTGATGGGGTTCTTAATCGTTGCCTAATTAGGGTTGCGGTGATAATGCATAAGCAAAATGAACCGTCTTTCATATCTAACTATACCGAACTCTCAGGACATTGAGTTAGGCTATATGAATCTATATCTTAAAACTTATTTGACCAGGGTTTTCAATTCTGCCGAAAATGGTACTAGCTGTCTTGGAGGTCTTATAATAATGCAGCCCTAAATGGGATATAACCTTTAACTCTACCTGCCTCTCTGGGGTAAACATGATAATATTAGGAGAAGATAATCAAGGTACAAGGAGGTTACAGAGATTTTTACAAATCTCAGGCTCCAGTTCATCCATCATTGTTTGTGTCAATTAAGTGACACATTTATGTTACGAGTCCACGAGTACTTTAGTCGGGAACATTTACTTGGACAATTTCATTCGGGATATCTTCTTTGAATACTACTAGTCGACTTTAGTACGATATGACTATTGGGATATCTCAGAGGTTCCATGCATTAAACCTCCATACTGATCAGGCATGAAAGCAATCTATGGGACACACTAGGATACGCCACTCCTCATATGGCACTTTTATCAAACATAGTTTGGCATTCGCAGGCGATAGAAAACAATGAGAAAATAATAAAATAAAATAATATACATTGTCGTACTCTTTTTGAGGAAGAGTACTCCAGATTCTTATTAAAGGATTATTTCCGAGGATGGGAGAGAGGGTTATTAAAGATTCCATTGGTAAATCATATCTTATCTTTAATATCTGATGTTCTTATGAAATCAAAAGTTTGTTAAGCTTATGGTCTTATGAGAGACTTAGCAGCACCTGAATCCTAACGTAACTCTTAGCAAATAAATCATAGTAAGTGATTTATCTAGTGTCATTATTACTGTGACTTGTCTCTAATCATTCATCAGGAGGGTTAAGCGCCTCCATTTTTAATCCTTTCAACTTAGCTGCAAAGTCTATGACAATTTAGGCAGTCTTATCTATGACTGGTCGTTTCTTAATCTATATAACGTGAGTAGCTGAGGTAGATCCATAATGGATTTATAATGAGTAGATTTTGAAACCTTAGTGCCCCCTCTTATTGCCAATGCTAACCGCTGATAATCATTTGCATTAAGCTTAGATTTTGGGTAAATTGCATAGAGCACTAACTCAGCCAATGGATTTAAAATTTGCGACATACTGTCGACAGTCTATAACTTTTATGGCGAGAGTCAGGAAATTCTTATTCCGTCTTTTCCCTTTTTTTTTTCACGAAACGGATAACAGGTTTTTCTAATAAGGTCCTTAAAACTTGGACCGTTCCATATTGTATAATATGATCTTTCTTGAGGATTTCCTTAATGTCCTCACTAATTTAGGGTATTGTCATCAAATGACTGTGATGTATTCTTTACCAGGTTCCTTTCAGCATAACCGCTGATATACCTAATGGTTTCTACTTCATCCTTTCTAGTGTTTAGTCATCATAAGCAAGCCAAGAGTAATTAAAACATAAAGATAAAATCTTGGATTCTAATACTTAGTTAACAGAAGAAGGATAAGTAGGTGACTCATAGTAAGAAGTAAGGAAGTTATTGTACATGTGCTTATATTTAATTGGATTGGAAATTTCACAAACTAGGCACCTAGCTCGGTTGGCTAGGCGCGCGAAAGGGTGCGGCCTAGACCCAGGTTCGATTCCGGGGACGGCCAATTCCACCATTTTTTGACGCGGGCCGCGTAAGGTATCACCCAGGGCTTACGCGGGCCGCATGGATCTTCTGATCCGAAGCAAACCTTCAAAATGACAGTCTTGATAATTAACTGCTTCTTATCACCCACAATATGGGCTTGGTCACAAGACGACAAATCCTTACCTATTACTATATAGAGTCCTCTTATTAACGAAACAAGGACAGCGGAGAAGGGTAATTCCTAATGGATATAAAACATCCATTTAATATTGCTGGAGCAGTCTCCGAGGTATTATCGGTCAATTTTACTTTATACTTAACGCTTAGAGTTGTTAACAGGCAGATTTAATGATTTACAATATCTATTGTCTATGAGAGACTTATCTGAACCTGAATTAAATAATACTCTAACATGAGCGTTATTGATATAGAAAGTACCTGCTGTGACCTTGTCATCTTGGATAGCCTCTTGAGTATCCATTTGGGAGTTTTCGGTTTTGGTCTTTTTAACTTCCTCAAGCTTTTTAGCATACTTAGGGCAGTTGGTCTTAATGTGCCCTCTTTCATTGCAACCATAGCAGGTTGCGTCCTCCATCTTCTTGCAGTCTAAGGTCTTATGCCCCTTGGACTTGCAGATCCCAAATGCAAAAGTTCTCGACTGTGTATGCGAGTTCGATCCATACCTGCACTTCCCGAAGTGCTGTTTCTTGCAGGTTTTGCATTTGGGTTTTTCACCTGACTGCTGGTTGTCCTTTAAATCCTTGCCAGGCTTAGCTGCTTTTCCCTTGGCAGCCCTAGGGCAATTAGTACTGATGTGGCCCTTTTCGCCGCAGCCATGACAGTTTGCATTCTTTATATCCCTACATTCGTGGGACTGGTGGCCAGCTCTTTTACAGATGCCACATTGCTTTATCTTTTGATTTGATCGACACTGACCCCAGTGTCTTCTTTTGCAGGTTTTACATTCGGGTTTTGCCTCCTTTGGCTTGGACTGGTTATAGCTTGAACCGGTCTTACTCTTTTTATAACCTTTATTTGGGGTATCATCGCACATTCGCTTATAATCCTTCAACACACGGTCCGCGGTGTTGCTTACGGCGGTATTTATCACAGCCTGTAACTCGGTGCTTATTAAGTTCAGTCTTGCATCATCATTCTGATTAACTGGATGATGGTGAGCTTCAGAGGAATCAGCCATGGTGAAGCTTTGAAGGCTACTATCCAAGTAGAAACAATTTGTTTAATCATATAGTGAATTGTCGAATTTGATGAATGAATAGCCATGGCGCAATTAATCCATATAGGCCAATAGATAGAATTTAATTTATTTGATTATGTTTTGCCTAAGTTTAAATAAACCATCCTTGGCATTTAAGCGGAAAATAATCCTCCATATTTATTAGACAGGGGACATAAGTCACGACTGCCAATGTCATACTGACATCTTTTATATATAGCACAAGGGCTTGTTCCAAAAGACTTATGATGGCTCGGAGGCCTTGTTACTAGGGAAATTTTAAAAACATAATCGATGATTCCTTTGGGTCGGAAAATTTCATAGTTCATTGTCTTGACAAGAATTTATGAAATAAAACTATCTTTTTCATGTATTCATCTTTACTCGTATGTATACATCCCAAATGGATGTTTTGATGCGTACATCATTTTCGACGTTTACCAGCCATGATTCCTATTGATCATTTACGCTAAATGAGGGATTTGGAAAAAATTTCCTAATATAAGGATGACAAGTGTGATTTTTATAGCATCACGGTTGTCGAGAGTGTTAACACATTTTCAGATGTTAACAAGGATCTGAATCTCTTTTTAAACAGGTTTTACCATCTTAGCTAGGTCTTCAATGACATTTAAGCTAGGTCAAACCTTTTTAAGATTCTCTTTTAATATCTATATTGGCAGGAAAGGAATGATATTTATTTTATTCAGGATTTTTTTTTTCATGAATCCTAATTTATAAGTTAGTAATAGCACAAATGGCCTAGTCGCGTAGACAAATTTAATTTATAAACCATGATTTCAGAGAGTCAAACATGAAGGTTTGAACCTAGTTCATTACCTTTATCTGACAGGGAGTCATCACTACCCCTGTCTTTTGGTTCATATGGAAATGAATAGGGCCTGTAGGCGCTATTTTACCACGTATGGTCAAAATATGATCATCTCAAGTGATGATCTAAACCCATGATTCAGAGATCATTACATTGGGTTAGGAATCTTTTAAAGAATCCATTAATAAGAATGACGTGTGTGATTTTAATGAATCACGTCTGTCAGGAGTGTTAACATATTTACAGATGTTAACAGGGATTCGAATCTTTTAAACAGGTCTTACCATCATGGCCCGGCCTTAAAATGACCCGAAGGCTAGGTTTCACTCTTAAGATTCTTATTAATATTAAACGCAGAACAATCCTAAATTGAGGTGTTAAATATGGATCTGAATCTAATTATGGAACTACCATCTTTGCCCTGCCTCAAAATAATGCGTGGCTAGGTCTCGTCCTTTTTAGATTTTGCCATTTTATGTAAAGGTATATCTTATAAAAGGAATGTCTGAATGAAAATTTAAAGTTAATTATTCCACTATAAAATTAAAAAAATACAGATGTGCCCTAGACGGGACTTGAAAGGAATAATGTTGTCCTCGAAGGAACTGAAAGGTAATTATGTCCTTATAAGGACTATTAAGGAAACGATTTTTAGCAAAAGGAGTTTCTTCTTCATTTTATTTCTGAATGCCTTATCCTTGGTTGCATGTTTCGTCCTAGCCTCTGTACGAAGGTCAGCAAATTAAGGCTCCTGGTGTGGAGGATTATTATTACGGCTTCTTCGCTTGGCGACGTATCCAAAATATAAAAATTTTGGAAGCAGAAATTTCCAGATAAGGATTTAGAATATTCCTATGTTAAGTCTAGACTCAGAAGGTCAAGGTATGTGCTAATGTGTCATTGAGATTAAACACAAAAAGATAGTGTTTAATTCACTCAATGTTGGCTCTGATACCAACCTGTCACATCCCAAATTTCCACGTGTTACCGGTGGGCCCGGTAGGGGAGTAACGTGACGTGGTTGGCAACATCATAGTCAAACAACACAATATATAAATGCACAGCGGAAGCAAAAGGATAAATATATTACAATCCGAAATAATGTAACATCAAAGTATTACAACGGAAGTAAAGGATCCACAGACGGATCATAAATAAAATAACACTGTTCAACAGACTTTAGGCATCTAAGCTTGCGAGACTCTTTATTTATGCTAGGAGTAGCCAGCCAATTCCGATTAGTACCTGCACTTAGCCTTTTTAGGAAAATACGTCAGTTTACACTGGTAAATACAATCAACCGACTCATTTTGAAAAGAGTTTAAGAAAAATGGATTTAAGGCACAAGGCACAAATAATATTTTATAACTTGGGATAATTATTTAAATATATAATACTTGTAGGGATTTACATGTTTCTTATGCGTTCAGTAGCCCGGATCGAGCCGGGTTAAAGATCAATTAACACACCACTTTATTTATGAGACACTGACAGGTGTACGCCTACACCTGAGTGCTAAGGTCGTGGCCATTTCGTAAAATGATGCCAGGGATATCCGGGACACGGTCATTAACCCCCCAAAGGCTTTAAGCAAACAAAACAATATTAAACGAGACGTCTCAATACTTTCATTATCATTCATTCAATCAAAGATTCAACGTCCCGACCAAGCGGTATTTTATATACCGTACCCCAAGCCCGTATAGGGAAAATAAGTTAAAAGTATTTACCTGAGCTAAATATAAATTCAATCCCAGCCATATCAAATCAGCAAGTACAGATAGCTTTTACTGGGCTCCTAAATCTGGAACGAAGGTTTTTAATAACCTATTAGAATCCTAACGGGTCTTTAATTAAGCCTTGACTTAGACCGGTTAGTTTTCAAGAAGAAGAAGAAGATACGGTTCAAACGCATGATAAAGCGGAGACCGGAAAAGAATGTGATTTATACCCGACAAGTTTGAAGACTTGTATAATATGGGTAATCTAAACACATTCTGGATTTTGAGATAATAACGATAAGGTTTGACCCGTTTCGGCTAATTTATGCAAACTAGTTACATAAACCGAACCGAACGCGTATGAAGCGTAACGGGTAACCGTAAGAGTCCTAAACAGGTTCCCTAAGTTAACATGCCTTAAATATGTTGTGATATCAGTAGGATACCTTCCGTTATGCCCAAAACGAGTTTAATCTCATAATAAGCCCCGTAGGGGTATTTTGGTCATTTTTAAAGTTATAAAAGGAATTAATTTATCTCCTGTGATCCGGGTCTGATTAAATCAGTAAAATGGTTTATTTTAACAGGTTATAACATTTGGTTATAAGTCTTATATGTCAAAATAGTTTTAAACCCTAATTATGCGTATAATACACGTATAAAGCCGTTTTAAGCGACGTATGGGTTAAAATAGGATTCTGAGTTTCCTGATCAGTTAAACAGGTTCAAAACACTCTATTTAATATTTAAAATCAGTAGCAATTGGATTGGCATCAACAGGATTTGTAAAACTCATTTTATGGCCGAAAAGGTATATTCGGTATTAACCGAATTAAGGCACTAATCCTAGCTTATGATCAGTTTAAAAATAATTAAAAATCTTCAAAAATCCCAAAATATTATATTACATCAGTGGGTAAAAGGTTTGGTGTTAAAAATTGGGTTTAGATAGGTTTTACGCTAATGACGCCGTTTAATTATTAATAACCGTTATAATTACGTCATTAAGCATAACTCCTAATCTAGACTTCCGATTGACGTGAAATTTTGCAGACATGTTCAATAATCAGTAACAAAGACTTTTATACTTTCACATCTTCAAAAATCTCGTTTTATAAACATAAGGGCATTATGGTCATTATTTAGGCATTTAACGGAAACGTAGGACGATCGAGGTTTCAAGTGGTATAAACGCAGAGGGTTATACCAACATGTAACTAGGTCCTAAGGGAACTTTAAGGCATGTCTAAACCTATCAAAAACGGGTCAGAATCGAGGTCAAAGCAGAAAGTCAAACTATGCGACTTTCGGCTCCGAATCGGTTCAAAACTGAGAGTTGTCGAATCAAACAAGCCTAGACAAGTTTTCATACTTAATTTCAGATTATATAACTGATAAAACAGGTTACACGCCTTCTGTATCATTAATTATGCGATTAATGGTTCCGTTGACTTTTCGGAAGAAGTTTGACTCGACGAACGACCTAGTTAGGATTGGAATCAGTGAGTGCCCTTTTAGGGGTTTATTACCCACATAATTACCAACTTGTAACAACTTTCGTTTCGACAAAACTCTGGACCGTTCATGATTTATCGCCAAGTCAAACCGTAATTACGACGGTTTGACTTCTAGGCTATAAACTAAGCATAACTCAAACGAGAAGGATCAAAGGTACTTACACAAGTCTAATGATCGATTTAGGATGATTGAGAATGATCCTTATGCTCCAGAAGTTGATCAGATGATGAATGGAAGAATGAACACAAACATTCAGGTTTTATATCGTGGATGTATTGGCTTGCAAACATGACAAATTACTCTACCAATGTTCATTGATCATCAACATGTGTCCTAGGGACTATAAAACATGTAGGGGGTGCTCACAAATGCAGATAAGATCAACCAAAGTCGGTTAACAGCCCTTAACAGCCATCTGTCCATCTTTCTGTCGCTGGTACCTGTCACGCGGCCCGCGTGGGATCTGCACACATGGGAGGCGGGCCGCGAGGCCCGTCTGATCAGGTTAACATGTTTATTCGTTTTGCGTTTTGGTCCTTGGTCCCCCGAAAGGTCGTTTTCGAGTTGTTTCTTGCATTAAGAGGCTTTATATTTGACATATGGGGGCTTTAATACTTATACCCACTTTGTCAAGTCCTCGGGTAACTTTGTGATCACCCGAAAAGCCCTAAAGTTCAACGTTGACGATTCTAACCCTCACACACGAATTTTATCATAACTTTCTCATACGGTAATGAAACTTGGTGAAATTTTTATGGTGCATTCTTGTGAGCATAATTAATCGTTACAAAGCTTCGGGCTTGTCAAAAGGTCACCCAGAGGTATAAGTTAAACATGTTGACACATTTAACCCCTGTAGTTTGTAATCTCTCACTTTCTTTCACAATTCTCATCGTATGATCCATGATCCATTCGTTTAAGGTTATAAACATCATGTAGGGTTATTGTAAAGTCTAATTATTCATTGTTGACATTTTGAACCCTTATATTTACACAGTTTCATTGTTTGTCAACTTTAGTCCTTCAAGAACATTCTTTCACACGTTCAAACCTATGACACGTGTCAACACATTATAGGACGCAAATTTTCGGGGTGTTACAACTAAGCTGTTTGAAACGTGTAATCAGACCATCCATGTCACTCCCCTTTTGCGTTAAGTTCCAAAATTCGTTCTCCAACTTTTGGAGTTCGTGAGGAGGGCAAAAATGGTCCTTCATAAGCTGCTTAAGTTCGTCCCAAGGCATGGAATGTGCAACATCGTTTCCCCTCTTGTTGCGAATGGAAAACTCCAGTCACGTTCAAGGTTCGTAGCTCATCAGGACAACCACTTTGCAAGAAAGTAAGCTCAATTGTGTCAAACCAATTCATCATGGCGGTGGCGCCATCTTTTCCTATAAACTCTAAGGGTTTACAAGCCATGAATTGCTTGAATTGGAAGGTTGATTTGGGTTTTTCTGCCTTTGAGTCGACAGAGCCATGCGGTGAATCGATGTTTGGCTGAATCTTGCTAACAATGTCAGGTATGACCTTAGTCATTTGCTTGGCCATGAATTTCATACAATCCCTTTGTGACATGGAGTTGGATTTGGCGTTGGAGGTTGAACACTTCTTTGACTTGGTCTTCTTTGATGCACTGTTGGACGACATCTAAGAATCGAAAGAGAAGGAATGGATGAGACTTGATCACAAATTTAAAATAAGTTTTGCAAGTTTAAGTATGCAAGCATGATGTATCACGTATGGTTCACATAATTAACATGAATTTAACAAGTATTCAACAAGTATAAACACGTATGAATGCGTACAAAGAGTATAAATTTAGTTTGTTCATGAGAATTATTATTGTTTTTTATTGGGCGAGACGTGAGAATTGTGTAACGGTTTTGAAATGAACGAGGTAACAAGTATAAAATCACTTATAAATTGAATCACATAAAAGAGAGGCTCGTAAAACATAGGATTGTTTCGGGTAGAGAAACGTCGACTATTCCAAAGTGAATCGAAAGTCCTTTCAAATTAGAGAAACGTGCTTTGGCCTACAGGTAAGATACTCTCGTCGAGAAGCGATTAACGGTATCTTACCCTTCCAGTTACTACACGTCTCTAATTGATCGAAACAATCGAAACTTTGGGGAGATTGAAAATCGAGGAATGGGACTTAATCAACAAGGTGCGGGTTTCACCCCTAACTTGACGATTTCGTACCCTAATGTGGTTAGTACTCGTCGGGTCAAAATATAATTTCAACACCTTGACGAGGGTCCACTAGAGTTTGAATTGGAAATTTACCATTAAGATGTGGATTTCACTCCTAGCTTAATGGCAAAATTTCGTGCAAAATAAGAATAAGCGGAATGAGAGTCGTTTACCAAATCGTGGGTTTCACGCCTATTTTGGTAACTCGTCTCTTTTGTATAAAAAGTGTCTTCAAGGCTTCAAGTGTATTGTGTAAAATGTCTTAGGAAAGACATTATGTAAATATTAAGACCAAAAAGAAGAGAAATGAGCAAAGTAGGAAGAATAACATTTTAAGCAAGAATCAAGAATGGTCAAAAATATCGTTCCTACTATAGACTAGGTCGAACATGGCAATTCTACCTAATTCCCTATACTATAGACTAGGTCGAACATGGCAATTCTACCTAATTCCCTATAGTTATGGCTCTGATACCAATCTGTCACACCCCAACCGATGGCGGAATCATCGGGATGAGACGAAATAGATTGCAAGAGACTTCATAACACTATTTGTGATAATATTTAAATCAACCATTTTCATTTCATAATAAAATTGTCAACACATTAAAAGAAATTCAAATAGCAACATTGTTCATAACATAAACATAACAAAATTGATACAACAATTTAAACCTAAGACGTCTAAATGTGTATCTAGGCATCATCGCTACTTCGTTTCATAGCATCATCATCCTCAACCTGTAACATGTTTAAAATAATTTCAATGCAAAAGCAAAGGCGAGTACACAAGGTTTGAATAAGTATAGCATAAGTATAAAAGCATTTTCTCGAATCCACATGGCAATTTGTAAACAAGGTAACTAGCATGCATAGCAATACGTCAAACCCAAGTGTCCACTAGTATTTAGCATCCCTCGCCACAAAAGTGACGAGAACGTTTAGAATAAAGACTTAACAAGACCCCGACGGGTGGTGTGCTACTCCTATAGCGCTATATATGTTAAGTTGAGGGCTTAGCAAAGTTAATGACATATAGCATGTATAATCTAGCATGAACCTAAGTAAACAAGTAGCATGTATAACGGATTGAGAGTATAAAGAATGTTTAAGTGTGTGAGTGTGTATTTTGTATAATAACATGTTACAACCTAAAGTGTCTTTAAAAGTAAATGGGTCAAGTGTACTCACTGTTTTGCAAGTCTTGAACTTGAGAATCCGCGAGTGAGTTGTTTGTTGTTTAGGAGGTTGGAACACCAAGTCCTTCTACACGAAGTAAACAAGGCGTATGAATATCAGAAAGTACCGGTAGATTAAAGATTTGGAGGTTAAAACATAAGAACATACGTATACGAAAGTAATCATCTTTTAACACAAATAGTTGTTTTGACACTATGAACCCCAAGGGTTATAATGTTTTCCTGAGTAGTATACCCATTAGAATCATAACAAGTTTTATGTCTTAGATGATGTTATTCTAGCACTTTGACGAATGAACACAAGTTCACCATCAAGGGTTCGAATGTTGAATGGTATATATATAAGTATTATCTAGGTTATATATTATTATGTCCAATAATCAAGCATGAGGTAGAAGATTAAATCTTCATTTAGGTACCTCTAAGTTTCATGGAAATCATGTAGGAGGTAGGAAGAGAAGTCTTCCATTTAGGTACCTCCAAGTGTTCACCACTACACTTGATGTAAAAACATACAAGGAGGGTCATAAACTACAAGTAATACAAGAATATAAACAACTAACCTATAAGAAATCCTCAAGCAATGTGGGGATTTTATGTAGGATAACCCAAGTTAATCCTTAATCACACCTACATCAAGTCTTGGACTTAAACATTACTTGTGGGTTAAAAACCCTAAACAAAACAGAATGTATGTGAGGTTTAACCTCTGATTTTGAATGTCTCAACCTTTTTTTTAAGCCTAACTAACCATAAAAGTGGTTATAAGCATAAGGACATAGGTTTGAGATGAGTTTAACTCAAGTTTGAACAAGTTTAGTAAAGTTTGATTAAAAACAGAAATGAATAGTGAACTTTGGAGCCCTTTTGGCGACGTTCCAGGGACTGGTTTGCTGTGAAAAACCCATGGAATCGAAGCTAAGGTTAATCCAAGTATATTGGAAAAAGAATGAGGCAAAACGGATAAGAAACGAGTGAGATATGCTCACTTTAGCGAAGGAGGATGCTTCTGTCCGAACTTGTGTTTTCAGCTGCGATTTTGATGATTTGAGAGTGATTTGGATGAGTTTGTAAAGTGCTTAGAGCTTGGATTAGCTTGGTATTTATAAGGGTGGATTAGGGTTGGGTTAGTTGGGTAATTAAGACAAGAAACGCACCTTGGAAACTCAACAAAACCATTCAAACCCGCCAACCAGCGAGCTGGCAAGTCTGGCTGCTGATTGCACGCCGTTGCGTGGCGCGACAAAGATAGGGGCGGCGGTCGCGTGGTGGCGAGCAAGTGTCAGGCGGAGAAACTTTATTTTATTTACAATTTCAGCCCCTGGAGTTCATATTTTGGGTTATTTATGATGTTTAGGCATATTATATGGACCAATCATGCATTATGAACATAAAACAAGTATAATGAAGTATGTCTAAGTATATGAATGTCGTATCTAAGTACCGTATTTGCTCAAAAGACGTTTTATGCATAAGTTTCACATATTTGCAAGTTTGGCACATAGTTTCTAAGAATTATGTATAAACATCAAATGTTTCACAAAATTAAATGTATGAGCAGTATAAAGTATATTTAACACGAAATTAAAGAAATAAGAGTTCTATTTATGATCCAAGTCTCGGATTTTACAACGATTACAAAGAAAGAATGATTAAGAACACAAGACTTCCAAAAATAGAAATACAAGCAAGACCTTCTAAATATGAAAAGTTCGAAGAAGCAGTGCGTTACAATGTTTAACCCATGAATCGGTTGTCTCTTCGGTAGAAATCCATTCTTAGCCCGGTTCTCCACTAGAGAATGAGTAGAACACCTGAACGAGTCTGGATTCCATCGATTTTCGTGTAAAAGTGAAGAATGTTTGAAGAAAAGTTTGAAACACTTTGAAAATGTTTAGATTTAGACGAAATCAGTGTAAAACCATGTAGAAATCTGTTAGATCCGAACCGTTCTTGCTGAGTTGAGGTCGAACTCCAGTGTTCATGAGAACCCGTGATGACGTCACCCTAGAACAGCCCCAAATCCAGTGATTTCATGGTGAAAAGTAGTAATTTGATGGAGAAGATGATGAGAAAATGTGCAATGAATATGGAAGTACAAGATTTAGAGTGAAAACTTACAAGAATCGCGAGAAATCGGGAGAAAATAGCCTGAGAGTGCGCGGGTCGAACGGAGCTGTCACATCAATGAACATTTGATGTGACAGGAGGGGTATTTATATGTGAAAAGGTGAAAGGCAGTGTAGGTTAAATGGGTCGGACGGCTGTTCGATTAGATGGCCATCCGATCGGATGGTCATCCGGTCGGATGTCCATTCGATCGGTTGGTCGTTCGATCGGATGGCTTGCGCGGGTTAGTTTTCCGACTTTCGTTTCGTGCGTTGTGTTGTGTTGTGTTGTGTTGTGTTTAAGCAAGTTGCGAGTAAGCGATGCGATAGTATTACACGTTAGTTACACAAATAACATAATCAACTTAACAACATAAAAGTAAACTTGCGTTTCGGGTTGCGATGCGATGCGATAGAGTTGCGATTGCGTTTGCGAATAACATCCCGAAACATATAATGCACACACAAGTAAAGCACATAATAACATACACACATAAAACAATATCCATAACTGCGATTCGAATTGCGATGCGGTAGCGATGTGATAGCGTTTTGTAGAATTGCGTCTAGTTACGTTTATCGCATTGTTACTTCACATATTAATAAACCGTAGCTTAAAATAATGTTAATTAACACATATCGATAATCGAGTCTGCGAGTACAAGCAATAATTAAGCAAGGAATGACATATTTGAATAACAACCTGACGTTGACCTTGACTTTGACTTTGACTTGTACTTTGACTTCGAAAAGTCGGGTTGTTACAGTTCCATACTTTGTTGAGGAAGAATAAGTGAAGAAAGGTAGAAGAAAGGTGGTGTTGAACTCACTTTTGTACTTAGAAGTTTCTACCCTTAAACTGAGATTAAACTGAGTTTTGCTACTGATTTAGAATGATTAGAGATTGAGAATGAAGTGTTTGCAAAGAGGAAGAAGTATGGAATTGAGGTGTGTTATATAGGTGAGGGTTAGGGTGAGTTAGGTGGTGTTTTAATGCAACAAACACACCAAGGAAACACAAAATTGACCATGGAGCTGGACACAACTTTTTGTGCATTCTGGATGCTAGCGCGACGCGACCATGATGGGGGTATCCCCGTTGCGCGACGCGACGGGTGGTTATTCCGGAATAAAGTTTCATTCTTGACACTTTAGCCCCCCGAAAGTCTATATTTGATATATATTGATGTGTTTTAGGTATAAGAGTATAGCATAAGGTGCTATTATGCAACTTTAACACACAAACAAGTATGGATAAGTATTCGTAAGTGTCAATGATGTATAAACATGCGTTAAAACGTATAAATTGCGTATGTATGATACGAAATTGTAAGTTTATTACGTGTTTCCAAGAATTACGAAATAGGTATCAATGTGTAACGAATCAAGACGTTTAAGTATAAAGTGCATAAGTAAGGGTGAATTTGTATAAAATAGGAGTGTTATTACGATTGAAGCCTCGGTTTGCAAAGTTATAAAACGAAATACGATTACAGGAGGGGCAATGTTTCCAAAAATAGATTTACAAAGCAAGCTTTCTAATTCAGGTAAGTTACGAAAAAGCGGAGCGTTACACCTTAGACCATGCGTGGTGGTAAAAAAAAGTGGGCGTTTTTTTGCCCAATAATGCCCAACCACGCCCGACATCGCCCCCCCAGGGTGTTTTTTTGGCAAAATTTGGTTTAGGCGTTTTATTTTCCACGCCCAGCTTAATTTCTTGTGTCCAATCACCTTCATTTTCCTTTATGTAAAACCATTCAGATTTTTTGATGTTTTTTTATTTAATTTTATTACAAACATAATGCCCCACAATGTCCATATCCACACTACACCCATTTTAGAAAACGTTCTATAATGCCTAATTGCTGGTTGGACTAGCACATGGCGCAAAACGCCCAAAAGTAAAGTATTAACTACTACACATGGTCTTACAATGTTTGAATGGACAGGATTTTGTGAATTCCTAAAAGGTGTTGTACCCGTAACTCGTGGGAAACAAAACAAAAACCTCAAATCATCTCATAATGACATGGTTTGCATTGCATTTCTATAATTTGTAACGAGGCTAACTTTTATTTTCAAATTACTTAAAAAACCTTCAATTGGCTTAGAAATAATATTTTACGGACTAAGGGTCATTTAAATATATAAATAAGAGTACTTTAAAAAACTTCAATTTGGCATTCAAATTCATAAAATATTGGGTAACCACTCGTGCCAAAATTTGTCAAAAGCAATATTCATAAGTTCAATTTGTAGCGTAAATGAACAATGTCTATCAAAAATAACTAAGCGTAAATGAACAATGTCTTTCAAAAATAACTAACCATTAGTCTACTTCCTCTCGATTCTTATATTAGCAATTGCTAACATATATAATTAGCTAAAGTTGGCATTCTGGTGTTAAGTGGTTGTGATAAAACAAAAAAGTTAAAGAGTTTATATCCAACATGGTGTAGGTTATGGTGTATTTATTCTACAAAAATCTAGTAATTGTTGTTAAAAAATAATAATAAATAGATAAAACATAGTTAAACTAAAGAGTGTGAACCATGATCCATGAATCCCATGTAACAAACACACAAACGAAATATTAGTCTACATTTTATCAAAAGAAATATTAAGGATATGTTCTGTAGGAAATGGGTCACAATTTTGTTAATAAAAATAATAAAAAAAATAAAGATACTCTCTTTAAAGATTTGGGAAATTGTAGTACATGAACCAAATTCAAACGAAAATAAATATGAACTACAACATATTTAATAAAACAAACGATTCAAACCAATATCTTCAAAAGATAAAGTCTTCAACTTGATCTTTAACTGTGTCTACTTGTATGGTTCGTTGTGTTTTCAGTCCGTTGTGTAGGCTTCAACGAGGTCTTGAACCACGTCTTCTTGTACAATAATTTCCTACAAAAAGAACAAACAAATGTTGACGATTATGGCTGAGGCACGTGTTCAACACGCTTCCCTTAAAACAGATTCCGCGCCTCTACTAAAGACGACACGTCTGTCTCCCAGGGTACAACAGCCGAAGCAGTCTGTACTGCCGGAAATGGCCACGGGCCCGAGGTTACACCGAATAGAATTATAGTGTTTGAACTTGTGGAAAAACTAATGATACGAAGGTGATGGAATCGAGTAGAGAAAACTCATCTCTCTATAATTCCCAACATATGGATGTTCAAGTCTTCACCACTTCTCCAAGAATTCTTCATACATATTATCTTTCTCTTGTACTTTTCTCATCATTCCAATGAGTCACATAGCCTACCATCTTTTTCCTTTACAAGAGTTGTATGTTATAAAGAGTTTCTCTTAAGTGGTGATTTTATTAGAGACATAAAACTCTAATAAAAGTTTCACTTAATTAGTGATTTAATTAGAGCCATAAAAACTCTAATAAAAGGTAATCAAGTGATATAAAACTCTACTCAAGAGTTTCACCATATGAAGGAGTTTAATATGTAATTATAATTTCACTAAATTATAAATTAACTAAATATCCATTCACTAAGTTTCCCAACAATCTCCCACATGAATGGAGATTGTTCAAAACACATAAAATTTCCAATGGAACCTCGACAGTTGAGTTTTGCATACGATAGGTAGGTGTTACCCTTTGAACCTTCGCTCATGAAATGCACTTAGCCCACTGGCTCTGAGTAGATCTCGATGTCTTTGAACTCGTCTGCCGTTTGTGTAGACGACAATACACTTCACACAAGACTCTCCCTAGCCGGGTCATCTCCTCATAGTCGTGTCCAATAATGGTCGTGGAACACTTTCCTGGTTCTGCGAGAGCTCTAGGAATTGTGCCCTCAATTCCATTCGAAGCGACCCCACTTCTCTCTAACATAGGTGATTCTCCTTAGATCATTAAAAGCATTGTGGTTATTGTGATCTATCAAAATCATTTACCACATATTATGCTTAGCCTCACACTTGTCACTTTTAGGAATGGACTAGGAAGTTTATTAATCTTTATAATAAACTACCTTATTAAATGCGTAGGGTTATTCCCCCACAGTGACCTCGCTTATTCATACAATTAGGTTTTCCTATTGAACTCAATTTTTGGGATCTCCAGTCTACTGAGTTAGGTTTCCATCATATGAACTTCATTTTTCAAGGGCTTCAGTCCCATTCCACAACTTGATCTCTAATAAACCCTCAGGTTGTTGGATCCATAACATTAGCAAATAACTTTGCGTATTTGAGATCAGTTGTCATGATGTGTTCTTAACTCATAAGTTAATTTTGCCTATTGTCAACTTCTAAGACTATAACCTCAGTGGCCATCTGAATCTGGTTATAACATATGTCTTCGTAAGATACGTGTATCATTTAAGGCAAACACATCTCCATTATGCACTACGACCTTTGTGTCCTCCATTTAGTCGTCTATTTGCAATGTTAGATTGGATTACAAAATCCTTATTGCTAAAAACAAATGCAAGACACCCCCCACATTTAAGTGTTATTGGATAACATTTAGATGTGTTAATGAGAACCATTTCTACATACCCTTATAGGGTTGTTTCTTAAATGGTTCCTCCCCCACATTTCTTGCCATTTGATCAACATTTCCGTAACACCACTTATGGCGACATTTATACACATATGATTGAACAAGACCAACCTTATTGTATCAGTGAATTCAACTCATATTGCATTAGCTTACACAAGCTTCCGAGATGACCAAAGCAACACATGCCATTGTCATAAGTTTGTCACCAACTTAGAATAATTCTAATTTAACATCTAGAATAAGCTTAGACAATGAGTTCTCCTCATTAGCTTTTCGAACAAACTTTTAAAAGTTACATGTCATTTCCTTATAATGAATGAAAATTCTCTCTCAACTTTGTACATACACAAATTCTTTTTGTGTTCATACACATTTGAATGTTTAGAGTTAATTAGTCTCCATCAAGACCCATAATTAACCAAGTACTAGTCTAGCATGCTTTAGACTACAATACTTTAGCATGTGAACAGAAGATGCATCATTCTGATTCTTCACAGCCCTAGGGATATCATAATATCACTTTGCAACATTCATCCCTTGTTAAGACAAAATAATGAGACTTATTCATAATCATAAAACATCAATATTTAGGAAGGTCTCACAAATTATTGTATATAGCACAGAGCTAAATTTCATCATTCATTTAAGGAACATAACTTGTTTACCTTTGATTTCCAACGATCCACCATTGACTCATAAGTACTTAAACATAAGTCTTAATCCAAGTCACTTGGTGAACACATTCATCACCAACAAGATGAATGTTTCTCGTCTACAATCACTATTATGTGTGAGATAGAGTCAACTAGATCGACACTCAACAACATGGCATTCATAATTTTGCCATAAGTGATTTGCACACATCTATTGTTATTCATTAGGAGATATGTATATTTAGGATGCTCTCCCAAATGAAGGTAAAATCTCCATATAGATCTAACAATAATAAAGTGGTAGACGCATCTACTTATAAATCTCGCAAGATTTATTAAAGGTATACAATAACATATAGTACTTTTACTTTCATATGTTAGAATTCACAGTTGTGAATTTTCAATGACTTCTAATGAAGTATGTCGACATGAATGTCGTTAGTGTATTTCATCTCAATACACTCACTACGTTCTTTCATTACTCACTCATGATGTGGTTATACATTTGATGTTTCGTCTTTGACTTTTAGTCAATGTAACAACTCTCAAGTTGTTTATATCCAAGTATTTTCATGTATCATCCGTTTAAAACCATATTCTTTTAAGCAATGTATAACCGACGTTATAATTATTTTACACAAAATAATTTATACGTCACAACCATTAGTGATTTATTTCTTTGTAAAAAATTGAATGTGTTATCCGAAGATATTGAACACCAAACAATAAAATACATTGGAAACTAAATCATAAGTGTCAATCACTTTTGAAATTTAAACGGAAGCATAGACAATATGTAGACATCAAATAGCAAAGTGCTTTTATCTTCAGCACTTTATAATCTGATCGACATCTTCTCAACAATATTGTCCCATGGCATGTCTTGAGGTACTCACTCAATAAAACTCCATGCACTTGTAAGTACAAGTTCCCCATTTCATCTTGAAACTTTAAACTTTGACAATTTTGCTCAAAACAACACCAAGTTGTTACAAATACTACATTTAAGTAATAAACTTGAACAATTAAATTTGTTCACAACAACACCAAGTTGTTTTTCACCAAATAACAACCACCAGGCTATTACTTTGTTCACCATATGCTACTTCTAGTAAGAGTAGCGAACCATTTGAATTATTAATGTTATGCAAAACTTTGTTTTAAAAATAATTCAAAACAGTTTCTTAGTTTTGCAATATACAATACTAATAATATCAATTAGGGTTATGAAAACATAGATCAAACCCAAATTATCAAATGGTTTTATATTGTTTAGTCTTACTACACATGTACTAAACATTTTCTAACACGCATGTTAGAAAAAAAAAAGTTATAACAAGCACATTATAGAATCGAACGTTTACATAAAACGTTTTCCAAAGATATAGTTTATAAAATAAACCATTTCTCATCATTTTTAATGCACTTATAGGCAATTAAATGTTTACATACAACATTTATGTTCATTATGAACAATCTCTAACCTCGTATTCGTGATACACATTTTCTAACATACGTGTTAGAAAATTTAAGTCATTTTATATAAAACATGACAAATCACAAATTAAAGTTGGTGATAAAATCACACACAACTACACCATCACTTTAACTTTATGGTGATTTAATTTTTTGTATTCTTACTCTTGTATTTGTTTTTTCACTCTCATCAAATTAGGCACATAGCCTACTTTTAATACAAGAGACATGGGGTGGAGATAAGTCTCACTTAATTAAAGATTTTATTAGAGACATAAACTCTAATAAAAACTAATAAATTGACATGAAACTCTCCTTAAGAGTCACTTAATTAAAGATTTTATTAGAGACATAAACTCTAATAAAACTAATAAATTGACATGAAACTCTCCTTAAGAGTCACTTAATTAAAGATTTTATTAGAGACATAAACTCTAATAAAAACTAATAAATTGACATGAAACTCTCCTTATGAGTGTATCTTCCATATGAAGAGTCTAGTAAATGATTTTAATTTCATTAAATTCATATAAATACCACACCATCACTTTATGGTGATTTAATTCCTTGAAGCCAATCAAACACCAACTTCAATGTATGACATTTTATTTCTAAATCATACAAAGCATTAAAACAATGCTACAACAAATTGCTTATATAAAATGTTTACACAAAACATTTCAAAGCATTTGTATTTTAACCATTTTTAACAATCATGTTAAAATGAAAGAAATTCTAACGCGCACATTAGAAATATTAACATTTCCACAAAATGTTAATTCGACTTGCTAAAAACACATATATGGTTCGAATAAATAAGTCATTTCTAATACACACGTTAGAAACTAAACAATTAAAAAATTGCTTCCAAACTAACCCTTTTCATGAACGTTTCTAACACACATGTTAGAAGACAAATGATTACAAAAATCATTATAAGACTTATTTGTTCATATCAATCAATGGGTGGATGAAGAGTCTACTTTAAATAGAGACTTAATTAGAGACATAAAACTCTAATCAAGTAACATAAAACTCTTATTTAAAGACATAAAAAACTTTACTTAAGAGACTTCAACGTTTACCAAAAAACGTATGGTTTACACCAATAATTCCGGTCTAACACATATGTTAGAGAATTTAACGTTTACAAAAAAACGTATGGTTTACACTAATAAACCCGATCTAACACAAAAGTTAGAAAAATTAACGATTCCCAAAATCGTTTCACAACCAAACGTTGGAACCAAAACTATTCATTTTGTACCACGGTATAGGATATAAGATTGTATCTCAATCTCAAAAAATCCAGACGCAACAACTTATACTACATACATATTTCCCAAAATAAATATTTATAAGATCATAATCTTTAAAATATTTTTTTTTATTATAAATCCTTTTGTGAACCCAAAATCCTTGTAAATAAGGTTTTAAGATTGTAGGAACAATCTCATGAAATCTGTTTTAAGTTTGTAGGAAATGGGTCACAATTTTGTTAATAAAAATAATAAAAAAAATAAAGATACTCTCTTTAAAGATTTGGGAAATTGTAGTACATGAACCAAATTCAAACGAAAATAAATATGAACTACAACATATTTAATAAAACAAACGATTCAAACCAATATCTTCAAAAGATAAAGTCTTCAACTTGATCTTTAACTGTGTCTACTTGTATGGTTCGTTGTGTTTTCAGTCCGTTGTGTAGGCTTCAACGAGGTCTTGAACCACGTCTTCTTGTACAATAATTTCCTACAAAAGAACAAACAAATGTTGACGATTATGGCTGAGGCACGTGTTCAACACGCTTCCCTTAAAACAGATTCCGCGCCTCTACTAAAGATGACGCGTCTGTCTCCCAGGGTACAACAGCCGAAGCAGTCTGTACTGCCGGAAATGGCCACGGGCCCGAGGTTACACCGAATAGAATTATAGTGTTTGAACTTGTGGAAAAACTAATGATACGAAGGTGATGGAATCGAGTAGAGAAAACTCATCTCTCTATAATTCCCAACATATGGATGTTCAGGTCTTCACCACTTCTCCAAGAATTCTTCATACATATTATCTTTCTCTTGTACTTTTCTCATCATTCCAATGAGTCACATAGCCTACCATCTTTTTCCTTTACAAGAGTTGTATGTTATAAATAGTTTCTCTTAAGTGGTGATTTTATTAGAGACATAAAACTCTAATAAAAGTTTCACTTAATTAGTGATTTAATTAGAGCCATAAAAACTCTAATAAAAGGTAATCAAGTGATATAAAACTCTACTCAAAAGTTTCACCATATGAAGGAGTTTAATATGTAATTATAATTTCACTAAATTATAAATTAACTAAATATCCATTCACTAATTTTCCCAACATCTTCATGTCACACCATGTTAAATGTTAATGGTAGTAATTGGTTTTGTTTGTTGTTAATCAAACAAGTCTTGTTTTAGAAACATAAGAATGCCACTAGAATTTGTAAAACGAATAATTTTTTTATTTTTTTTAGTTTTTAGGTGATAGACATGCTATTATTGTTTCCCATATGATCAAATTTGAATATGTGAGTGCACAATTGATGTTTTTCATTTTGAGAGAAAACTCCAAGCCAATCAATCATCATTTTTCCAAGCTTCTTCTCTAGTCTTATTATTATTATTATTATTATTATTTAATCTTCTATATAAATCAACATAGAATAGAAATGATGCTTGTTTCCCCTTATGATTAAAGTTGATTATGCTGAACACATTTGCTAAATTTATATTTATCAAAGAGAATCAGGTAATCTGATTAATATTTGTTGACTTTTAAGTTGGTCAGATGGTTGAGGTTGGATCTTTTTTAATATTTTTTTACAAGTATAAGGTTAAAATGATAAGCAAACATTAATTTAGTATGCGAATTACGTTTTTTTTATGATAAGAATCAGATGTGTTACATTTCCACCACATAAAGATTAGATTAATAATATTAGGACTTTAACCGAACTACAGACATGTTCATGTTTGTTCATCTAACTTTAATTGAACACGAACACAGACATTCAGTTAAGCATTTTTTTGTGCTTGTGCTCGTTTTTTTTTTTTTTTTTTTGAAAAGGAACATCTTCGTCTTCGTTCATGTCCGTTCGTTAAATATCAAAGCAAAACGGACATAAACAAACATGTACTTTCGCTAAATATACAAGCAAACAATTCACGAACAAAAGCGGACACAAACAAACATAAATGAAGACAAACGAATAAGTAAAATACACACACTATATTATAATACAATTTTACATAACTTTAAGAGTTTAAATAATTGCAACTTTTAAAACTTACCGTTAACTTTCAAACCAATTTCCGTATACGATTTTTAAACAACCATGCCTTTTCATACACTAATATTTAAAAAAAATACATCATAAAAACGAGGATTTAATTATAATGGTACGTGAATACCAGTGTCCGTTTTCTCCTCCATCGCACGTGCACCCTTTTAGTATACAAACACACAAATATGTATTTGAATTTTGTATTAAACTTTAACCAAAAGCGAGGGAAAATTTCAGAGAATAGTAACCAAGTTTTAAAAATGTTCTAATTAGATCATTGGTGTCGTTTTTTATCACAATTAGATAACTTAACATTCAAATCGAGCCATGTCCTTTTTTTTTCTACGTGTCAAGAAAAAAATGGAGCATATGATGCTGGGGTCGAATTATTTTAATATATGAAATTATATTTATTAAAAATAAAAACCATTTAATTACATTAAAAATTAAAAAAACAAGTTAGAATCCACGTCATTACTCGACGTTAGCATCAAATAAAAGAGAAAAAAGAAACGAAAATCCACATCACCACGGTTACCTATGAAATGGATGAAAAAACCCTTAATTTTAATGAAGAATGAATGTTGAGTGACCTGATTGGAACACTTTTGAAACTTGAGTGACCTAATTGAAACACTTTTGAAACTTGGTTACTATTACAAATGAACGAATATAAACAAACATTCACGAACGTAAACGAAAAAACAAAACATGTGTCATGCTTGTTTAGTTACGCTTTATTCCGGAGTTTACCAAGGGAAAGAAAAGAAGAGAAATGAAGAGAAAGATATAATTACATTTCTTGTTCCCGAGTCAAAAAGAAAATAAAGTAAAAGTTTTGTGTTCTCAAGTTGAGAGAAAGAGAACAGAAATGTATAATTTTACAATTACACCGTCGTTGAGTTTTATAATAGATTAAGTATGAATGTAAAATGGTAAACATTAAGACCTTATATTTATCTTTCTTTTATTAAGAAAAACTAAAAAACACAAATATCTTCCACTTTCTTCCATTGGTAAACTCGAAAACACATCGTTAAATGAATAATAAGTTTTGTTCATGAACGTTCGTTTATTAAATAAACGTACTTTCCGCCAACTAAACATTTGATTCGTTTAGAGACAAACTTCTTTTTGAATGGCCAACATCAGTGTTGTAAAAATCGTGACTAGTCGGCGATTAATCGCTAGTCGGACAGTAACTGAGTAATTTTTTGTTAATCGGTCCATTAATCGCTAGTCGGGCCTAGTCGGACCTAGTCGGCCGACCAAAAATCGGCGATTCCGGCCAATACCTCTAAATTCCGATCAATTTCCAACCAAATAATGTGAATTCCAACAATTAATCTTGTATACCTAAAAAATGAGTTGAGTATGTGTTAAAACCTAGCTACTTAAAATATTTACTTATAAAAATGTGTATATGTAAACATAAAACTAAAAATTACCTATAAAAAACCCGATCTGATTATTCCCGAGTAGTTGCTAGTCTCCACCTCACCGGCTGACTAGCGACTAGTGAGTTATCCATCCTTGGCCAACATAATCAATCACTAGCACTCTCGAAGCACCCACTGGACCAAACGAAGTACTCCGAGAGTAACCCGAGTCAACCACCAATTTCGGGGAAAACCCGCAACCTGCCTGCTTGTAGACATGACGGTGAAATTACCGGTAAAACCCGTTTGACTCAAGGATGGAACCCAAATTTCTCTAGGACTCATGTCATTGTTCACCAGTGCCTCCCTCTGTATCAAGTGGGAGTTAAACCTACGTCTCCCAAAACGCAACCTTATTCACAATCGAACCATTTACATATTAACATTACCTAACACTCACAAACAAACCTATGATCCAAATTTATTGACACATTAATCAAACTTAGCGTTACAACAATTCCTAAACAAGTGTCTTAATCTCAAACAACTACCATTAATTAGGTCTGGCAGAATTAGGGGATAGATAATACACCACCACCATAACTCCACTCAAGCACACAATCACCACAAATCCACACCATTCATTCACAAATCAAACCGTTAAATCTCAAATTTACATCTCACAAAACCTAGATCTACAACCAGATCACTGTAATTTCACTATTTCATGAACCGATGACGTCATCAGGTAGTTAATACGACGTCGTTACAGGCGGTGGTGTGAAATGAACGTCAGTCATCCGTCGGTGCATCCGGTTGAAGCGGCGCCGTTGCCTCCGGCCGACGGACGCGCCGTTGTGCCGCCGCGAGTGAGGATGAAGGTTATTCAAGGTATGCCGGGGACGATCGGCGGTTTAAGCTTGCGGTTTTGTCAGTTTGCGTACGCCGTCGTTTCGCTTGCGGTTATGGCGTCAACTAGTGATTTTCCGTCGGTTACTGCCTTCTGGTAATTTTGTTCATCCGGTTTTGAAGATCTTATTGTTTTAATTTGTTTTTTTATATATTTATTTATTTATAAGTGTGTTAGTTGATGATGTAAATAAATAAAATAGGTGTTGAAGTAGAATTATGTTGACGATTGTTTTAGTTAGTGAGTTTTGGTAATTTTATTGATCTGTTTCGAGATTTGTTAGTTGGAGATGTGATTGATGTTGAAGTGGAATTGTGTTGTTAATTGTTTTAGGTAGTGAGTTTTGGAGTTAAGTTGGAGATGAAATTCGTTTAAGGAGATTTGGATGATGTTGTTGAAGTTATTGTTATATGAGTGAAATTTGGAAATTGTGATGTGTTTCGTTTGGTTGAATGAGAGAGAAGGATCTAGAATGGATACTATGAATTGCTTACAGCTGTGTTGATCTTGAAATTTAGTATAATGAAATATAGTTGATCTTGTAAAAGTTCATGTAACGAGTAAAAATTGGAAGTTATAGCATATTCTGTTTGATTGAATGTGAGAGAAGTAGCTAGAATGGACGAAATGAACTGCTAACAGCTGTGTTATCAGTAGAACAAAGCATTTAACTCACCAGTGTGATTTCGATGATTTTAAATTCGTATAAGGATATTTAGTTGATCTTGTAATAATTACTGTTACAAGAGTAAATTTTGGAAATTATAAAGCCCCTTTGCGGGCGTTATGCAACTGGTGGCGAAATGCGTAAGAGAGGGGCGTTATATCAAAAGAGGGTGTAGTGGTAAGGGGGTTATATAACCCCTTCAATTATACATACATGATACATATGTATGTATATATATGTGTGTGAGTGGGGGGAAACATTCTGGAGAAGATGACGCCGCGAAGAGAATAATGCCAGAAGAAAAAACCCACCCCATAGCGCCCGCCGTAGTGGTGTTGGCGGCGCTATGCCCAGTTTTGCCGTCATATGGCACCCCACTAAGGGTGGCCTGATATATTCTGTTTGATTGAATGAGAGAAGTATTTAGAATGGACGAAATGAACTACTAACAGCTGTGTTATCAGTAGAACAAAGCATTGAAATCACCAGTGGTGATTTCATTATGAAAACTATAATCATTATGCTGCTATGAATGTAGGCATGGATGCTACTTGTGCAACCATCAGATCATGAACCAATTAATTAAGATTATGGTGATTAATCATTATTCCGGTAGGGGAAGACATAGCCTTTTGAAAATCATTAGTTATCATTGTGATTAAGATGGAGAAAAGTGACATATTTGATGCTATAGGTAGGGGAAGACTAATTATATGGACTATTACTCCATTAGTGTGTAAGTTTCACCAAATAAAAATGATTGCTTTAGATATACATATGTATATGCTGCACATTACTTTCTATACCTATGTATGCTTGGATTATTGTTTAACTAAAATCATTTAATGAAAATTTTTAATTGTTTGCAATCTCAGCTATCTTGTTGCTGCTGTTGCCCTTCAGAGTATGTGGAGCCTATCGCTTGCTATTCTTGACATTCATGCTCTATTGGTCGGCCGGACCTTGCAGAATTATAGAGTTGTTAGTCTCTTTTCTATTGGTGACGGGGTAAGATTAATTACTGCTAATAGTAATACTATTAAGTGAGATTGATCATTCTACGCTGTTCACCACTAGATCATATATGCTTCTGATTTGAACTCTTAAAATTAATAAGAAACAGTGTAACTTCAGATTGTATCATGCCTTGTTCATATGATTTAGCCATAGGAGAAGTCAAAATGTCAGATCAAGTGTCCTTGCTTTATTTTATTATAATAAAACGATTTAGGATATTTTATATATTTGAATACACTTGAGATGATTTCAGACTCTTTTAACCTTTTTGTCAAATTAGTTACATCTTTTAACTTTAAACTATTAATAGAATTTCATGTATCCCCTCAAAAACTTGGTATAATATTGTACTTACCCAATAAAAATCACAATATTAAATATTCTCATTTGCAAATTTATGACATGTATACCCTTCTTTTGAAACTTGCATTAGGATTTGAGATTTTAGAGTGCAAGGAGAAAGATTTAAGTTTTTTTAGAGGTCATATTATAAATTGTATTTAGTAAACGGATATATCTGATATAATTTTTAAAAGGTGTAATATATTATAAATTGTTTTTAGTAAAACGGGTATATTTGATATAATTATTTTATTATTGTAATGGTTTATAGTATAAGTTATTTTAGTAAAAAGGGTATATATGATTTAAGTTTTTTTGTTGAGTAAATATGTGATTTTGCAAGTTTACTTTCATAGGTATATATAATGCATGCCCGTTGTCAGCGGCTTGTTTAAATTTGAAATCTTGTCTTTTATTTGCAGGTGACATCAACTCTTACATTTGCAGCAGCATGTGCATCTGCTGGTATTACAGTTCTTATCGGTAACGATCTCGGTCTGTGTTCTCAAAATCACTGCAAGCAGTTCGAGACTGCTACTGCTATGGCTTTCCTTAGCTGGTTTGCTGCGTTACCCTCATTTCTTCTAAACTTTTGGTCACTGTCATCCCGCTAATCACGAAATAAAATCGTCATTTTGAAACTCTGCTTTTTGTTATGATCACGCCATTCGTGTTTCCCTGTGTAGTTTGTGTGGCTTTTATTGTTTTGATTTAAAGAAAGAATCATGTGGATGCCGTGGGCCCATTGATGTATATACGCGTGTTTAGTTCGTGGATTTGAATGCAACAGAGGAAGTTAAGTTCATGTTACAATTCGTGTTTTTTGGTCTGTCACGGAACGAGATTTCGTGGATCGAATCTCGAGACAATTGTTGCCTATACATCAAATTCCTATATATGTTTACTGAGCAATTTTTATGAGGAAAAGGGACTACCTTTATGATTATGATAACATTTTTATACATATAACCATGTAGCTCAGCGCGATTTTTCTAGTCTGATAATTTGCACGAGTATATAATTTGCAAGAGTATGATAGTAGACCCTCAAATCCGTTTCACATCTATTTTTTATGAGATGACGAAAACATATTTTTAATGTGAAAGTATGATTAAACGTTCCGAAAGGCACACGTGTGAAAGTTGAGTTTTGCAAGGTAAAATTCATTAATGTGGTGGTTGATGTTCTCTTGATACAAGCGATGCTTTAATGAAAGCGATAGTTGATGTTCACTATCCATCGCCGCTCCATAAAAAAGTAGGTTCACTATCCAGGTTGCGATCAAAGTCATTATCGCCTAGCGGCCCCTCGGGCACCTCTGAAGAGGGTGCCGCCCCTCCAAGCTGCCCACGCTGAACTTTTCACCATCGACTTCCTTCCACCTCCATTGATCTGTCTTCAGAAAGTTTCAAATTGCCAAGGATCTTCATAATATTTGCCAAGTTGGTCCCACTCTTCGTCACTGTTAGGATCTCTCTTCCCTTTCCAAGACCATTGTATCACACCTCCCGTTTTAACATAACAGTCCCGAACTACTGCTTTTTTGTTAGCCGCTGGCTGGCTCATACAAAGTAGGAAACTTCATATTATTCCATACGAAGAACGAGTAAAAAGCCATTAATGTCGCTGCTAACGTTCACTCTTGATCCAAACTATACATAAATAAAGTCATTATTGTGGTTGTGTTGATATTACATCTTGATCCAAACAATACATGAGTAAATATCAGACTGGAAAACACAAATGTGTACATACGTATAAGGTACAAGCCTAATGTATCTTACTAAAGCTACACGGGAACTTTTTAGCTGTTTATTTCCGTCGGTTTTGTACCAAATAACCACTACACTAAACAACAACGAAACCAAAAACAGAGGCACAACACATGTTATGAGGGAGATTATCACCATGAAAAAGGGCTTGCTCCCAACAAAAATATTTCATTTTCCACATCTTTCACCCACTGACACACGCGGTTGCATATCCGTATCGCCGCACCCTACAAAATTTAACTTACCAACCTTCAGTCTTAAGTTGCAAATAAAAATAAATAAATATACCGGTGTAAACTTGCATAATATCACATTTACTGAATCGAAAAGGTTAAAATATTATATACCTAATACACCCATCTCATTAAATATAATTTATAATATGACTAATTATACTATTCTATCTCCTTGCTTTGGAAACTCTCATATCCTAACGAGAGTTAAAGGGAAAGGTATAAATGTCATAAATTCAAAATGAGTACATCTGATATTATGATTTTTTGTTGGGTAAATATGACATTATGCTAAGTTTTGAGAAGATGTATGAAATTATCATATAAGAAAAGGTTAAGTTAACCTTATCTGCAAGAGGATCAAAAGCTGCATAAAGTTCAAAATCCTGTGTAACCCAGCACAGTAAAACTGCAAAAGGAATATAATAAATATAAATTTAGTTACACAAACATTAATCAAGAAATACCTTCTGTAAAATTAGAAAAAAATGATGAATATATATATATATATATATTAAAAAAAAAAAAACCGAAAGATTATATTTTACCATAATTTTCATCCCTTCTGAACTGAGTTTTATGGGGGCCTATCCCTTTATCATGCATGGAAGCATAAAGTCTCTGGTACGCTCTATACAATCTGCAAAATGAAATAAAATCAATGGATACTCAAATACTAAAAAATACCATTTTCGTTCCTATGAGGTTTAGCCAGTTTTTCGACTTTCGTCCAAGGGTTTGTTTTTCTGCATCTGGATCCAAAAGGTTTGAAATTTTGCCATTTTCATCCGGCTCGTTAACTCAATCCATTTTTCTCCTTTAAGTACGGTGTATTTTCGCTCTTTTGGTTAACTTAAAGGGCAATTAGGTCTTTTTCACTTTATGTACAAGCATTTAGCATAATGTACAAGACCGAACTGCCCTTTAAGTCAACAAAAAAGTCGAAGATACCCCTGACTTAAAGGAGAAAAATGGATTGAGTTAACGAGCCGGATGAAAATGGCAAGATTTCAAACCTTTTGGATCCAGATGCAGAAAAACAAAACTTTTGGACGAAAGTCGCAAAACTGACCAAACCTTAGGGACGAAAATGGTATTTTATTCCTAAAAAATATAATCAGGGTATTGCGGAATTTAGCTAAAAAAAGAATAACCTTTTCTGTTGTGAGGGTGAGCTGATTGGAGATGCAAACTCAGAAGATACATATTGATCAAGGTAAATACTGCGATAGATGAAGTGCAAGATTCCAGCTGGACCACCTATACCAACAGCGGATTCAGGTTGTCTTCTTTGATTTTGATGGAATAAAGATCCGGATCGAGCAGACAGGTCAACGGGCAAACGGTCAATATGCAAGCCACCTTCGGACATGGATCTTTGAACTTCGTTTAGAACATTTGACTTTGAAAGGACTGTTTCAACTCGTATCCTATACATAATAGTTTAAATGACTAAAAAAATAATAGTCTCTGATTAATGTACACTAAAAAAAGAGTAAAGTACACAAATGTTCCCTGTGGTTGACTATAATTTTGGATTTGGTCCGTAGCTTTCTAAAAGTACATGGATGGTCCCTGTGGTTTGCACTTTGTAATGCACTTAGTCCCCAACTTTTGCCAAAAGTACATGGATGATCCCTGTGATTGCACTTTGTAGCGCATTTAGCCCCTAACTTGGATATGTTAAAACCTTTAGATTTGTTAGCTGGGAATTAAATACGTTACAAAAAGCAAACCACAGGGACCATCCGTATACTTTTGAAAAGCTAGGGACCAAAACCAAAATTTTGGTTAACCACAAGGACCATTCGTGTACTTTACTCTAAAAAAACTACACATTATGACCCATTACTCAAACCAGCCATTTTGCCACATTTTTTGGACATTAAAAAAGAAAAAAAAAACACTTGCCTGCATTCTTTAAGATGGAAAAAAGCTTGTGAACTTGCTGTGAGTAATATCAAGTATGTATCAGCCTGCGACGTATATAATGTTGAAGTCACTTCATCTCCCATATAATTTGTGGATAAATACAATGTGATAACACAAAACGTTCTAAACATATAGTCTATATTTTCGTCTTATAACGAACAACACAAATTAACAAGATTCTGTTATGTAAGCACTTAAGTTGTGGAAGGATAATTCTCCAAAAGTTGTGATTCACTCACATCAAGATAGTGAACGTAAGCATATAGAAATGCCATAGGGTTGTATCTTGGCAAACATATTGGAGAAAAAGATTCAGATGTCCTGCATCGAGTTAAATATTTTGCAATGTCAGTACCCTATATATCTCACATAAATGGGTCATATTAATCTCTAATAGATCGAAAGTCACTTAAGAGTTTTACTATTTTGATGCATAAAGACCTCTTTAATAGATGCATAAAGACCTCTTTAATAAGTAGATGCGAAAAAGCATATTGAACTGAAATAAAGTTTTTTTTTAAATGTAATCATATTTAAGTATTTAACACACTACATCTAAAACTTTTGGACAAAAGGAATTTTGTGTCAACCTGACCCAACCCGTTTTGACCCTTACAAAAATTAACGGTTTTGACATATTCCATAATGAGCCGGACCCGCCCAATTTGCCACCTCTGAGTTTATTCTAGAGTAAAATGTCATTTTCGTCCCTGAGGTTTGGCCAGTTTTGCGACTATCATCCAAAGGTTTGTTTCTACGCATCCGGGTCCAACAGGTTTGAAATCTTGCCATTTTCATCCGGCTCGTTAACTCCATCCATTTTTCTCCGTTAAGTAAGGGGTATTTCCGTCCTTTTTGTTAACTTAAAGGGCAATTCGGTCTTTTTCATGGGTTTTCGACTTTACGGTCTTTTTACATAAAGTGAAAAGGACCAAATTGCCCTTTAAGTACCAAAAAAGGACGGAAATGCCCTTGACTTAACGGAGAAAGATGGATGGAGTTAACAAGCCTGATGAAAATGGCAAGATTTCAAACCTTTTGGATCCAAATGCAGAAAAACAAACCTTTGGACGAAAGACGCAAAACTGGCCAAACCTCAGGCTCAGGGACGAACATGGCATTTTACTCTTTATTCTATAACATCAAGTAGATAGAAAGAAACAAACTTACCTATAAGATTCAGATGACATGACGAAGTTAGCCAGCAGCAACATATCATCAGGATGAAGTGATGATTTCTGCAAGCCTACCAGACTAACAACCTGCATTTTAGTTATATAAGGATGAAATCCAGTATTCCACAAACTATAAAAAATATAAATTTATTTATTTGTAGAAGGCATTGACATAAAAGTTATGGCTGTAAAAACCTTGTCTTTGCACATCAATATCGCAAAAACAACACCCGTATCAGCAACATCTTGCAAAATAGCACCAGCAGCTTGCCTTGTAGCGTAAGCAAGGGGAAGACAAGTGTATGCATGAAGAAAAGTAGCAGGGTTCCTGATACAAATAGTTATTCACTTTAAGTCATCGAGATGATTTAAAACTAAAATTCATGATGACATATTTAATAAAAAGTGGACCAGAGTAGATAAAGAAAACAAACTGGCTGAACGAGTGAATGAGAGAAGAAAAAACGGCATCTGTTCCTCCGAGCAAAGGAGTCATGTCAAATTTAGGATTTTTCTCAAAACATCTATCGACAGATCTTGTAAGAATAAGTATCATCTGCAGTAATGTCAATGATATAATGATGTACAGTTATATTAATATTAAATGTGATAAACATTTCATACAAACCAGAGGGTAGTAAAGGAATTTTACCTGACCATAAAGAAGCTCAAGTTGCCCTCGTAGTGATTCATAAGGTTCTTCTGTACAGCTTATGCAAACTAAATAAATTGGTCCTTTAACTAGAAAAACCACCTGGTGTTTTCCCGCCCTTACCAATTTGACACAATCGCCCCTGAGAAATTGAAAAAGCAAACTATTAATAACTCCTTCATCAAAATAATAATATTAATAACTACGTAATGATAAGGTGAAAGAATCATACATCATTTGTGTGCTTAACATACATTATTATGCATCGTAGGTGTATTTAGTTGAATCCATGACTTCTTTATTATTGCTTCTTTGATCTAATTCTGGTTTGTATGCCATTGGATATTGATTTGTCTTTAATGCGTATTATATTAATGAACCCGACTGTGACTGATTAAATTATTTTAAAAAAATTCGAAAGTCTTTATAAAAATCAGTTACTTTTCTTGTAACTATCTTTTTCTAATTATGTTCATGGTCTTGTCATTTGGGTCTATTTTTGTTGGGAGTCTTCAACTTCGCTTGTGTAACGAAAACAAAATAATAATGTTGCATAGCTATTGGATGCTAACATATTTACCCATTTTCCACAAAGGAAATGATAGCTTGCAAAGTTGCTGAAAATCCTGCTAGTTTGTGCTCATCTCCATATCTGGAAACCAATTTAAAAGAGAAATAACATATGTCAAGTGCAATAAAACTAAAAATTAAATGATTTACATGCAAATTAATTTGAAGCAGATCTTACTAAGCCATAAACAAAATCGACTTATGTAATGGTGTAAATGAATCCTTTGCTTTCGAAATGTAATACATACATATATTTACACAAGATTTTAACCAAATTTCAAGCGTTTTTTGTGTGTATCATACAAAATGTTAATAACAGATTCACTAATTCAAAATGAGACTAAAATGGTAACCTAATATAGGACCACAATGGCACAATCTAACAGCAATATTCTTTATAGAATATTTATTTATCTCAAACATAGTCGTTAATAGCGAATAGCGACAAATAGCGACAAGGGACCTATATGCTACGTAGCGAATAGCGACAAATAGCGACCGCTATTTTATAAATAACGATACACTAGAAAAAGAATTTTGAAATTTTTTATATGTATATTACATCAAAATACCTTGGTATATATGCTATTTTACATGTATATTTACCAAAAACCTATAAATCCAGAAATTTTATAGCTATATCTAATTGCTATTTACATCAAAAAAAACAATTGTCGCTATTCACGCTATTGGTCGCTATGACCCAAATAGCGACGCTTGGTCGCTTCGCTACATAGCACGCTATAGCGGTTGCTATAGCCGCTATTGCAACTATGCTCTCAAAAGTGTAAAATAAAGAAGATATATCATGGATATTAATCCACACGTACCTTGAATATATTGGTTTTCCGGAGTGACTCAGTATAAAGAAATGTTTCTTCCTTTTCCTCCAAGAGATAGAAGCATCATCCTGCACTTTATCCATGATCAGTTGAAATACAATAAAGACAACAGTTTTGTACAGGCACTATCAACATCTCTTGTCAAAACAGAGGATGAAAGAAATCTGACAGTTCCCCTAGTTGATGAAAAAAAGTTAGTTACATGAAAGAAATCTGACAGAGGATGAAAAATTTATAAAACTAATTTTTCAGGCAAGAAATTCACGGCAGGCTTACATAAAAAGCATATTTTTCATATGACTAACGGTCACATTTTCTACCACATGTGAATTATGCAGTACTAACAGTATTATTCGGTCCATGTAGGGCTGCAAACGAATCAAACATTCGGCAAACGGTTCGTGAACCGTTCGGCGGGAAGTTCGTTTACTTTCATTCGTTTATTAAACGAACAAACATGAACAAGAAATTTCGTTAACGAACATGAACAAAGGATGCGTTCGTTCGTTTATGTTCGTGAACGTTCGGTAACATGTTCGTTTGTGTTCGATAGTTCATTAGTGTTTTTAGTTTTAATATTTTATTTAAACAGTTCAAAATTCCGACAAATTAAATATCTAATAAGTGTAAGTGTATTATATATTTTGTTCATGAACGCTTGTTTGTGTTCGTTTGTTTCCATTTGTGTTCATGAACATTAGTTTGTGCTCATTTGTGTTCATCAACATTAGTTTTTGTTTATTGCCTAAAATTGACAAACACAAACGAACACGAACAAGTTCATCTCCTTAACAAACGAACACGAACATAAAATCTCGTTTGATAAGTGTTCATGAACGGTTCGTGAACACATATATTTCTTAACAAACGAACACGAACAATGTCTTGTTCGTGTTTGTTCGGTTCGTTTGCAGCCCTAGGTCCATGTGTGGCTTGACTCCCACAAATATCATAATGTTAGGTTGAATTCACAAGAGAAAAATGCCTATAACTAATCACGTGGTAGCTTAAGCTTCATCCCAAGTTAACCTTCTCTTTTACAACCGGTGGACATCTTGCTCACACATGTTCACACATGGTAATAAAACAACACTACACTACCTTAACGAGCGCATCCTTAAACTCCAAATTCATTAAGTTGTTTTCGGTAACACTTACATTTGGTTTCTATGTTTACAAGTTTCGGCATTGAAAACAAAGTTTTGTTTTGTTTGTCAGCAATGTAGCACAATTAAGAAGACTATTTCCTCTCAATAAATAAGACGAAATCTTGAAACTCAACAGTATAACCCGTGCTTTGATAATAACCGATCCTCAACTGCATAAAGTCACACTACTTTTGCTTTCTTTACTGGCATATAATCCTTTAACGAAAAAAGTTAACTCGAACGTTGAAAAAACCATAGCAAAACATGCGTAATACGTTGCAGTATAGAGTTAGTTCTCTGTTCCTCCAAAACAAACACTATATAGACCAATGTTCCTACTGTCAATCTTGCATTTCTACTATTGCCACTTCCTAGATGCTAGGTATACATTTGACCGTAAATACATAGATGAGCCTCATTTCTCACTACACTAGCCTCAAACAAGTAATCAAACTCTAAAACTGAAACAAACAATATAACTGCATGCTAGAAAACTACCTCATCAGCATGGCGTTTACCACTAATCCATTCTGCTTGAACAGAATCCACCGTATTCACTCCATCATCACCAACAGACTCACCGTTATCCCTCACTTCTCGTATAACATCAGTACCAGAACCACTACTAACACTACCACCACTACTACCTCTCTCACCGGCATAACCACTGCTGCTAGGGCTCGACAATCCTCCATCCACTTCCGCCTCAACCTCCACCTCAACATTATTATTCATCCACACTCTCGATCCACTCGCATGACTACTCTCACCAACCGAATTGTTGTTATCTATCCGAATCTCGCCAACAGTTTCGTAACTTTCGTTCAACGATGAATCGTTGATTTCCGATACGGATTCGTGATAACATTCGGCAGAAACTACTGCTATTGTTTCGTCGATTGGAGAGGTGAATGAGATCGATGAGAGCTGATTCTCGATTGCGTCTAACGAGTTATCGATCGAATTGGTATTAGGTTTTTGAACGGTTGAATTTGCTCCTTGTTCTTCTTCTTCTTCGGCGGATGATGGTGGTTGTGAGGTTGAATTGGACGCCATTATTAGTGAGGTGATGAGATTTGAAGATTGATAGTGTGAGATTTGGGGATGAATTTGATTGTTAGGGTTTTTGATTTTGGAAATTGGGGGAAATGAATGAGAAGGTGGTTGGTTGGTGGTGTTGTGTTCTTCCCTCTGTAAAGACTTTGTTATGAACAACAGACAAACTGATAAATATATGGGCCGGGTTTGTAAGGCACTAAGTCCTAATTCGAGTGGGCTCATTTACTGTATTTTAAGGCCCGTATACTTACATTTTGACCCATCAAATAATTGATTGAAAAAATATAACTAGTATTATGTCATAAACTTGTATTTTAACTTGTTTTCAAGTATGTAACATGTATGTAACTATAACTCGAGTATCGTGAATGTATGTATAAGTATTTGCACGTATAATGAGTATCAAAACATGTATTTAAACGACTGATTGTATGTATAACAAATATGTATAAAGAATGAATTTCATTACGATCAGAGTCTTAGATTACAGGGTTGGAAACGAAATACGAATACAAAGAGATTACAAGATTCCAAAAATAGAAATACAAACAAACTTTCTAAATAAGGAAAGTTCCAAAATACGAAGCGTTATAGTCTCCCCTACTTTAGGAAATTTCATCCCGAGATTTATTCAAGAGGAAGAGGCAACGAGCAAATGCAGATACTTAGTCTTCATTTCACTCTCGAGTTCCCAAGTAAACTCGGCGCCACGTTTTTTTTCCCATTGTACCTTAAATGTGGGAATTCGAATGCGCCTTGGTTGCTTGACTCCTCGGTCCATTATTTCGACCGGCTTCTCCACAAAGTGTAAGGTCTCGTTGATTTGAAGGTCTTCGAGTGGAACTTGAAGTCCTTCTTCAGCTAGGCATTTTTTCAGGTTTGAGATATGGAACGTATGATGGACGTTTCTTGAGGTAGGTCCAGTCGATACGCTACCTTGCCAATCCTTTTAAGAATCTTGAAAGGACCAATATAGCGAGGAGCGAGTTTTCCTTTCTAACCAACAGTAGGGAATCGATATGGTTGGCTCATTCCCAGACTCCTCTGGAGCAGTTAAATTTATAGTAGCCGTAGTCGACTACTTTACCAAATGGATGGAGACGAAAGCTTTGGCGTCTACAACAGCAATGGTGATACGGAAGTTCATATGGGAACATATCATATGCCGGTTCGGCGTACCTCTACGAATAGTCACTGATAATGGCACCAACTTCACAGCAGAAGACATACAAAATTGGCTCAGTGAACTGCATATCGAGCACGTCTTCTCATCGGTAGCACACCCCCAAGGCAATGGTTAAGTCGAAAGCGTGAACAAGAGTATCGTCAATGGAATTAATACGAGACTTGGGACAAAAAAGGCGGGGTTGGGTAGACGAACTCCCTAGTATCTTGTGGGCTCACAGAACTATGCCCAAGACTAGCCATGGAGAAACCCCGTTCAGTTTAGTGTGTGGATTAGAAGCAGTTATACTGGCAGAGATTGGCCTTCCATCTACGAGAATGCTTTCCATCAACACTATTAACAACGAAAAGGAGCGTCGCATGGATTTAGACTGTCACACCCTCAAAATCCACAAGCGGAGTATTACCGCGAGGCGTGTGACTGACCAACCCTGACTATTAGCTATATTTTAAGAGTTCAACCGAGCAACCAAAGGTGAGTTCACACTTTCTACAAGGCATGGGATTCCCGGTGGGTTGGGAATGGGTTAAGGAACGGTATTAAAATCCTGCGTATTCTCCTTGGGTATGGTACGTACCTCCATCCTCCATGGGAAGGATGACAACATTAAATCCTGCGTATTCTCCTTGGGTAGAATACGTACCTCCATCCTCCATAGGAAGGATGACAACATAAAACTTACTAGACAAAACTCTATCATGAAGTCCCTCATTTTTATATCGACTTAATCGTCGGGCCATTGGCGAACAGGTCATTAGTTAAATAGCGCTATTAGGTCTGACAAGCCTCACACCGTGCCGCAGAGGACGGGAGTGGACTAATGTACTTGGGCACTTAGTCAATGATGATAGACATTGACGCAGGGCACATAAACATGACTCCACTCAGTAGTCGATATGGTAACGGGTCTAGTGGTTTACAACATGGGGTAGCCCCCACGGTATATGGTTTGGGAAACAAGGAACTGGTTAACTTATGGTTTTCGAAACAACTTATGGTTTTTGGAACAACTTTAAAACAGACAACCAACTGTGAACTCGCTCAACATTGTTGATTATTTACTACATGCTTTGCAGGTCGTTAGGTACTTAGCTGGAGCTTGCATGAGGAAGGAGTCGTTGTGGAACATGGACCGTTGTGTGTTCATGACAAACTTTATGAACTTTTAAACTTATACTTTGGTTTTGAACTTAATGCTTCCGCTGATAACTTAGACTTTGTTAAATTGTTTTGACACCAGTTATATTGTTTGGTTTAGATTTTATATATGTATTTATATTGTTCAATATGATTGGTGGCTGAATCCTGGTCATGTCACGCTCCCTGCGGTGATACTTCGCTTGTGGATTTTCGGGGTGTGACAGATTGGTATCAGAGTCAGGTTATAGTGAACTTGGTTTTAAAAAAGGGAAAAATCTTTTTGACAAAAACCAGACTATAACATGTTTAGTGCTCAACGATCCACAACGACACTTCGCTCCACGTCCAAGGCTCAAACCTTTAGATGGTATGATCTATGATTATGTTACCTACTTGCATGGTTGTAAAAATCCCGACTAGTCTTCGATTAGTCGCCGATTAATCACTAATCAGAGGTTCACCGATTAATGGCCGATTTATCGTTAGACGGTCAATGGCGGTCCTATTCTGGCCAAACGCCGGCCAAATTTCGACCAAACCTTATAAATTCCTTCCAAATACTTTAAAAAAATGGTCAATGAGGGGTTAAAACATTTCTACTTTAAAAAAACTACATATAAAAGTGTGTGTGTATATGTGTAACTAAAAATTACATATAAAAATCTCAATCCGATTAATTCCGATTAAACCATGTTAATCCTGATTAATCGATAGTCGGTACCCCATCGCCCGACTAGCGCCTAGCGATTCTTAAAACACTGCCTACTTGTTAGTTACATTTGCATGGTGCGTTGTTTATGGTATGCTTAGTTAACGTAGTAGCATGTTGCCCTTATTAGCCCCAGTGTGCTCGCTTTGACACTCAACTGTTTACTTGAAACTTGACAAGTAGTGATCAAATTCTTTTCATGTTTTCTCCTCACCCCACTACGACAATTGTTTTATGCGCTCTATTTATCCATATGACTGTCTCGACACGACGTCGCTGTTACAGCTAGAATTCAGATCTGACCCTCCATACATTCGGTTTACACGTCGACATTCACGTAGACCAGAATCGGCCCAAACGAACTCGGATTTAGGAGAACTATATACCCACGTGTCCATGTTGACAAACGCTATCATCTCCACTAGTCGTCGTCACCAGAAACGAAGCAGTCACCGTTACACGTGTTTGTTGTTGTACAACTCGAAATCCTATCATCCAAACTCTGTTTCGGACCAATGATATACTCATGTGACCATGATGCAACGAACTTTTTCTTTCGTGACGTTGCCTTCATCTACCATTACTGGAACTGTCTCTGGAGAACGGAATAGTCAGCGAGATTCTTCGGTTATTTGTTGGATTTTTGTTTTCACTCAATTCTTCGTATGAACATCACCAACCTCCTGTTTCTTCGATTCGCAACCGATATAACGAAACGCTAACAACCATACCACGATTTCCACCGATCATAAGATTACCCCCCCCCCCCATTGCCCTCTTGGGTGGTTAATTCTTATTCTAATTTGATTCACACCTTTGTATACCCATCTTAGCAAGTGGATGCCTCCTAATGATGGGATAGTCTTCGGGATATTTGAGGACGGAGATACGGATTTCTCAACCTACAGACGGACACGATGAACTACATATTCACCTCACCCCTTCCCCCTTATACTATCAGAGTCGTATTTTGATCCTATGAAAGTTTATCTTAATTATGTGAAACCTTTTCGCTAGCCTTTGTATCAACCTATACTTGTTAATTGATGTCATGCACAATTTTTACTATTGACTTAACAAAACCATCAATCCTTTACCACAGTGACACTACGTCCCCACTTCTCCATACAGAGACACTAAAACGAACTCACTCTAGTTTAGAGAATCTGGAAGGCTCGACTTTCGATCACTGGTGATCACTTCTTGAAACCCTGAGGATGGTGATGTATTGTTGATACGATCATACCCTCTTGAACATGTTTTCACGTCCTTTCTCTGAAACTTCTTGACTACATAGGCATATTTCAGATTCATTCACACGACCTAAGGAAACTCCTCCGAATTTGGTTGCTTACCAACTCGATAAATCGCAAACTCATCTAAGTTCATGGATCAAGGTGAATTATTTCTTCTTCGCAGGCGGGCGAGCCCGACAACTTTGACGGAAGTTTCAGTGAACCTTAACACTACAAACTCGTACAACAACCATTCATCTATGGTAAATTCTGGTTATGATTGACATATCCACGCGACATCTCTATTTGACAAACGACATTCTTTGTTTTAACCTTATGCAACTTGTGTACGACCAGCTATACCCTCGACAACAGGTAAACCCCTACTACGGATTCTCAAACACCTACGCATCAATTGCGACTACCCTTTTTGCATGTTTCCACATACAGTCGCGATAAACTTCTCTAATCCTGTGATCCTTATCCTAACAACATTCTTCGCGAACCCTCGCTTGGATGAGTTACTCCCTACGAACGTTACTCTAGGAGCATTGGGCCATAAATATCATAGATATGAGGATATCGCAAGCACTGTCCTTGGAATTAGGTACGACCGATATAGATTCTCAGTCACGACATTCGAATTTAGCATACCTTGACGGGTATACCACTTGTTTTCTTCGACGACATCTGAAACTACTCCAAGAACTAGTAGGAATTCGAACGATACCTACACCTTACCATGGAGCCCCTACAACACAAATAACCTTGTGTTTAGTTTCCAACGAATGACTTTTGACGTTGTGAAGCCCTTTTTTTCTTGATCGTGTGCACAAACCCTCGCAACTCTAACTCGAAGGATTGCTCAGGAATTCGCGTATCAACAGTTGAAGGTGAAACTCTGTTGTACCCCCCATTCTTTCGCTACCAGAAGGCACAGATAATTTCGTTGTTTATTGCGACGTGTCTATCCAAGGACTTAGTTGTGTATTGAAGCAATGTGAGAAAGTCATAGCTTGCGTATCACGCCAAATCAAGGCTCACGAGAAGAACTACACTACCCACGATTTGGAGTTGGGAGCTGTAGTGTTTGCATTCAAGATATGGAGACATTACTTGTACGGTACCAAGTCCACCATCTACACCGATCACAAGAGTCTCCAGCATATCTTGGATCAGAATGAGTTAAACATGCGATAGCATCTATAGGTCGAACTCCTCAATGACTACAAGTGTATCATCCAGATAAGGCCAACGTTGTGGCTGAGTCCCTGCGGGGCATGGAAAGGAAACTTGTACGCTAGGAAGACGGCACTTACTATTTCTTGGAACGTATCTGGTTTCCAACCTATGGAAACCTACGAGAACTTGTAATGGGCAAAGCGCACAAGTCTCGTTACTTAGTGCATCCTGATTCTGACAAGATGTACCAGGATCTCAAAACTTTGTATTGGTGGCCCCACCTGAAAGCTGACATAGCGACCGATGTTAGTAAATGCTTGACTTGTGCTAGGGTTAAGGTGGAATACCAGAAGACATCAGGATTACTCTAACAACCCGAGATCCTGACATGGAAATGGGAGCACATCTCCATGGATTTCGTCACTGCTTACCTAGATCTCAGCGAGGAAACGAAACCATCTGGGTGGTCATGGATCAACTAAGTCTGCACAATTTCTGGCAAATCAAGGAAACAGATAAGTTTTCTACACTCGCAGACATCTACTTGAAGGGAGTGGTCGCTAGGCATGGAGTGCCAACTTCCATCATATCTGATCGAGACCCGCGCTTTACGTCTGAGCGTGGCAGGCGATGCACAAATCTTTCGGCTCACACACAGACATGAGTACAGCATATCATCCTTAGACGGATGGGCAGACTGAACGCACCATCCAGACTCTAAAAGACATGTTTCAAGTATGTGTCATTGACTTTAGTAACGGCTGGAAAAGACACCTATCCTTAGTGGAGTTTTCATACAACAATAATTACCACACCAGCATCAAAGCTGCTCCATTCGAGGCTTTGTACGGGTGGAAATGCCGATCACCTCTATGCTGGGCAGAAGTTGGCGATAGCCAAATCACTGGCCCAGAACTCGTTGTCGACACAACGGAAAAGATTGCTCAAATTAGACAAAGAATGGCGGCAGCTTGTGACCGTCAGAAAAGTTACGTGGATACACGTAGGAAACCGCTCGAGTTCTAGGTTGGGGATCGAGTGCTACTTAAAGTCTCACCTTGGAAAGGCGTGGTTCGCTTTGGTAAACGGGGCAAACTTAATCCGCGATATGTCGAACCTTTCGAAATCACTGAGAAAATTGGCAAGGTGGCGTACAGATTGAATCTGCCCGAAGAGCTCAGTGGTGTTCACGACATATTCCATGTGTCGAATCTGAAGAAGTGTCTGTCAGATGAGACCCTCATCGTTCCTTTTAAAGAACTCATTATCGACGACCAGTTATGTTTCATCGAGGAACCGGTGAAAATTATGGACCGGGAGATCAAGACCCTCAAACGTACCAAGATACCCATTGTTCGAGTTCGTTGGAACTCCCGTCGTGGCCCAGAGTTCACCTGGGAACGAGAAGACCAAATGAAACACAAGTATCCCCAGTTGTTTAAGAAAGGTGAGTCCAGTACTGAAGCTACTACTGAATTTCGGGACGAAATTCCAAACCAACAGGGGGATGATGTGATACCCCCAGGAAAACACACAACACAACTAGCTTCCTCAGTGACTACGTACTAAATTTCGGGACCAAATTTCTTTCAACTTGGGGATGATGTGACAACCCGCGCATTCGAGGTTAGAACTTACACTTATTTTTAACGAGTTATTTATACTTAACTAAATTATAAGTTTATATTATGAGCGATAAATTAGAAACCAAATGTTTATCCTTTTTTGAACCGACTCGAACCGTTGAATCAAAGCGCATGTTTCCCTTGTCAATCTAACACCACTCTTTTTCTTGTTTATTTATGACTCGCTTTTATATTTTTTTTTATTTCTCTCGCCGCTACTCATGTAGTGTATTTTATGTACTTAGTCTACGCGTAACAAGTAACTCGGTAACGAAACATATATTTTATTTATAACTTGGTAACCCACACCTTTACCAGTTAATCAACCCAAAACCCCATTGCCTTGTTTATTCGGCCTACTCAAACCGAGCCCCAGCTACCACCCCATCCTTCTTGTTTGGTTTTGGCCCAAGTAAAACAAATCCAAGCCCAATTGTTATTTGGGTTGTACGCATACAATATATGTGTGCGTATTCCTGTTGAACGCACAACCACATAAACAAAAACCATAACATCCTACTCCCTCCTCCCTCACATTTTATGGCAGTAGAACCCCCCTACACGTCACGACCCTCTAGCTCTCGGTGCTCCCTTTCTTCCTCGCTTGAGCTCTATCTCTCACACCTTCTTCGGTTAGTGTTGTTATATGTTTTAGTTTTAAGTTCTTGCACTACATGGCTGTGTTTTTTATCTATATTATGATTCTTGGTGTTAAATGAATGATTGTATGTTAGAATTTTGCTGGAAATCATGTTTAGATGGTATTTTGACCGTATAAGTGGTTGATGATTAACTAGGGTTTTTATTGCAGATTGAAACTTGTTGATTGGTGAAAGTATGTAATGATCATGTATGAGTTATTGTAAACTATCTTGGCTGTGATTATGTTTATTATAATGATATTGATGTGTTATAGTGATAAGGTGTGTCTAGGGTTCATGAGAATCAAGAATGATGCGTAGATATGCTTAAACGTATGTAAGTTGTCTAGGGTTTAATGTGATTAATGATCTTGAATGGTTTTGGGTATGAACAGTTAAAGTGAGTGCATGTTATGTGATAGATGCGTGTAGGAACTACGTGCTTTATTTGAAATCACTAATAAACTAAATAGTAATCATACTAGGATGTGATTGACCAACCCTGACTATTAGCTATATTTTAAGAGTTCAACCGAGCAACCAAAGGTGAGTTCACACTTTCTACAAGGCATGGGATTCCCGGTGGTTTGGGAATGGGTTAAGGAACGGTATTAAAATCCTGCGTATTCTCCTTGGGTAGGGTACGTACCTCCATCCTCCATGGGAAGGATGACAACATTAAATCCTGCATATTCTCCTTGGGTAGAATACGTACTTCCATCCTCCATAGGAAGGATGACAACATAAAACTTACTAGACAAAACTCTATCATGAAGTCCCTCATTTTTATATCGACTTAATCGTCGGGCCATTGGCGAACGGGTCATTAGTTAAATAGCGCTATTAGGTCTGACAAGCCTCACACTGATATTCACCAATTTACACATATTTTAGTCCCCCATTTTATCCCCATTTTATGCGTTTTCGGCCGTAAAACCGTTAATCGGATACTTAATCAGGTATACTTTTATTTACAGGCCTAAAACAGCATGCCAAACAAGATGATAGTGAAAACGAGGACTTTCCGGACGAAACAACAAAGCTGCGAACATTCTGTGAAGATTCTGGCCTGGGCGTTCGGCACGGTCGTGCAATGAGTGGAACGACCGTGCGGATCCGACAACATAGCCCAGCCCCGTAGTGCACGCCAGTGCGATCCGGAGTGCAAGTCAATCCCGAAGTTGAACGACCGTGCGGATGGTTGCACCCCATGCGGATCCGATGACTAGCACCAACCCGGAAAGGCACTGCCCATTCAGATGTCCGTGCAACCCTTACTCGGAGATGCACAATCGTGCCACCAACGGAACGGTCGTGCGAGATCGAAGACTGGTCAAGATCTGATGATGTCCTGCAGTATGGTGAACAGTAACTCCAATGATTCAAAAAGTGAACGGTCGTGCACTTTATTGGCACGACCGTGCGATCGCAAAATGTTATGAAAAACATGCAGAAACATTCTGTTCGTAACTCTGGAATTTTGGGAGCTTCACATGCGATTTTACAGGCTCCGGAGGCTTTGCTTTTGACCCGGATTCAAGCCACATTGTGCCGTTTAGCTCCGTTACTATCCGAATTCTTAATCTAGTGCTTGTTTATGGTTTGATTCTCTAATCTTTCCATAATTTTGTTAATGTTTCAAGCATTTAGATTAATGTTTTATGTATTATTGTAGCCTTTGGGCAAAAACACTACAATCCCTTGCTTAATTATAACCATTAGTATGTTAATTTTGTTTATAATGACACTTGGAAGTATTTTCTATGTTAATCTTTGATGATTAGTTTGCAACCTTGCTTATTGATATTGATTTCTTGATTATAAGTAATTATGTTGGATGATTAGTATTTGGTTAGTTGAGATAGTTGAAAGATGAAGCTTAATTAATCATATATTAGTAGACTTTGAACATGCTTAACTTGTTTAACTTGTTTAAAATGTGTGCACCATGATACTAGAAATGGTTAGTGGTTTAATAAAATGTAATTATTGTTAATCAAGAAAGCTTTCCGTCACGTAAGGAGCTTAACGGGTTAAATGGTGTTGTTATGAATTCTTGCCATGAATTGTTAGCTTAGTTAGTAGTTTAGGCCAAAATTGCTATCTTGGTGAATTTATATGCAAGATTTGTAAAATGAACTCGGTTGTGATTTAATCTAGTTTATGCTTGTCTCGGTGGTTGCATTGTGTTTATCGGTGTCACTTTCCATGATTAAGTGCGGTTAGAAAACTCCTAACGGATGACTAACTTATTTTTAAGAGATTTTCATAGACATTTATCAATTGCACGTTAAAGAACAATTTTAGGTGGTTAAAGTGTGTTTATCGTTTTAGCTTTCCGAATGATTGTCATGTTATGATTCTCGAAAGGGATACTAATTGTCTTGAAAATGAAGAATTGACCAAATGTTTCTAGTGACAAAACCGACTTAATTCACATGCTTTGGTTGTGTATAAAGCAAGGCTATTTATCTATTTTCATATTTGAAGTCTATTGTGTTTTTATAAGTATTTGTTTATGCTTATTTTAGTCTTTTTAAAATCACACAACTTATCTTTCTTCCGTCAATTTAATGACAAAGGTTTAGTATTATTCCTCCGTCCACTTCCTTGGATCGATACTTGGTTCTTACCGATTCTTTACTACATATATGACGGGGTACACTTGCCTCTTTCGTGTGTGTTATGATGTTGAAGTATAAATCACTTTTATAAATTTAAAACCGAATTGTGTGTAAATTCATTATAAAAATATGCATATACGCGCACACGTCAAGTTTTTGGCGCTGCTGCCGGGGAAGTGGCGAGCTTTAGGAACGCCCCGAGTCATTATTTTTATCGGCGCACATATTTGTTAATATTTGTGAATATTTTCTTGATTATTTATTCATTTATTTATTTGTTAATATTTCTTGTTTTTAATTCATTTTATTCGTTTTCTTGATTATTTTGTACACTTGTAAATTTTCATTCCATTTATTTGTTCGAATTCGAACTCATTATTCACTTATTCTTTGAGTTTTCGGCTCCGAAAAATCATTTTCTCTTTAGCCGATTCGATTATTTTTATTGTTTTAATTTTTATAAAATTTTGGGCCTATTTTCAAATTTTTATAAAATTTCCAGCCCATTTTTATAAATATTCTGTTTCATTTCAGCAAAAAAAAAAACAGCATTATTATAATAATAAAATATTCATTGTGTCAATTTTTCGTTTGCAGGTTGATGTCCTCAACCCCCGCTCCCGATCCTGTTGAGCCGTCAGACAAGCCCGAGCGTGATCTGAGGAGACGTATTCGTGATAGATCCCGCGCGGTAGCACTGCTACTCGCAGCTGGTGAGCCGGAGCAGGTGGTACCCGCTGAAGCCGAGGGCTCAGGGGCAGCAGGAAACAGAATCATGGCGGACGACGAGCGACCTTTGAATGTCTCGAATCAGCCCGGAGGGGCAGGCCTGGAGCCGAGTATCCTACAGCCTACTATAGATGCACCTACTTTTGAAATTAAATCTAGTATTATTAATATGGTGCAGAATTCGGTGCAGTTTGACGGGCGTGAGCATGAGGATCCCGTAAGACATATCGCTGCTTTTCTCGCAGTCTGTTCGACGTTTAGGATTAGGGGTGTTTCTGAGGATGCTGTTCGGTTGAGGTTGTTTCCATTCTCATTGCGTGACAAAGCTAGAGCTTGGCTTATGTCACTTCCAGCTGGGTCCATCAGGACTTGGAATGAGTTGGCGGAGCTGTTTATGCAAAAATATTTTCCACCTGAGAAAACAACCAAGCTACGGAACCGGACTGTGACCTTTCGCCAAGATGAGGGAGAGTCGTTGCACGCGGCCTGGGAGAGATTTAAAGATTTGTTAATTGATGTTCCACATAATGGCTTCTCCAAAAGACAGCTGGTCTTGACGTTCTATCAAGGGCTTAGTTACCATACGCAGGAGAGATTAGACGTGAATGCAGGAGGCGATCTAGGAACGAAGACGCCGAATGAAGCTTATGATATCATTGAAAAAGCTGCGTTGAAGTCTAGCTCGCGTCGTGAAGGAGATAGAGGCCAGGCAACATCATCATCATCAGCACCTCGTCCAGGAGTTCACGCTGTGGATGACTACACGGCCATTACCGCACAAATCTCGGCTCTTGCAGCGAAATTCGATAAGTCCCAGGTAGTCGCGCAAGCTGGTTCGGGATGTGACCAGTGTGGAGTGTCACACGAGCCTGGTGCATGCTTTCAGGGAGTCGTGTATGAGGTCCACGAAGAAGTGGATTTTGTGAGTAATCAGGTGAGACCGCAGAACAATCCCTATAGCAATACCTATAACCCCGGATGGAGGAATCACCCAAATTTTGGGTGGCGAGCGAATGCGGGCAATCAAAACCCATTGGGATTTACTCAGCGTGCTCCAGCGCCACAGCAGGCTCAGGGTCAGGAGTTTCAGCCATACAACCAACCTTACCAGCAACGTCCATATTCGTATCACAGTCAGGGCACTGGGAGTAGTTCCCAGCAGCAGGCCCCTCAATCTAATTCCAAGCTGGAGGATATGATGGCTCAGCTTCTTACTAGCTCATCGAGTGCAAATTAGTTGGCAGAAAAATGATACCAACAGAGCGAGGATCGTTTTTTATCCCACGAGGGAGAAATGAGGAGTCACAAAGCCTCGATTAAGAATATCGAGAACCAGGTTGGTCAGCTGGCGAAGATGATGTCTGAAAGACCCCTAGGTGGTCTTCCGGGCAATACAGAGACAAACCCGCGCGGGCATGGGCATGTGAATGCTGTCATGACCAGGAGTGGTAATACTACCGGACCCGACATATCGGACTCATCACCGATCACTGGAGCGGTCCTGACTGACACACCGGACGAGGTGCAAGCCAGGCTACGCCCAACAAGTACAGCACAAGTCCAGGAGCCAGTCAAAGATCACACTCCACCAGTACCATATCCGGGCAGGCTGAAGAAACAGAAAAACGAAGAACAATACGGTAAATTCCTTGAATTATTTAAACAACTTCATATAAATATACCGTTTGTTGAAGCCTTGGCCCAGATGCCAAAGTATGCGAAATTCCTAAAGGACGTCCTTTCGAATAAACAGAAGCTCGAGGATATATCATGTGTGGTGATGAATGAAAGTTATTCTTCCATTCTTCAAAACTGTCTGCCCATGAAAATGGGAGATCCGGGTAGTTTCACGCTCCCTTGTTTGATTGGAAACATGTCTGTCAGCCATGCATTGGCTGAATTGGGAGCGAGTATCAACCTTATGCCTTGTAAGGTTTTTACTAAACTGGATCTGGGTGAGCCGTCACCCACTAGAATGAGCATTCGGTTGGCAGACCGTTCAATCAAGTATCCGCGTGGATATGTTGAAAACATGCTTGTTAAAATCGATAAATTTTTTTTCCCCGTGGATTTTGTTATTCTTGACATGGACGAAGATTCAAGAGTACCTTTGATACTTGGATGCCCGTTCCTCAATACTGCGAGGACAATTGTTGATGTGGCAGCTGGCCAAATCACGCTCCGAGTAAATGACGAGCACGTGACATTTGATATCAAAAGATCAATGCAGCATCCGCAAAGTCACGATGACATGCTTTACTATGTCGATTGGTGAGGCATGTGTGTGCTCTCATTTTCAAGGCACTATTGACGAGATTGATTCAGACACACGTCTGTCATGTGGGGACCTGATTGGCATTACGCAGGAGGGCCACGATTTCGAGCAGCCAGTCTATCAGATTGGTGACGATGGTTCCCAGAGTCCGGAGAGGTTTCTAGAAATTGGCCATGTAGAAGAAGAGAAAGCAAAACCTTTGATTGAAGATCTGCCGTCTTTGGAGTTGAAAGAACTCCCACCACATCTAGAGTATGCATTTCTGGACGAGGAGTGTCGCTTGCCGGTCATCATTTCGGCATCGTTGGAAAAAGATGAGAAGAAACAGCTTCTTGAGGTTCTGAGACTTCATAAGAGAGCCATTGCTTGGAAAATCATGGATATCAAGGGCATCAATCCTTCTTTTTATACTCACAAGATCCTGATGGAAGACGAGTACAAACCCTGTGCACAACATCAGAGGCGGTTAAATCCGAATATGCAAGACTTGGTGAAGAAAGAAGTGATTAAGTTGTTGGATGCCGGGTTGATATATCCTATCTCTGACTCTGTGTGGGTGAGTCCAGTGCAGGTAGTACCCAAGAAAGGTGGTATTACTGTAGTCTCAAATGATAGGAATGAGCTAATTCCTACCCGTACCGTCACTGGGTGGCGAGTTTGCATCGACTACCGCAAACTCAACGATGCTACTTGTAAGGATCACTTCTCGCTTCCAATCATCGACCAGATGTTGGAACGTCTGTCAGGGAAGTTGTATTACTGTTTCTTGGACAGGTTCTCTGGGTACTTCCAAATTCCTATTGCTCCTGAGGATCAGGAGAAGACTACCTTTACCTGCCCCTTCGGCACATTCGCCTACCGGCGTATGCCTTTTGGGTTGTGTAATGCACCGGCGACCTTCCAGAGATGCATGGTTGCAATTTTTCATGATATGATCGAGGATTCTATGGAGGTTTTCATGGATGACTTTTCGGTATTTGGGGATTCCTTCGATCATTGTTTGGAAAATTTGAAGAAGATGTTGAAGAGGTGCGAAGAGACGAATGTGGTCCTAAAATGGGAAAAGTGCCACTTCATGGTGAAAGAGGGCATAGTTCTGGGACATAAGATTTCTCGTGCTTGTATGGAGGTCGATCCAGCTAAATATGACATTATTTCACGACTTCCGCCTCCCACCTCTGTGAGAGCGATACAGAGCTTTCTTGGTCTTGCGGGGATCTATAGGCGATTCATTAAGGATTTTTCAAAAATCGCTAGGCCCATGACCCGTCTATTGGAGAAAGACGCTCCGTTTATCTTTGGAGATGATTGCTTGAGGGTTTTTGACCTTCTCAAGCAAAAGTTGATTGAGGCCCCTATTTTAGTTGCACCTGACTGGAGTCTGCCATTTGAAATTATGTGCGACGCGAGCGATTTCGCTATAGGTGCCGTTTTGGGACAGAAGAAGGAAAAGCACTTTCACCCGATCTATTATGCGAGCAAGACTCTTCACGACGCTCAGGAGAACTATACGACGACAGAAAAAGAGCTCTTGGCGGTTGTTTTCGTATTTGACAAATTTAGATCGTATCTGGTGCTTTCGAAAACAATTGTGTATACTGATCACGCAGCCATCAGATATCTTTTCAGCAAACAGGACGCCAAACCGTGTCTCATCAGATGGATCTTATTGCTGCAGGAGTTTGATATCGAAATTCAAGATAAAAAGGGTGCGTTGAATGTAGCGGCTGACCATCTATCTCGGTTGGAGCATGGAGACATCAAGGACACGCGTTGGGATTCAATCAATGACAATTTCCCACACGAGTCGTTGATGGGTGTTGAGATATGCGATGAGTCACCTTGGTTCGCCGACTTTGCGAACTATCTTGCTTGCGGGATTCTGATTAAAGGGTTGACTCACCAACAAAAGAGGAAATTCTTTTCGGATGTCAAGCACTACATTTGGGACGATCCTTTCTTATTTAGGGTTGGTGCTGATCAGGTGATCAGAAGATGTGTTTCAGGGAAGGAGGCGACCGATATTCTGCGCCATTGTCATGAGGGACCTACCGGAGGCCACCATGGAGCCAATTTCACCACCAAGAAGGTGTTGGATTCTGGGTTTTATTGGCCGACTATATTTCGTGATGCGCAGAGTTGGGTTAGAGCGTGCGATGCCTGCCAGAGGGCGGCAAATATATCGGCACGTGATGAAATGCCTCAAAACTGGATTCAAGTTTGTGAAGTCTTTGACATTTGGGGGATAGACTTCATGGGACCATTTCCCCCCTCACGAGGAAATAAATACATCCTGGTCGCGGTTGACTATGTATCAAAGTGGGCGGAGGCACAGGCCTTACCCACCAATGATGCCAGGGTGGTCGTGAGATTTTTGAAAAGTTTGTTCGCCCGGTTTGGTGTACCGAAGGCGCTTATCAGTGACAGAGGGACTCACTTCTGCAATACCCAGCTTGAAAAAGCTTTGTCCCGCTACGGTGTGCATTACCGTTTATCCACGCCCTATCATCCACAGACGAGCGGGCAGGTGGAGGTCACAAACCGGGGGCTGAAGCGAATCCTTGAGCGGTCTGTAGGTGCAAACCGCAAGGATTGGTCGGACAAACTAGACGAGGCGTTGTGGGCTTTCCGTACGGCTTACAAGACCCCTATTGGGACTACTCCCTTCAGGCTTGTTTACGGAAAAGCGTGTCATTTACCGGTGGAGCTAGAGCATAAGGCGATGTGGGCTCTAAAAACCGCAAATCTGGACTTAAGAACCGGAGGTGAAGCCCGGTTTCTTCAGATTCATGAATTGGAAGAGCTACGACAACAAGCTTATGAGAGCTCCGTCTTATACAAAGAGCGCACCAAGAGATTGCCCGACAAACGCTTGAAGGACCATAAACAATTCCAAGGGGGGGATCTAGTTCTTCTCTACAACTCGAGGTTGCGTTTATTTCCAGGAAAATTACATTCACGTTGGACAGGACCATACACGGTAAAAGAGGTATTTCCATATGGGACTGTTGCAATAGAGAACGCGGACGACGTTATTTTCAAGGTAAATGGGCACCGCTTGAAGCTTTACGTTGCCGGGCCGATCGAGTCGGCGGTGGAGGTTATCGAGCTCCACGTCCCGCACACATCATAGGTGTGGGGAGGAGAGTCTACGCTACTGACTCGAGGATTAAAAATGTAGCAAGAGCGTCTTAGGCGCTTTAGGGGTAAAATCGTCCATTTTTATGATTTTGTCATTTTAGCGTAATTTAGGTGTGTTTGGTAGTTTTCGTATGTTTGTACAATTTTTAAATATGCCGAGCGAAGGTTCTATGTCACACCCCCAAAATCCACACGCGGAGTATCACCGCTTGGAGGCGTGACTGACCAGGATCTTAACCATCAATCACCTTGAACTCATAAGCATAGATAAATAATACTTTCATTTATAAACAACAAGTGTTACCATGTTACAATATTTCACAGTTTACAGCGGAAGCATATTTAACTCGTTAAGTGTTTATAAAACCATATGTAAGCTCTTAGTCTTATATTGCGTTTCCAAGAGTCTCGACCCATGACCACTCCAGCTTCTCAGACAGTAAGTCCCTTTGATATGCATCTAAAGGCCTGCAAGGCATGTAGCAACAAATCAACAACAAAGTTGAGCGAGTTCACAGTTGTTTGTTTGGTTATAGTATTCATTTCGTAAATTGTATGTTCATTTTGTAAATCATGTATCGTATTAATCCTTATCGCGGCCAATCCAGGCATCTGTGCGATGATTAGTGGGGGCTTCCCATGTTTTGCTAGACCACGCGTATCGACTGCTACGAAAATATAAGAGGTGCCCTAAGTCAATGTCTATCAGCATTGACCCCTTTGCCCATAGTCCATTAGTACACGCCCGTCCGACTGGCACGGTGTGAGATTTGTTAAACCTAATAGCGCTATTAACTAATGACCCGCTCGCCCTAGGCCTCGGCGATTAAGTCGATAATTGAGGGACTTCCTTTGATAGAGGTGATGGTCTTATGATCGTGTACGTAGGCTTTACGTACGTGCCCTTCAATCCGAGGACAGTAGTAAGTATAACTGTACGTAGGTTTTACGTACGTGCCCTTCAACCGAGGACAGTAATAATCTGTTTATTAGTAATAGTTGTATGAGTAGTTATTCAACCCCATTCCCAACCCCTGGGAATCCCATGCCTTGGCTAGTGTGAACTCACCTTGGTTTGCTCGGTATGCTAAGTTAAGTGCTCACAATAAACCAGTCAAGTCCTATAGTGCACGTATACTCAATCAGTTCACATTCGTAATGTTTCACATGAAACTAGTGTCACAGTAATATCATAGAGTGTGTTTGACAGTTCATATCATGCAACACAAGCAGTTAATTGCATCCATACAGTTCATGTACCACATCAAAATCATTTACAATTTATTCTAATATACTAACCAATCATACATTTAACAAAGTTGGCATCTAGCAGCACTAGCAAGTTAACTGAGTGAATAAAGTTAACAGAGTTCATGGAATAACAGAATTAATCCACTTAAATTGGAATAATAAATAAACAGAGTAAGTCAGTTAACCCAGTTAACAACTTAACAGAATTTGTCAACTTAACAGAGTTACTCAAACAATGAAGTTATCAACTTACATATTTAACAGAGTTAAGTAAACTAACTGAGTTATTCCAGTGATTAGTTTAATCGATTAACATATTTAATGACATTAATAATTACAGTAAACATGTTGCCAAAATCACTTAAGAGCCGAAAACCCCTTTAGCCGAAATCTCCTTATGGCCGAAATCCCTCATGGGTCGAAATCCCTCATTGGGCCGAAAACACATCTGGGCCGAAATCACTATATGGGCCGAAATCACTATATGTGATTTCGTCCAGTTCATTATTGTGGGGTGTTTTCGCCCAAGACTTCATCTTCAACAACACTTACTGTAATTTAACCCAGCAACTATAAACTCATTACAGTTACAATTTCAACCAGCAATCGTTCAGACAGAAGAATCGACATCAACACAAAAGATTCTCAACAAGAACAGCAACAAGAACAGTTTCTAAACTTCATACCCACATTACAAACCCACCAAATCAATAGCTTATAATCGATGCACTTAACCACAGAGATTAACGAAGACCAGTTAATAACAGAGATTTTAACCCATTTGTTAAACAATCGATGTTCAATCGTATGCTCATACATATCTCATGATAGCAGTAATACAGAATGTTAAATAAACAATCTATGGTGATTTCGATCAAACAAACAACAATAATGGCCGATTACTAACCTCAACTAAAGAGACAACAAAGCCAAGTGATGTATATGTTCAAGGCAGCCGTCGGGTTTCAAAAGGAGAGAGAAATGTTGTGGATAGGGTTTGCCAATTGAAAAGCTTCTCCGTCAAGATTGTGATAAAATAATTATATATATATAATTCACCATGGGCCTAAAGCCCATTTGCTGTTTTCGTTGGTCACCAGTGGATGAAAACACTCAAGGTGTTTTCATGAGTAGGTGATTTCACCATGGAGGTGGTGTTTTTCATAATAGCAGGGGTGTTGGGGCCAATGATCCATTTTAACTATATACCCCCTATTAACACAATTATACTATTATCACACACTCAAATATAATGCACCCCAATTATAAAATATCAATCGCAATACGATTTAACGTTTTACCAATGTAAGCGTTGTGAAACAAACAAGTCGAGTAACAAACAACATAAAAAAATTAACGTGCAATTAATGCGAAGATGGAAATCTTGGAAACTCGAGTTGTCACATTCTATGTGGGAATAATGTTAGAACAGTTTGCGAATGGTAAAAACGGCGAAAAATGGTCGATTCGGCTGCTGAAACAGTTTTCTGCTGCAAACAGACATATCTGCAGATCTCGCACGACCATGCCACCTGTCGCACGCACGTGCGTATGCGAGCTGGCCGGCACCTCGAGTTGCACCCCTGTGCATTACCGAGGTCAACGTGCATGGATTGGTCAACTCCGGTGACGCACGACCGTGCGAGAGGTCGCACGACCGTGCGAATGGCTAAGGGCAGTTTGGTCATTTGGCAGTATAAATACCCTTATCTGCAGCCCCCATTCTCATTCGCGAAAAACCTAACTGCACCAGCCGTTCCAGACCGATTTTGCCTCATCGCACCGATTTTTCGCACGGTTTCACAGTTCCTTTGCACGGTATGTTTTTTCTTGTCGATTATCTGTTTCATCCTCGTTCTAGGTTAGATTCGTTCGATTTCTTCAAGGCTTTTTAGGGTTCCCTTCATAAACACAAGCGAAACCCTAACCCTTGTAAGATTGTTGTTTTTCGTGAACACCCGGTTGATTTTCTGACCCCAGTTGGCCCAAAACTTGTTGATTTTTGAAAAATCTGGGTATTCAGAATCGAGGGTTGAAATCTGCAGAAAAATCGAGTCACACGGTCGTTCCCTTTTGGCACGGTCTGTGCGATTGCGGCTGTTCATGATGTTTTACTGTGTTCTCGGTGATACACGGTGGTGCCGTTAGTTGCACGCCGTGCAGTCACGACATAAGCCGACCACCATTGCTCGTTCTCGGTGATGCACGACTGTGCGGTCTGTCACACGCCCGTGCCAATCGCCCATATCAGCGAGACAGGAGCTTCATAACTGTATGCTAGGCTGTTCCGGATAAAAATTTTCTGTTTCTCCTGTTTCTAACTGTCATTCCTCATACAGATGGATCATCCCTTCCTACAATTCGACCCCGAGGACGAGAGGGAAAGTCTTTGCATCCCAAAACTTCACTCATTGTGGAATAGGCGGGGCCAGTTTGGCATCCCTAGAAGGCTAAACTGGGATGTTATGACTGAATTGAATCAGCGCGATCGACTAGAGAACATGTTAACAATTCCACTTTCGCGTTTGGTCGCCATCGACCGCCCGATCTATCGAGAGCTTATGATAGAATTCTTCGCCACCTATTTATACGACAAGCCAAAAGCGCATAAAGTTCCAAACTTCCGTTACAGGAATAGGATAAATTTCAGATTGGGTGGATGTTGGCATAATTGGACGGTGGGAAGATTGGGTCGAAGACTAGGAATCTACACCAATGAAGATATGGATTCCGAGTTCTTTACAGATCAGTTCACCTTCCCAAGCGAGGAAGCGCGGGGCGAGTTTTGGCCTCAAATTGCAGTTGGTGACCCATATGATCCTAGGATGTCAAAGGCTTCAAGGTTACGAGACCCTTTGCATAGAGTCATGCATCATATCTTCAGCCATACCATATGCGGGCGCATGGACAGTTTGGGAAACTGTCCAACACCGGATCTTATATTTCTATATGCGCTAGCGGAGGGGGTACACATCAACCTCGTCGAGCGGATGGAGGAGTACTTTGTGAATAGTTCGGGAAGAACCAACAGCAGTCAAATACATGGCGGTCATTATGTGACCGAGATCGCTTACAACTTGGGGTTAATGACTGATGAGGTGCTTCAGGGTCTTACTTTGGTGACCGAGGGTATGTATGTTGATATCTGCTTCTTGAAAGCGATGGGGCTTATTGCAGAGACAGATCACGGGGATCGGTTGAAGGGATTGAACAACGAGGTCTGGGACCCGTTGCCTCCGGCACAGGCGGAGGATGAGGATGAGGAGATGGGAGAGCAGCACGAGCAGCATCAGGAGCCACCACAGTCACCACCACAACAGCACTATTCACCACAGCATCAGCACTGGCCCCCCAGGCATTCCTTCGTACCCAGAGTTCTATGGCCAGTTTCAGCAGATGCCGGTCAGTCACGAGCATCAGCGGGCTAGTCAGGAGCAGCTGCGGGCGAACCAGGAGGCGCTTAGGGTGAACCAAGACTTCATGCGCCAGGAGGTGCAAGCCGGGTTTTCATACCTTTTCGGGGGCCTTCATAATGCATTCCTGAACTACTTTGGGGAGCCCCCACAGTTCCCATACAGGAACCCACCCGGTTATGGAGGGGCAGGCCCATCTGGCACGGGAGGAGATGCGGGTGACGACGACGAGGAGTAGGTGGAGATGTGAGTTGGTGGTTTTGTTATTTTAGTAGTTTATCGTTCGGGTGTTCATTTTGGCTACTATTTTAAACACCCCCGGATATGTACTTTATTTTTTTTTCAGACACTTTAGTTTATTTGTCTTGTCTATGTTTGGATATTTAGTACTTTTATTTATGTAAATTATGGTTTGTTTGCGTTTATACTGTTTCTGTTTTGTCTTGCTGTGCCTTATGACATTCTTACAGATCTCAGAAGCAAGTCTTGGACCGGAGCACATTACAGGATCAGCTTTGAAGTCTCGTTGTATCAAAATCATCTTCAGGGGAGTATTATTCTCCTTTATCTCTATATTTCGGGTTTCTCATTGGGGACAATGCGAAGTTCAAGTGTGGGGAGGGGTTTAACTTGTTGACTTTGTTTGTCCTTAAAAAAAATCAAAAAAATCAAAAAATTCAATCAAAAATATCTGTAATTTGTATATATTTTTAGCAAATAAACCGGTTGGTTGTGTTTTAGAAAGCTTCGGACATGATAAAAACTCGACAAGCCACTTTTGAAAAATATAACTAGAAAGCGTGACAAACAAAGAGAAACTTGCATGATAATTTTCACACTGTTACCCATTCCATCCGTTATGTGAGCATATTTGAGCCTTGAAATTGTTATATGTTTGTTCATTTCGGAGTAGGAGTGAGCCGGATGTCATGTGTAATTTAGAACTTCTCACTAGCATGCTTGTTAAGACCATGAACTTGCGAAATTGTGTAGAAGTGATAGAGGCACTTAGAAAACCCTTTGTTGTTATCCTTGTTCTTTGTGTTGTGTTTCCCGTAAACCTTACATTACCCTTAGGATTAACCATGTCGAGCCTTCCCCGTGTTTCCCTTTGTTTACCCAACAAAATCACCCACTTAGCCAAATTTAGCCTTTTTATTTTTTAAACCTTTTAGTGTTGAAACTCGGTCAAAAACATGGTTTAACTAGCGATTGTTATAGTTTATTGTTTATTGTACAAATCCATTAAAAAAAACAGAAAATAAAACACCCTAAAATAGGGTGAAGTCGACAAAATTCGAGCAATTTTGAATGCTAAAATGATGAAATTTCGTTGAGGAGCTCGATATCGCGAAAGTCTCCTTTTTAAGGCGTTAGTATGTATAGTTTTATTGATTTCCGCTAGTTAAACGCTATTACCGAGTTTTAACCATTTCGCCACTTTAAAAATCCCTTTCCATACCCTTCACCCAAGCCTAACGTTAAAACCCGTAAAGTCCTCTTGATTTGCACTTTTTCGCATGTTAGTTGGTGGAGATAAGATCTAATGACAAGCTTATGATATTACACGTTTCATTAACGAGGCATTGAGTGTTTGCACATACACATTTTATGTATGTTTCACAAATAAAACCGAGTGTATGTGAACATTGTGAGGTGTGTGATGATTAGCATGTTAAGTTAATTGAAAGTGAAGTCACGGCTTTTTGGTTATCCATACATATTTGAATGTGCTTGTTTGGTTTGATTCAATTGATGTTGTCTTTTGAAAAACTGGCTAACCGTATGTTTGTACTTTAGTAGGTATTTTGTAAATACTTGTTCTCGTTAGGTTCGATCTTTTATTGCATTTTAGTTTAGCTTGCTTGAGGACAAGCAAGGTTCAAGTGTGGGGAGATTTGATATTCACCAATTTACACATATTTTAGTCCCCTATTTTATCCCCATTTTATGCATTTTCGGTCGTAAAACCGTTAATCGGATACATAATCAGATATACTTTTGTTTACAGGCCTAAAACAGCATGCCAAACAAGATGATAGTGAAAACGAGGACTTTCCGGATGAAACGACAAAGCTGCGAACATTCTGTGAAGATTCTGACCTGGGCGTTCGGCACGGTTGTGCAATGAATGGAACGACCGTGCGGATCCGACAACATAGCTCAGCCCGGTAGTGCACGCCAGTGCGATCCGGAGTGCAAGCCAATCCCGAAGTTGAACGACCGTGCGGATGGTTGCACCCCGTGCGGATCCGATGACTAGCACCAACCCGAAAAGGCACTGCCCATTCAGATGTCTGTGCAACCCATACCCGGAGATGCACGATCGTGCCACCAACGGAACGGTCGTGCGAGATCGAAGACTGGTCAAGATCTGATGATGTCATGCGGTATGGTGAACAGTAACTCCAATGATTCAAAAAGTGAACGGTTGTGCACTTTATTGGCACGACCGTGCGATCGCAAAATGTTATGAAAAACATGCAGAAACATTCTGTTCGTAACTCTGGAATTTTGGGAGCTTCACAGGCGATTTTACAGGCTCCGGAGGCTTTGCTTTTGACCCGGATTCAAGCCACATTGTGCCGTTTAGCTCCGTTACTATCCGGATTCTTAATCTAGTGCTTGTTTATGGTTTGATTCTCTAATCTTTCCATAATTTTGTTAATGTTTCAAGCATTTAGATTAATGTTTTATGTATTATTGTAGCCTTTGGGCAAAAACACTACAATCCCTTGCTTAATTATAACCATTAGTATGTTAATTTTGTTTGTAATGACACTTGGAAGTATTTTCTATGTTAATGTTTGATGATTAGTTTGCAACCTTGCTTATTGATATTGATTTCTTTATTATAAGTAATTATGTTGGATGATTAGTATTTGGTTAGTTGAGATAGTTGAAAGATGAAGCTTAATTAATCATATATTAGTAGACTTTGAACATGCTTAACTTGTTTAACTTGTTTAAAATGTGTGCACCATGATACTAGAAATGGTTAGTGGTTTAATAAAATGTAATTATTGTTAATCAAGAAAGCTTTCCGTCACGTAAGGACCTTAACGGGTTAAATGGTGTTGTTATGAATTCTTGCCATGAATTGTTAGCTTAGTTAGTAGTTTAGGCCAAAATTGCTATCTTAGTGAATTTATATGCAAGATTTGTAAAATGAACTCGGTTGTAATTTAATCTAGTTTATGCTTGTCTCGGTGGTTGCATTGTGTTTATCGGTGTCACTTTCCTTGATTAAGTGAGGTTAGAAAACTCCTAACGGATGACTAACTTATTTTTAAGAGATTTTCATAGACATTTATCAATTGCACGTTTAGGTGGTTAAAGTGTGTTTATCGTTTTAGCTTTCCGAATGATTGTCATGTTAGGATTCCCGAAAGGGATACTAATTGTCTTGAAAATGAAGAATTGACCAAATGTTTCTAGTGACAAAACCGACTTAATTCACATGCTTTGGTTGTGTATAAAGCAAGGCTATTTATCTATTTTCATATTTGAAGTCTATTGTGTTTTTATAAGTATTTGTTTATGCTTATTTTAGTCTTTATAAAATCACATAACTTATCTTTCTTCCGTCAATTTAATGACAAAGGTTTAGTATTATTCCTCCGTCCACTTCCTTGGATCGATACTTGGTTCTTGCCGATACTTTACTACATATATGACGTGGTACACTTGCCTCTTTCGTGTGTGTTATGATGTTGAAGTATAAATCACTTTTATAAATTTAAAACCGAATTGTGTGTAAATTCATTATAAAAATATGCATATACGCGCACACGTCAAGTTTTTGGCGCTGCTGCCGAGGAAGTGGCGAGCTTTAGGAACGCCCCGAGTCATTATTTTTATCGGCGCGCATATTTGTTAATATTTGTGAATATTTTCTTGATTATTTATTTATTTATTTATTTGTTAATATTTCTTGTTCTTATTTCATTTTATTCGTTTTCTTGATTATTTTGTACACTTGTAAATTTTCATTCCATTTATTTGTTCGAATTCGAACTCATTATTCACTTATTCTTTGAGTTTTCGGCTCCAAAAATCATTTTCACATTAGCCGATTCGATTATTTTTATTGTTTTAATTTTTATAAAATTTTGGGCCCATTTTCAAATATTTATAAAATTTCCAGCCCATTTTTATAAATATTCTGTTTCATTTCAGCAAAAAAAAAACAGTATTATTATAATAATAAAATATTCATTGTGTCAATTTTTCGTTTGCAGGTTGATGTCCTCAACCCCCGCTCCCGATCCTGTTGAGCCGTCAGACAAGCCCGAGCGTGATCTGAGGAGACGTATTCGTGATAGATCCCGCGCGGTAGCGATGCTACTCGCAGCTGGTGAGCCGGAGCAGGTGGTACTCGCTGAAGCCGAGGGCTCAGGGGCAGCAGGAAACAGAATCATGGCGGACGACGAGCGACCTTTGAATGTCTCGAATCAGCCCGGAGGGGCAGGCCTGGTGCCGAGTATCCTACACCCTACTATAGATGCACCTACTTTTGAAATTAAATCTAGTATTATTAATATGGTGCAGAATTCGGTGCAGTTTGACGGGCGTGAGCATGAGGATCCCGGAAGTCATATCGCTGCTTTTCTCGCAGTCTGTTCGACGTTTAGGATTAGGGGTGTTTCTGAGGATGCTGTTCAGTTGAGGTTGTTTCCATTCTCATTGCGTGACAAAGCTAGAGCTTGGCTTATGTCACTTCCAGCTGGGTCCATCAGGACCTGGAATGAGTTGGCGGAGCTGTTTATGCAAAAATATTTTCCACCTGAGAAAACAACCAATCTACGGAACCGGATTGTGAACTTTCGCCAAGATGAGAGAGAGTCGTTGCACGCGGCCTGGGAGAGATTTAAAGATTTGTTAATTGATGTTCCACATAATGGCTTCTCAAAAAGACAGCCGGTCTTGGCGTTCTATCAAGGGCTTAGTTACCATACGCAGGAGAGATTAGACGTGAATGCAGGAGGCGATCTAGGAACGAAGACCCCGAATGAAGCTTATGATATCATTGAAAAAGCTGCGTTGAAGTCTAGCTCGCGTCGTGAAGGAGATAGAGGCCGGGCAACATCATCATCAGCAGCACCTCGTCCAGTAGTTCACGTTATGGACGACTACACGGCCATTACCGCACAAATCTCGGCTCTTGCAGCGAAATTCGATAAGTCCCAGGTAGTCGCGCTAGCTGGTTCGGGATGTGACCAGTGTAGAGTGTCACACAAGCCTGGTGCATGCTTCTAGGGAGTCGTGTATGAGGGCCACGAAGAAGTGGATTTTGTGAGTAATCAGGTGAGACCGCAGAACAATCCCTACAGCAATACCTATAACCCCGGATGGAGGAATCACCCAAATTTTGGGTGGCGAGCGAATGCGGGCAATCAAAACCCATTGGGATTTACTCAGCGTGCTCCAGCGCCACAGCAGGCTCAGGGTCAGCAGTTTCAGCCATACAACCAACCTTACCAGCAACGTCCATATTCGTATCAGAGTCAGGGTACTGGGAGTAGTTCCCAGCATCAGGCCCCTCAATCTAGTTCCAAGCTGGAGGATATGATGGCTCAGCTTCTTACTAGCTCCTCGAGTGCAAATTAGTTGGCAGAAAAACGATACCAACAGAGCGAGGATCGTTTTTTATCCCACGAGGGAGAAATGAGGAGTCACAAAGCCTCGATTCAGAGTATCGAGAACCAGGTTGGTCAGCTGGCGAAGATGATGTCTGAAAGACCCCTAGGTGGTCTTCCGGGCAATACAGAGACAAACCCGAGTGGGCATGGGCATGTGAATGCTGTCATGACCAGGAGTGGTAAGACTACCGGACCCGACATATCGGACTCATCACCGATCACTGGAGCAGTCCTGACTGACACGCCGGACGAGGTGCAAGCCAGGCTACGCCCAACAAGTACAGCACAAGTCCAGGAGCCAGTCAAAGATCACACTCCACCAGTACCATATCCGGGCAGGCTGAAGAAACAGAAAAACGAAGAACAATACGGTAAATTCCTTGAATTATTTAAACAACTTCATATAAATATACCGTTTGTTGAAGCCTTGGCCCAAATGCCAAAGTATGCGAAATTCCTAAAGGACGTCCTCTCGAATAAACAGAAGCTCGAGGATATATCATGTGTGGTGATGAATGAAAGTTGTTCTTCCATTCTTCAAAACTGTCTGCCCACGAAAATGGGAGATCCGGGTAGTTTCACGCTCCCTTGTTTGATTGGAAACATGTCTGTCAGCCATGCATTGGCTGAATTGGGAGCGAGTATCAACCTTATGCCTTATAAGGTTTTTACTAAACTGGATTTGGGTGAGCCGTCACCCACTAGAATGAGCATTCGGTTGGCAGACCGTTCAATCAAGTATCCGCGTGGATTTGTTGAAAACATGCTTGTTAAAATCGATAAATTTGTTTTCCTCATGGATTTTGTTATTCTTGACATGAACGAAGATTCAAGAGTACCTTTGATACTTGGATGCCCGTTCCTCAATATTGCGAGGACAATTGTTGATGTGGCAGCTGGCCAAATCACGCTCCGAGTAAATGACGAGCACGTGACATTTGATATCAAAAGATCAATGCAGCATCCGCAAAGTCACGATGACATGCTTTACTATGTCGATTGTTGACGCATGTGTGTGCTCTCATTTTCAAGGCACTGTTGACGAGATTGATTCGGACACATGTAGGTCCCCTTGAGTCGTATGGATCTTTCACAGAATTGTCTTTCCAATCAAGAGTGCGGAATCCTCTTGATCAGAATAAGCAGAAAACGAGTAGGAACAGCAACAGTAAGACACTTTCAAACCGGGTTTACTATTGATTATCAATCAAACTGAATTACAATCAATCTAAACCCTAACTCTCTCAATTTCGTCCAAGACCTTTGTCTCTCACGAAAATACTCTCAAACAATGTTCTGGCTGATTAACCTAAACCCTAAAGCCTAACCTTGTTTATATAACACAAGGTTGCAACATTAGGCATGGGTTCCTACATGGGCTAGGCCCAAATCGTCCCCCATCACCCAATGTGGGTTTTGTTTAGCCCAAACTCTATTATCTCACTAATACAAAGCTAAACCCGCTAACCGTTTATCGTTTATCTAATTACAAGATATCCAAAGACCAAATCTAAGCTGTAGTCACAAACATGCACCAACAAACTCCCCCTTGACAATAGCTTCATAAAATAACTTTGTCTTCAGTCGTCTTGCAATCTTCATGTAGTCTTGCACTGTCTTTGGTCTTTGGATAGCTTCAGCTTCAATAGCTTCTGTCAGCAACAGACTCCCCCTAAGCTGATGCATCCAATCACCAAATCTTCAAAAACTTTAGCGTTTGAGTAAAACTCCAGTTCAGCATTTGAATAGCAATCTTCAAACTCTTCATCTTGTCTGCAATATAGAAAAGAGGTTCTACCATGCATCCAATCAAACTCTCATCTTCACAGCAACTCAGCAACACAGCAACTTCTCAGCAACACACTGCTTCAATCTATTTACTATAAAACAAACATCTCGCGAAACCATAAGAATTTTTCAACATAAGTTAAACAAATTATTATTATTCAAGAGATTTGTCAAACTGTATAACAGATTAAGCATTTTCCAATTTATCACCAACACGCAAAACTTTTTAATCACACACTCTATAACCCGCATGATTTAAAATTTTGAACTCACTTTCCAACACTGTCTCCCCCTATCAGTAACAATTCCTCCAAGAATAACAGTTTTCCGTACGTTAAGAATTTTAAACAGAAAAAGACACTATTTTTGGATTTTTTTTTATATTTTCTGAAAGCAAGTAAATACAAAAGCAAGAAACACTCTATTTTTGAGAGAATCACTGGTAAGAAGATCATATCAGCACAATCAAACTGTTTCACACTATTAGATAATTCTTTATTTAATTTTTCGTGAAAATCAGTCCAAGACGATTACCAGTATGTTTGTCCACTTAAACAAAATGCATGAACATTTCAAGTACCATTACCGTATGATACGTTAAGGTAATTTTAATACTGATATACTAGTGTGTCCCACTTCAGGATATACCCCCGCGATCAAGGTATGCACAAAGATTCATCGTAGTAGGTGAGTATACTGATGTCATCCTTTAAGATATCCTGACAATGTCTAGGTCTGCATATAATCTGTTTTATCATGTTTTGATTGCTTAACAATGAACACCCAAATAAATACTAATCAAATCCTGGAAATATAAACAACACACTCTATCATGCAAGTATCTTCCCTACCACATATTTCACAAGTCCAATCCAGATTTCTGAAATCTTAACTGGGAATAGGTTGAGAAGAGAACAGAATAGATCTTTAGGAGAGATGGTATAATATACAGATCAAATGAGTTTTTCTCAGTTTGATATAGGTTTCTTGGGTTTCTTGTGGGCACTTGAGGGCCTCTTTCGGGTATATTAGATCTATAGCGCGACAACGTACAGCTAGGTCAGCATGTATCTGGATGCAGCAGAAGCTGTCGTTGCCTAGCACCTCCAGGTCAGCATATATCTGGATGCAGCAAAGGAGGTACACGACTTTTTTCAGAGAAGATTTCAGAATCAGATCAAAATTGTGTGTATCGGGACAACATACAGACATTCAAATAGAAATGAGCTAATTCCAAGTGACTTTCTTTCCTGGGGTCATGTACAATTTTAGTTCTGAACAGAAAGACAGTCAAGATATCCCTAGATGAAATATCAGTATAAAGACCCAAAACTTCAGATTTTGGCAATCTATCAACGCAAGATTTACGGTCATTAAACCATACACCACTGATGTGTTCCCCACTCATATTCAGTTTATTTAGGTTTATATCACATTGGTAAGTTGATTATTTCATGCTTTTTGCCTACTGGTACATCATATGATGAAGCTGCTATCACACTTAATGCAATTTAATTTCATTTTCAGTGTGACAGTCTAACTTGCTGATGTACTATCATTTCTTCTTTTTCACACAGTGATAACTCATTTTTAATTTTTTATTTTTTTTATGTTTTCAATTTTTTTTATTTTTGATTTTTTTAAGAAAAACAGTAAACTATTTACAAAAATTCTTATGAAAAACCAGTTATTCAGGATTCCTCATCCCGTTGAGTTCGACTAAATGTTCAAAGCGAGCCCTGTCAAAAGCTTTAGTATAAAGATCTGCCAGGTTATCTAGTGTGTCGACTCAGCACTTTGAACTTCAATTTAAATCAATCAAAATAAATATATCAACAATCTCACATCCCCCTTCATGTGCCTAGAGCAGCCATTATCAACATAAGTTGATAATCCTCCTTAGCAGCTCCTGCACACACCAACTAAGAAATTAGTTAGATTGGGGGACCCAAGCCTTAATGGTCTTGGGTCGTCCAAATTCACCAACCACTGGAACATCCATCCAATATCCATTACTCCTAACTGGAGTCTTGGATCTCAGACCTGTTGATGGAATTTGATTTTGATTTCCATAAGGTCTCTGGTCCTGAGGGTTCCTATATATGTTTGAACTATATGACCTTTGAAAATTCTGATTTTGATATCTTGAATTTTGATTCCAAGAAGCTTGATTGTTATAATTTCTAAAGCCATTGTTATAAAAATTTCGACAACCATTATTTTGGTATCGATTTTGATATTGACCTTGACTTCTGAAATTATTTGTATTTCCATTAAAATTGTTCATTTTAGGTGAACTGCTTCTAGGTCTCTCATATCTGCCTGGTGGAGATCTAGGCTGAAATCTTTGTTGATTTCTTTGAAAACGAGGAACTTGTGAAGTTCCTTTTCCAGCCTTATCTACACCAACAGCAACATTCTCCGGTTGCTTAGGAGCAGACTTCTTTGGAGAATTTGAGCCTTTCTCCTCACTATCACCTTCCTTCACTGGTAATTTCCCTCTCTGTTTTTCACTAACTTGTGCTTCACTCTTTTTGTTAGGACAGCAGCTTGCTACATGTCCCTTGACGTGACATTTGAAGCACGATTTTCTTTTCGAAGAGTTCTTAGCTGGAGTCTCTGAGGTAGATCCCTTATCAGATGGCGATGATCCTTTAGATGAACCTTGTTCAGTTTGCTTGATTTCAGATTTTTCTATGCTCTTATTTTTAGCAAACTCTACATTTGATTCATTTTCAATAACAGTTGTTTCATTTTTCATATCACTACCTTGGACACAATTAATCTTTTTAACAAAAGCTTGATTTTTATTCTTAGGCGGTGAATTTTTCTTTTTCAAAGGTTCCCTGTTATTGTTCTTCTTATCATCATCACTCTCAAATCTATCACCTTGACTTGATGTGGATCCGAAACTACTTGGTGCAGATGCCATAAAGTCTGCTAGCTCATCTTCGCTAGGCAGGAATGAATAGTTATGACTAAGAGGAGGTGGAACTTCATTAAAGCCCTGGAAGCCCACACCGGTCTTGTCATTACTCTTCTTTAACCCACCCATCATGTGTTTCATTACAAAAGATGAATCTCTGAATTGACTCAATTTCTTTTCAAGTTCAACAATTTTGAGTTGTGCATCTGACAACTCTTTGCATTTTTCAGAAATCTCTTTTGTTTTCTCAGCCATCATGTCATGAGCTAAGTCTATGACTTGAAGTTTTTCATTCAATTTGCAAGTTAAAGCTTCAATTTCAGCTTCATAACCTCTTATCTTCTTCAAGTATGTAGATTCATTTCTTTTAGCAAAAAAGTTTGACTCTTTTACGTTTGACATCTCGCTTACCAGACTTTGGTTTTGTGTTGTCAATCTGTCAACCGCACCCTGTAGTTCACGACATCTTAAACATACAGAATTAGATTGTACCTCTTTCTCATGAACTTCTGAGGTTTCATCAGCAACAACATGTTCAGCTTCACTCTCTTTCTCTACTTCAACATCCACTTTTGCTTCAGCATTCTTCACTTGAGCTTCAGCATTCTCCACTTGAGCTTCAGCATTTTTCACTTCAGATTCAGTATCACTCACAGTAGTTTCAGCCTCATCAACTGGCACTATCTCTGCCATGAATGCCTGAGTAGCACTCTCATTTCCCTGATATCGCTTTTGTAATGCATCCCACATATCCTTTGAATCAGTGTACTTTTGGAAGGTATGCTTGATGCTATCAGGTAAGGACATCTTTATTGCCGCCAAGGCTCTCTTTTCAGCATCAACCACCTGTCTCTCAGATTCATCCATCTTGTCATAAGACAGCACTAAGATCCTTCCTTCAATACTGCGTGTAGGAGCAACATAGCCATCTATCATACAGTACCACATTCTAGTATCTTCACTCTTCACAAATGATTCAAACTCCTCCTTCCAAACAGCATACTCTTTAACATTTGCAAGCTTTGGCCAATTCTTTACAGTCTCACTGAACGTATCCATTCTGACCATCTTTAAACACGTTTTACCGTAACCGTACCGATAAAAACCGTACAAAATATCTCCGAAAACAGTGGTTACCAAATTACACCTTTAGAATCGTCTCGAAAAGACAAATCCAATGATATATAATGTCGAAAACCGTATTCGGGATTTTCCAGAGTTTTTTTTTTTTTACCCTAAAAATCCAAGGAATGCAACGGTCCAAACGGTTTTGTCTAACGAGCTACGGATCAATTTCTAAATGCAAAACACTGAAATTTTATCGACGCTTGCCAAACAAAATTCCACCACTTAATTTCTCACTTAATTTCGCTGGTTCCAGTTAAATTCGCTGGGTCAGTAATTAATTTCGCTGAGCTGGTTAAATTCGCTGGTTATATCGCTGTTAATTCTGCTGCTAAGTCATTAAATTCGCTGGTCACTTAATTGTCCAATTTCGCTGATCAAGTTCACAGGTTAAATTCGCTGAAAGGTCAATTTCGCTGGTCTATTTTCGCTATTACGACGACCAGTAGATTCGCCGAAAACCGTAATAATTTCGCTGAGGAAAATTATACGGTTACCAAAGTCGCCTTTGGATTTATTTCGCCGATTACCAAGATATGAGGTCTCAAATTCGCTGATCAGTCTGCGAAATTGTTAAAATCGCCCAGTAACTTTGGAAACTCAATCTGTTTTGTATTCTGAAGATTCTCCAACACAATCTGCAAAATCAAAACAGCAAATCAGCAAGCTTTATACGAAATTCTTATGAACTTAACGAAGAACACGAAGAACAGTCTTCGAATCTTCAAGTTTCTTAGCCAAAATTCTTCAAAACAATCAACCAAAAACAGTCCTGCAAACCCTAAAACCTGTAAAAACAGCAAACAAACAATGCAGAAGATCAAAACAGCCAACAAAATTCGAAAATTTTATCAAACCAACAGAAAAATTCGAAAATTTTAAAAACCTTAATTTTTCAAAAATTTTGAAAACTCCCTGTTTCTGCCAAGAACAATTCTAAACCGAGCCTTCAAGAGCCTAATGCTCTGATACCAATTGTAGGTCCCCTTGAGTCGTATGGATCTTTCACAGAATTGTCTTTCCAATCAAGAGTGCGGAATCCTCTTGATCAGAATAAGCAGAAAACGAGTAGGAACAGCAACAGCAAGACACTTTCAAACCGGGTTTACTATTGATTATCAATCAAACTGAATTACAATCAATCTAAACCCTAACTCTCTCAATTTCGTCCAAGACCTTTGTCTCTCACGAAAATACTCTCAAACAATGTTCTGGCTGATTAACCTAAACCCTAAAGCCTAACCTTGTTTATATAACACAAGGTTGCAACATTAGGCATGGGTTCCTACATGGGCTAGGCCCAAATCATCCCCCATCACCCAATGTGGGTTTTGTTTAGCCCAAACTCTATTATCTCACTAATACAAAGCTAAACCCGCTAACCGTTTATCGTTTATCTAATTACAAGATATCCAAAGACCAAATCTAAGCTGTTGTCACAAACATGCACCAACAACACACGTCTGTCGTGTGGGGACTTGATTGGCATTACGCAGGAGGGCCACGATTTCGAGCAGCCAGTCTATCAGATTGGTGACGATGGTTCCCAGAGTCCGGAGAGGTTTCTAGAAATTGGCCATGTAGAAGAAGAGAAAGTAAAACCTTCGATTGAAGATCTGCCGTCTTTGGAGTTGAAAGAACTCCCACCACATCTAGAGTATGCATTTCTGGACGAGGAGTGTCGCTTGTCGGTCATCATTGGAAAAAGATGAGAAGAAACAACTTCTTGAGGTTCTGAGACTTCATAAGAGAGCCATTGCTTGGAAAATCATGGATATCAAGGGCATCAATCCTTCTTTTTATACTCACAAGATTCTGATGGAAGACGAGTACAAACCCTGTGCACAGCATCAGAGGCGGTTAAATCCGAATATGCAAGACGTGGTGAAGAAAGAAGTGATTAAGTTGTTGGATGCCGGGTTGATATATCCTATCTTTGACTCTGTGTGGGTGAGTCCAGTGCAGGTAGTACCCAAGAAAGGTGGTATTACTGTAGTCTCAAATGATATGAATGAGCTAATTCCTACCCGTACCGTCACTGGGTGGCGAGTTTGCATCGACTACCGCAAACTCAACGATGCTACTCGTAAGGATCACTTCTCGCTTCCATTCATCGACCAGATGTTGGAACGTCTGTCAGGGAAGTTGTATTACTGTTTCTTGGACCGGTTCTCTGGGTACTTCCAAATTCCTATTGCTCCTGAGGATCAGGAGAAGACTACCTTTACCTGCCCCTTCGGCACATTCGCCTACCGGCGTATGCCTTTTGGGTTGTGTAATGCACCGGCGACCTTCCAGAGATGCATGGTTGCAATTTTTCATGATATGATCGAGGATTCTATAGAGGTTTTCATGGATGACTTTTCGGTATTTGGGGATTCCTTCGATCATTGTTTGGAAATTTTGAAGAAGATGTTGAAGAGGTGCGAAGAGATGAATCTGGTCCTAAAATGGGAAAAGTGCCACTTCATGGTGAAAGAAGGCATAGTTCTGGGACATAAGATTTCTCGTGCTGGTATGGAGGTCGATCCAGCTAAAGTTGACATTATTTCACGACTTCCGCCTCTGTGAGAGCGATACGGAGCTTTCTTGGTCATGCGGGGTTCTATAGGCGATTCATTAAGGATTTTTCAAAAATCGCTCGGCCCATGACCCGTCTATTGGAGAAAGACGCTCCGTTTATCTTTGGAGATGATTGCTTGAGGGTTTTTGACCTTCTCAAGCAAAAGTTGATTGAGGCCCCTATTTTAGTTGCACCTGACTGGAGTTTGCCATTTGAAATTATGTGCGACGCGAGCGATTTCGCTATAGGGGCCGTTTTGGGACAGAAGAAGGAAAAGCACTTTCACCCGATCTATTATGCGACCAAGACTCTTCACGTCGCCTCGATCTTGTTTTCTTGATTATTTTGTACACTTGTAAATTTTCATTCCATTTATTTGTTCGAATTCGAACTCATTATTCATTTATTATTTGAGTTTTCGGCTCCGAAAAATCATTTTCACATTAGCCGATTCGATTATTTTTATTGTTTTAATTTTTATAAAATTTTGGGCCCATTTTCAAATTTTTATAAAATTTCCAGCCCATTTTTATAAATATTCTGTTTCATTTCAGCAAAACAAAAACAGCATTATTATAATAATAAAATATTCATTGTGTCAACTTTTCGTTTGCAGGTTGATGTCCTCAACCCCCCGCTCCCGATCCTGTTGAGCCGTCAGACGAGCCCGAGCGTGATCTGAGGAGACGTATTCATGATAGATCCCGCGCGGTAGCGCTGCTACTCGCAGCTGGTGAGCCGGAGCAGGTGGTACCCGCTGAAGCCGAGGGCTCAGGGGCAGCAGGAAACAGAATCATGGCGGACGACGAGCGACCTTTGAATGACTCGAATCAGCCCGGAGGGGCAGGCCTGGAGCCGAGTATCCTACAACCTACTATAGATGCACCTACTTTTGAAATTAAATCTAGTATTATTAATATGGTGCAGAATTCGATGCAGTTTGACGGGCGTGAGCATGAGGATCCTGGAAGACATATCGCTGCTTTTCTCGATGTCTGTTCGACGTTTAGGATCAGGGGTGTTTCTGAGGATGCTGTTCGGTTGAGGTTATTTCCATTCTCATTGTGTGACAAAGCTAGAGCTTGGCTTATGTCACTTCCAGCTGGGTCCATCAGGACCTGGAATGAGTTGGCGGAGCTGTTTATGCAAAAATATTTTCCACCTGAGAAAACATCCAAGCTACGGAACCGGATTGTGACCTTTCGCCAAGATGAGGGAGAGTCGTTGCACGCGGCCTGGAAGAGATTTAAGGATCTGTTAATTGATGTTCCACATCATGGCTTCTCCAAAAGACAGCTGGTCTTGACGTTCTATCAAGGGCTTAGTTACCATACACAGGAGAGATTAGACGTGAATGCAGGAGGCGATCTAGGAACAAAGACGCCGAATGAAGCTCATGATATCATTGAAAAAGCTGCGTTGAAGTCTAGCTCGCGTCGCGAAGGAGATAGAGGCCGGGCAACATCATCATCATCAGCACCTCGTCCAGGAGTTCACGCTGTGGATGACTACACGGCCATTACCACACAAATCTCGACTCTTGCAGGGAAATTCGATAAGTCCCAGGTAGTCGCGCAAGCTGGTTCGGGATGTGACCAGTGTGGAGTGTCAGTGGTGTACAGATTGAATCTGCCCGAAGAGCTCAGTGGTGTTCACGACATATTCCATGTGTCGAATCTGAAGAAGTGTCTGTCAGATGAGACCCTCATCGTTCCTTTTAAAGAACTCACTATCGACGACAAGTTATGTTTCGTCGAGGAACCGGTGGAAATTATGGACCGGGAGATCAAGACCCTCAAACGTACCAAGATACCCATTGTTCGAGTTCGTTGGAACTCCCGTCGTGGCCCAGAGTTCACCTGTGAACGAGAAGACCAAATGAAACGCAAGTATCCCCAGTTGTTTAAGAAAGGTGAGTCCAGTACTGAAGCTACTATTGAATTTCGGGACGAAATTCCAAACTAATAGGGGGATGATGTGATACCCCCAGGAAAACACACAACACAACTAGCTTCCTCAGTGACTACGTACTAAATTTCGGGACCAAATTTCTTTCAACTTGGGGATGATGTGACAACCCGTGCATTCGAGGTTAGAACTTACACTTATTTTTAACGAGTTATTTATACTTAACTAAATTATAAGTTTATATTACGAGCGATAAATTAGAAACCAAATGTTTAACCCTTTTTGAACCGACTCGAACCGTTGAATCAAAACGCATGTTTCCCTTGTCGATCTAACACCACTCTTTTTCTTGTTTATTTATGACTCGCTTTTATATTTTTTTTTATTTCTCTCGCCGCTACTCATGTAGTGTATTTTATGTACTTAGTCTACGCGTAACAAGTAACTCGGTAACGAAACATATATTTTATTTATAACTTGGTAACCCACACTTTTACCAGTTAATCAACCCGAAACCCCATTGCCTTGTTTATTCGGCCCACTCAAACCGAGCCCCAGCTACCACCCCATCCTTCTTGTTTGGTTTTGGCCTAAGTAAAACAAATCCAAGCCCAATTGTTGTTTGGGTTGTACGCATACAATATATGAGTGCGTATTCCTGTTGAATGCACAACCACATAAACAAAAACCATAACATCCTACTCCCTCCTCCCTCACATTTTATGGAAGTAGAACCCCCCTACATGTCACGACCCTCTAGCTCTCGGTGCTCCCTCTCTTCCTCGCTCGAGCTCTATCTCTCATACCTTCTTCGGTTAGTGTTGTTATATGTTTTAGTTTTAAGTTCTTGCACTACATGGCTGTGTTTTTTTATCTATATTAGAGTGAATTTCAAGAGTTGTCCTTTATCTTTATACCTATTTTCAGGCGTTGTCCTTTATGTTTAAAACTGACGAGTTTTGTCCTTTATGTGTTCATATCATACACGCTTTGTCCTTTAGGCCTAACCTAGTTAGTTTTTTCAGTTAAATTTGGTCATATGCTTTGCACGTGAGGGCATTTTTGTCAATTCAAAGGTAAGTTCAACAGCAGATTTACAGCTCAAAGCTTCTGCAACCTTTGAATTGACAAAAATGCCCTCATGTGCAAAACACATGACCAAATTTAACTGAAAAAACTAACTGGGTTAGGCCTAAAGGACAAAACGTGTATGATATGAAAACATAAAGGACAAAACTCGTCAATTTTGAACATAAAGGACAGCGCCTGAAAATGTGTATAAAAATAAAGGACAATCCTTGAAATTCACTCTCTATATTATGATTCTTGGTGTTAAATGAATGATTGTATGTTAGAATTTTGCTGGAAATCATGTTTAGATGGTATTTTGACCGTATAAGTGGTTGATGATTAACTAGGGTTTTTATTGCGGATTGAAACTTGTTGATTGGTGAAAGTATGTAATGATCATGTATGAGTTATTGTAAACTATCTTGGCTGTGATTATGTTTATTATAATGATATTGATGTGTTATGATGATAAGGTGTGTCTAGGGTTCATGAGAATCAAGAATGATGCGTAGATATGCTTAAACGTATGTAAGTTGTCTAGGGTTTAATGTGATTAATGATCTTGAATGGTTTTGGGTATGAATAGTTAAAGTGAGTGCATGTTATGTGATAGATGCGTGTAGGAACTACGTGCTTTATTTGAAATCACTAATAAACTAAATGGTAATCATACTAGGATGTGATTGACCAACCCTGACTATTAGCTATATTTTAAGAGTTCAACCGAGCAACCAAAGGTGAGTTCACACTTTCTACAAGGCATGGGATTCCCGGTGGTTTGGGAATGGGTTAAGGAACAGTATTAAAATCCTGGGTATTCTCCTTGGGTAGGGTACGTACCTCCATCCTCCATGGGAAGGATGACAACATTAAATCTTGCGTATTCTCCTTGGGTAGAATACGTACTTCCATCCTCCATAGGAAGGATGACAACATAAAACTTACTAGACAAAACTCTATCATGAAGTCCCTCATTTTTATATCGACTTAATCATCGGGCCATTGGCGAACGGGTCATTAGTTAAATAGCGCTGTTAGGTCTGACATGCCTCACACCGTGCCGCAGAGGACGGGAGTGGACTAATGTACTTGGGCACTTAGTCAATGATGATAGACATTGACGCAGGGCACATAAACATGACTCCAGTCAGTAGTCAATATGGTAACGGGTCTAGTGGTTTACAACATGGGGTAGCCCCCATGGTATATGGTTTGGGAAACAAGGAACTGGTTAACTTATGGTTTTCGAAACAACTTATGGTTTTTGGAACAACTTTAAAACAGACAACCAACTGTGAACTTGCTCAACATTGTTGTTGATTTGTTACTACATGCTTTGCAGGTCGTTAGGTACTTAGCTGGAGCTTGCATGGGGAAGGAGTCGTTGTGGAACATGGACCGTTGTGTGTTCATGACAAACTTTATGAACTTTTAAACTTATACTTTGGTTTTGAACTTAATGCTTTCGCTGATAACTTAGACTTTGTTAAATTGTTTTGACACCAGTTATATTGTTTGGTTTGGATTTTATATATGTATTTATATTGTTCAATATGATTGGTGGCTGGATCCTGGTCATGTCACGCTCCCTGCGGTGATACTCCGCTTGTGGATTTTGGGGGTGTGACATAGACCTCCTGAAATAAAGGAGAGAGGTTACTGCCATCAGTGAAGCCAAATACAAGACAAAGCTTGAAAAGTACTATAGCAGCAAGGAGCGCATATGCACCTTTAACCTTGGAGATTACTTCTTTAGAGACAATGAAGCCTCCAACACGGAGCGCCAAGGCAAACTTGCTCCTAAATGGGAGGGATCTTATATTGTCGAAAAAGTCATAGGAAAAGGGGCGTACCAGTTGCGTACCCTCAATGACAAAACGGTCCCAAGGACCTGGAATGCTTAGCAGTTACGAAGGTGTTACATTTAACTAGTAACTATCCTTGTATTAACGCCCGTGAGCCCAAAAAATTATATAAAATACAAGAAGTGGTGATTACATTACCTTTTACTTTACTTTATGAATTGTTTACAAATGCATATATGTCGCGGCCCTCGACTCGTTCCCCTGTTCGGGCGTCGCAAAACAGAAAACCGTGGTACTGGTGTTTATTAATTGGCAATGGAAATTTGATTAAATCCGGGTGTCAGGAAAATAATATCATAGTTTTAAAAACACTGAATTATTTTATTTCATAACTGTGGGGTAAACCCCGTATCTACAGGAAAGGAATTTCACTGGGGAAAATCCTTTAATTACAAAAAAAAAAACACGTTTTATTTCTAATTTACTGAGGCACTTTATTTAAGCTGAAGTGCTTCACGACACTTTTCCTTTCTTCACAGTAAATCACCAGAAACATGTTTTTAAAATATTTGATCAGCGAAAATACTGGCGAGTGCATTCAATTTGTACAAAAGACACATTGTTACAATATACAATATTAAGGGCGATTACAATGTTTATATCAACCAATTACCCCAAATCGGTAATTGTCACTTGACCGGATCAGTGACTATGGTCATATCACACATTGGCTAACCTGTTGTCCAATGGAGAAAATTATCAAATAGTGTATATAAAACCCCACATACTGGCAGTAATTGTAGATTACAAAGACTCAATCACTGTAATTACAACTTTGAAAACAAGTAGGGTTTTGAAAGCAATTTGATAAAAAAAAAATAGAATAACTCACATTGCAGGTTTCGACTGTCAAAGCTTGCCTACTGGTAAAGCTGATAAACTTAATTAAATTTACAATGCAAACGAATTAGGTTAGTAACTTAGTACAACATTTACGATAATCACGAGATCGAAACTCTCACGACGAATGACAAAGTATAGCCGAGTTTCGGCAGCACTTAAACATCCATCAGATCAATTTTAATCGATCGGATATAGTACCGTAGCAATGATCGAGTTATTACCCCGATATCGTAGCAGAGTTTTGATACTTCAGGTATATAATTTGAGCAGAAATTTAGAGAAATAGAAGGAATTTTCAAGCAGGATTGAAAGGTGATGGTGTGACAACCCTCAAAATTACAGGTACTGTACAAATTAATTAATCTTAATTACGTGCTTAATGACTGTGCTTGATTACAACTGACAATTTAAACTGCTCTATGATTCTATATCATATATACATGCATCACATTTTATACAGTCACTCCATTCACTACACACCAACATTTGTGACATACTTGATGCACTCAGCACAGTTAACACACTGAACGGTTGATTCAGAAATAATGCTGACAATGCCAGCACATAGACAGACAATATTTTTATGGCCAGTATGAGCCAGGGATAGGGTACTACACTGGTTTGGAGTGTAGGGAAGTGAGGACCATAAGACTGCGTCATTAGGTGATAGATATAGTGCCGGGAAGTGCCTAAAACACACTTTAAATACAGAATTCTGCATTCTTTTATAAAATTCAGCATTTTATTATACCAGTAGAATACACAAGTATGGCAGAGTGATCATGTATACTTTCCTAAGTGCCAGGAATGATTTCGTTACAAAAAGATGCATAAAGGACACTATACGGTACAATTAAACATTTAAGCGGGACGGTACCTAACCGAATAACCGGACATTACCCGGGACACTAAATTATTGTCAATGACACTGTGTTACTACTTTGGCTAGTCATGGTACCCGTTTACCATAACACCCACTAAAAACCTTATATCTAACTTATAGCATCAAGTACTTGCATTCTAACTATCAATTGCTAATTAGTTGGAAAAATTGCAAATATACCCCCCCTAACCGATTTTCGGCCCTCATGGACCCCACCCAAGATCTTAATTATACTTCCTTGATCATGCTCTAATCTCATTGGGTAGGTTACTTGTTGAGATAACCAAGATGTGTAAGAACATCTCTAATTGTATGGCCACTCAAGATCCCTCATGATTACAAATCTTACACCCTTTCTCTCTCTCATTTTCGGCTCACCAAAACCGAACCCAACCCCTCTTCACCTCCTACTTGTTGATTGGTTGATTATTATATTAGATATGATGCTTAACAATCTAAACAAAATATACATGATGGCCTATAAGAGATAGGATGCATAGATATACCATCATTACATCAAAAACCACACTCCAACCTCACTCCCTTCCCCTATTTCGGCTCCTCATAACCGAAACCACCACCATCACCTCAACACCTCCATCTTCTTCACTACAAGTCCCCTTTCCAAGCTTGAAGATCATTCATAGAAGTTGCAAGATTGAAGGAACTTCAAGAAAGCTTTGTTCAAGTCTTTATCACCATCTTTCTCTCTACATATTTGCACTAGATTTCTTCCCTAGCTTGAAGCTAGTGGTAAGTCTCTACACCTTGTTTCATCTTGTCATTGTTATGATTCGTAATAGGATGTTAATGTTCAAATCACAAAACTAAAACACTAAAAAGATGAACATGGTATCTTACATAAAATCATACATAAAAAGGTTTGCATGAAGATGTTATCGGGTTGGTTTAAGTTTGGTTAATACATGCATAATGGTTGATCATTAAGTTATTAATAAATCATTGTTAGGACACTTAGTAATGTGTTTTTAGAAACATTAAACTAGAAATAAACATGCTGATTGGAATTTCCAGCCAACTTCAACAGGCTGTAACTGGGTCATTTTAAATCGAAAAACTGAATTTCTGGAGTCTAAATTATGTATTTTGAACAACCGAACAAATGGCACTGGAATCGTAATTTTTCGAGGTCGTTTACTATTTTTAAAGAATTGTTTTAAGACAGCAGCTCAAGCTGAAAGTTTTCTGCTGAAAAAGTGCGTCGTATTCAGAGTCATAACTCGAAACCTGAGTAGAATCAGCTCATGGGATTTTTACTGTAGATGGTCACTGTTGTTTCCGTGATCCTCCAACTGGAATTTCGTCGATCGGACTTACGATCAATTTTTAGTGGATTTTTCCGTAAACTGCGATCAGAAAGCAACAAATCTGATCGCAGTCGGGTAAATAAAATTTTATATAATATTGATAATGAACTAGGCCCCGATATTTTTACACAATAAAATTTGGAACGTTTATGACATTCTGTAAAAATTTGAGAATTTTTGGAAAAGGTTAACTATTTTATTAAAATGCTCGAAAACAGTCCAGTTTTGATTAATAAAACTGAAAAGACGTAAATAGGGTATTGCATGTATGATTGTCGGGTTGGCTATGTGGGAACACTCTACGGGATATATGAAAAAGAAAATGATATGCTTTCAAGCATGGACGCCTCTATTTACAAAGGAGACTATGGCGAAATTTTCCGAAAATTCTAATACTTAGTAAATATTCGCTTTCTAAGACTAGAGTTCACAAGAACATTGAACGAACAAATACCCCCAACATGACACGTGATTAAGTTAAAATATTAATTGTTTTGACAAATAATTATCACGCGGAACAATATAAGAAACGTAACTCAAAATACTAAACTCTAAGCCAAGGCACGGCCCGTTCGTCTAACAGACATTAGTACGTGTAGGTTGTCGTGTAGCAGACAGAGTTTGAGATACGGTACAAGACGCACTACTGTGAGTTCATGTCCCCCTTTTCTCTTAACTGTTTTCAGTTTTATACTTCGGGGGTGAAATACATGTTATAATTATTACAGACATTTACAGACATTTATTTATATGGTATGGTTAGCTTAAGGAGGGTTTTTACTACGCGATCAAGTGAGTGGTGGGCATGACACTTAAGGCCATTAATCCTCATTGTAGGACCACGGGACATGAGTGATAGATCTATTTGGGTGTAGCGAGCCCACACCCATGAGGCCGGGGCAAATTTGCTAGGTTTGAGTCTTCCTGCATCATTTCACACATACTATTGGCTTTGCAACCCAATGGTGATCAGTTTTTCCTTATTGCTACATACCAGGGACTTTTACTTATACAGATATTTTAAAAGCTATTACATACTCACTTACACATGAACTCGCTCAACTTTTTGTTGACTTTTCAAATTACATGCATTTCAGGGAATGAATAGGATCTGGCAAGTGGTGCATGTTAGCTGCGTACTAAATAAGGATGTCATCCAGGGTCGTAGGGTTTGGGAAGTGCAACTCATTCCTGGACGGATTGCATGTCTTAAATCCTCGTTTTGTTGGTAGTTCTTCGTTGAGTCTTATGAACTCATTTTAAACAAGTCATGTTTTGTAATATGTTTTGGGATTGATATTTTAAAAACAATATGTTGCGCATTTTCTAAACTATTTTAATGGGTGAACATCCCGTATTTTATCATATAGCATTGTTGTGATTGTTGCTATGGTATTAAGAAGTCACACCAAATAAACCCACGCTTCCACAAAAGCCAGGGTGTGACAACTTGGTATCAGAGCCTCGATCATAGCGAACTAGGATTCATTCTCGAGTCTAGACTATGATCACTAGGGCTCTCACGAAAATGTTTTCAAACATTTTACATTGCATGCACTAAACGTCCAGATCCAGGGCACAAACATTTTTACAAACAAAAAGGCACAAATACACTTTTCAAAAATTTATATTTCAGTCTTAGAGACTGAGGGAGTTCAGTCTTAGAGACTGAGGGAGTTCAATCTTAGAGATTGGGAAAGAATTAGTCTTAGAGACTGGGAGGTTGGTCTTAGAGACCAGGGTAGTCTGAGAGACTAGGGAGTTCAGTCTTAGAAATGGGAAGGGATAGTCTGGGAAGACTAGGATGATTACCTGCATACATGATTACATTGCTATTTGTTTATATGCTTATCTGATTTATGTGTATATGTTGTGGCTGTGTTACAGACACCATGGCATCTTCTGATAGTGGAGTATCCAACACGAGCGACCCGATGGCCATTACCTCAGACGACGAGATCGCCACAGACCCGGAAGTTTACACCTCCGACACCACGAGCACTGATGAAGATGACTTTCAGCCTTTTGCCCTACCAAACTTCGGAGACGACATACCCCTAGCTGATGGCCCGCCAGGAGAGGATCTACCCCTTGTTCCGATCCCTGCCCCTCTCCCATTTGCTGCAGTTCCCTTTGAGGAACCACCTCTCGACGCATTACCCGATGGTGACATCGATCAATTCATCGAGGTTCCCCCGGAGGGAGACCAGGATGGCGGGGCCCCGATAGAGGACGATGTTCCGCTTGCTGATATCCCAGTTGTTGACCCCGTTGTTCCCATGGTTGAGCTTCCTGACATGGAGGTTCATTCCGATTCGTCAGCCTCAGATTCCTTTGAGTCAGTAGCTTCCTCCTACCCACCATTGGGATTCGGTAACTTCCCTCGTATTAACTATGATGAGGAGATGGAGATGGAGGATGAGTTGGCCCCCGAGGAGCAGCCTGCTGAGGCTCCTGTTCTCCCGGATGATCAGGATCCTGCTATGCCTGCTGATCATCAGCCTGCTCCTGTCATTCCAGAGCCCGTTCTTGCTCTTGACCCTATTCCCGATGATGCACCAGTCATTGCACCACCAGCTGCTGAGATCCCAGATGTAGCGCCCATGCCTGACCCCATTTTTGATGACCTGGCATCGTTTGCTACCCATATCGACCCGAGATACGCTGACACCCAGAATGGGTGGATCGAGGAGGATGACTACCCTCCGTATGTGACCCCAGTTACTCCCCCTACTGCACCTGTTACTGCACCACTAGATATCCCATCTTCCCACCCACATACATCTGGTACCCCAATATTTCCCCCACACGCCACAGACGCTCATCACACAGGCCCTCCTGTTTCGTTCCTACAGTTTGTTCCGCCCTCACGTCTGGGGGAGGGTTCCTCGGCACATCCCGTTGGTCATGTACTGACATCTGTTCCAGTCATACCCCAGTTTCCTTCTGTTGTACCCACTGTCGCACCATTTACGGTGCCATCTTTGGCTCCGTCTGGAGAGCCTTTTCTCTGGACAACGCCCCCCATTATGCCACCGACAGATTCGTATCACCCATATTATGTCGGGCCTTCTACCGAGGATGTTCTTGTTTCATTCATGATACAGCAGGAGGCGCTGACCCGGCGCGTACAGGAGCTAGAGAGAGCTCAGCGACTCCCGTGCCAGTGCCAGACTCCACCTGCAGTATCTCACCCTCCTCGACCGCTCTCACCTGATTCTGCTGCTCGTTTTTGGACTCCAGAGCAGCAGATAGCTTACCTATTACGCTCTCATCGCGCTATGGAGGAGGATTGGCTCCATATGCGACGTCTACTGTTTTCTCATTTTCCTCCACCTCCTCCGCCGCCATCAGCTTAGCTACCCTTGGTCTATTGCAGGTAGGGAGTACTTGTGAAGAGAGGACATCGATTGGGCCAGACTGTGTGACCTTTTGAAGGCCACATTTTGACATGACGACTTTTGATATTTGATATTTGGTTATTGTATATGGTTAGACAGGTTAGACAAGGGCGTTGTGACCCTTAGTCTCTTTTGGATGTATGTACATTTGGAAAACTTGTAAACAGTGTATGGTGGTCTTGATTTTATAAAAGCCTAATTGCAGTATTCTCATTACATGCTTTGTTAAAGTTGTTTGCTGATGTTTTATAACATGAGATTTTATGTGGTTGATTTATTTATAACATGAGACGTTATGTGTGAATATTGTTGAATACATACGTACCTTTTACCTATTATGACCTGACCAACGTGAACCATCTTTTAGAAGATGCCTCCAAGACGCCAGACGCCGATGCCTGCCAACGAGGCAGAGCTCCAAGCAATCATCGCTGCCGCCATTGCACAGTATGCAGCATCTCAACCAGGATCGAGCGGTAGTATCAACAACAACCAGGGCAACAACAATCCATCACATGGTAATGTTAAGTCGTTTGGGACGCATTACAATACATTGGATATTTATAGCACGTCCGCTGATACCAGTTGTATATTCTAACGTATGTGCAGGGTGCACTTACAAGCAGTTCCTAGACTGCAAGCCTGTGAGCTTTGACGGCACCGGAGGTGCTGTTGCTTTTGTAAGATGGGCCAAGAAGACGGAGTCTGTACTCCGAATGAGCAAGTGCGCTCCAGACCAGCAAGTGACCTACATTTCTGGGCTATTTTTGGACGGAGCCCTGTCCTGGTGGAACTTACAAGTGCAAACCCTTGGTGAGGCCGCTGCTTACGCGTTGACATGGGCTGAGTTAAAAAAATTGATGCGAAAGAAGTATTGTTCTCGTGCTGAGATACAGAGGTTAGAGACTGAGTTTTGGCATTTGAAGATGGATGGTCCCAAAATCGCGGAATATGTTCAGAGATTCCACGACTTGTCACATGTGGTACCTTATATGGTTACACTGGAATTCAAACGAATCGAGCGCTTTATCTGGGGATTGGCACCCCAAATCCTGAGTATGGTTACCACATCCAAGCCGGCAACAATTACGGAAGCGATCGACGTTAGTGTGGCACTTACGGAGGAGGCCGTAAGGTTGGGCAAGTTCTCAATTTCCGAAACAAAGAAGAAGGAGACTCATGCGGAGTCGACTGGTGATAACAAACAGAAGTTTTCCAACTTCAAACAAGGTACTAGCAATGCGAGCAAGAAGGGCGAGTCGAGCACACCGGCCAGAGCCAAAACCGGTGATGAAAATAGAGGAAAGGGTTACATGGGCACTCTGCCCAAGTGTGGTATTTGCCAGTTCCATCACCCCGGCCCATGCCGATTTAGAAAATGCGAATCCTGCGGGAAGACGGGCCATTTAAAGGAGACATGCTGGGTTGGATCAGGCCAGGGTGGCCAAAGGAGTTTCAATAACAACAACCGTGGTAATGGAAACCGGCCACAAGGGAATAATGGGGGAAATGGTAATCGTGGGAATGTCGCGAATCAAGCTGGTAATCGGGGAGCAATCGAGAATCGAGGCGGGAATGGTAATGCTAATGGCCGAGGGCCAGGATGCTTCAACTGTGGTGACGCTGGGCACTTTAAAAGGGATTGCCCAAAACTGAATAAGGCACATGGCAGAATCTTTAACATTGGTGCGAGGGAGGCGCGCCAGGATCCAAACGTCGTCACCGGTACGTTCCCTATAAACCAACGCTTTGCATCTGTTCTTTTTGATACCGGTGCCGATTATAGTTTCGTATCGTTAGAGTTTAAGAATATCCTTGGGTTGGCCACTAGTAAGTTAGACGTTCCATACTCGATCGAATTAGCAAATGGGAAACTAATTGAAACGAGAGAAGTCATCAGAGGATGTATGATAGAACTGGGAGGACACGAATTTACGCTAGACCTACTGCCAGTCGAGTTGGGAAGCTTCGACGTGGTGGTAGGGATGGACTGGTTATCAAGCAACAAGGCCGAGATAGTTTGTCACGAAAAGACCATTCGCATCCCCATGACAGATGAAGAGACGATCGTAGTACACGAAGAGAAGCGTGATACGCCACTGAGAATTATTAGCTGTCTGAAGGCTAGAAAGTGTTTACGGAAGGGGTGTGTTGCCTTTTTGGCACACATCGTGGATAAAGAAGCGGCCGAGCTAAGGATTGAAGACATCCCGGTCGTAAGAGAATATCCTGAAGTCTTTCCAGAAGACTTGCCAGGGTTGCTGCCACAACGACAAGTCGAGTTCCACATTGACTTGGTTCCAGGTGCCGTGCCTGTAGCCAAGGCACCCTATAGACTTGCACCGTCGGAGATGCAGGAGTTGTCGACACAACTCCAGGAGCTATTGGATAAAGGATTCATTAGACCAAGCTTCTCACCTTGGGGAGCTCCGGTTCTGTTCATTAAAAAGAAGGATGGTAGCTTTCGTATGTGTATAGACTACCGCGAGCTTAACAAGTTGACTATCAAGAACAGATATCCTTTGCCAAGGATTGATGACCTATTTGATCAGCTGCAAGGTTCAAGCTTCTATTCAAAGATCGATCTTCGCTCAGGATACCATCAACTAAGGATACAAGAGGAAAGTATCCCGAAGACGGCCTTTAGGACTCGTTATGGACATTACGAGTTTCTGGTTATGCCGTTTGGGTTAACAAACGCGCCAGCCGTTTTCATGGACCTGATGAACCGAGTCTGCAAGCCGTACTTGGATAAGTTTGTGATCGTGTTTATTGATGACATTCTAATCTACTCGAAGACAAAGGACGAGCACGAACAGCACTTAAGAGCTATTTTAGAGCTACTTAAGAAAGAGAAGTTATACGCTAAGTTCTCAAAGTGTGAGTTTTGGCTACGCGAAGTCCAGTTTCTTGGTCAGTGGTAAATGGAAATGGAATTCATGTTGATCCCACCAAGATCGAGGCAATCAAGGATTGGGAGACTCCAAAGACGCCAACTGAGATTCGACAGTTCTTAGGTTTGGCTGGTTATTATCGAAGGTTTATTGAGGACTTCTCAAAAATAGCTCAACCCCTGACCGCACTCACACAAAAAGACAAGAAGTTCGATTGGGGAGACAAACAAGAAGAAGCATTTCAGTTGCTGAAGAACAAGCTTTGTGACGCACCGATTCTATCTCTACCCGAAGGCACGGAAGACTTCGTGGTATATTGTGACGCCTCGCGTCAAGGTTTGGGTTGTGTGTTGATGCAACGCCAGAAAGTTATAGCCTATGCTTCACGCCAACTGAAGATACACGAGGAAAATTACACCACCCATGATTTGGAATTGGGCGCGGTGGTGTTCGCATTAAAGATCTGGCGACATTATTTATATGGCACACGATGTACAATCTTCACTGATCATAAGAGCCTGCAGCACATATTCAATCAGAAGGAGCTTAACATGAGGCAAAGACGCTGGGTTGAATTGTTGAACGACTACGATTGTGAAATCAAGTATCACCCAGGGAAGGCGAATGTGGTCGCTGATGCCCTAAGTCAGAAGGAAAGGATCAAGCCCATAAGGGTTAGGGCTTTGGAAATGATCGTCCAGACGGACCTCTCTTTGCGCATTCGTGCCACGCAGAGAGAAGCTCTCAAAGAAAGGAATGTTGAGAATGAATATCTCCGTGGGATGGAGAAGCAGTTGGTACCAAACGAGGAAGGAACTTTGTGCTTCATGAAACGGATTTGGGTTCCCCTGTTTGGTGGATTGAGAAAGGTTATTTTTTATTAAGCTCACAAGTCACGGTACTCGATTCATCCAGGAGCAGATAAAATGTACCAAGATCTTAAGGATTTCTATTGGTGGCCAAGGATGAAAGGCGATGTTGCGGGATATGTTAGCAAATGCTTAACGTGCGCCAAGGTAAAGGTCGAATACCAAAAACCTTCAGGTCTCTTGCAGCAACCTGAAATACCCAAATGGAAGTGGGAACAGATTTCCATGGACTTCATAACGAAACTTCCAAAGACACCCAAGGGCCATGATATAATTTGGGTAATAGTAGACCGTCTAACAAAGTCTGCACACTTCTTGCCGATCAAAGAGAAAGACAACACAAGTAAACTTGCGGAGATTTACATGAGAGAGATTGTCGCACGTCATGGAGTGCCTCTCTCGATTATCTCAGATAGAGATGGGAGATTTGTATCAAGGATTTGGCAATCCTTCCAAGAAGCTTTTGGCTCGCAGTTGAATCTGAGCACTGCATTTCATCCGCAAACTGATGGCCAAAGTGAAAGAACTATTCAGACATTGGAGGATATGCTGAGAGCATGTGTAATGGATCTAGGTGGTAACTGGGATAATCATTTACCATTGGTCGAATTTTCCTACAACAACAGCTACCACACAAGTATTGGAGCCGCGCCATTTGAAGCTCTTTACGGACGCAAGTGTCGATCACCACTATGCTGGGCTGATGCAGGTGATAGGCAGCTTGTTGGTCCCGAAATCGTCCAAGAGACGACAGACAAGATTGCGCAAATTCAAAAACGCATCGAGGCGGCTCGCGACAGACAAAAAGCTTATGCAGATCCAAAGAGGAAGCCCCTGGAATTTCAAGTTGGGGATATGGTTTTGTTAAAGGTTTCACCCTGGAAGGGTGTGGCACGCTTTGGGAAGCGTGGGAAGCTGAATCCGTGTTACATTGGCCCTTTCAAAATCCTCCAAAGGATTGGGCTTGTAGCATACAAGTTGGACTTACCTGCGAAACTTAATGGTGTTCATGATACATTCCATGTATCAAACCTGAAAAAGAGTCCAACCCAACACACCGTTGTCATTCCTGCTGATGAAGTTCATATCGACGACACCCTCCACTTTGTTGAAGAACCTGTTGAGGTTACGGATTGGAAGATTAACAAAACACGCAGGAGTAGTGTCAAGCTCGTCAAAGTTCGATGGAATGCTAGACATGGGCCAGAATTCACGTGGGAACGTGAGGATCGTATGAAGGCCAAATACCCACATTTATTCCCTAAAACCCCTGCAACTAGGTGTAGAACCTAAAATTTCGGGACGAAATTTTCTTAACGGGGGGAGAATGTGACAACCCTCAAAATTACAGGTACTGTACAAATTAATTAATCTTAATTACGTGCTTAATGACTGTGCTTGATTACAACTGACAATTTAAACTGCTCTATGATTCTATATCATATATACATGCATCACATTTTATACAGTCACTCCATTCACTACACACCAACATTTGTGACATACTTGATGCACTCAGCACAGTTAACACACTGAACGGTTGATTCAGAAATAATGCTGACAATGCCAGCACATAGACAGACAATGTTTTTATGGCCAGTATGAGCCAGGGATAGGGTACTACACTGGTTTGGAGTGTAGGGAAGTGAGGACCATAAGACTGCGTCATTAGGTGATAGATATAGTGCCGGGAAGTGCCTAAAACACACTTTAAATACAGAATTCTGCATTCTTTTATAAAATTCAGCATTTTATTATACCATTAGAATACACAAGTATGGCAGAGTGATCATGTATACTTTCCTAAGTGCCAGGAATGATTTCGTTACAAAAAGATGCATAAAGGACACTATACGGTACAATTAAACATTTAAGCGGGACGGTACCTAACCGAATAACCGGACATTACCCGGGACACTAAATTATTGTCAATGACACTGTGTTACTACTTTGGCTAGTCATGGTACCCGTTTACCATAACACCCACTAAAAACCTTATATCTAACTTATAGCATCAAGTACTTGCATTCTAACTATCAATTGCTAATTAGTTGGAAAAATTGCAAATATACCCCCCCTAACCGATTTTCGGCCCTCATGGACCCCACCCAAGATCTTAATTATACTTCCTTGATCATGCTCTAATCTCATTGGGTAGGTTACTTGTTGAGATAACCAAGATGTGTAAGAACATCTCTAATTGTATGGCCACTCAAGATCCCTCATGATTACAAATCTTACACCCTTTCTCTCTCTCATTTTCGGCTCACCAAAACCGAACCCAACCCCTCTTCACCTCCTACTTGTTGATTGGTTGATTATTATATTAGATATGATGCTTAACAATCTAAACAAAATATACATGATGGCCTATAAGAGATAGGATGCATAGATATACCATCATTACATCAAAAACCACACTCCAACCTCACTCCCTTCCCCTATTTCGGCTCCTCATAACCGAAACCACCACCATCACCTCAACACCTCCATCTTCTTCACTACAAGTCCCCTTTCCAAGCTTGAAGATCATTCATAGAAGTTGCAAGATTGAAGGAACTTCAAGAAAGCTTTGTTCAAGTCTTTATCACCATCTTTCTCTCTACATATTTGCACTAGATTTCTTCCCTAGCTTGAAGCTAGTGGTAAGTCTCTACACCTTGTTTCATCTTGTCATTGTTATGATTCGTAATAGGATGTTAATGTTCAAATCACAAAACTAAAACACTAAAAAGATGAACATGGTATCTTACATAAAATCATACATAAAAAGGTTTGCATGAAGATGTTATCGGGTTGGTTTAAGTTTGGTTAATACATGCATAATGGTTGATCATTAAGTTATTAATAAATCATTGTTAGGACACTTGGTAATGTGTTTTTAGAAACATTAAACTAGAAATAAACATGCTGATTGGAATTTCCAGCCAACTTCAACAGGCTGTAACTGGGTCATTTTAAATCGAAAAACTGAATTTCTGGAGTCTAAATTATGTATTTTGAACAACCGAACAAATGGCACTGGAATCGTAATTTTTCGAGGTCGTTTACTATTTTTAAAGAATTGTTTTAAGACAGCAGCTCAAGCTGAAAGTTTTCTGCTGAAAAAGTGCGTCGTATTCAGAGTCATAACTCGAAACCTGAGTAGAATCAGCTCATGGGATTTTTACTGTAGATGTTCACTGTTGTTTCCGTGATCCTCCAACTGGAATTTCGTCGATCGGACTTACGATCAATTTTTAGTGGATTTTTCCGTAAACTGCAATCAGAAAGCAACAAATCTGATCGCAGTCGGGTAAATAAATTTTTATATAATATTGATAATGAAATGGGCCCCGATATTTTTATACAATAAAATTTGGAACGTTTATGACATTCTGTAAAAATTTGAGAATTTTTGGAAAAGGTTAACTATTTTATTAAAATGCTCGAAAACAGTCCAGTTTTGATTAATAAAACTGAAAAGACGTAAATAGGGTATTGCATGTATGATTGTCGGGTTGGCTATGTGGGAACACTCTACGGGATATATGAAAAAGAAAATGATATGCTTTCAAGCATGGACGCCTCTATTTACAAAGGAGACTATGGCAAAATTTTCCAAAAATTCTAATACTTAGTAAATATTCGCTTTCTAAGACTAGAGTTCACAAGAACATTGAACGAACAAATACCCCCAACATGACACGTGATTAAGTTAAAATATTAACTGTTTTGACAAATAATTATCACGCGGAACAATATAAGAAACGTAACTCAAAATACTAAACTCTAAGCCAAGGCACGGCCCGTTCGTCTAACAGACATTAGTACGTGTAGGTTGTCGTGTAGCAGACAGAGTTTGAGATACGGTACAAGACGCACTACTGTGAGTTCATGTCCCCCTTTTCTCTTAACTGTTTTCAGTTTTATACTTCGGGGGTGAAATACATGTTATAATTATTACAGACATTTACAGACATTTATTTATATGGTATGGTTAGCTTAAGGAGGGGTGTTACTACGCGATCAAGTGAGTGGTGGGCATGACACTTAAGGCCATTAATCCTCATTGTAGGACCACGGGACATGAGTGATAGATCTATTTGGGTGTAGCGAGCTCACACCCATGAGGCCGGGGCGGTCCATAGTGGTGACTATGTCTTCATACCGGAGACAAATTTGCTAGGTTTGAGTCTTCCTGCATCATTTCACACATACTATTGGCTTTGCAACCCAATGGTGATCAGTTTTTCCTTATTGCTACATACCAGGGACTTTTACTTATACAGACATTTTAAAGGCTATTACATACTCACTTACACATGAACTCGCTCAACTTTTTGTTGACTTTTCAAATTACATGTATTTCAGGGAATGAATAGGATCTGGCAAGTGGTGCATGTTAGCTGCGTACTAAATAAGGATGTCATCCAGGGTCGTAGGGTTTGGGAAGTGCAACTCATTCCTGGACGGGTTGCATGTCTTAAATCCTCATTTTGTTGGTAGTTCTTCGTTGAGTCTTATGAACTCATTTTAAACAAGTCATGTTTTGTAATATGTTTTGGGATTGATATTTTAAAAACAATATGTTGCGCATTTTCTAAACTATTTTAATGGATGAACATCCCGTATTTTATCATATAGCATTGTTGTGATTGTTGCTATGGTATTAAGAAGTCACACCAAATAAACCCACGCTTCCACAAAAGCCAGGGTGTGACAGATGGAACTGCTCAATTTATAGGAATTCCGTGGGTTCCTCGCGCCCCGCGACTGGCCTAGGGTAGTTGGTCACCCCCGCGAGGGACACCCTAGCTACAGCTAGGGCTGCCGTATCACCCCCTAGCCTTGACTTGGATAACACGTGTCAATCAACGTTTCTGGATCGAAACGAGTGTCTCGCGCCCCGTGAGAGATCTCTTCTAGTGTGTCGAGGCCCGCGAGGAAATAAAAAATCAGTTTTTATTTGTTTTCTATAAAAATAAAGGTATACGGGTTCGTTTTTCACTTTCTGAGCGTTTTAGGGTATTTTTGTGAGTTGTTACAATATACCACTTTGGGTATACACGAAAACATCTTTGGCATACAACGACAGTATAAAGGTCACAGACCTCTAAGGCTTGTCACGACCAAGTGCACAGTCGGGTCCACCTTACGCATCCATTTCAACTCACGCACTATCTCCTGAGTAGTTGATAGGAAATTCACTCTGCTACGAACATGGCCGTCCAACAATCGGAATCGATTCCTATTCTTCTGATACAAGCGCTCAGCAGGAGGAAGTGACATGGTGTAAAATTCGTGACAGTTATCCAAACTGTCCATTCGGTTGTACCAGGGACCAACGAGGGACATGCGGTAATTCATCATAAGCAGGATTGTGGTCCATCTAAGATCCACTTGCTTCCACCCTCCCAGGCTCAGAACCACCATGCGCTTCAGCGCTTCAGAACGCCCATGCCCTTCATCACCATTAGGCATGCGACGAGTGTATTTGGTCGCAAGGGGAGTGGTTTCGCTAGATTCTGCATCTGTTTCTATGTCTTCCACTCTTAGAAAAAACACCACTCCAGGAAGAGTGGAGGTTTGCACCTTTTCAGCAGCCCCCGACTTTGCAACACTGTCGCAACCCCCGTCCCCCTATTCAAATACAGGAACGGGCGGCCGCGACCAGTTTTGGTGGTATCTGGTATTGTCTAATTTGGCAGCGGAATTTTCATCAGGACCGTAGTTAGGAAATATTTAATCAGAGTAAAATACCACATTTTCGTAATATTAAACACGTGGTATAAAACCCAAGTTTTAAATACACACATTTTTATAGGAATAAATCCTATTTTTATTTAATAAAAACATCTATTTCTTTTTAGGTAACTTTATTGCCACTTTTCCAAGCCTTCAGTGCTGTCCAACTGGCTTCTATTTGGCTTTCACATTTTGTTACCTGAAATGCGTTTAAAAACATTTTGTCAGTGGGAAATACTGGTGAGTGGTGAGTGAATCCCAGTTCAATCAAGTTTAATAAAAACCATTGTACAGTATTGAGGGCGATCTCGCAATTACATTTGTTTCCAAGTTATATCAATTAACATCCATGGTACTGTCAGACCCGACTTGTGGAAATGTTACCCCTCGCAAGGCATTAACATAACTTTGTATACAAAATCCCAACATACTCATGATAACTGTATTCTTACAAATACTCAATAACTATTTAATATATAGTTAATCGTGTGAGGTTTTGTAAAAACAATTTACAAAAAGGAGATTACTCACAAAAAGGTTTACACAAAAAGAAGGATTACTCACATTGTTGTCTTAGATTTTCTGTAGGGGTTCCCTGGGAATTATCTATAAATTACACAAATGCACACGTGTTAGTATAATAACCCATTTTAACATTAGTAATACCCTCCCCGAGACGGCATTCCAACGACTACGTCGGGCAGAACCACGACAGCTGTTACGGAACCCTAGATCAATCGGGCAGAGTATCTAATACGTATCCAGGGGTTATGATACTTACAACGGAGCAGAATCTCGTTATTTAGGGGGGTATTATACCCGAGTATAGCTTATACTACTCAGAAATTTGGGAGAAAGAAGTGTGTGTGGGCGTCGGAAACTAAAAGCCAACAGCCCCTATTTATAGTTCTGGTCTACTGGTCTGTCGCGCCCCGCGACGAAGGAAGGCATGGGCCTTCGCGGCCCATGACTAGGTTGCGTAGGGCCTAGCTTCGCTGCATCACCACTCTAGCCTTGCCACGTGTTGCCACGTGGCGGCTTCCGGAGGAGGGCGGGTGGCAAGGGTCGTCGCGGCCCGCGACCGTGTTCGGCTAGGGGCGTCGCGCCCCGCGACAGCCTAATTATTTTTGTTTTTATTTATTTTTCGATGTTAAATTATATTTTGAGCTCGGTTTTCACATACGGGGTGTATTTAAAGACATATAGGGATATTCTAATATATTTTAGGGTGTCAAAAAATTTATGAGGGTGTCGGTTTTCTTTAGGGTTGTTATATCCTCCCTACCTTGTTTTAGAGCTCGTCCTCGAGATCTACTGGAATAGGTGTGGGTATTTCCTTTGCATTTCTGATTCAAGCTCCCATGTGTACTCAGGTCCTCTTTTGGAGTCCCACTTCACTTTGACTAGAACTAATCTCTTGTGCTTGAGATTCTTGACTTTCCTGTCTTCAATTTGTAGAGGCCTTTCTACAAATTTGATTTGTTCATTTACCTCTATATCCTTAAGAGGTACCACTAATGATTCATCAGCTAAGCATTTCTTGAGATTGGATATATGAAATACATCATGTATTCCTGCCATTTCCTCTAGCAGTTGTAGCTGATAGGCTACAGGTCCTATTCTTCTAATAATTTTAAAAGGTCCAACATACTTGGGACTTAACTTCCCTCTTTTGATGAATCTTACCACTCCTTTCCAAGGAGAGACTTTTAACAATACCTTATCTCCTACCTGAAATTCCAATGGTTTGCGTCGGTTATCAGCATAGCTTTTCTGTCGATCTCGTGCTGCTTTCAGTCGATCCTTGACTTGAATGATCTTGTCAGTTGTTTCTTGCACTATCTCAGGTCCAGATAGTTGCTTTTCCCCAATTTCTGCCTAACAGACTGGGGTTCGGCACTTTCGTCCATAAAGTGCTTCGAATGGTGCAGCATTGATACTTGTGTGATAACTGTTATTATAAGAAAATTCTATTAAAGGTAAGTGATCGTCCCAATTACCTCCAAAATCAATTACACAAGCTCTAAGCATGTCTTCCATTGTCTGAATCATCCTTTCGCTTTGTCCGTCTGTTTTAGGATGATATGCGGTGCTTAGATTCAACTTGGTTCCCATTGCTTTTTGGAAACTCATCCAAAAAATGAGAGGTAAAATGGCTATCCCTATCAGAAACAATTGATAAAGGTATTCCATGTAATGAAACTATTTCACTTACATATAATTTAGCTAGTTGTTCCATATTGAAAGTTTCTTTCATTTGTAGGAAATGAGCTGACTTGGTTAGCCTATCTACAATCACCCAGATTGTATCATTACCTTTCTTTGTTTTGGGTAATTTAGTAACAAAATCCATTGTTATCAATTCCCATTTCCACACTGGCATTTCTAGCTGCTGTAACAAACCTGAAGGTTTTTGGTGTTCAGCTTTAACTTGTGAACAGGTTAAACATTTAGAAACATAAGCAGCTATATCCTTTTTCATTCCTATCCACCAGAAATTCTTTCTTAAATCCTGGTACGTCTTATCACTTCCTGGATGCATCGTATACTTAGACTTATGGGCTTCTTCTAATATACGATGACGTAGGTTTCCTAATTTAGGTATCCACATTCTCTTCTTATGAAATCTCCAAATTCCATCTGTTTCTTGTTCTAATTCCTTAATCATACCTTTTAGTTTTTCAGTATCATCCTTGAATACTGATTCTTGTGCTTTTCTAATTTGCCCATTTAAATCTACTTGTAGATTTAATTTAAGAGAACGTACCATTTTTGGCTTTTTGTGATACTTTCGGCTTAAAGCATCAACCACTACATTTGCTTTTCCTTCATGATACTGGATATTACAATCATAATCACTAAGCATTTCCATCCAGCGTCTTTGTCTCATATTAAATTCTTTTTGCCCAAAAACATATCTTAAACTTTTATGGTCAGTGAATATGGTAAACTTACTACCATAAAGGTAATGTCTCCAAATCTTAAGGGTAAAAATTATAGCTCCTAACTCTAGATAATGGGTTGAATAATTTTCTTCATGACTCTTAAGTTGTCTAGATGCGTAAGTTATAACCTTTTGGCGTTGCATCAATACACATCCATAACCTAATTTAGAAGCGTCACAATAGACTACAAAGTCTTCAGTTCCTTCTGGTAATGCTGTGCGTGGGTTAATCTTTGCTTAAGAATTCTAAAGGCTTCTTCTTGCTTTGGTCCCTATTCAAACTTAATGGATTTACAGGTTAACTTAGTTAAAGGAATGGCTATTCTAGAGAAATCTCGAATGAACCTTCTATAATAACCAGCCAATCCTATGAAACTTCTAACCTCGGTTGGTGACTCAGGGATTTTCCATTTGGTAATTGCTTCGATCTTAGTTGGATCTACATGAATTCCTTCATGGTTAACTAAGTGTCCAAGGAACTGTACTTGATCTAACCAAAATTCGCACTTTGAAAATTTAGCATAAAGTTTTTCCTTTCTTAATAGACTTAAAAGAGCGTGCAAATGCTTTGCATGTTCCTCTTTACTTTTGGAGTAAATTAGAATATCATCTATAAAGACAATTATGAATTTATCCAAATATGGCTTACATATTCGGTTCATCATGTCCATAAATGCGGCTGGGGCATTGGTTAAACCAAATGGCATGACAGTAAATTCATAATGACCATACCTCGTTCTGAAGGCGGTCTTAGGAATGTCCTCTTCCTGTACTTTTAATTGATGATATCCTGACCTTAAATCGATTTTAGAGAAAAATCGAGCTCCTTGCAATTGATCGAACAGATCATCGATTCTCGGTAATGGGTACTGATTCTTAATTGTGACCTTGTTCAATTCACGGTAGTCAATGCACATACGCATTGATCCGTCCTTCTTTTTGACAAACAGTATCGGCGCTCCCCAAGGCGATGAGCTTGGTTGTATGAATCTCTTCTCTAATAATTCATCTAATTGTTTCTTCAGTTCCTGCATTTCGGCGGGTGCCAAACGGTAAGGTGCTTTGGCAATTGGTGCTGTTCCTGGCAGTAGATGGATTCTGAATTCAACTTCTCGGTCTGGTGGTAGCCCTGGTAATTCTTCTAGAAATACATCTGAAAACTGAGACACTACTAGAATGTCTTTTAGTTCTTTTCCTTTAGTGTTAATGACTATAGAAATCAAATACACTACAGATCCTTTTCTTATATAGCTTGCGGTTTTCATCACAGAGATGAATTTTGTGGATCTACAGGGTTTATCTCCTTTAATTGTGATCTTTTCACCCTTTGGTGAATTTACTTGAATTGGCTTTTGATCACATAAAATATTAGCTTTATTGGTTATTAACCAATCCATTCCTAATACGATATCAAATCCTGCCAGATTCATTGGGTAAAGATTTGCAATATACTTTTGGTTTAAAAATTCTATTCTTGCTCCCTACAAGATTTCAGAAATTCTAACCGTTTCTCCATTTGTTGTCTCAACTAGACATTCTTGTGAGAGTTTAGTTAATGGTTGATTAAGAAGTTTGCAAAATGAAGTATTAATAAAACTTTGGTTTGCACCAGGGTCAAATAATACTTTAGTAAAAACATCATTAACTAAAAACGTACCGGCTATGACGTCCGGAATCATTTTGGCTTCATCTGCAGTCAGAACAAATGCTCTAGCATTTTTAGTGTTCTTGTTGTTCGCGGCTGGAGCTAGTTTCGGACAGTTCGGCTTGATGTGACCCTTTTCCCCACAGTTGAAGCACAGTCCATTACTGGATTTCCTTCTGCAATCTTCTTCCTTGTGTCCTGGTAAGTTACAGAAATTGTAGTGAGCGAAGCATTTTCCCGAATGCTTCTTCTTGCAAGTCTTACAGTAAGGTGTAGAGGTAGAACCTATATTCCTACGGTTGGAATTCCCAGAACGAAATTCTTGGGTAAGCCTCTGTGCTAGGTTTTTCCTCTGGTCTTCTTCTCGTGTACGGACTAATTCATCAGTCAAGGTGTTTGCTATTTCTACAGCTTCTTCTATGGTTTGAGGTCAAGCTGCCTTGACTACATGTCTAATTTCTCCAATTAATCCCCAGATATAACGGGAGATTAATACTAGTTTAGGTGATGCAAGGGTTGGTACTATTCTAGCATATTCAAAGAATGTAGTAGTATAACCCTTACTATCTACCCCGGTCATCCTAAGGTTCAGAAACTTATTTGCTATCTGTTCCTATTCATTGGGAGGGCAGAATTTTCTTTCTACCATATTTTTAAATTCCTCCCACTCCATGTTGTAAATCCTATCACTTCCTCTTGACTGGAGGATAGTGTTCCACCATTCTAAGGCTGAGTTCTTAAACAGATTAGAAGCAAACATTATCTTGTCTTCTTTAGCACACTTGCTTATTTTTAAAACAACTTCAGTCTTTTCTATCCAGCGTAGAGCTGCAATGGGTTCTTCATTGCCCGAGAATTCTATCGGTTTACAGGACCAGAATTCTTTATAAGAACAACCATACGGCATGGTCCTTCTTCTTTTGGGAATGGGCACTTGAAGTACAGGTCCATTGTTTACGCTGTGTTCTGGTTCAGTTGGTCGCTTACTGCTATGCTTACTTTTATTTTCCTCATCCTTAACAGTTTGAAGAATAAATGGCATTGCATCTATGATTCATTGTGCCACTATGTGTTGGATAGCACTATTATCCACTTGGTTTCCATTGTTATTGATGCTCGGATTCTCATTAACCAAATTAATGTTACTCTTGTTATCGTTATTCAGATTTTCTTGATTTCCTTTGTCGGCCATCTGAATTTTAAAAAGTTACCACGTATTAATATCACAAAATAATATTTAATATAGGCAATCACATGACACGCATTTTGGTCAAAAGTTTCGATCATTGCGACTGTACTCTATTCATATAATATGCATCTATTATACACCAGTACTGAAATAAAATTACAATACCGACGGAAATTTAAAGTTACACTACTAATAATAGGCATCCGTAGTTTTTTTTTTCATACACATACACACATATTTTATTATTATATTATATTATTATAACCTTCTCCACCATCACTTCTACGGATATGGATTCATCCAGAAATCCATATTGCGCTCGTCGTATTTCCAGACGAGTCGCTCTCCCACATGTCGCATCCTTTCACTACTCTCTAAAATTTCCTCACAAAATGTCCTAAGTTCTTGTACATTGTCTGCACTCATTGGGGGTGCAGGTTCTATGACTGGGTCCGGAATCTGGGGTGCGGGATTCTGGTACGGAGGTATAGGGGCCTGGTATGTGTAAGGATTTTCTAGAATCTCTCTAATGAATACATCATTATCATAATAAGGATCTAGAGGGTCCAACCCTGGGTAGGCTCCTAGGTTTGGCATGGGTATGTCTTCATGTATCGGGTAACGTTGCACATAGTCCCTATTGTCGTCCCACCACGGGTCATAATTTGGGTTTAAGGGGTTAGGTGTTGGTACCCTAGGTATTTCTTCCAGGTTGAAATCATGCATTTCTACTTGATTTTCAGGGTTTTCTATCTCCATCGGTTGGTCAGGAATTGGTGGTTGTGGTTGGGGTGCTATCATTTGTTCCAGGTTAGGGTCAGCTGCAGTGGTTGCTAGGATGTGGATATTGGCTATACTCCTATTAAGCATATCCTGGGCATAGGCATCGGTTTCTCTTTTGGCTGCGGCCAGTGCTCTCTGGTCTTGTAACTTTTTCATACGCTTCCTACGCTCATGTGCCCCTCGACTGAACCATCCTCTCTTTTTCTGAGGGAATGGCTCTTCAGACTGAGCCTTAAACACGAATATTCCTTCTTCCGTATCAGTAGAGTACCCTGAGAGGGCATGCTGAGAAGAGGCACATTCGCTTCTAGGTGAACCAGACAATTGACGGTACGCGTCAGATGGTCATTGGTCGCTCATACTGTAAACTAACAAATAGTCAAATAACACATAACAAGAAAATACAATTATGCACGTATTCCCGTAGTTTATTTCCTAACAATTTGAATTTTGATGTCAGCAGAACACTTCTGTGGCTGAATCAGTGGCTTAGCTCTAATACCACCTTCTGTCGCAACCCCCGTCCCCCTATTCAAATACAGGAACGGGGGGCCGCGACCAGTTTTGGTGGTATCTGGTATTGTCTAATTTGGCAGCGGAATTTTCATCAGGACCGTAGTTAGGAAATATTTAATCAGAGTAAAATACCACATTTTCATAATATTAAACACGTGGGATAAAACCCAAGTTTTAAGTACACACATTTTATAGGAATAAATACTATTTTTATTTAATAAAAACACCTATTTCTTTTTAGGTAACTTTATTGCCACTTTTCCAAGCCTTCAGTTCTGTCCAGCTGGCTTCTATTTGGCTTTCACATTTTGTTACCTGAAACGTGTTTAAAAACATTTTGTCAGTGAGAAATACTGGTGAGTGAATCCCAGTTCAATTAAGTTTAATAAAAACCATTGTACAGTATTGAGGGCGATTTCGCAATTACATTTGTTTCCAAGTTATATCAATTAACATCCATGGTACTGTCAGACCCGACTTGTGGAAATGTTACCCCTCCCAAGGCAGTAACATAACTTTGTATACAAAATCCCAACATACTCATGATAATTGTATTCTTACAAATACTCAATAACTGTTTAATATATAGTTAATCGTGTGAGGTTTTGTAAAAACAATTTACAAAAAGGAGATTACTCACAAAAAGGTTTACACAAAAAGAAGGATTACTCACATTGCTGTCTTAGATTTTCTGTAAGGGTTCCCTGAGAATGTTAGCAAGAATGTTAGCAAATTTTTTCCTAAACACACTCAAATCAACCTCACTCTCAGATGGCGCCGGCCCCACGGGCTGACCCATCAACTCCCTTTTCTTCTCAGACACATCCAAGGTAGCTTCGGTGTCTAGCTTACGCTTGGTTTCAGATAACAACTTCCTCTTCTTCCCCATGATCTGCATGATAGTGGCCTGATCTTCTTCAACCTCTGCAGCATTGCGTTTCACGCATAGGTCCAAACCAGACAAGGTGTCAGACACAACAACATAGTCCAAGTAACGCAGATTGGAAGAGTGCTTATCGGTTTGCACTCCCAGTCGAGACTGTGCTTCAGGCCTCTCCGGCACCGACTCGTGAGCAGCAGTCCCAAGTTCCACGGTCGCCAGATTGGTGGCAGTACCAGCACCAACGCTTCTTGAGAGCCGCTCCTGTAGACCTACAGGCGTTGCGCGAGACCGGTGAATAAGACCATTGGAGGAAGTTGTAGACTCCTCACTCGAGAGAAGAATGGTTTCCCCTCGAGCTGAAGATCGTACGACTTCAGGTTTCACTAAAGCAGAAGGATGCACACCTGTAGGAGTGGTAACATGGACGCTTAAACTTTCGGCAGTTGGATGATGGAAATAATCTCTTATTTGCTCCAACCATGGCGGCTCATCTTCAGGTAGTAGCATGCCAACCATCTCACCACCTATTTTTGGGTCCAGAGCATTTATCAATCCATACGCTGCAAAAGAAATTTTGATAAATAACCTATCATAGAACAAGACAAATGTAAAAGACAGCAACCAGCAAGGCTTACCTTTGCCCTTGTACGCATAGATAGGCACTGCCCTTAGGTTCTTTGGGACCCATAACATGCTCATCCCGGCCGCCATCAGGGCCTTCTCATCCAACTGAAGCATTATCATAGGGTTCCTAACAAGCGTCTTGTACCACTGCTCCTTCGCATACAGAATAATAGGTATTTTGGGGAAACCCTCGTCGGCGAGGCGGTAATGCATGTCAATGGGTGTCACACCACGTCGGATGTGGAAAAAATTGTGCTACCTGTCATGTAGACTCATAGGAGGATCCCTACCGCAAGGCAGAATATTGGCGGTTCGAGAGTTGAAAGAATAAAAACCACCAGTACACGAAACGTAATAAAATACGTTGAACATATCCACTGAAGGGATTAAACAATAAGCCTGGCAGATAAACTCAAAATGAGTGATACGGGGCATACCAATTGGGCTAATCTGCGAGATGCGTAGCCCATAACGAGTAAGCACCTCCCCAGAAACTTGGTGATGGGGAGACGTGTCACACCCCAACCAATGGCGGAATCATCGGAGTGGAACGAAAAAAGATTGCTCATCACACATAACGCTAATAGTTACAATAATTAAATCAAAACCGTTTTCATTTCATAACTCAAATTGTCATTGCAATACATGGAATTAAAATTACGACAAATAAAAGATAAATACGACAAGTTCAACATAACATAAATATTCAAATCTAGTAATTTCTTGGGCGTGTTTCTAGTCATCCCTACTAGATTTCATACGATCATCATCTTCAACCTGTAACATGTTTAAAATAAAGTTTAATGCAAAAGCAAAGGCGAGTATACAGGTTTTCATACATAGCATAAAAATAAGTTTAAACAATTCCACATGGCAAGCTAATCGAAACAAGATAAACAATAAACATAACTAATCAGACCAAGATGAAACACAATAAGCTCTTAACATAACCCAACGTTCACAAGTGGTGCGTTAACCCTATAGCGCTATATATGTCAAGAATAGGCTCGTACGAAGTTAATGATAAGTCTAACACAAAATGTATAATCCCAAATTTAAAGTATCATGTATCAAGTATGCATGCATGTATAAGGAATGTTTGTGCATTTTAGAAACAAGTATAAGTGTAAGTTTTCATAGTTTAACATGTTACACCCCAAAGGTGGTAAACAAAAAAGGGGGTTTCAAGTATACTCACAGTTTTGCAAGCTTCCACTTGTTAATCCGTGAGGAGTTGTTGGTTGTTGGAGGATGAGACACCAAGTCCTTCTACACGAGGAAACATAGGTGTGTGAGTATTAGGTGATAACGGAGGATTAGGAATTTGGAATGAAAAGTACATGGAAAGTAAACATATGAGAAAATAACCATCTAGTACATAATACTCATTTTTGACACTATGAAACCCATAGGGGTTTGGATGTTTTTATGGGTTAAAGTACCCATTAGAATCGTAACGAGTACCATGTTCTTAGATGATGTAACTTAATATTTTGACAAATAATCATAAGATTATCATCAAAGGTTCGGTTACTATAAGTATTGTCTATTTCATATAGTATATATATCATAAGTTTAGTCCAATAATGTACAAGTAGTATCATAGAAATCATGCATGAGGTAGGAAGATAAATCTGCCATTTTGGAACCTCTTTAGTATTCATCAATGCACAAGTTGTCAAAGACAACAAGGATGGTCATTAATGGACAATAAGGAAATGAAATAAACACTAGCTAACAAGGAAAACATCAAGTGATGTGTGGATTTGTAGGTAGGATAGCCCAAGCTATCCAAATAATCACACATATTCAAGTTTAGGACTTGTTCATCACTTGTGGGTTATAACCCTTTCAAAACAGAAAGTTTTGAGGCTTAAAACCTCTAGATTTACATGCCACAACCTTGTTTTTAAGCTCACATAATCATGGTCTTGATTAGTGGCATAAGGACATAGGAATGTGTTGAGAAATCTCAAGTTAAAGTAAGTTTAACAAGTGTTTATGCAGAAACAGAAACTTTCTTGCACTTTTAACCTTATTTGGTTGATGTTCCAGCCTTGGTTTTCCATGTAAAACCTGTGGAAACATACCTAAGGTTGTTCCAAGTGCTAAGAAGAAAGAATCAACGAAAAAGATGAAGTAGAAGTGAAGTTATGCTTACTTTTGCAACTAGAAACGAACCTGACTTGCTACTGAATTTCTAGCTGGTTTTTGAGTGTTTGAGAGTGAAAGAGTTGAGTTTACAAAGTGGAAAATGTGTGGGGAAGTGTTGGGTTTTATAGGGAGTGATTTAGGGTTGATTAGGTGAGCATTTAATGAAGAAAACACAAGAAACAAGCACAATATTGCCTAATCTCGAAGCTGGAAACGAGAGTCTGCCGGATTGACAGTCTCGCACCGGGGGGGGGGGGGGGGGGTCGCGGGTGTGAGCGAGTGGGGCTGGGGAAAAAGTTTCAAATGTTGTCAATATTGGTCCCTTATGTTTGTTTTTGATAGTTTTAAGGTGTTTTAAGGGTCGTTCATGAAATATAATCATAGTATAAGGGTTGTTAAGTATTTATAACATAAAAACAAGTATGACGAAGTATGATTTAGTATATGTGTGTCGTAAATAAGCATCGTACGTATCCAAAAGACGTATGTTTCATGTATATCACGAATTTGCAAGTATAACACATATTTTCAAGAATTACGAATAATGTATCATATGTATAATTATCCCAAACGTATGAACATGTATAAAATATGTAGAACATGAATTTAAAGAAATACGAATTTTATTTATGATCAAAGTCTCGGATTTTACAACGATTACAACGAAAAGACGATTACAGGAATACAAGACTTACAAAAATAGAAATACAAACAACGCTTTCTAATTATGGAAGGTACGAAGAAGCAGGGCGTTACAAGACGAAAGTTACCTTCCTTAAAGAAAGAATTGTACAGGGTAATGTAACTGAGGGGCATCAAGGGCTGTGCTCTCTGGAGTTGGAAACTGAGCACCCAGTTCACCGGAAACTGGAACGCCCGACAGTTTTGTTGGAATTCGTCCTCCCTCCAGTTAATAATTGTATGGTCGGCCCTCAGAGGATCCTTGGGTTTAGACTTCTTCCACTTTTTAGAAGCGTTAGGTTTAGTAGAAGTCGACATTCTTGATAGATTGTAGAATCAAGCAAATGAATGATTAGAAGGCAAAGAAGAAGATAAGGAAGAAAGAAAATCGTCAAAAGAAGTTGGAAAGATAGAGGTTTCAGCCAGAAGTATCGGAGTATTTATACCCATCGCATTGAATGCGATAGGAAACTGGACCGACAAGTGGGGAAATGCCGCCAATGGGGAGACGACACGTCAGGCGAGAGAAACTGAAACGACGGGTGCGTGGCTGCCACGCGCCTGACACCGCCGTAAAAAGCAACTGTCACCCTGACGTGTCTCCGAAAAGGGTAACTGCTCCACGTTCCGATGCGACAACCACCTCAATCAGCAGGGCTACAGTGACAGGCGTCAGACGTTAGTCTCACCAACCAAACAAGTTGCGCCTTTTTGGCTCACTTCTGTACGTCAAAACCCACACGCTTTTTTGGCTTAATTCTGTACGCCAAAACCCACACGCCTTTTTGGCTCACTTCTGTACGCCAAAACCCATGCACCTTTTTGGCTTAATTCGGTACGCCAAAATCCATGCGCCTTTCTGGCTCGCTTCTGTGCGCCAAAATCCACGCACCATTTTGCCTCACTTCTGTACGTCAAAATCCATGCGCTATTTTGGCTCCCTTCCTTATGCCAAAATCCCTATAATTCCTCAGCTTACCCCTGAATTCTTATGAGTCTAGAATTCAATTTTATACGCCAAAACCCATGCGCCTTTTTGGCTCACTTCTGTATGCCAAAACTCATGCGCTTTTTTGGCTCACTTTTGTACGCGAAAATCCACGCACCATTTTGGTTCCCTTCCTTATGCCAAAATCCTTACAACTCCTCAACTACCCCTGAATTCTTATGAGTCCAGAATTCCTCCCAGTTGATAAACTCATCTGGAAGCCACACTTGACTAGGGGACGTGAAGAGGTATGATCCCAAATCGCAAGTGCACACGTGTCAGAGGGACCATACCACTCAAAGCTGGCAGCCTTGCCACACGAGAGCATCTAGAAGATTCTGGAAGAAGACACCTGGCGACAAGAAGATGCTCACAGCAGACGAAAAGGACGACATGTGGCACCAATGGCAACGCGCCAACACTGATCGCAAGATCTCCATAGGGCAGACTAACAGCCAGTACAAAAGGACGCTGAGCTAGAGCGAATAACCCTGCGCCACGTCACCTCCAGGCCTGGCCATGGGAGATGGGACAGAAGGGATATTTCTCCTGGTCGGACAACTGTCAAACAATGGCTACCTGGGAATCTCCTTCCCTCACAATTCTCCGGCTATAAATAGAAGACTCGACCTACAGGTTTAAGGATCTGATTTCTTACTCTCTTACTTTATACACACACTTGTCCTCAAACGATTATTTCTTACGCCGGAGGGTGGTTATAAAAAGAACACCCGCTGTAATAGTCTAGTATTATCCGGTCTTTCATCATAATGCTTTGGGAATACTGCAAAGGATGAGGTGATGTTCCCTAGCTGTATCGGTTCCTTCGTCTTCTTGCTTTGCTGATACCAAGTCCGTAACCAATCCCTATAATTGCACATTTGGATGCATTAATTTATCGCCAACCTACAAGTTTTTATACTTTTTCCTCGGGGTTTTAAAAATAAATATTTGTTTTCTTTTTCCTTTTGTTAATCTGTCTATATGAATTCAAATACATCACTGGAATGTGTTTATTTTATCAAATGTTAACGTTATACAAAAACAAATAAAAAAATATGTGACATATTCCATGTATGTAAATTCTACTCAAGATGAGTGTCCTGTAATAAAATTAAAGATAATAAAAAACTATCTTAAAAGTATTTAAATTGTATACAATCTTAAATCTTAAAATACAAAGTTGGTGGGTTTCTAGGGGCGGATGTAGCATATAGTAAGGGGTGACGTCCGTTACGGCTTGGTGTTCCGGCGGTAGTGTAAAATTAGTGTAAATTTTGGAAAAATTTGACGTTTTTTCGATTTCGTTACCGCTTATTTATAAAACGTTACGGCTTGGCGCGAATCTTAGATCCGCCACTGTGGGTTTCCCATCTGCTTTGTCGCCTGACCCCTGTACTTTCACGATATTGCAATTTTAGCCCCTTGACTTTTGTATCTTTAAAGTTTCTTAAAATGACAAATTTAGTCCCTAAACTTTCTATTTTGAATTTTCAAAACCACATCCTCATCTTTCAAACTTTGCTAGCACCAACCCTGTATTTTGGTTTTCCACCATCACCCCCTTAGCTCTTACACAGTTATGCTACCAACCCTCTTCTTTTACATTTCCACCAATACCCCTTCGTCTTTTACACATTTCCGCCACCACCCCTATACTTTTACACTTTGTCTTTTTTACCCCTTGCACTATTACTCCATTTTCACACCCGCACAACTTTAAAAAAAATTGCAATTGTAACCCCTAGACTACAACTTCTACTTTTGCAAATGCCAATGCATTGTGTTTTACGAAATGTCTTAGCCATTGTGTTGTACACTTTGTGTCTACTTTTGTGATTTACACTTTTTTTTGTAATTGTCTTTTGCGCACTGCGTTTTACGAATCGTGTTTTGTCTTACTATATGTTTCCACCCGTCGCGCGCCACAGCAACGTCTGGCGGGCAAAATCCTAGTTTATATAAAACATCAAATAAAGAATGTATATTTTTAAATTAAAACTTATAAAATAGTTAAAAATAAATAAAATATCACCCTCAAAAGGGTGCAAACTGTATTCAAAAGAATTAAAAATGGCAGTAGTAGGACCCAAATTGGATTTGTAACCAACAAATGGAATTGTTATTAACCAGATCCAGCGAGGATGTTGAATACAATAGTAACCCTCATTTTATTATTCTTAACAACCCTTTTATAATCAACCATGGTCTTGTTTGTTTGCTTTTATACCATCCATCAAATAATTTAGTTATCAAACAGTTGTTTAGATAATTGTTTTTCTTGATTTGAATTGGTACTATTGATTCGATTTGTCAATTATAATAATAATTCAATTATTACAAAAGAATGTGTCTAGACTTGAGGTTTTGCAATTCGGACTGACCAATCGATTTGGTCGGATTGGAAAGCGTCCGCTATGCCGGTGTGGTTCACAACGTATGGACCAACTTCGGTTAAGATAGTTGTGTTCTTCAATTTGTTGTTGAATCGAAAACAAAGGGTCCAACCAATGCGGGTATAGTTCCCAAGGTTTAGAACGGCTTTTGTAGACCAATTGTGTTTCCAATTTGTTATTGAGTTGAAAACAAAGGCTTATGGTTGGACAGGTTATATAGTCAATTTTATAAACTACTATCATTAGAATCGTTCATAAACTGTTGAAACTGATGAAACAATTCAACTAAAGCAAGTCGGCTGGTTTGACATCCAAATGATACGGTTTAGGGTTTGGTTTTGACGGTTTAACAGTTCGGTTAGAAACTTTGAACTGAGTATCTAAACCGAACCGATTATTTAACCTTGTGGTCGTGGGTTCGGGCCACACGGTGGGCGCCAATGATGAAACACTGGTTAACACGAGGTTATTCCAAGTGAACTGCCTCGTTATATTAGGGTTCAATCTATTTCTCCACTCGCCACTAGCTTGAATCCTGCAAAACAAAACACCGGTGACTCGCCACAAGGAGGGGAATAGGGGGGTTCTCCTTGTGACCACCTCCGGCGTGAGAATAAGTACTGTTATGAGGAGAATAGTGTGTGTTTAGAGTAAATAGGGAGAGAGCATAATTCTTAAACCTGAAGGAGGAGTTCTTTGTTTATAGCCGAAGGATGAAGGAGGAGGAGACCTGCCAGCTAGCCAACGGGCGCCAACTGTCCGACCAAGGGGAATATCCTCCTTGTCCCCTCTGCTGCTGTCAGGGTAGTGGATGACGTGGCGCGCCCCTATTGGTCCAGCTGGGCGTATTCTGGCAGTGGCTGTCGGCCTGTCCTCCGAATATCTTGCAGGCCCAGTTGGCGTCCTTCTATTGGTGACACGTTTCGTCCTTTATGTCTGGAGGAGCATTTTCTTTGTCACCAGAGATTTCTTCCAGAAGCTTCTGGATGCCTTCTGCTAATGTAAGCGCCAAGCTGCAGAAAAGCGGTTTGGTCCCTGCCATGTGTTCAATGATTTGGGACCATATCTCTTCAATATGAATTTTATCATTTTAAATTTCTAATAAAAGTGATTTTGAAAAACAAATTTATAAAATAGGTTCGAACAGTCAAACTAACCGGTCCGGACAACCTACCCAAACCGGCCTATTTGATTTGCGTTTTTCAGTTTCGTAGTTACGATTTAGCTCATAATTTTTATTACAATCAGTTGAACCAGACCATTAAAAGCTAGTTTTCCATGTATCCAATTGCTTGTTTCAACCAATTTGTTACACCAAAAGCGAAAACTATTATTACCCGATGATAAGATGATATACCAAACACAAATGGATTAAAAAATACGGTACGACTTGGTCAATATGCAACAATTAGCCGAATTAGTCTAAGTCAACATGTAATTTCGAAGTCAATAATTTTTTTTCAACGGCCAACAAACATTATTATTTAACAACAATCCGGTCAACCACAACGTTAAACCGGGATAGTTACAACCACCAAAGAAAAACACAACGCAAGAGAAAAAACGCCATTACACGCCCATTGCTAATAAATCAAAATTACACCAATCCACCCACGTTAGAACCGCACACTTGGCCCTGTTCTTAATCCACAAGAAGCTTTGCGTTTTTATCTCCTCCTTTATCCTCCAAAGGTTCGCCTGCTTGTGCCTGAACACGGCCTCGTTCCGAGTTTTCCACATCAACCAAATGACAGTTTGAATGATCGACCAAATAACTCTACGCCACTTCACAGACCCTTGGAAACCATTGTGAACATTAATCAAGTTGTTGGTTCAGTTCTGTTTATACATGAGGGAAAACATTAAAACATACATGTTACAGCAGACAGTGCGTTGGAGAATCCAGTAATGGAGTTCGACATGCTTGTCATCGTGATCTGGTTCCTCCTTAGGGTGCTGACTGATGATGGGGACTTAGAAAACCGAAAAGGGGTATCGGCTTAGGAGAGGAGGTCGATGATGATGTTATGACTAATGGGGTGTGTTTAATTGTGTAACTGAGTAACCCATTAACCTCCACATAATTCTCCTTATATAAGCACCCAGGAGGAAACCTAATTAGTTAATAAGGGTAATATGGTCCATCAACAATTACCAACTAATTATTTAATAGGTTATTATATATTTTGATCTATATTATGTAAATGATTATAATGGCTATAGATTAAATATTAATACATAATATATTTAATCTTACACAAGTCTTTTATTTCTAGAATGAAGAAAGATGGTAATCTGCACCATGACACCACAAATTCCCAAACCTTCTGTGTTAAATGGCAATCCACAAACAGATGAGAAGTGGACTCATTTACATCATCACACAATTTACACCTCTCGTTCGTAACCGTAATATTTCTGCGGACGAAATTTTCTACAGTGGGAAGGCGATTTAAAGCCAGTCTCCATACTACAAAATTAACTTTAAGCGGAACCCAACCGTTCCATTGAAAGTTAATCCCCAAATCAGAAAACGATGCCCTCTCAACCAAACGCCTGAAACTGCCCACCGAAAAGGTCCGAGACGAATCCGACTTCCACACCCAAGTGTCATCCCCGACCCCAAACCCGAAAGACAAGATTGCAGCAGACAAGTTGTGCAGTTCCGCGGCTTCTGCTGGGTTAAAATGATGCCGAGTCCAGCTGAACACAAGCGTAACCACGTTGTCCACCATCTTCACCCGGTCCGAAACAAGAGCCGTCTTATGCCTTTCGAGCGAAAAAAGAAGAGGGTACCTGCTGTACAACGGTTCTTCAAAAAGCCAACGTTCCTTCCAGAACGCAATCATGCTGTTGCAACCTGGATTGCCCCGAAATAGGCTGGAAATAAATATACCAATAGATTCGAGATCGTTCGAAATTGTGACCACTTGCTTCCAAGGTCCCGGAGCGGATAGTTTAACCGGAATGAAGTTCCATGCTCTAGCATTATTATGAAGACACCAAATGACTTTCCTCCATAAGCTATTCCGGTCCACTTTGAAACTCCACCGCCACTTTGCCAACATCGCCACATTCGCATCCCGAAGCGACCCAAAACCCAAACCTCCATACTCCTTAGGCGTCATGATATTATTCCACGCCACCCAATTTCGAAGTCAATATGTTTACACTTTGGACCAACAAGCCAATATAAAACACCAAAATCTTGTTTCAGTGTTTAAAAACGGACCTGCCGGTCGGACCGTAAACCGGACATATAAACTACTTTGGGTAAACCTCTTTAACCGTCTCTCATTCAATTGACTAGGCATATAGATTACTCCAGGTAAAAGACAATTTGTTTCAGTTTTTAATGAGCTCTTAATGGTTTAGACCTGTTACTGGTTCAGTACTTAATGGTTCAGATTGTTTGTTTTACGAGTAGATGTCTGATTGGTTCCGATATTTGTCTCTGAATGGTTAAGCATTGTACTAGCTCTTAATGATTCAGACATCTTGCTGGTTCAACACTTACCTGTTTAGAAATTGCTAAACGGCCTCAAAGCCTCTTTAACCGCTTCTCATTCAACTGCCCAGATACTATTCAGACCGGCAATATCGGACCAGAGTTCCAAATTTCTTTTTTTTCTTATTTTTTTCCCTTTAAATTCTCATTTTTTATATTAATTAAGTAGTTGATACACCATATTTTATTTTTCTAAGTTTTATACTTTGTTAAAATTGGAAATTCAAACCATAATCAATTTTGTACTGGTAATATGTATATAATTTTAATTTTGTTAAACTACACGTTTCACTATTTCAGTATCAAAATTTGTCGGCCGTTCAAAAAAAATCAAAATTTGCAAATCGCATTCTCAGGTACAAACAAAACAAAAACAATATATTGATAGCAATTAGCACGATAATACTTCAGTGGTCCTTTAATGATCCAAATTTGTCAGTAAAAAAAAAAAAAAATACAGTAGACAAAATTTCGGATGAATCATCATCATCCACAATCCTCAACTTCAATCTTCAAATCCAATCTTCTTCCACACGGCGTTACGAACTCTACTCAGATCTCGTCCTTTCAACGTCCTTCCAAATCCTTCATGAACCGAAAACGACGCCGTTCTTCCTCTCGCTAAATATGTATATAATTTTAATATGTATATAATTAAAATTGGAAATTCAAACCATAATCAATTTTGTACTGGTAATATGTATATAATTTTAATTTTGTTAAACTACACGTTTCACTATTTCAGTATCAAAATTTGTCGGCCGTTCAAAAAAAATCAAAATTTGCAAATCGCATTCTCAGGTACAAACAAAACAAAAACAATATATTGATAGCAATTAGCACGATAATACTTCAGTGGTCCTTTAATGATCCAAATTTGTCAGTAAAAAAAAAAAAAAATACAGTAGACAAAATTTCGGATGAATCATCATCATCCACAATCCTCAACTTCAATCTTCAAATCCAATCTTCTTCCACACGGCGTTACGAACTCTACTCAGATCTCGTCCTTTCAACGTCCTTCCAAATCCTTCATGAACCGAAAACGACGCCGTTCTTCCTCTCGCTAAATACTCGTGCGGCGGAACTACCTCACCGGAACCGCCGCCGTACACTTCACCGTCAAACTCATCGCCCGTACGGTTCTCCGTCGTTTTCTCCTTCAGTATCATCTGCCAGTCCGGAACATCAACCGGCGCCGTCGCCGGAAACGGTTTTTTTGAGGTTCGAGAGGCGGTTACGGTTTTCTGAAGCTCCGGCGACGGTGCGACGTTCCAGATGTCGAATTCGGTGAACTCGAAGATCGAGTGAGGAGGAGGAGGAGATTCGTGTTCGCCGGAGAAGTAACGGTGGCGGTGGTTGCCTGTGCTGACGTAAGTTCTCGATGCCGCCATTAAAGTTTAAAAGTTAAAATTTTATTTATGTGTGAGTCCTCTGAGTGTTGATTGATCAGTGATCAGTTATGTCTGCTTTTATAGACTCCCTCTTTTTTCTCATATTTTTCTTTTAAATAAGTTTCATGCAAGCTTTGTGGTTGATGACAACTAGAGGCTATTATTACGTGTCATGTCACAAAATAAAAAATGTGTATTTATGCTAAAAATAACGGAGAATTCTATTCCCACACCTCATTATCTATTTGCACACCCTGAGTTTTTAATACGCATCGTATAGGTCTATACGATGCGTATTGAAAAAGTTAAAAAACATTGCAGACTGACATGTGCAGGTGTTGTCTGGCGGCTGGCATCATACGCATCGTATAGGCTTATACGATGCGTATCAACACCCTGAATTTTTTAAGTTTATTTTTTGTGTGTTGTGTTGGGATTTTGGTGTTTTGGGTTTGTTATTGGTGTTTATTATTAGTTATTTTTATTTTAATAAGTTTTAAAATCTTTATTATTTTTATATCGTTAAGTATCGTATTATTTTTATATCGTACCGTATCACATTTTTAACTTAAATATCGTATTATCGATTGTACGTAACCAAGCATACCAATCTAAACAGTTAAAATAAACAATCACAGATACAAATAAACTGAAATTGCAAATTTAATTACATAATAAGTTTGTACATACACAGACAATTGTTCAAAATACATAAACCGTCAAAATACAACAAAAGTACAACGATCCTAAAGCTATGGATCCTGAGTGGTGCCTGAGGGGCCCCGCCCCTGCAGTGCCTGAGGTCCCCGCCCCTACAGTGTCTGAGGTCCCCGCCCCCTGATCCGAACCGGACTGCTCACCACGCCCCCTAATTGCCTGGATCGCCTCCATGAGAAGACGCTCCATACGGCCGTGAGCGGCCTCCATCCGCGCCTGCTTTCGATCCTCCAACTCATGTAACGCACGTGCCACAGCTGGATCGAGCTCGTCGTTGAATACGTGCTGGGGGTACTGAGACACCCCATGTGGCTGCGGCTGCTGTGGTGGAGCATCTAACGGAAATGGAGGCGGCAGCGGAGATGGTGGTGGCTCAACGTGGTCACCATCGTCGTCATCAGAGTGGTCGTCGTCGTCGCCCTTTGCTGCATCACCATCTGCCTGCTGACCCTGACCATGTGCCGGCTCCGGAAGCAACTCTGTTAGCTCGTCTGGGAGAGCGGCGGGGGCGAACACCTGCCCGTTCCCTCCTATAAGTCGCAGACCGAACCCAAGGAAGTCACGTGTCATGTGCATGTCGATCAGGGTAGCACGGGTCAAAAATATCGGCTCCACCACACCCCCATCCGAGAATAATTGGTCCTGCTGGGGAACAAGACCCAAGGAGACGGCGATACGTGTGATATACGCCCCCCGTACAGCACAGACCTTTCCTGCCTGTGGAACGCCGTCGCGAACCACTGGGCTAAGCAGCGATAGAGGGCTCACCTCTCCCCCCATATAAGGCAGTACAGGTAAAAGAGACCCCCCTGAGTGCACCACTCGCGACTCTGCTCGCGTGGTGCTATAGATGTGGCAATAAGCTTGTGCAGGTAGCGGTAGATAGGATCGGTGATATAGGAAGCCCTCTGCTTCGACGATGTGCTGAAGCGATGCGTGCTGATCACCTGCCAGAACCTCATCAGAGTCGTACGGGGGGCCATCCATATGCCGTCGGTGTAGATGGGGGTGTCTAACTCCTCCACCCTGTAAAGGCCGCAGTGCTCGGCAAACTGTCTGAGTGATATCAAATGCCACTGCCCCGCTAAACGAAAGCTAACCTATATCCACGGGTCGTCCTCGTCGTCATCCTCCTCCGGACGGTCTGCAGGCCTGGGAGCGAAGTTGAAACTCGACAAAAACTCGCACGCCATGACCCTGTAAGACGGCGTGTATGCAATATCGAACAACCTGTCACACAGTGTGGTTAGTATGCATGTCGTGTACAAAACAAAGAAAAAACAGTAACAAATAGTATACCTCGACCATGGAGTATCGTCTCCGATGAACTCTCGGGCTCTCGCCGCCTCCGCGACCTCTTCTAGAGCTCTCTAATCGAGGGCACAGTGGTCGCCGATCTCCATACGACGAAACTTTTCACATCTGTGATAAGCCTCGCTCCCCTCATCGAACCTCAGATAATCATTCTCCAACAGGGGATCCTCTCCAGGGTCAGCGCCACGGCCGCGCCCACGCCCACGCCCACCAGGCACCGCTATCGCGATCAACTCCCCCGCCGTTCCATGTGCGCGGCCACGTCCACCTCCACCGCCACCTCGACCGCCACCGTCACCTCCCCGACCTCTCCCTCTACCAATAGCAGCTTCCATATATGCATGATTAAACAATTTTAATCAATTTTTTTCTTTCAAAATATAACAATTTTTATTTAATTTTAAAAAAATATAACACCGCCACCTCCCCGGACGACCCCGACTATATATTATAACTATTATCTATCTACGACGTATTAGGTTTCGAGACTCGTTACGGACCTAAGCGCGATACGGACGTTTCGACTAAAAAAAAAAAAAAAAAACTATATATTTACGACGTCTTAGGTTTCGACGCTCGAAATGGACCTAATCGCGTTATGGACGACCTGAACGGTATATTATAATTATTATCTATCTACGATGTATCAGGTTTCGAGGCTCGTTACGGACCTACGCGCGATACGGACGTTTCGACTAAAAAATAAAAAAAAAAACTATATATTTACGACGTCTTAGGTTTCGACGCTCGAAATGGACCTAATCGCGTTACGGACGACCCGAACGGTATATTATAATTATTATCTATCTACGACGTATGAGTTGTCGAGGCTCGTTACGGACCTACGCGCGATACAGACGTTTCGACTAATAAATTAAAAAAACTATATATTTACGACGTCTTAGGTTTCGACGCTCGAAATGGACCTAATTGCGTTACGGAAGGCCCGAACAGTATATTATAATTATTATCTATCTACGACGTATTAGGTTTCGAGGCTCGTTACGGACCTACGTGCGATACGGACGTTTTGACTAAAAAAAACTATATGTTTACGACGTCTTAGCTTTCGACGCTCGAAATGGACCTAATCGCGTTACGGATGACCCGAACGGTATATTATAATTATTATCTATCTACGACGTATTAGGTTTCGAGGCACGTTACCGACCTACGCGCGATACGGACGTTTCGACTAAAAAATTAAAAAAACTATATATTTACGACGTCTTAGGTTTCGACGCTCGAAATGGACCTAATCGCGTTACGGACGACCCGAACTGTATATTATATTTATTATCTATCTACGATGTATTAGGTTTCGAGGCTCGTTACCGACATACGCGCGATACGGACAGTTCTAATGTTCTTGAAAAAACACTGAAATTATGAAACGATACGATGCGTATAGGCCGATACGTATCGTATCAGTTCAAATGTTCTTGAAGAAACACTGAAATTATGAATCGATATGATGCGTATAGGCCGATACGCATCGTATCAACCCATGTGATCTTGAAAAAATTTTGAAATTTTGAACCTATATGATGCGTATAGGACGATACGCATCGTATCGATTCAAAAGTTCTTGAAAAAACCCCAAAAAACCCCAGTTTTCAACCCAAAAATCAAACTAAACATACGGCTAAAATGCAAAATTAAAAACGTTAAAATGATGAGGGTTTGGAGATGAATACCGTACTAGTTTTCGATCTTGAAATCTCGACCGTATGACGACCGTATGTATACCACCGTATGTGTGTGTATTTGGGTGTATTTTGAGTTTTGTTTGTTTTTTGATCGTATCAACCCCCTGTGTTTTAAGGGGTTATATCGTTTTCTCATTCTATATGAATCGTATAGATCTATATGATGTGTAGTAAATTACCAATATACCCTTGTTTTTAAATAAATCCAGGGGATGATACGCATCGTATAGAACTATACGATGCGTTTTTAAGGGGTAATACTGTCACACCCCAACCGATGGCGGAAACATCGGGGCGTGGCACTGAGCGAAACAGATTGTCCAGAAGTTTCCATAACAACTAAAATTACCAATTAATTAAACAACATGTCCCATACCATGTCTTAGAAGATAACATAATCATTACAGACAAATCTAGTCAAATTGTTCTGTTCCGACAACTCAGATTCAAATACAGACATTTGTTTATTGGTTTCTAGACCTGCCTAGCCTCGATTTCATCACACAGCACGCTAAGCAAATAAGCATCCTAAGCACCTGTCACATACGTTAAAGTAAAAGTCAATACACATAGTGTAAAGGTGAGCATACAAGTTTAATAATAGCATATAGAGTTCGAAATCGTTACGCATAACCAGCACGTACACAGTGTAAAATGAGGCATGTTAGTTATCGACATGAACCTATCAATACCAATGACTGCGGGTTGACTGCCCAAGGCAGTTCGCGATACACACTCACCACTGTGAGCCATGTAACTAATTGTCCTTAACAACCCCTGAGTGAACAGGTGATGAGTCCAAACTAATAGTACTATCGTTGCTAAGGCAGGTAGACAACATTCCATGTGTAAACATAACAAACAAGCATTCATTAAGTCACGTATAACATGCGGTAACGGTTAGCGTGAAAGTATTGCGTAGTGTGTTTGATGTGATTTAGTATAGGAACGTATGTAACACCCAAAAGTGCGTTAAAACAAAAAGGGATCGAGTATACTCACAGCGGTTGATGGATTGAAGGGAGCGCTAGAGAGTAGGGTTAGCCTGAACAGATTGATAACATAACGATAAGCAACGCGTAAGGGAATAAGTGACAGTCGGTCGAACAGCAGTTCGATCGGATGGTAGTCCGATCGGACAGCCGGTCGTTCGGTTGTCAGTCCGCTCGGATGGTCATCCGGTCGGGTGACCTTTCGAGTGGATTGTTCCTTCCTTTGAGAAGGATGTGTTTGTGTATGATGGTTTGACTTTTGAAGTTTTCGTTGTAGCATTATGAAAACATAGAAGTATCTCTACCTTTCAGGTCGATCGATCGAGCGACCGTTCGATCGGGCGACAGTCCGATAGGTTGGGCACTTCAGTGAGAACATGTTCATAGCAGGTTGTCACTCGATCAGACGGTTGTTCGATCGGGTGGCAACACAGGTGCATTGATCATGTTGAAAATTGGTTTAAGTATGAAGTTCCAGAACATCACATAGTCGGATGGTCGGTCGATCGGGTGGTAACCCGATCGGACGGCAATCCGTTCGGTGTTCCAAAACCTTTGAAGTTTGAATGATAGTTAAGTGTGGGGACCAGGATGCAAGTCGATCGGGTGTCCGGTCGTTGGGGTGGCGGTCCGTTCGGACAGCAGTCCGATCGGACGGCACTCCGTCCTGGTCGACCTGTTCGTCTTCTTCCTTGGTCATTCTGGTAGTTTGTCGTTTTATCGAGATGATTTGATAACGCATTAGACAACAGAAACCTCGTCACGACTTAGTAACCTGATCGGACAAGAATCACCCAAATCCGGCCGGTTAACTGTTCGAGACGGTGTTCCATGTTTAACCCGAAATAGGAAATCTCATGGATAGATTCTAGATCTTGATCCAACACATCAACATGCAAGAGTGGAAGGTTAGAACAAGCTCCGATTCTATCGGTTTTGAGGCATTGAGTGTAAAAGAGTTGAAAGAAAGTTAGAAACCTTCTTTCAATCCTTTTTCACCTTGAATATGTTTACATCTATGCAAGATCCTCGTTTGTTTGTATGGAAATTGTTCAGATCTAAGTTATTCTTGGTGGATTGAAGCCAAAACATGAAGTTTCTAAGAACATCTTGATGACATCATCCTAGAACACCTCAAATCTAGTGATTTCACGGTTAAAAGTTAAGATTTAAAAGATAGGAAGGTGTAGAAGTGCGTGTAGATTAAGAAAGTACAAGATTTAGGACGAGATCTTACCGGAATCGTGAGAAATCTGAAGAAAAATGGGGAAGATGAGCTGGTCGGATGAGAGTTGCCAAAAGTGGAAAGTATGATGGTGACAGGGGGTATTTATAGGGTTTCCAAAAAAGGAAGGGAAAAAGAGGGGCTGTTCGATCGGTTGGCAGCCCGATCGAACAGCTGGTCGATCGAGCGGAAGCTCGATCGAGCGGCTGGTCGATCGGCCATCTGATTCGAGCGTTTGGTGTGACGAGTCTTGTCGTTTCGATTTGCAATTGCGAGCGTTGCGATGCGATAGAATTTCCTAGTCAAGTTACTTTTAATCCCAACTACTATATCAACATACAATCATCATTATTTCATATTCGTTTAGCGTTTGCGATTCGATTGCGATTGAGTTTCGATTGCGTTTCGATTAATCACTACGCATAACATAATTAAACATGCACAAGTAACACATAAGGCACACACACGTATAACAATACCATAATGCGTAATTCGAGTTGCGAGTGCGATTGCGATAAGCGATAAATCGATTAAACATGCGATAAAAAGCGGTTACTAGGCGATTATTAATAGATACTCCACATAATACAACTAGAGCGATAACAAAATAGACTAATTACAAGTCAAAGAAGTCAAAACAGGAATTGAGCAAGGAGAGACAGATCGCAATTAGAAATCTTTTCTTCCCTTGACTTCAATCTTGACTTTGACTTCCGAAACACGGGTGTTACAGCCTCCCCTAGTTGAGGGAATTTCGTCCCGAAATTAGGCCGAAGCCGTAACAAAACAACTGCGGGTACTTCGCCTTCATGCCGCTTTCGAGTAACCAAGTGAACTCTGCGCCCCGTTTGCCTTCCCATCGGACTTTCACAACAGGAATGCGCGAGCGCCTGAGCTGCTTGGTTTGGCGATCCATGATTTCGACAGGCTTCTCCACGAAGTGTAGTGTTTCGTTTACTTGGAGATCATCAAGAGGTACAATCAAATCATGCTCAGCCAGGCACTTTCGGAGGTTTGACACATGGAAAGTCGGGTGGACATTACTAAGTTCCTCCGGTAGTTCGAGTCTGTAGGCGACTTTTCCGATCCTTTCCAGAATCTTAAAAGGTCCAACGTATCGAGGCGCTAGCTTCCCTTTCTTGCCGAATCTGACCACACCCTTCTAAGATGACACCTTTAGGAGTACGTAGTCGCCAACGTCAAATTCAAGGGGCTTGCGTCGTCTATCGGCGTAACTTTTCTGTCAAATTTGGAGGACTTTGTCAGTCGTTTCTTGCAATAGCTCAGGACCGGTTAATTGCGAGTGACCGATCTCATGCCATACAATTGGCGATCGACATTTTCTTCCGTATAAGGCCTCGAATGGTGCCATTTGAATGCTGGAATGATAACTGTTGTTATACGAGAATTCAACCAACGGTAGGTAAGCATCCCAATTACCACCGAAATCTATGACACAGGAACGGAGCATGTCTTCAAGAGTACTTATCGTTCTCTCAGTCTGACCGTCGGTTTGAGGGTGGAATGCGGTACTCAGATTAAGCGTAGTACCGAGAGCCGCTTGAAACGTTTCCCACAGTCGCGAGGTAAACCGAGCATCACGGTAAGAAATGATGTCGCGAGGCGTCCCATGTCGACAAATGATCTCATTGGTGTAGATTCGGGCTAATCGTTCTACCTTGCAGTATTTCCGTATAGGCAAAAAGTGAGCTGATTTGGTCAAACGGTCAACAACAATCCAGATGTTGTCATGACCTGATGGCGTGCGCGGAAGCTTTGTTATGAAGTCCATAGCTATACTATCCCACTTCCACATAGGGATCGGGGGTTGTTCGAGTAAGCCAGAGGGTCTTTGGTGCTCGGCCTTGACCTTCGAGCAAGTCAGGCACTTTCCAACGTAGAGAGCGATATCCCTTTTCATACCCGGCCACCAGTACTTGTAGCGGAGGTCGTGGTACATTTTGTCGACACCGGGATGAATAGAATACAAGGATTTGTGGGCTTCGTCCATCAAAATCTGTCGCAAATTGGTCCGTTTAGGGATCCAAATTCAGTCCAGGAAGTGGAATATCCCATTCGACTTATTTACAAGTTGGGCTCCATCGTGGTAGATTCTTTCCTTCTTCAAAGTGCGTTCATTGAAACATGCATGTTGTGTCACACCCTGGCTTTGCGGAAGCGTGGTTAATTTTGGTGTGACTTCTTAATACCATAGCTTAATCATAACAAGCTATATGAATTTAAAAACCATGCAAGTCATCCATTAAGTTTTAAAAACCAAAATACAGTACCATTGTTTTAACCAACAACCATAACCTTGTTCAACAACCTTACAAATTAGAACATAACATAAACGTGGTTTAAGGACTGTGTCTTGTCCAGGAAAGAGACACATCCCCTAAACCCTGATGACTTCATGACAAGTGCAGCGGAAAACGTTCCATACCGTGCCAGATCTCGTTAATTTCCTGAAATACATGTGAGTTGAAAAATCAACAATAATGTTGAGCGAGTTCATGTGTAAGTGAGTATGTAAAACACTTGTGAGTATAAAAATAGTTGTGGTATGTAGCAGTTGTAAGAGGACTTGTGATCACCAATGGTTTGCAAGGCCACTGACATATGTGAAGTGCAAATAGGGAGACTCAAACCTAGCATATTTCGCCACGGCAAAGTATGTGGACAAAGTCACCCCACGGTCCGTTTCTAGTTTGGCCGGGGGCTGGGCTCGCTACACCCAGATAGATCTACCGCTCCTGTCCCTCGGTCCCTCCATGAGGACTAATGGCCCCATGTTGTTCCTATCCACTCACATGATCGTATAACACCTCCTTACGTTAAACATACCGTTGTAAAGTACTCGTAAATCATAGTAACATGTATTTCACCCCCGCGGTTAAGTAAACTGAAAACAGTTAGAGAAAAGGGGGACATGAACTCACAGTGAATGCGCGTCTCTACCAAGTGTCTCCAATACAGTAAGCTGTGCAACGACCTACAAGTGCTAATTCTATTAGACGGACGGCCGTGCCTTAGCTTTACAGTTTATGTCTTTGGGAAATAGTTAGACAACTATTTCGTGTTTATGTTCCGTATACACTTGGTAGTTATTCTTCTTCCCAAGGATGGGGGATACAATACATGTGCGTAAGTTACGTTTTATCAATCTTGTGGTAATGTAATTACCGGTGTAACTTATGTGTTTGTGGAAGCGTTCGTAAAGTTTTGGAATCATTAACGCTTGTAAATATTATTTTCACTCTAAAATAATATTTATGTATTTCACAAAATAATCATAAACAGTGTTGTGACAAATATATTTATCACGTTAATCTTTGTGAAAATCCCACCTCCGAATATTTAGTAATTAAAGTCATGGCGAAATTTTATGTTTCGAAAATATGTCGAAAATAGTTCTAACACTTGTTGTGTAAATAATTCTAAGTGTTAGGTTTTTAGAAAATTTCGCCAGAGTTTCCTCTGTAACTGGAGGTGGCCACGCTTTCAAGCGTATCATTTTCTTTTTGAAAACAACCCATGATTATCAACAATCAACCCTTACGTTTTAACACGCGAAACGCTACCCTTGTCGTTTCAGTTTCAATGTGTGGAAACTGGACTGTTTTCGGACGACTAAATAAAATGCTTAACCCTTTCCAAAAATTCCCAAATTTTTACGGGTCGTCCTAATCGACCCAAAAATGATTGTATAAAAATATCGGGGTCCAGTTTCTTACCAATAATTTATAGAAAATCGTTTACCGAACTGTGATCAGATTTGTCACATTCTGATCACAGTTTATGGAAAAATTCGTCAAAAATTCCTCGTATGTCCGTTTATCGAAATTCCAGTTTGAGGGTCACAAATACATCCGTGACCATCTTAGATAAAAGTTTCAGGGGCTGGTTTGGTTCGGGTTTTAAGTTGTGATCGAAAACGCACAGCCCAATTTACTGCAGTAACAAACAGCCTTAGCTGCTGTCACGAAAACAGGTTTTTAAAATAGTAACCGACATCAGAAAAATACGATTCCAGCGCCATTTTCTTCGTTTTTCGAAATGACACGATTTAGGCTTTTGAAATTCCGTTTTTCGAGTTTTTAAAGTCCGTTTACAGCCTGAAGAAGGCGGCTGAAACAGTGACTCAGCTTGCTGTTTTGCGGTTTAGATGTTATTAAATCGTGTTATAAGTGTCCGATTAGCGGGTTAAACAAGAAAACAACTTTTGTACACGTTAAAACACTTTTACCCGAGTAAAGCATTTTTACACAAGTTCATGTTTCGTGTGTGGTAGAGTTTCACCTTTTAACCCTTGCGGTAACCAAAAACGAGCTTATGTGAAGATACATGATCTTACAAAGTCGGGTTAAACGGTGATCCGAGCTACCACATCATAGATCGGGTCTCAATAACCTCATATATCAAATACTACAACTTTTACACTAGTTATGATCTTTTATCCAACAAGATTCAAGTTTTAGTAAACTTTAAAGATTCAAAAGATGGGTTTCCGCATTTTAACCGTTATAAATCATATTAACCACCTTAGATATGTTCAAGAGTGAGTTTTAAACATTATACCTCTAGCTCAAGGCTAGGGAAGATTCTTGATGAAAAACGCGTGGATAAAAGCTAAGTAACGAGGTCCTTCGTGTTCCGTTTGCTCCAAGACTCCTTATCCGAGACCCTTAACACTTGTATGTTGATGGAATGTGATGACCAAGAACCGAAAGTATGATGGATGGATAGGGGATGTTCGGCCGAAAGCTTGAAGGGAGAGAGAGAGAGTTGTGAAAGTTGTGTTGAGTGGTGATGGTTATGGCAAGTAATCTCTTGATCTTATAGACTAAACCCAAGAGCATTATCCAATGGAAAATGTGTAGGCTAGATTTTTAGCAAATGGATTAAAATATTGATCAAGTACAAGGTATTGTCTCCCCATAGTTAGGGGCCGGTTAGGAGGGGGGGTCTAGTTCGAAATTAACTAGGTGGTTAGGAAGCTAGTTATGTTAAACTAAGTTAAGTTAAGTGTTTAACCTAGTTAGTTATGTACAGCGTGTTATGACGGGTGTTAGGGTAATCAGGGACCCTAACTGGCTCAGAAAAATATAGATAGTGAAAATAATAATATTTTCATGTTCCGGGTATAGTCCGGTTGTTCGGTTGGATAGTAATCCGTTAAAGCGTTACAAAAGCTTTAAAGTGTCGTTATTGTTATTTTTAGTGACACCATTTGTTTTCCCGACACTCTAGAAAGTGTCTAGTGTTATTTTCTTATGTTCTGGCACTTTACTAGTCAGCTAGAAGCTGGATTAATTATTAAAGTGCTGTGTTTGGTACTTAAAGTACGTTTTTGGCACATCCGAATCAGTGTATCTTATCCCTAGAGACGCGGTAACACAACCCTTATATCCCTACACTCACTACCAGTGTAGCCAAAAATATGTGAGGCTCTTAACAGGCCTTAGAGGCAGTGTCTGCCTGATGCTGGTTATTTCAGCATGTTCACTGTGTATCCGTTTAGTGCTACTGTGCTTTTTGTGCATCATGTTTGTCACTAGAGTTCAGTATGTAATTAATGTAGTGACAGCAAATAAAGTATGATGCAAGTAAGTGCATGTATCAGTATGCAGGTAGCAGTTCATCAGCTAGTTCAATCAAGCACAGTAATCAAGTAGTAATTAATCATTAATTAAGTTGTACGGATACCTGGTTTAGTGCGGGTTGTCACATTCTCCCCCCGTTAAATAAATTTCGTCCCGAAATTTAAGTTCTGCTTGTAGAAGCAGAGTTCTTAGAAAATAGGTGGGGGTATTTCTCTTTCATCCGGTCCTCACGTTCCCAGGTGAATTCAGGACCATGTCTGGCATTCCAACGTACTTTGACGAGCTTGACACTGCTCCGGCGGGTCTTGTTAACTTTCCAGTTTGTGACCTCGACAGGTTCTTCTACGAAGTGGAGCGTGTCGTCAATATGAATCTCGTCGGTAGGAACGGCAACGTCAACTTGAGTTGGACTTTTCTTTAAATTGGATACATGAAATGTATCGTGAACACCATTCAGTTCAGTAGGTAGGTCCAACTTGTATGCTACTGTCCCAATTCTTTCCAGAATTCTGAAGGGACCAATGTAGCGCGGATTTAACCTTTTCATGCTTACCAAAGCGTGCCACCCCCTTCCAGGGTGAAACCTTCAATAACACCATTTCTCCGACTTGGAAGTCCACATGCTTCCGGTTTGGATCCGCGTAGGCCTTTTTGTCTGTGGCGAGCGGCTTCGATGCGTTTAAGTATTCGCGCGATCTTGTCTGTCGTCTCTTGGACGATCTCGGGACCAGCAAGCTGCCTATCACCTGCGTCAGACCAACATAGTGGTGATCGGCACTTGCGTCCGTATAGGGCCTCAAATGGCGCGACACCAATACTGGTGTGGTAGCTGTTGTTGTATGAAAATTCGACCAAAGGTAAGTGTTTATCCCAGCTATCGCCTAAATCCATAACACATGCCCTCAGCATGTCTTCCAAAGTTTGTATCGTTCGCTCGCTCTGGCCGTCAGTTTGCGGATGGAACGCAGTGCTCAGATTCAATTGTGAGCCAAAAGATTCTTGGAAGGATTGCCATATCCTTGACACAAACCTTCCGTCTCTATCAGAGATGATTGAGAGAGGTACTCCATGACGTGCTACGATCTCTCTCATGTAAATTTCCGCAAGTTTACTAGTGCTGTCTTTCTCCTTGATTGGCAGAAAGTGTGCGGATTTTGTTAGGCGGTCAACAATCACCCAAATCATATCATGGCCTCTTGGCGTTCTTGGAAATTTTGTAACAAAATCCATTGAGATTTGTTCCCACTTCCACTTGGGAATCTCAGGTTGTTGCAGAAGTCCCGAAGGCTTCTGGTATTCCGCCTTGACCTTAGCGCACGTTAAACATTTGCCCACGTAAACAGCAACGTCGCCTTTCATCCTAGGCCACCAATAGTAATCTTTGAGATCCTGGTACATCTTATCCGATCCAGGGTGGATAGAGTACCGTGACTTGTGCGCTTCATCGAAAATAACTTCCCTTAATCCACCAAACAGATGAACCCAAATTCTTTTCTCAAAACATAACGTTCCTTCCTCGTTTGGTACCAAAAGCTTCTCCATTCCACGGAGATATTCTTCCTCAAGGTTTCCCTCCTTGAGAGCTTCCTTTTGTGCAGCACGAATGTGCAAAGAAAGATCGGTTCGTATGATCATTTCCAAAGCCCTAACCCTTATGGGCTTGATTCTTTCTTTACGACTTAGGGCATCGGCAACTACATTCGCCTTCCCTGGGTGATACTTTATCTCGCAGTCGTAGTCGTTTAACAATTCAACCCATCGTCTTTGCCTCATATTCAACTCCTTCTGGTTGAATATGTGCTGTAGGCTTTTGTGATCTGTGAAGATTGTGCACTTCGTACCATACAGGTAATGTCTCCAGATCTTTAGTGCAAAAACCACTGCGCCAAGCTCTAAATCGTGTGTGGTATAATTCTTTTCGTGCACTTTCAGTTGGCGTGATGCGTAAGCAATGACCTTTTGGCGTTGCATCAACACACAACCCAATCCTTGACGCGATGCGTCGCAGTATACCACAAAGTCATCAGTACCTTCTGGTAGAGCTAAGATTGGCGCGTTACAAAGCTTACCCTTTAATATCTGAAACGCTTCATCCTGTTTGATTCCCCAATCAAACGTCTTGTCCTTCTGGGTGAGGAGCGTCAAAGGTTGAGCGATTTTCGAGAAATCCTCGATGAACCTTCGATAGTAGCCAGCCAACCCCAAGAATTGTCGAATCTCGGTTGGCGTTGTAGGCGTTTCCCAATTCTTGATTGCCTCGATCTTTGTGGGATCAACATGAATTCCATCCCCATTAACCACATGTCCAAGAAACTGGACTTCGCGTAGCCAAAACTCGCACTTGGAGAATTTGGCGTACAGCTGTTCCTTCTTTAGCAGCTCCAATATGGTTCTAAGATGCTGCTCGTGTTCAGCCTTCGTCTTTGAGTAAATCAGGATGTCGTCGATGAATACAATCACGAACTTGTCTAAGTATGGCTTGCAAACTCTATTCATTAGATCCATGTATACCGCAGGTGCGTTCGTCAAACCAAATGGCATAACGAGGAACTCGTAGTGTCCATAACGAGTTCGGAAGGCTGTTTTCGGGATACTTTCCTCTTGTATCCTTAATTGATGGTATCCAGCTCGAAGATCGATCTTTGAATAATAGTTCGAGCCTTGCAGTTGATCAAACAGATCGTCGATTCTTGGCAGAGGATACCTGTCCTTGATCGCCAGCTTGTTCAATTCTCTGTAGTTGATGTTTATTTGAAATTCATCATCCTCCTTTTTGATGGGTAACAATGGGATTACCCCAAAAAGGAATTTTTGGTCTGTTATCTTCCTTCTCCATCCGTTACCAACACTTCTCTGTCAATCCTTGCACCCCCGAAAATGTAAGTCGCTATGATGCATTGACTACGGGTGCAGTGCCTGGAATTTAATCGTCGTGAAACTCTACTTGCCTTAGGGGCGGTAATCCAGGCAAGTCTTCTGGGAAGACTTCTGGATACTCCCTTACGACAGGGATGTCTTCGATTCTTGGCTCAGCAGCCTTTTTATCCACGATGTGTGCTAGAAAAGCAACACATCTTTCCTGTAAACACTTCCTTGCTTTCTAGCAGCTGATAAATCTTAGCGGTGTGTCACGCTTCTCTCCGTGAACCACAATCGTCTCACCATCATCAGTTGGAATACGAACAGCCTCCTCGTGACACACTATCTCAGCCTTGTTTCCGGATAACCAATCCATTCCCACCACCACGTCGAAGCTTCCCAATTCGACTGGTAGTAGATCCAAAGTAAACTCACGTTCTCCCAGTTCTATCACACAGCCTCTGATTACTTCGTTGGCTTCAACTAACTTTCCATTAGCTAATTCGATCGAGTAGGGGATATCTAACTTACTAGCGGTTAAACCAAGTATATTCTTAAATTCTAATGACACGAAGCCATAACCGGCACCAGCATCAAACAAAATAGGTGCAAAAGTTTTGGTTGTTAGAGAACGTACCAGAAATCACACCTGGATCCTGGCATGCCTCACAAGCTCTGATGTTGGATTTTCTCTCACGGTCTTGTTTCAACTTCAGGCATTCCCTCTTAAAATGTCCAACTTCCTTACAATGGTAGCATCCTATCATTCGGCCATCTCCTTTCCCATTTCCACCTAGAGCGTTGTTACTGTTTTCTCCTTGTATGAAACTCTTCATCCCACAACCTTCCTTGTTGTGTCCTTTCCTCCCGTACCAAGGCTTCTGACATCCACCATCACGGTGACACTTGCACTCAGCACATCTTGGTTTGGTTTCTAAGTAAATCTTATCATTGGCCTGTTTGTTGTTAGGGCAATCTTTCTTGAAATGCCCTTTGTCCCCGCAGTCAAAGCAACCTCGAATAGATCTTTGTTCATCGTTGTTCATTTGGGTATCTTCGGTAAGCTTCCTTTTGTTCTTTCCAGACGACTCTACCTGAGTTTTCTTGTCAGGGTTTGCAAGTTTTTCTAGTCTATTTGCTTCCGTAACGAGTGCCAAACCCATCTTACTTGCAACAATGGTTGTTGGTGGCGTAGATGCTGTCATCAAGCTCAAGACTTGAGGCGCCAGTTCCCAAATGAATTGTTCCAATTTCTTCAGTTCTGGTTTTACCAGGTATGGAACAATTTGTGACAGATCATGGAGTCGTTGCACGTACTCCAACACCTTCGGACCTTCCATCATTAGGCTCCGAAATTCATCTTCCCACTTCTGGGTTTCCGTGTGGGGGCAATACTTCTTATGCATCATTCCTTTCATCTCGTCCCAAGTTAATGCGTATGCTGTAGTTAGGCCCATTATTCGAACCTGAAGATTCCACCATAATCGAGCTCCATCTTGAAACAACTCAGAAACGTATGGGACCTGTTGTTCTGGCGTACAGCCACTCATTCGAAAGATGGATTCCATACTTTCAATCCATTTTACAAAAGTTATGGCACCCCCAGTGTCGTCGAACTTCGGAGGCTTGTAGTTGAGGAAGTGCCAGTAGGAACAACCGTTATTTTCTGAGGTACCTTTGATTGGTTCGGAGCGTAGGGCCTCGTGCTGTGCTATAGCTGCAGCAATTATCTCTTTAAGTTCTGCCTCAGAGGTGGGCATGCGCACTTCGCGTCTTGGCGGCATCTTCTAAAAGATGTTTCACATAGGTTAGGTCATAGCAAGTGAAGTGTACGTATGCATTCAACAATACCAACACATAACATTTCATGTTATCAACAAATCAATCACATAACCTCTTATGTTATAGGGCATAAACAATTGATTGAACATCGCATGTGATGAGAATACTGCGATTGTATTGCTACAATTCGAGACCACAATGTAAAGCTTACATGTACACCGCTATATTATACTACATCAATGACTTAGTAGGGGACGACCCTAGACAAGTCGTGCGATCGCTGGTCATGTTCAGGAGTCTCTGGTTCGTCCTTTCTCAAATTTCAGGACTCCACGTCAAGTTTCTAAATTTCTGTCCTAAAACAACATTTCTTCTCAATCGTTTCCTTGAGCTCGTCCCAGCTCAGTGCATAAGCAGTGTCTGTGCCAAGGGTCTGAACCTGGAGGTTCCATTAAGAGAGTGTGCCATCTAGCAATATCCCCGAGATATAGTTAACACTCTGTTGGGGCGAACAATTACTCATTCTTAAAATGGAGTTGGTCTTTTCGGACCAACGAACAAATGCAACGGTGCCTCCGATTCCGACAAGGTTCAAAGGCTTGCAGTTCAGGAACTGTTTATAGGTGCAGCCAGTTGGAGGGTTATCTCCAGTAATGTCGTCGTTGTACTTAGAGTGGAGGTCTTCATGTCGTGCATTTATCTGCGAGATGCGTTCTTGCAGCTCGTCTTCTGTCCTTAGTAACGTACTGGTGCTTGTGTCACGTCCGGGTGACATTTCCTTTTTGTCGAAATAGCGTGAAGCGGGTTGGACAATGTTTCAATTGTCTATGGGGTATATATATAGCAACGTAAGCCATCATGTAATCACCCCATTTCACACGCAAATATACTCACTGTATAAGTGGGGAAATATATTCCTGAGCCTTCACATAGGCTTGTCAACTTGGCTTGTTGCTTGTAATAGAATGAACTCGAGGCTACATCGCCTAGGTCATTTGTGTTTAAGTTATTGGTTATCATTAGCTTGACCTGCAGAGTCCACCAGGATTCCTGTGCACTACAAATCGTTATTACGTGGGCCCCCGTAATAATAAATTATCTTGCACAGTTACCCCAAATTTTCTCTCGTCCAAGCAGATGATCAATCAAGGAGCAACAGTAGGTGCATTGGCATGAACAGGGTCATGCTCCAATGCGGGGTCAGGAGCAGCGCCTGGCTCAGGGGCCACGGCCGGCTCCGGATCAAAAAACTCCATCTCAAAATCAGCTGGATCAACAATCACAGGGGTTACAGGGCTGCAGGATCCCTCAAGGGCTGGTCTAAGTGCATGAACTCAATGTCATGGTCTGGATCATCACCAGGTGGAAAAACAGAATTGTCCTCATTATCGCGATCAAACTCGAATCTGTGTGCGGGATCCGGTGCAGCTGATGATGCCATGTCAAGGTCGGCGTCGTGTAAGTGGTGCTGCATTCCCTGTATGTGCGAAGATGCGGTTGTCAGAAACTCAAATGAGTCTGGGATAGGGGAATGGTCATGAGTTTCCCCTATAGGAGCGTCCGCATGCAGTAGTCTAATATCAGCAGTAATAAGGCCCTGCCCTCGAATGGGTCCTCCTTTAGTAGATCGTTATCGTTTTCAGAGGCCACGTTGGGAGGGCGTATCATCAACGGGATAAGCGGCAAGGGGGCAAGTTCCCAACAAGATGGCCATCAGTAGGCTCTGCTACGACTTCAGGCAGTGCACAAAAGGCTGAAAGTCGTCATTGTCTGTGCCGGTAGTATCAGAAATGTACACCTCGTGCTTCGTTGAACTATGTCGTCTGATACTATGGTTATGGGGTTCGTAGTGCCCATCTTTCTAGTACTTGATGAAAGCATAACGTTTGTAACACAAACACATATACGTATAATAATCAATCATATAATCAGTTAATCACATAAGTCACCAAGTAAGGTATCACATACTTCTCCTAGTCTTACTAGCCAATTTCATTCAGTCTACAAGACTGCTCTATCCTTCACTTAAACCAAACCTCGATCCTCCAGATCGATCCTATAACAAACCAACGTGCTCGACTACCTTGATCACCGCGGTCCTCCAGACCGATCCTCAGCCCTCCAAGCTGGGTCTATAACCAATAAAATGTGCTCAACATTTGTTTGTAAAAAGTGTGGATCTGGACTTAAGTGGTATGCAGAAAAATGTTTTCGTGAGAGCCCTAGTGATCATAGTCTAGACTCGAGAAAGAATCCTAGTTCGCTATGATCAGAGCTCTGATACCAAGCTGTCACACCCTGGCTTTGCGGAAGCGTGGTTAATTTTGGTGTGACTTCTTAATACCATAGCTTAATCATAACAAGCTATATGAATTTAAAAACCATGCAAGTCATCCATTAAGTTTTAAAAACCAAAATACAGTACCATTGTTTTAACCAACAACCATAACCTTGTTCAACAACCTTACAAATTAGAATATAACATAAACGTGGTTTAAGGACTGTGTCTTGTCCAGGAAAGAGACACATCCCCTAAACCCTGATGACTTCATGACAAGTGCAGCGGAAAACGTTCCATACCGTGCCAGATCTCGTTAATTTCCTGAAATACATGTGAGTTGAAAAATCAACAATAATGTTGAGCGAGTTCATGTGTAAGTGAGTATGTAAAACACTTGTGAGTATAAAAATAGTTGTGGTATGTAGCAGTTGTAAGAGGACTTGTGATCACCAATGGTTTGCAAGGCCACTGACATATGTGAAGTGCAAATAGGGAGACTCAAACCTAGCAGATTTCGCCACGGCAAAGTATGTGGACAAAGTCACCCCACGGTCCGTTTCTAGTTTGGCCGGGGGCTGGGCTCGCTACACCCAGATAGATCTACCGCTCCTGTCCCTCGGTCCCTCCATGAGGACTAATGGCCCCATGTTGTTCCTATCCACTCACATGATCGTATAACACCTCCTTACGTTAAACATACCGTTGTAAAGTACTCGTAAATCATAGTAACATGTATTTCACCCCCGCGGTTAAGTAAACTGAAAACAGTTAGAGAAAAGGGGGACATGAACTCACAGTGAATGCGCGTCTCTACCAAGTGTCTCCAATACAGTAAGCTGTGCAACGACCTACAAGTGCTAATTCTATTAGACGGACGGCCGTGCCTTAGCTTTACAGTTTATGTCTTTGGGAAATAGTTAGACAACTATTTCGTGTTTATGTTCCGTATACACTTGGTAGTTATTCTTCTTCCCAAGGATGGGGGATACAATACATGTGCGTAAGTTACGTTTTATCAATCTTGTGGTAATGTAATTACCGGTGTAACTTATGTGTTTGTGGAAGCGTTCGTAAAGTTTTGGAATCATTAACGCTTGTAAATATTATTTTCACTCTAAAATAATATTTATGTATTTCACAAAATAATCATAAACAGTGTTGTGACAAATATATTTATCACGTTAATCTTTGTGAAAATCCCACCTCCGAATATTTAGTAATTAAAGTCATGGCGAAATTTTATGTTTCGAAAATATGTCGAAAATAGTTCTAACACTTGTTGTGTAAATAATTCTAAGTGTTAGGTTTTTAGAAAATTTCGCCAGAGTTTCCTCTGTAACTGGAGGTGGCCACGCTTTCAAGCGTATCATTTTCTTTTTGAAAACAACCCATGATTATCAACAATCAACCCTTACGTTTTAACACGCGAAACGCTACCCTTGTCGTTTCAGTTTCAATGTGTGGAAACTGGACTGTTTTCGGACGACTAAATAAAATGCTTAACCCTTTCCAAAAATTCCCAAATTTTTACGGGTCGTCCTAATCGACCCAAAAATGATTGTATAAAAATATCGGGGTCCAGTTTCTTACCAATAATTTATAGAAAATCGTTTACCGAACTGTGATCAGATTTGTCACATTCTGATCACAGTTTATGGAAAAATTCGTCAAAAATTCCTCGTATGTCCGTTTATCGAAATTCCAGTTTGAGGGTCACAAATACATCCGTGACCATCTTAGATAAAAGTTTCAGGGGCTGGTTTGGTTCGGGTTTTAAGTTGTGATCGAAAACGCACAGCCCAATTTACTGCAGTAACAAACAGCCTTAGCTGCTGTCACGAAAACAGGTTTTTAAAATAGTAACCGACATCAGAAAAATACGATTCCAGCGCCATTTTCTTCGTTTTTCGAAATGACACGATTTAGGCTTTTGAAATTCCGTTTTTCGAGTTTTTAAAGTCCGTTTACAGCCTGAAGAAGGCGGCTGAAACAGTGACTCAGCTTGCTGTTTTGCGGTTTAGATGTTATTAAATCGTGTTATAAGTGTCCGATTAGCGGGTTAAACAAGAAAACAACTTTTGTACACGTTAAAACACTTTTACCCGAGTAAAGCATTTTTACACAAGTTCATGTTTCGTGTGTGGTAGAGTTTCACCTTTTAACCCTTGCGGTAACCAAAAACGAGCTTATGTGAAGATACATGATCTTACAAAGTCGGGTTAAACGGTGATCCGAGCTACCACATCATAGATCGGGTCTCAATAACCTCATATATCAAATACTACAACTTTTACACTAGTTATGATCTTTTATCCAACAAGATTCAAGTTTTAGTAAACTTTAAAGATTCAAAAGATGGGTTTCCGCATTTTAACCGTTATAAATCATATTAACCACCTTAGATATGTTCAAGAGTGAGTTTTAAACATTATACCTCTAGCTCAAGGCTAGGGAAGATTCTTGATGAAAAACGCGTGGATAAAAGCTAAGTAACGAGGTCCTTCGTGTTCCGTTTGCTCCAAGACTCCTTATCCGAGACCCTTAACACTTGTATGTTGATGGAATGTGATGACCAAGAACCGAAAGTATGATGGATGGATAGGGGATGTTCGGCCGAAAGCTTGAAGGGAGAGAGAGAGAGTTGTGAAAGTTGTGTTGAGTGGTGATGGTTATGGCAAGTAATCTCTTGATCTTATAGACTAAACCCAAGAGCATTATCCAATGGAAAATGTGTAGGCTAGATTTTTAGCAAATGGATTAAAATATTGATCAAGTACAAGGTATTGTCTCCCCATAGTTAGGGGCCGGTTAGGAGGGGGGGTCTAGTTCGAAATTAACTAGGTGGTTAGGAAGCTAGTTATGTTAAACTAAGTTAAGTTAAGTGTTTAACCTAGTTAGTTATGTACAGCGTGTTATGACGGGTGTTAGGGTAATCAGGGACCCTAACTGGCTCAGAAAAATATAGATAGTGAAAATAATAATATTTTCATGTTCCGGGTATAGTCCGGTTGTTCGGTTGGATAGTAATCCGTTAAAGCGTTACAAAAGCTTTAAAGTGTCGTTATTGTTATTTTTAGTGACACCATTTGTTTTCCCGACACTCTAGAAAGTGTCTAGTGTTATTTTCTTATGTTCTGGCACTTTACTAGTCAGCTAGAAGCTGGATTAATTATTAAAGTGCTGTGTTTGGTACTTAAAGTACGTTTTTGGCACATCCGAATCAGTGTATCTTATCCCTAGAGACGCGGTAACACAACCCTTATATCCCTACACTCACTACCAGTGTAGCCAAAAATATGTGAGGCTCTTAACAGGCCTTAGAGGCAGTGTCTGCCTGATGCTGGTTATTTCAGCATGTTCACTGTGTATCCGTTTAGTGCTACTGTGCTTTTTGTGCATCATGTTTGTCACTAGAGTTCAGTATGTAATTAATGTAGTGACAGCAAATAAAGTATGATGCAAGTAAGTGCATGTATCAGTATGCAGGTAGCAGTTCATCAGCTAGTTCAATCAAGCACAGTAATCAAGTAGTAATTAATCATTAATTAAGTTGTACGGATACCTGGTTTAGTGCGGGTTGTCACATGCTGGGCTTCGCGGATGAGGGTTTCGAGATCGTATTGGGCTTGGACATCACGAATGCTGAGCAGATAACTCCGTCTGCTGAGGGCATCGGCAATGACATTTGCTTTGCCTGGGTGATAACGAATCTCACAGTCGTAATCGTTGAGAAGTTCTACCCATCGGTTTTGAGGAAGGTTAGAACAAGCACCGATTCTATCGGTTTTGAGGCATTGAGTGTAAAAGAGTTGAAAGAAAGTTAGAAACCTTCTTACAATCCTTTTTCACCTTGAATATGTTTAGATCTATGCAAGATCCTCGTTTGTTTGTATGGAAATCGTTCAGATCTAAGTTATTCTTGGTGGATTGAAGCCAAAATACGAAGTTTCTAAGAACATCATGATGACATCATCCTAGAACACCTCAAATCTAGGGATTTCATGGTTAAAAGTTAAGATTTAAAAGATAGGAAGGTGTAGAAGTGCGTGTAGATTAAGAAAGTACAAGATTTAGGACGAGATCTTACCGGAATCGTGAGAAATCTGAAGAAAAGTGGGGAAGATGAGCGGGTCGGATGAGAGTTGCCAAAAGTGGAAAGTGTGATGGTGACAGGGGGTATTTATAGGGTTTCCCAAAAAGGAAGGGAAGGAGAGGGGCTGGTCGATCGGTTGGCAGCCCGATCGAACAGCTGGTCGATCGGTTGGCAGCTCGATCGAGCGGCTTGTCGATCGGCCGGTCTCCTGGTCGATCGGCCATCTGATTCGAGCGTTTGGTGCGACGAGTCTTGTCGTTTCGATTTGCAATTGCGAGCGTTGCGATGCGATTGAATTTCCTAGTCAAATTACTTTTAATCCCAACTACTATATCAACATACAATCATCCTTATTTCATATTCGTTTAGCGTTTGTGTAACAACTCTCATTAAAAAGTCCTATTTATTATTTTAATTGACCAATAGGAAACCCTAATTGAGACACCCAAGTGATTCTGAGTAAACCCTAAAATTTTCAGAATAATCAGAATCAGGATTAGGGCCCCTAAAACTCAGTGGGGGTAAACCCTAGTTACGATTATCCACAAAATAAGCTGTCAAAATCGAATTTTACAATTCCGTCGACTCAGCAAGCCTACTCACACACGGGGCTACCCTATGGTAGGTAGTGACCCCTCGCGCCACGCGACGCCTGACGCGAGGGGGTCAAAATTTTGTGTATAAATAGTGGGCTTTGGGACTTGCATTCTGGAGTTGAAACGACGAAGAAATTCGTTATATACACTGAGATATCGTAGAAACAATTCTAAAACACACACAATCACAAATCGCTGCCGCAAAACAGGGTATTAACTCGATCGCTGATACGATTCAATGTCCGATCGATTAAACTATCCAATGGATGTTTAAGTGCTGCCCACATTAGGGTTTATGCTTTGTCATTCGTCGTTAAATCGATGGATGTTTAAGTATCGCACTTTGTCATTCGATGTGAGGGTTTAATCTCGTGAGTTATCGTAAATGCTGTATTAAGTTACTAACCGAGTTGTGTGCATGTTATTAATTTAGGTTAAAAGGCTAATCAGTAGTCTAGGCTCTGCTCAATTAAATCTGCAATGTGAGTCATTCTCTTTTTATCAAAGTGCTTTATAAATTCTTAAATATTTTTAAAGTTATAATTACAGGGATTAAGTCTTTGTAATCTCCACATTACAGCCGGTATGTGGGGTTTTGTATACATTACTTGATAATCTTCACCATTGGACAACGAGTTAGCCAATGGGTGATATGACCATAGTCACAGAAACGAGTCGAGTGACAAATACCGAGGGTAGTTGGTTGATATCAAAACATTGTAATCGCTCTTAATACTGTAAATTATAACAAATGGGTCGTTTTAGTAAAAAGAATGATTCACCAGTATTTCCCGCTGACAAAACTTTTTTCAAACATGTTTCAGGTGATCTGTTGTGATCCAGGAAAAGTGTCGTGTAGCACTACAAGCTTAAGGAAGTGGCTCAATATAAAAATAAAGAAACATGTTTTGTAAAATAAAGATTTCTCCGTGAAATCTTATGATTGTAAATTACCGGGGTTTTATCCCGAGTTGTGAAATAAAATAATCAGGAAAATTGCAGTTTTAAAAAGATCCTGATGAAATCTTCCGCTGTTAAACTCAATTAAATTAATACCACGGGATTTCTGTCCCGCGGCTCCTGAAACGGGTCAAACCGGGTCGGGGGCCGTGACAGAAAAATGTGGTATCAGAGCCACTGATTTAAGCCTATTAAGTATTTAGAAAATACTTAATTTTTCTACTTGTCATTCTGTAATTATGTGTTTTCTTATTTGAATATTTGTGTACAGTATGGGTAAGCAAAAGTTGTCAAACATCTATCTTAAATTAGATAGGTCATCCAACGAGAAGGGAAGTTCATCCCAAACCAAATCCTCAAATCAATCTATAATTCCTGAAGAAGGAATATTTGTGTGAAAGGCACAATATGAGGAACCACTTTCTCCTTAAAAAGAAATTTGATTTTTAAGAAAAGTCAGGAGAAAATAAAGAAATTCCGAGAAAAGAAGATTAAACAGGAAACCCAGGAATTAACCAGTAAAACACCTTGGGAAGACAAGTTAGATGAAAAATGGGCAGATGTTTATATGCTAGCCACTGTAGCAGTTAATGCAAATCTTTAAATATTTTAACTCAAAGTTTTAGTACCATTATCGCCTACAAATCTAGAAACCTTATCCAGTAAATAAATACATGTTTTAATTTTCGGTTGTTTTGTAGTTACCCAATATGAAATAATATTTAAAGATTTTCTATGAAATTTTGTTATAAAGTTTTAACTTAATAATTGTGTGTATTTTGCATAACAACATGAGTGACTTGTCTGACGCCCTTTAGAATTTAAATCTCTATCCGGTAAAAATAGAGGTTTCCAGAGATTTCAATAGGTATATACCAGATATAGAAGAACCTATTGAATTTAATGCTCCACCTCCAGAGAAACCCAAGCCCAAGAAAAGGAGGAGATTTGTGGTATGGAGACGTGTGCGTAGGAGGAAACCCGCCACTAGAAAGATGCCTAAAATAGAAAATCCCTTAGACAAAGGGAAGGGGAATGAAGTCGGGGAAGAGTCTAGGCAGATGGGATTACAGTTTGATGAATATTCTAAACAAATAGAAATGGAGATTGGGGAAGGTTCTAAACAAACCCAGGTAGAAATTGGAGAAAGTTCTAAGCAAACCCAGGAAATGACATTACAAGAAGAGCTAGATTTTATATTGGCAAGCTGTGATACTATTAAGCCTGTCAATACAAATGTTTTTACTCATCCTATTGAAACTCAACTCCCTATAAACTTAGAACCAGCAATCCCAGAACCTATAATCCACACCCAACCTCTAGGAATGGACGAGTGGTGGACGAATGATTGGCAGTTCCAAAACCTGCTCAACAGTCCTTATTCCTTTCTTCCTCAGTTTGACCCAGAACCTATACCAAACCCGCCAATGAGCAATGAGAATTTAGCTGAACTCCGCCACTTTGGTGAGGAGTTGGTGGATGCAGGAAATAGCATCAGGGAAGTAGGAGAACAGATCTCCTGGAAGTATGATGAGAGGGAGCGCCGTTATTAAAATATTAGCTGACGAGGGATAAGGGGTTTATGAGACTGTGGTGGTATAATAGCAATAATAATATAATCATGTGAAATAACCTAAAATAAAACTTTGTAAGATAATGGTGTGTATTGATGCATACTATTAAATATAAAAGTGGAAATCGAGAAATCGATAGTTTTGGCTATATGGGTGTATTTGGAATTTGTATGATTGTTTTATGTATAATTGTTATTTAATCGATACTAATAAAATTATATTGTCACACCCCGAATTTCCACGTGTCACCGGTGGGCCAGGTGGGGAGTATCGTGACGTCATGGTTGGCAACATAATAGTCAAACAACACAATATTAATATGCACAGCGGAAGCAATTGAAAATATAATACAACCGAATTTATTATTGTAATATCAAATGTCACAATATTCGGAAGTTTATCCACAGAAGGATCGTAATTAAAATGGAAACAATAGTTCAATAGACTTCAGGCATCTTAAGCTTGCGAGACTCTTTATTGATGCTAAGGAGACAATCCAGCCAATTACGTTTAGTACCTGCATTTAGTCTTTTTGGGAAAATACGTCAGTTTACACTGGTAAATACAATTAACTGACTCTTTTTGAAAATAGTTTAAGAAAATTGATTTGGATGCACGTGGCACAAAAATATCTTTTATAATTTGATTAAAATGCACAGAGGCAAAATTAACCTTTTATAACTTGGGAGAATTATTTAATATTATAATCTTGTGAACGAATTACATGTTCCTTGTGCGTTCAGTAGCCCGGATCTTGTCCGGGTTAAAGATCAATAGACACGCCACATTATTCTTTCGTGCACTGACGGGTGTACGCCTACACCCCGCGCTTAAGTCGTGGCCATTTCGTAAAATGATGCCGATGATATCCGGGACATGGTCATTAACCCCCCAAAGGCTTTAAGTAACAAGACTGTTTAAACGAGCCGATCAAATTTATTCAATTACCCACTCAACGGTGGAGAATTTGATGCCCGATTAAGCGGTATGCTATATACCGTAACCCAAGCCCGTATAGGGAAAATAAGTTAAAAGTATTTACCTGAGCAAAGTATATATCACAATAAGCAAATTTGCAAGTAGCTTTTACTGGTCCTCCTAATCTGGAACGAAGGTTTTATAATAACCTATTAGAATCCTAACGGGTCTTTAATTTAAGCTTAAGCTTAGACCGGCTAATTTCAAAGATACGGTTCGTACGCACGATTAAGCGAAGACCGGATAGAATGTGATTTAGACCCGACAAGTTTGAAGACTTGTTTAATATGGGTTTATTATTCACATTCTGGATTTTGAGATAAAACCGTTAAGGTTTGACCCGTTTCGGCTAATTTATGTAACTTGTTACATAAACCGAACCGTACGCGTAATAAGCGTGACGGGTATCCGTGAGAGCTATATACAGGTTTCCTAAGTTAATTATGCCTCAAATATGTTGTGACATCAGTAAGATGTCTTTCATTATGCCCGAAACGTGTTTAAACACAAACTAGGCCCCGTAGGGGTAGTTTGGTCATTTAAAAGTTTATAAAAGAGTTTAAGTAACAACCTGAGTTACAGGTCTGATGTAATCAGCAAAAATACATAATTTGCTAAGTTATATCAGTAGGATAAAGCATATATGTGAAATTTATCATTTTTAACCAAACTATGCCCCGTAGGGGTATTTTGGTAATTTCACATAAGCCGAAAAGCTCAAAACTGAAGTCTGAGTTTATCAACCTTTGCTTACTGTTAAAATATTATAATTTGCCTCATATATCAGTAGGTATCAACCCGGGTATGTCCAATATAATTTTTAATACATACTTTGCGTTAAAAACGCTTAGTAAGGCGATTAAAGGCCATTTCCGGGTTCGATACTTAAATCTGATATTTTTATATTTCCAAAAGGCTTTAAATAATTTATTAATCATATTTGATCAGTAGCAAAAGGTTTGGAGTCGTTTGGATATGTAAAACTCATTTTATGGCTCGTAAGGGCAAAACCGACAATCACCGGATTAAGCCTACGACTACTAGTTATGCTCAGCCTAAAATTAATTAAAAATCTTTAAAAATACCAAAATAATATATTGCATCAGTGGGTAAAAGATTTGATACCAAAAAGTAGGCTTAACTAGGCTATACGCTAATTACGCCGTTTTATTAACATAAAGCTTTAAATTTGCGATAATGAGCATAACTCTTAATCTACAATTCAAACTGATGTCAAACTTTGCATACAAGTTTATATATCAGTAATTAAAGTTTCTACTCTTTTACATTTCCAAAATTCACGTTTTAAGGTAATAAGGGCATAACGGTCAACATATGAGCAATTAACGGAAACATGCATATTAATTGGATAACTAATGAACCAAGGTGTATAACCACAGGGGGTTATTCTAACATGCAACCTAGTCCATTTAAAGCTCTGAGGCATTTCTAAAACATGCCTAAACGGGTCAGAACTGAAAGTCAAAGTGAAAGTCAAACTATGTGACTTTCGGTTCCGAACCGGGTATTTACAGGAATTTGTCGGGTTGAACATGTTTAGACATGTTCTTACACTTATTACTAAGTTATAACAATGATCAAACAGGTTGTATATGATCTATAATGTTAATTATGCATAAATGGCATTTTAAGTATCCTGTTGACTTTTTATAAACTAGTTTGACCCGACTTTTGACCTGGTTAGAGTGGTAATCAGGGGGAACCCTTTTGAGGGTTTATTACCCACATAAATACCAACTTATATCTACTTTTAATTCAAGATATGACTGAGCCATTGTTGACTAATCTCGAAGTCAAACCGTAATTACGATGGTTTGACTTTTAGCTAAATAACTAAGCTAAACATTATTAAAGAAGGTTAAGCAAACTTACAAAGGTCCTAAGCTTGATTAGTGATCACTTGAGAGCAGGCTTGAGCTCCAGGAATGATCAGAAAACTTGAAGAAGATGTGAAGAACAAAGGTTGCTACTCATGGCCTTTTATAGTGATAATTTCACCACAAATCCTTGACACTCGGGGTCTACAACTCACCATACCCTTCCAACAAGTGTCCTAGATGTTTAGGGGTCGTTTAGGGGTCAAGAGGAATGTGGAAAATCGGTTTAAGGCGCGCATAAAGGCAAGGGCAGGCAACAGCCAAAAATTTCGAAGCTGGGCAATGCCCCTAGCGTGACGCTAGGCCCCCCTCGCGTCGCGCTAGGCCTCTTCTGCACCAAATCCATATTTTAGATTTTTGCGATTTGATCCTTGCCCCTTCAAGACTCGATTAGGCACTTGTTTATTGCATTATGAACCCTCACAATTGATCTATAAGGGCTTTAAAACATATACCCACTTTGTTAAGTCCCCGGTTAACTTAATTGTTACCCGAAAAGTCCTAACTTTCAACGTTTACGCTTTAACCCCTCGTACACGAATTTGATCATAACTTTCTCATACGATAACGAAACTTTATGAAATTTTAATCGTGCATTCTAGTGAGCATAATTACCCGTTACAAAGCTTCGGGTTTGTCAAAAGGTCACTCAGAGGTATAACTTAAACATGTTGACACATTTAGCCCCTGTAGTTTGTAATCTCTCACTTTTAGCTTCGTATGATCCATGATTTATTCGTTTGAAGGTATGAGCACCATGTAGGGTTAATGTACATTATATTTATTCACTGTTGACATTTAGAATACGTATATCCACATACTTTCCATGATTGTCAACTTTAGTCCTTCTATAATATTTCTTTCACACGTTTAAACATTTGACACGTGTCTACACATTATAGGACGTGAATTTTCGAGGTGTTACATCCTCACCCCCTTAAAATAAATCTCGACCCGAGATTTACTAAAATAAATAAGGGTACTTTTCCTTTATCGTGGATTCGACCTCCCACGTGTATTCGAGGCCTCTACGGGCATCCCACTTGACCTTTACAATAGGTACATGCTTCCTTCGAAGCTTCTTTACCTGTCGATCTTCAATCGACAAAGGTTTCTCCACAAATTTTAAGCTCTCATCTATATGCACATCTGTATGCGGTATAAGCAGTGATTCATCAGCGAAGCACTTCTTCAGATTGCAGATGTGGAACACATTGTGAATTCCACTGAGCTCTTCTGGTAAGTTTAACTTATAGGCAACTGACCCGACACGTTCGATAACCTCGAAAGGTCCTATGTATCTCGGGCTTAGCTTGCCTTTCTTACCAAACCGCATCACTCCCTTCCAGGGTGACACTTTAAGTAGGACTTCGTCACCTACTTCGAAGTGAAAATCCTTACGCTTTGGATCAGCGTAACTCTTCTGCCTATCCCGGGCAGCTTTGAGACGGTCACGAATCTGGACAATCTTGTCCGTCGTTTCGAACACGATCTCTGGTCCTGATAACTGGACATCTCCAACTTCCGCCCAACAAACGGGCGATTTACACTTTCTACCGTATAATGCCTCGAAGGGCGCAGCCTTAATGCTGGTACGGTAGCTATTGTTGTAGGAGAATTCGATTAACGGTTGGTTCTTATCCCAACTACCACCCAAATCGATCGCACATGCACGTAGCATGTCTTCCAACGTTTGAATAGTACGCTCACTCTGACCGTCAGTCTGAGGATGGTAAGCCGTACTAAAATTCAAACGTGTGCCCAAAGATTGTTGGAAACTCTTCCAAAAATGTGACGTGTATCTAGTATCTCGGTCAGAGATAATAGCCACAGGTATGCCATGTAAGGCTACAATCTTATCAACGTATAACTGGGCTAACATGTCAGAGCTATAAGTCTCCTTGATGGGTAAGAAATGTGCTGACTTAGTCAGTCTATCAACTATAACCCATATTGTATCATTTCCTTTCCTTGTCTTGGGTAACTTGGTAATAAAATCCATAGTTACCATTTCCCACTTCTACGTAGGAAGTTCAGGTTGTTGTAGCAAACCTGACGGTTTCTGATGCTCGGCTTTGACTTGCGCACATGTCAAGCATTTAGCTACATAGGTGGCCACAGACTTCTTCAAGCCTATCCACCAATAGTTTGCCCTTAGATCCTGGGTAGCTGATGGCAAATTCTTAATCGTTGCCTAATTAGGGTTGCGGTATTTAATACGTAAGCAATATGAACCGTCTTTCTTATTTAATAACATAAAACCCTCAGAATATTGAGTCAGGCTATATGAGCCTATGTCTTAAAACCTACTTAATGAAGGTTTTAATTATTCCATAATCAATATGGAGTTTTCACAATACTCCAGCCCACAGCGGGATACAAATCTTAATTCTACCTGCCTTCCAGGAGGTAAGCAGGGAAAACTTATGAGAAGATAATCAAGATGCAAGGAGGCTACAGAGATTTTCCATGTCTCAGGCTCCAGTTCATCCATCATTGCTCGTGTCAAATAAGTGACACATTTATGTTATAAGTCCACGAATTCCTTAATCGGGAACATTTACTTGGACAATTCCATTCTGGATATCTTCCTTGAATACTACTAGTCGACTTTAGTACAATATGATCATTGGGATATCTTAGGGGTTCCATGTATTAAACCTCCATACTGATCAGGCATGGAAGTAATCTATGGGACACACTAGGATACGCCAATCCTCATATGGCACTTTTATCAAACATAGTTTGGCATTCACAGGCGATAGAAAAACAATGAGAAAATAATTAAAATAACATATGTTGTCGTACTCTATGCGAAGAAAGAGTACTCTTAGATTTTTCGGAAGGATTTCTTGCCGATACTAAAAGAATCGGTTACTACGGTTTCCTTGGTAAGTTATACCTTGTGAAAAATATAAAAGTTTGCTAAGCTTATGGTTTATGAAGATTTATTATTGCCTGTATTAAAAACAGGACACTTAGCAGAAATTATCATTGGTAAATGATAAGGAATGTATTTGATGACATCGTGAACTGCCTCTTGGCATTCATTCACCAGGAGGGTTAAGCGCCTCCATTCTTAATCCTTTCAAGCTTAGCTGCAAAATCTATGACAATTTAGGGCAGTCTCAGCTTTGACTGTTCGTTTCTTAATCTATATAACGTGAGTAGCTGAGGTAGATTCATAATAGATTTATAATGAGTAGGTTTTGAAACCTTAGTGTGCCCTCTTATTGCCAATGCTAACCACTAATAATTATGTGCTTATATTTAATCAAAATGGAAATTTCACAAACTAGGCACCTAGCTCGGTTGGCTAGGCGCGCGAAAGGGTGTGGCCTAGACCCAGGTTCGATTCCGGGGACGGCCGGTTCCACCATTTTTTTAATGTTTAATATTAATTAATCGTACTGATACATATAATTATGAGGGTTGCTCATAAGGAGTCTTGATAATTAATTGCTTCTTATCACCCACAATATGGGCTTGATTTTTACGACAACCCATCGATTTTATAACTATATTGTGTCTTTATTTTAACGGAAACTAGGACATCGTGAACTGCCCATCTCATCCAAGTTTTCCAGTACTGCGTTGGTTAGAAAAGACCGAGGCAGTGATTACAATAAGTAAATGTGCCAAGGACGATCAAGTCATGTACGCGTCAAATCTTTTTAAAGAAGGGGCGCTAGAATGGTGGAACACGGTGTTACAAGCAAAAGGAAGGATGATGGCGTACGCTATGAATTGGGAAGAATTTAAGAGTCTTGTAGAAAGAAAATTATGTCCCGAATATGAAAAAGATCAAATGGCGAATAAGTTCTTGAACCACCGGATGGTGGGTGTAGATTGTCACGGCTATACTTCGACATTCTTCGAATATGCTAAAGTGGTACCAACGCTGGCTTCGCCAGAACCGGTACTCATTTCTCGTTATATTTGGGGATTGATTGGTGAAATCCGCAACATCGTTAAAGCTGCGAGACCTCGTACAATTGACGATGTTGTGGAATTAGCTAATACCCTAACTGACGAACTGGTACGCACAAGAGATGAAAACAGGAAGAAAGAACTAGCTCAGAAAATTACCCAAGGATTTCATGTGGGTAATAATAGCAATTTCAAAAGAAGAGGAACGGGACAATCCTCAACTCTGCCATTCTGCAAGAATTGAAAAAAGAAACATTATGGAAGATGTAGTGTAACCTGCAATTTTTGTAAAATGGTAGGACATCGTGAAGAAGACTGCAGAAAGAAAAAAACGATCTGCTATAACTGTGGAGAAAAGGGACATTTTAAACCAGAATGTCCTAAATTAGTCAAACCAGCAGATAACAAAACCAAGATGATCGACGGAGCTACTAAGAAGAATGTTCGAGCCTTTCAGTTAACTACTCAGGAAGCCGAGATGATTCCTGATGTGATAGCCGGTACGTTCTTAGTTCACAACATTTACGCAAAAGTATTATTTGACTCTCGTGCAAACCAAAGTTTTATCAATACTTCATTCTGCCAAGCTCTTAACTTACCTTTAACCAAACTTAGGCAGATTTTTACAGTCGAAACGGCAGACAGAAATTCTGTTAGCATAGATAAAGTTTTGCAAAAAGAAAATATAGAACTTTCAGGTCATAAATTCTTTGCAAACTTGTTACCTATGAAATTAGCTGAATTTGATGTTGTGTTAGGAATGGATTGGTTAGTAGCCAACCATGCTCGAATTCTCTGTGATAAGAACTCTATAGAAATTCAGACACCCACCGGAGAAGTCATTATGATTACAGGAGATAAACCACGTAAGCCCATGAAGTTCATATCAGTAATGAAAGTTGCTAGTTATGAACGAAAGCAAGGAATAGTATATATGATTTCAGTAATCATTAGTACTAAGGGTAAAGAACTTAAGGAAATTCCTGTAGTCTCATAATACCCAGATGCATTCCCAGAAGAATTACCAGGACTACCACCAGATAGGGAGGTAGAATTTAGAATTCATCTAATTCCAGGAACTATACCGATAGCCATGGCACCTTATCGGTTAGCACCCACAGAAATGTTAGAACTGAAAAAACAATTAGATGAATTACTAAGTAAAGGTTTCATACAACCTAGTTCATCTCCCTGGGGAGCACCAGTGTTGTTGTAAAGAAAAAGGATGGTTCAATGAGAATGTGTATTGATTATAGAGAATTGAATAAGGTTACAATTAAGAATCGATATCCATTACCTAGAATTGATGATCTTTTCGATCAACTTCAAGGAGCTAGATATTTTTCTAAGATTGACTTACGCTCCGGATATCATCAGTTGAAGGTACAAGAAGAAGACATACCTAAGACTGCTTTCAGAACTAGGTATGGTCATTACGAGTTTACAGTCATGCCCTTCGGATTAACGAATGCACCTGCAGCATTCATGGACATGATGAATAGAATCTGTAAACCGTACTTGGATAAATTTGTAATTGTTTTTATCGACGATATACTTATTTATTCCAAAAGTCAGGATGAACATTGCCAACACTTGCATGCACTCTTAACTTTGTTAAGAAAAGAAAAGCTTTACGCCAAATTCTCGAAGTGTGAATTTTGGTTGCAAGAAGTGCAATTCTTAGGTCACGTGGTGAATCATGAAGGCATTCATGTAGATCCTGCTAAGATAGAGGCAATTACCAAATGGAAGGTTCCGCAATCCGCAATGGAAATTAGAAGTTTTCTAGGATTAGCTGGATACTATAGACGGTTTATTAAGGATTTTTCCAAGATAGCTATACCATTAACTAAGCTAACCTGTAAAGCAGTTAAGTTTGAATGGGGAACTAAGCAAGAAGAAGCCTTTAGGATCTTGAAGCAGAAATTAACCAATGCTCCAATCTTAGCCTTACCAGAAGGAACTGAAGATTTTGAAGTATATTGTGATGCTTCAAAACTAGGATTTGGATGTGTGCTGATGCAACGCAAGAAAGTAATTGCGTATGCTTCAAGACAATTGAAAAAGCACGAAGAAAACTATACGACTCATGACTTAGAATTAGGAGCCGTAATTTTTGCCTTAAAGATCTGGAGACATTATCTGTACGGAAGTAAGTTTACTGTCTATACAGATCATAAAAGTTTAAGATATATATTTGGGCAAAAAGAGTTAAATATGAGGCAAAGAAGATGGATGGAAATCCTAAGTGACTACGACTGTGATATTCAGTATCACGAAGGAAAGGCAAATGTAGTTGCAGATGCCTTAAGTCGTAAATATCATGAAAAGCAAAAGCGAGTTCATGCTCTCAGATTAAATCTACAGTTAGATTTAATGGAACAATTGAAGAATGTTCAAGAAACAACAATCAAAGATGATGCCGAAGGAATGAAGGGAAGAATAAAAGAATTAGAGCAAGGAGCTGATGGAATTTGGAGATTCCACCAAAGAAGAATTTGGGTACCTAAACAAGGAGAATTAAGAAATAAAATTCTAGAAGAAGCCCATAAATCTAGGTATACCATGCACCCAGGAAACAATAAGATGTACCAAGATTTAAGAAATAATTTCTGGTGGATAGGCATGAAAAAGGATATAGCTAGATATGTTTCTAAGTGTCTTACTTGTTCACAAGTTAAGGCAAGGCCTACTACAACAACTGGAAATGCCTGTATGGAAATGGAAACTCATAACAATGGATTTTGTTACTAAGTTACCCAAAACCAGAAAAGGTAATGATGCGATTTGGGTAATTGTGGATCGATTAACCAAATCTGCTCACTTTTTACCAATGAAAGAAACCTTTAGCATGGAAAGATTGGCAAAGTTGTATGTAGATGAAGTCGTATCTTTACATGGAGTTCCACTCTCCATTGTATCAGATAGGGATAGTCGTTTCACTTCCCACTTCTGGAAAAGTTTCCAAGAAGCTATGGGAACCCGACTAAATTTAAGTACAGCATATCATCCTCAGACAGATGGACAAATTGAAAGGACGATCCAAACTCTAGAAGACATGCTCCGAGCATGTGTGATAGATTTTGGTGGAAATTGGGACGATCACTTACCTCTGATCGAATTCTCCTATAACAATATCTATCATTCAAGCATTGAAACTGCCCCATTTGAAGCACTATATGGAAGAAAGTGTAGAACTCCAGTTTGTTGGGCAGAAATAGGAGAGAGTCAATTATCAGGTCCAGAGATTGTGCAAGTAACTACTGACAAGATTACTCAAATCAAGGAAAGACTAAAGACGGCTCGAGATCGTCAAAAGAGTTATGCCGATAATCGATGCAAACCACTGGAATTCCAAGTGGGAGATAAAGTACTATTGAAAGTTTCTCCTTGGAAAGGAGTAGTACGATTCGGTAAGAAAGGGAAACTAACTCCAAGATACGGAGGACCATTTTCAGTGATCCAACGTATAGGACCAGTTGCTTATCGGTTACAACTACCAGAAGAACTGGCAGGAGTACATGACGTATTTCATGTATCCAATCTCAAGAAATGTTTGTCTGATGAATCTCTAGTAGTACCTCTTCAAGATGTAGAGGTAAATGCAAAACTGAAATTCGTAGAGAAACCTCTTCAAATTGAAGATAGAAAGATTAAGTTTCTCAAGCATAAGAGACTCAAACTGGTCAAAGTTAAGTGGGATTCAAAGAAGGGATTCGAATACACTTGGGAGTTAGAATCAGAAATGAAGCAAAAGTATCCCTACTTGTTCCAGTAAATCTCGAGGACGAGATTTTTATTAAGGTGGGGAGAATGTAACAACTCTCATTAAAAAGTCCTATTTATTATTTTAATTGACCAATAGGAAACCCTAATTGAGACACCCAAGTGATTCTGAGTAAACCCTAAAATTTTCAGAATAATCAGAATCAGGATCAGGGCCCCTAAAACTCAGGGGGGGTAAACCCTAGTTACGATTATCCACAAAATAAGCTGTCAAAATCGAATTTTACAATTCCGTCGACTCAACAAGCCTACTCACACACGGGGCTACCCTATGGTAGGTAGTGACCCCTCGCGCCACGCGACGCCCCCAGGGGTACCCCTCGCGTCACGCGAGGGGGTCAAAATTTTGTGTATAAATAGTGGGCTTTGGGACTTGCATTCTGGAGTTGAAACGACGAAGAAATTCGTTATATACACTGAGATATCGTAGAAACAATTCTAAAACACACACAATCACAAATCGCTGCCGCAAAACAGGGTATTAACTCGATCGCTGATACGATTCAATGTCCGATCGATTAAACTATCCAATGGATGTTTAAGTGTTGCCCACATTAGGGTTTATGCTTTGTCATTCGTCGTTAAATCGATGGATGTTTAAGTATCGCACTTTGTCATTCGATGTGAGGGTTTAATCTCGTGAGTTATCGTAAATGCTGTATTAAGTTACTAACCGAGTTGTGTGCATGTTATTAATTTAGGTTAAAAGGCTAATCAGTAGGCTAGGCTCTGCTCAATTAAATCTGCAATGTGAGTCATTCTCTTTTTATCAAAGTGCTTTATAAATTCTTAAATATTTTTAAAGTTATAATTACAGGGATTAAGTCTTTGTAATCTCCATATTACAGCCGGTATGTGGGGTTTTGTATACATTACTTGATAATCTTCACCATTGGACAACGAGTTAGCCAATGGGTGATATGACCATAGTCACAGAAACGAGTCGAGTGACAAATACCGAGGGTAGTTGGTTGATATAAAAACATTGTAATCTCTCTTAATACTGTAAATTATAACAAATGGGTCGTTTTAGTAAAAAGAATGATTCACCAGTATTTCCCGCTGACAAAACTTTTTTCAAACATGTTTCAGGTGATCTGTTGTGATCCAGGAAAAGTGCCGCGTAGCACTACAAGCCTAAGGAAGTGGCTCAATATAAAAATAAAGAAACATGTTTTGTAAAATAAAGATATCTCCGTGAAATCTTATGATTGTAAATTACCGGGGTTTTATCCCGAGTTGTGAAATAAAATAATCGGGAAAATTGCAGTTTTAAAAAGATCCTGATGAAATCTTCCGCTGTTAAACTCAATTAAATTAATACCACGGGATTTCTGTCCCGTGGCTCCTGAAACGGGTCAAACCGGGTCGGGGGCCGTGACAGTTTGCGATTCGATTGCGGTTGAGTTTCGATTGCGTGTCGATTAATCACTACACATAACATAATTAAACATGCACAAGTAACACATAAGGCACACACACACGTATAACAATACCATAATGCGTAATTCGAGTTGCGAGCGTGATTGCGATAAACGATAAATCGATTAAACATGCGATAAAAAGCGGTTACTAGGCGATTATTAATAGATACTCCACGTAATATAACTAGAGCGATAACAAAATAGACTAATTACAAGTCAAAGAAGTCAAAACAGGAATTGAGCAAGGAGAGACAGATCGCAATTAGAAATCTTTTCTTCCCTTGACTTCAATCTTGACTTTGACTTCCGAAACACGGGGTGTTACAAATATGATACAACTTTGGCCTATACGATCGATCGTATATGCCATAGTTTGAAAATTTGGTTTTTCGTGTTTTCCTCGGTTCGACGCGTATACGAGTCGTTTTTTGACGAACTTTCGCATATTTTGTCATTTTATGACGTACGAATTCAACATATGTCGTTTTGGTGACGTTCGGTTGCGTGCGAATATCGTATTTTACGATTACGTACAGTTTTGTTTGAAGTCCACTTGTACTCCATAGTGCCGTGTCATATGTATTCGCTCGTGGAAATATCATTAGTCGCGTATTTTAGAGCATTATAGCCTATTTTAAGGTATTTTAACATATTTTCATGTATCTTAGGGTGTTTTAAGGTATTTTAACGTATTTTAGCATATTTTAGCGTATTTAATTGTATTTTGACGTATTTTACCGTATTTTCGAAGCTTTTAGCGTACTTTAGAGCATTATATCGTATTTTAAGGTATTTTAACATATTTTCATGTATCTTAGGGTATTTTAAGGTATTTTAGCATATTTTAGCGTATTTTAGCATATTTTAGCGTATTTAATTGTATTTTGACGTATTTTACCGTACTTTCGAACATTTTAGCGTACTTTAAAGCATTATATCGTATTTTAAGATATTTTAACATATTTTCATGTATCTTAGGGTATTTTAAGGTATTTTAGCGCATTTTAGCGTATTTTAGCATATTTTAGCGTATTTAATTGTATTTTGACGTATTTTACCGTATTTTCGAAGCTTTTAGCGTACTTTAGAGCATTATATCGTATTTTAAGGTATTTTAACATATTTTCATGTATCTTAGGGTATTTTAAGGTATTTTAGCGCATTGTAGCGTAGTTTAGCATATTTTAGCGTATTTAATTGTATTTTGACGTATTTTACCGTATTTTCGAACATTTTAGCGTACTTTAGAGCATTATATCGTATTTTTAGGTATTTTAACATATTTTCATGTATCTTAGGGTATTTTAAGGTATTTTAGCGCATTTTAGCGTATTTAATTGTATTTTGACGTATTTTACCGTATTTTCGAACATTTTAGCGTACTTTATAGCATTATATCGTATTTTAAGGTATTTTAACATATTTTCATGTATCTTAGGGTATTTTAAGGTATTTTAGCGTATTTTAATATATTTTAGCGTACTTAATTGTATTTTGACGTATTTTAACGTATTTTGACGTATTTTAGCGCATTTTCGAATATTTTACCGTATTTTCGTATTACAAATTAATCAATATAATGCACTGATTTGGTAATAAACAAATGGAATACATTATACAAATAAATTGTTCTTTAAAATTACAAATCAATCAATAACAAGCAATGTAGGGTCAATGTTAGGCTTCCTTAGCATATCATACCACGCTATCCGTTCCGTGTAGTTTTCCGTCCAACGTAAAGCTTCTTCGCGCGCGCGTCTACTCCACGTAAGGTTCGGTGGCGGCATTGGATAGTCCCCTTCAAGTCTGGCGTGGATGAAATGACTACAATTAACAAATAACAGTGAAACGAACTGATGGGGGTCACGTGCGTACTCTAGATCATATAAAGGAAATACAGTAGAACAACCTTGGATGTCTAATATGTGAACAATCACACCAAACCTATTGGCAAGAAGGAGTGCTGCTTGAGGCATCTCCATCCAATGTTCCCTGGGTGCCATTCCAACCCCGGTAAAATATATTCTCTGTACTTGTTGGTCGTAGTCCCCTGGTAATTCACTATCGAAGACGTACTTCCACATTTCTTTGTTCGGACCCGTCAGATCTTCAAGTAGTTGGTTTCGAATATGCCCAAAGTAATCTTGTTCAAACCCTAAACCCACAGCCGCCCCCCGAAACCCACAATGTCCATCCGGCCTGACATCTTTTATTCTTGAAATGTAGGGGTGGAACACTTTTGGAATTTGTGTTTTGTATCTGTGCGCATATTCAAGCATTTCCTCATCAATGATTAACGGAAAGGCATTGCCCTTGCCAGGCTCTTCTTCACGTGAAGATGTTGAACGACCGCGTCGATTTAACGACCTTTGAGACTTTAGAGACATTGCAGACGTAGACGGTATTAGGGAATCTTGCGATGGTACATAAGAGCTATGTCGAGGAGGGTCACACCTACTTTGTTGTCTGGGAGGCCCAACTGAGCTATCTCTAGCAGGTTGCTCTTTTCTTTGTTGTTGGACCTTGGAAGTTGGCCGCCCGCGAGTCTTTTCTTGTACGACAGGCGGTTTTTTATCGCTCATATATGGGTTTACCACCGCCATGATCTTCGATAAGACGCTTTTCGTCACTTGCGGGGGTTGGGTAGACAATTTTTGTTTCACATATCCTAATTGTTTGTCCACATCAACATCTTCCGCATCAAAATTTGATGGGTTCAGGTCAAGTTTTCTACAGAAAATGTCTATATCTTCGAGCTGAATGACGCAGTCTGCAAAACAAAACAAAAAAAGAGCATTAGACAATCATATTAAATTAAGACAACAAAACATTTTTTATAAGTCTATAAGTACCTGTATTCTACAATCTCTCCAGGCGACAGGCACATAACAACCCGGCACCCGAGTACAGCTGGCAGCCACATGTTGATCCGAATGACCGCAACGTGTCTATTCTCCGTGTTAGCTCGTTTTCCAATAGGTTAAGAGCATGGATGGAAACTTTAAGAGGTAGGTTGTAAAACAAAGGAATCTGAAGGTGGTTGTTCATTCGCTTGGTGCGGCTTTTTTCCAAGGATTTCTTTATTTGCGCATATTGCTTTAGTACCAAGGTGTCCACCTTTTTTACCGGCGTTTCCAGACTGCATCTCGGTGTAGTCAGCTGTTTCTTTAATGTAGCATGTGCACCTTCAGCTCTGTTTGTTGTGGTTTGGAAGAATGTCAGGGTTTGATTGGTCCTTGCAGATACAAACAATTGTCTGGAGGTGCTTAACCAGTTATTCCATAGGTAAATACAAACATCTGAAAAAAATAAACATATTCAAATTATATATCAATTTGTATGAATGTATTTACTTAGAGAGAACATACATGTACATTGTTGATTAGTAAGGTGTCTCTGAAGGTTGAGGACGTTATATTTGTATAACTCTTCGGTAGCGGAATTACACACTGTTTTCCACTGAGAAATAAAGGCATCCCAATCTTGCGCATTAAACGAATTCTTGCAGTGCTTCACAATATTTTGTAAGATGTGGAACCTGCAGAGATATATGTGTGCGCCAAGGAATATTTTTCTACACGCGTTTATCAGTGCCTGGTCCCTGTCCGTTAGAATTACACGCGGCTCCATGCACTCGTGCAGCATAGACCTGACCCTCTCCATGACCCAGACATACGTTGCCTCCTGCTCATTTGAAAGAAATGCATGCACAACACAGAAGGTTTGGTTTGTCGACGTCATACCCACAACTTGCAAAAATGGAATATTGTACATGTTAGTCTTGTAGGTAGCGTCGACCATAAGCACATGCGGGAATGCCCTCCACATTTCAAAGGACTTCTCGTGACAGAAAAATACATGCTGAACGACGTTGGTGGAAGGTTCCGCCTGTATATAATATGTCATCTTTTTTTCCTGGAGGATTTGTTCCAGCCGCTGCATGGGAGACGGTTTTTTTTCGAACTTCGCGGCCCTAATCTTTTGGAGAGCGTTGTGTATGTCTTTCGGAACACATTTGTTCTCAGGGTTCTGTTCGGTTACGGCCTTCCAGATTGTATGGGGCTGTATGTCTTGATCTGTCAGCTCTTGCACCAGCCTAAACTCATTAGGAGTAAGCCTCCTGGCATACGCGTAACCCTCCAGATGTTCAGCAGGGCCGTGGTTGTGCGTCTCGTTAAAATTTTTGTTCAGATAATCTATCCGCCAAGCCTGACGACTTTGGTCGAGACGACCTATCACCATAAAAGGGCACGCGCATTTTTTGCTACCGGTTTTCCTAACCGTGGCCTTACTCTCATGCTCGCCGCTACGACAACATTGGAGCCACACCCGGTTATCCTTGGACCGTCTGGTAACAATAATGTATCCGTTGGCTAAACCCCTTCGTTTTACCCAACTTTCCAAATCATCGCGGGATAAAAAATCCTAAAAATATAACAAGTAATTTAAAAAAATATAACAATTTTGAATGTACTTTTTTAAAAATTCTTAAAAAAATATAACAATTTTAATTAATTTTATAAAAAACATAACATTTTAATTAATTTTATAAAAAATATAACATTTTTTAATTAATTTTTTATCCTATTTACAAAATATAACAATTTTGAATGTATTTTTTCTTTACAATTTTTTATTATTGTGCAAATTATTATTTTTTTTTATTGCGAGGAACGTGCGAATTGTGCATCGGTTTTGAAATGAACGAGGTAACAAGTATTAAAACACATAGAAATTGAGATAAAGTAAAAGAGAGGCTTGATAAAATATCGGATTGTTTCGGGTTTAGAAACTTCGACTATTCCAAAGTGAATCGAAAGTCCTTTCAAATTAGGGAAACGTGCTTTGGCCTATAGGTAAAATACTCTCGTCGAGATGCGATTAACAGTACTTTACCCTTCCAGCTACTACACGGCCCTAATCGATTGAAAAATCGAAACTTTGGCGGGATTGAAAATCGAGGAACGGGACTAGTCGACAAGATGCGGGTTTCACCCCTAACTTGAATATTTCGTACCATAAGTGTGGTTGGTATTCGTCGGGTCAAGAAAGTTAATTACGACACGTTGACGAGGGTCCACTAGAGTTTGAATTGGAAACTTACCGTCAAGATGTGGATCTCACTCCTAACTTGATGGCGTAATTTCGTGCAAAATTGAATAAGCGGATTGAGAGTCATTCAACAAATTATGGGTTTCACGCCTATTTTGGTGAAATCATCTCGTTTGTATAATACGAGTGTCTTCAACTCTTCAATGAATATTTAAAAAAAATATAACAATTTTTAATGTATTTTTTATAATATTTTAAAAAATATAACAGGTTTAATTAATTTATAAAAATATTTCATATAACATTTATTAATTAATTTTTATCCTTTTTGAAAAATATAACAATTTTAATGTATTTTGTATTAACAATTGTATAATAATTTTTAACAGAAAAAAAATATAACATTTAACAAAAATATATATCGTTCGTACCTGATCAGTTTTGTACGAAACTTTAGGGTAAGCGGGTGGCTCGTCACCCAATGACTCTTGCACGGGTGGCTCGTCACTCAATGACTCTTGCACGGGTGGATCGTCATCCAATGACTCTTGCACGTAAGAAGGCTGACCAACGTCTTCTTGTACTCCCGAGGCACCACTAACGAAAACATTATTGCCATATTCTTCCTGTCCGTACGAGGGAACGTAACCGGGTTCATAATACGGAGACCTATAACCTTGATCATGACTAACCGCGTTTAAATCTGGTAACAACGGTTGGCGGGGCATAGCAGACTAAAAAAAACCAACGGGTAAAAGGTAATGGTAAGTTTAACGCCGAATAGAAAAAAGTAAATATATATACTTACCTCGTTGAGGTCTGGCAACAACGATTCATTATGATGGGGACGATAGCCGGACACGACCTCGTGCGCGTGATCATCATTTCCACCCCAATCGTAAGAATCAGGGACATTAGACCCCGCCTAATACAAACGGTGTGCTAAGTATTTCATAAAAAAAAAACAGAATAAGTTAAAAAAATGATATACCACACTGCTATCCGAAATAAACGTGCTCGTGTCCGCCTCAGACGGCTCACCGAAAACATAGTTGTACCAAGACATGTTTGTTAGTGAATGTGAATATATAACGAAGACGATATATATATCGTATTCTTCGTCGTTTAAATAGGGGAAGAAGAATTCAAATTTGGAGTTGAATACGAGTCGTATAGCCCTATACAATACATATAGGGCTTACGCCAATCACTTTACGTCACTCAATAGTGACAGAAAACTGAGCGTACTTTCTTAAAAAAGTAATACGCATCGTATAGGCCTATACGATGCGTATTACTTTCCCCCCGTGAGACAGTGTCAGTCTTTGACTGACACAGAATTAATTAATAAGCTCAATACGCATCGTATAGGCATATACGATGCGTATTGAGGGTGTCGATTTAATAACCCAAGGTGTGCCAATAATACGACCCAAAATAATTGTGTATGTTGATAGATACAAACACAGTATTAAAACATAATAAACATTGAATTATTATAGATTAAATTATAAATTTTGTTTTTACATATGTACCAAATTGCAGACGGTGTTCTTTGACTTTAAAATTGACTGGTTTTGTCTTTAACGTTTCAAAATTCTGCACGTTATATCCTTTAGCCATATTAAGTGAATTACTAGGTCAGGTTGTTGTACACCACTTTACAAGCTATGTATATATAGGAGATCCGGGGGGGGGGGGATTTGAAAGTGCACTAATTTTAACGTTATTTTATTAATTTCGTGAAAATAACGTTAAAAAGCAAGGGACGGTTAATCATGCATCATGTGGTGGCGTTGATAGCCGAAAGATAAGGTGGTACATACACTAATCGGTTTTTTCTCCCAATTGCTAAGTGTTATGTGCCTTATGTCCAAGACTTGATGCAAAACTAAAATCGAGCCGGAGGTCTCACTGGAAGAAGAGAGGTAAGGTTGTCTACATCTTACACTCCTCAGATTTTACCTTAGTTTTGCTATTGATGAGATTTACTGAATATGATGATGATGATGATGTGTATATAGGAGACAGTAGAGCTTGGGTTCATTACTCTTTTCTTATCACAATATTTTTTAGGTGCTATTAAATACACTCTCTAATTACTAAATACACCACTCCTCTCACATATTTACGGATAGGCCCCGTATGAGACTGGTGTTTTTCCTTTCAAAGGGGGATATAATTAGGGGTGAATTTAGATCAACCTTAATTTTGATGTTTTATATCAAAACCAAATGTGATAATATCAATATATCTGACAATATATACAGTGGAAAGCTAATTTCTATAACACCAAATCATTTATATGTGGTATGATCTAACTTTGAAAACACGTCGTCTAAATTATTTTTTCTATGAATATATTCTACATTAGAAACTCGATAAATTAATACTCGATTATTTAATAAACTTTCTAAGATAATATTTTTTGCCGGTCCCAACTCGGAGATAGGGTGCTAAATTAATAATTCGCTAAAATTATAAGATAATACATTTTTGATAATTTCTTTAGACCCCATATAAAATATAAATTAATAATTCCTTATATATAGCATACTAGGTTATAACCCCGTGTATTACACGGGTTGAATAAAAGAATTTTATATACCAAATAATAAAACATTATCTTTTTAAAAGCCTCCTTTATTGCACGGGTTGAAGAAATGTAATTTTATATATTAAATAATAAAATAAGTTATATCTATAAGAACCATATGTATTGTACGGGTTGGATAAATGTAATATTATATACCAAATAATAAAAAATTATATCTTTAAAACCATTGTATGAATTCTTATTAGATTAGATTAAATATTATTGATAATAAAAAATTGTATTAGATTAGATTTTAGATTTGATTAAATTAATATTATTAATAATAAGAATTTTAATAAAAATTGGTGAAATCTGTTAAAATTATCCATGGAGCTAAAATGGTTATTAAATTATATATACGTAAAGCATTAAGCATCTAGTTTGTATTAATTTAGATTAAATATTATTATTTTTAGTATTATTAATAATTTTAATAAATTAAATGAGAGAATGACAAGTGTCCCAAAACATGTTTCTTTTATTATATAGTATAGATTAATAACAAGAATTTGTATTAATTTAGATTAAATATTATTACTTTTAGTATTATTAATAATTTTAATCAATTAAACGAGAGAATGACAAGTGTCCTAAAACAGGTTTCTTTTATTATATAGTATAGATAGATTTAGATCAATGAAAATAAAATTTGATTTGTAGATTAAAATTACCGGAATATAAAATATTACTTTCTCATCTGATAATTTTAAAATGTAAATATATATCCTTTATATCCATTGGGAATAACCCAATGGTGTTGGTGAGTTGGATAAGGTGTAGAATAGGTGGAGGTCATGGGTTCAATCCCCGTGACATGTAAGTTTAGCCATTAAAAAAAATAATAAATAAAATATATATATATATATATATCCTTTATGAAACCCATGTACCAAAGTATGATTTTGACAGAACGTTTTGCGCCTTTTCCCCTCCAAAGACTTTGGTGCATTGTTACATATAATAACCATTTTTTTGTCCATTGGATCTTTAAAGTTATATGCTGTTATTAACATGTAAAAGATTATATTTATAAATACGAAGATATCATAATAGAAAAATCATAATAATTTTCACGTTTGTAATTCGTATGAATTCCTATTAGATTTGATTAAATATTATTGATAATAAAAATTTGTATTAGATTAGATTTGATTAAATATTATTAATAATAAGATTTTGTATTAATTTAGATTAAATATTATTATTTTTAGTATTATTAATAATTTTAATCAGTTAAATGAGAGAATGACAAGTGTCCCAAAACATGTTTCTTTTATTATATAGTATAGATTACATGAATGATTTATGAAGGTTTCTTGAAAAATGACTCAATTGTCTTTTGTTTTTTGTTGAAATCAATTTCCCCTTGAATCTCGTCTCTAATTTTCCTTAGCATGGTAAGAACTTCTGGTGTTGTTTTCTCATAGCTCAACAAGAAATTGTTCAATGTGATTGCCGCTTTAATAACTTCGTTTCGCGAAGGGGGCTCCATTGTAGAACTTTCATCATCTTCTTCATCGATATCATCTTTATTAATTCCAATAGCGCTTTCAATAATTTGTCCTCCATGCCCTCCATTTCAACAGATCCACTCTCTCCAAAACGCCGGAAATTTTTAATTACATATCTTGCTTTGAACTTTCCAAGCCAACCAATAGAAAAAGTAAAGTCTGGAGTATCCACTAGATACATATCTTTCATGAACTTTTTCGTCTTCTCGATGATTAGTTCACCTGTCATATTCACATGTTCTTGATATTGAAGAATCCATTCATAGAGAGATTTTTCTAGGTCAGGAAATTTTCCCGGTTTGTGTCGCTTAACATCGCCTCTTTCGGGAGCAAGTGAGAGATACTCTAAAGACCGCTTAACTGTATTCGATATTGTCGCTTGACTCACCTGCAAACCATAGTTACTATGAACCCATTCTTGCAATTGCTTTTGAGTGAGACTTGGATTATCCTTGTTGTGCTTGCATAATGCTCTTCGAATCTCGTCTGTCATTGTTGTTTTTTTCACACCTTTAAGATGGGAAGCCATGTTGTGCGTATGATTTGTTTGTGTTAACCTATTTTGATCTTGTATTTATATAGAAAATATTTTTAATGTCCATAAAGTGATACATTGAACCCAAAAAGCATAATAAGGTGGGAGATTGAAGGTTTCTTTCAAATTGGGCCGTTTATTTGATATACATGCATTGTATACAATAATTAAGTGGAAGCTTGAAAGGTGTTTGTAAACTAAGTATTCTACTATAAATTAATAAAATATTAATTAATATATAAATTAATAATTATTAATTTATCGATTAATTAATAACTCTTTTAATTAATAAATTTTGGTGGTACCAAGTGTATTATTTTATAGAGTTTCTACTGTACTATCATTCACATATTCACGTTTAGACTTTTTCATCAACTCGTGTTAATATGTGTTAAATAAAAAACAAAAATAAATTCCTCACTACCCCTCCCTCTTTTTTTTTTTTAATTATACACCACCCCTCCTTACTATAGTCGAACCCAACTACTTCATCGGCTCTGATGAACCCTCTCTCAGCGATATATATTCAATCAATCATATTTATGACAACAATGGATCTTGGCAATTGTTTCAACTATAGAATTTGGGTCAACAAGGTTAAGGTACTATTTGTTTTTTAAGATGTAAAATGTCTGCAGTCTGCGGACCACATCTGCAGACATCTGTAAAAGAAGAGGTGGAACAAACTTCAGCAGTCTGCAAGAACAAGACTGTTTGTTTTTTAACGTATGTACACTTCAAAAATAAACTGGTGGTGGTGTACGGATGGTGGTGGTGGTGGTGATGATGGACGGTGGTGGTAGTGGTCATGGACAGTGGTAGTGGGTGGTGGTGTTTAACCTTCTTCAGACCTTAGAAGATCTTAGAAGTGACTGAGCCAAGTCTGCACCAAGAAGAGGAGCTCGCGCAAACGTTTTTTTAATGAAACGTCTTCGAAAAAACAAACAATCTGCATATGACAATATATGTGTGTGGTCTGTGCGACGCAGACAGAACAGGCTGCGCAGATCTCTTTTAGAAAAATAAACACCACCTAAGTGTTGTAAGATTTTTATCATACAATGTATCTATAGGTTAACAAGCTTCGTCATTAGTGTGTCGTTACCATCACTTAATCATCAAGGTCGGAACAAAATTTGGTAACAATTCTTCGTGTAAGAATGTATTTCATAGAAATATGTTAATTGACCATAATTATCATTTATCTAATAAATAATCATTGACTTTATTACCTCTATTTTTTTTTTTTTTTTGAAAAGTAACTTTATTACCTCTATATCAATTGATTGGTAATTATTTAATGTACTAATTACCTTTATTAGATAAAATAAGGTTTCTCTTTAAGTGTATAAATAGAGATTATTATAGAGGATTAAAGACTAATCATAACATTAAGAACACACAATTTTCATTAAGGTTTCCCTTTTGCAAGCATGGCAGGCCTTTCTCGTTTTATTTTATTTTTTATTTTCATGTCACTTTCCTTCTCGTTGGCTGACATTGATTGGTTATGTATGTGAAACAAATTAAGATCAAGAGTTTGAACATTTCCTCCACCCTCGATGTTGTTCATTGGATATTGACCCACTACGTTCAAGATAAGACGTAGGGTAGGGGATTGTGACAAAACAAAGGGGAAGGATGTTATAAAATATACAATTATTTGTTTTTTAAAGTAAAAAGATCTAATTGTAAATTTAATTTTTAGTGCTTATTAACATTCAAATTGATGAAACAGTGGTCAACCAAGATGTTAGCCCATGGGTCGAGTCTCGTCAAGTAGGGTTAATCTCCCCTTTCCTTGATCGATAGTTGGGTCGTCCTTTGATCTGTCACCTGCACAGTGAAAACACACCATGACTTGCAACAAGGAGAATGAGGTGGGGGTTGCTCCTTGTTACCATCATCCGGTGTGAGAATAAGTATTTGCTTAGGAAGCAAGGTAAGTGTTAAGTAATAATTGTGAGTGAGCAGATTAACATTACCTCAAACCTGGTTCGAATTGGGTATTTATAGCCGAAGAGTGAAGGGGAAAGGGCCAATGGGCCGCTTGATGGGCCTAGGGACCGACTGACAACTTGCAGCTTTTCGTAGACTTGACAGGAGCGCAGGTCACGGGAGTGTTGGGCGCACGCGGAGGTGTTGCCACGTGTCATGTTGTACCGATTGCACGAAAGAACATCCGCCACAAGGCCTGCTGGGGTTGTCAGTTTGTCCATCAGCTTTTATGCAAGTGGGTTGGGCAGCTGCGTATTGGGCAGTCAACTGACCGCTGTTGTCAGTGCCCAGGCCTACAACTTGCTGGTTGGTCACAGATGTCAAAGTGACAGTTCCACTTGTATAACAATAGGATGCGGTCTTGCGCAGCTCCGCTACGTGTGGTAAACTGTGTACATATAGGCCAACACATTTGTACGCCGCTCTACACTTCCTACGCCGCCCAGTGCGCCCACGCGCAAGATTGAAGCAGGGAATGTAGTAAATTACTATCATCTTTAGTAGCAATCACCGCATTCCGTGTATGTTGACGAAAATAGTCATTTTCATACACAATGTGAGATTTCTCATCTTTCCCCGAGTGGGAAAGCAAACCGGGTTCGCGCGTGCCCGCACGAACTGAGGCAAGTTCTTTGTCTATTAGGACAATAAGTCGGGTGATGGTCACTCGCGCCCAAGCCTGGTGCGAGATTTGGGACCATGCCCCTTCACAAATATATAAATGAGTGAACGAGTTACTAACAGTGACGGATCTATGAGTTATTTTCTAAGGAGTGCGCACGAGTGGTTCAATCAAACTTTCAATTGACGCGAACAATATTTTTGCCTATAAAATACAAAAAAAAGAGTTAATTACTATTTTCGTCCCTGTGGTTTGTCAAAAATCACTATTTTAGTCCATTAGTTTAAAATTTGCGATTTTAGTCCCTGTGGTTTCACTTTCGTAACCATTTCAGTCTACCTCCGTTAACCTCATCCATTTATTCTTTTAAGTACACGTGAATTGACCATAATGCCCTTATTAATAAAAAAACAAAAAAGATATCTAAATGAGTTAATTACTGTTTTCGTCCCTGTGGTTTGTCAAAAATCACTATTTCAGTCCCTGTGGTTTCACTTTCGTAATCATTTCAGTCCAGTCTCCTAACACCGTCTATTTTACCGTTAAGTTTTTAATGAAATACATAAATTACCCTTGTGTTAATTAAATAAGAAAACCATGGAAATTTAAAAGATTGTATTCTAGGACCCACTTGTTAAAACACAACCGCACCCACTCCATCTCTGCTCTCATTTACGGCAAAAGTTTCCGGTCATCTTCTCCGGCATCACAACCCCACCTTCTTAATGTCCGGCGACCCATTACCCCACCCCAATTAATATCTTTCTAGCAGCATCAATTAACATAATAACTTTGGAAAAAAAATGTTTACCCGGACATTTTCTCATTCTAAAATCCAAAATTAAAATTTTGGAACCATATATGTAAAAATAGTGCCAGACTTCTACTTCTATTAAAGCCATGGTGGGTCAAACCCTACAATTAGGGCTGTTCATTTTTATCCAAAACCTGAAACCCGACCCAAATTCAAAGCCACCCGAACCCGAATTAGCGAGTACCCGAAAAACCCAAACCTGAGAAACCCGAACCCGACTAACCCGAACTTTAAATGGTTCGGTTATTGGGTCACTTTTTCCAGGCTAAAAACCCGAACAACCCGACCCGAAAACCCGAAAAAAAGCCCGAACATTTATTGTTTTTTTTTGGTGTAAAAGTGTTTAGATTTTGAGTCTTTAATAGATGGAACACTAAGTTTTGGGTTTTTTTAAATATTATAGTAGCATATTGTCAATTAATCTTTGAACTTTGATGTATTTATAAAGTAACAATAAGAATTTTGATGATATTTTGTAAAAAAAAAACTTTTATTTTTATTTTACATCTAAACCCGAAAACCGAATAACCCGAACCCGAACTAACCCGAACCCGAATAACCCAAACCCGACTAACCCGAACTTTAAATGGGTTGGTTATCGGGTCAATTTTCCCCAAAGAAAAACCCGAACAACCCGACCCGAAAAACCCGAAATCCGAAGAAAAAACCCGATGAACACCCCTACCTACAATCCAATTTAAGTCCATATGTCATACAACAATAAAATTATATAAATCCAATAATAAAATCATATAAGTCCGTATTTAATTAACACAAGGGTAATTTAGGTATTTCATTAAAAACTTAATGGTAAAATAGACAGTGTTAGGAGACTGGACTGAAATGGTTACGAAAGTGAAACCACAGGGACTGAAATCGCAATTTTTAAACTAATTGACTGAAATAGTGATATTTGACAAACCACAGGGACGAAAACAGTAATTAACTCATTTAGATATCTTTGTGTTCTTTATTAATAAGGGCATTATGGTCAATTCACATGTACTTAACAGAATAAATTGATGGGGTTAACATAGGTGGACTGAAATGGTTACGAAAGTGAAACCACAGGGACTGAATTACTGAAATCGCAAATTTTAAACTAATGGACTGAAATGGTGATTTTTGACAAACCACAAGGACGAAAACAGTAATTAACTCAAAAAAAAATTAAGGGGAGTGTCCGTCCACCCAATGCTACACTTGGGTACGCCCATGGTTACCGATGGGTGAAAAACCCGTACATGTAACTTTTGAAAAGAATCAAATAAACTTACAATAGAAACACGTTACATAGGCTATTCTTATAATTACTTTATATTAATAACATGTTGTATAACTAGATAAACATTACATGAAATAAAACAATGTGTAGTTTATATATTACCATCTATTAGATTGAATTACTGATTTTGCTGTTTTATAAATGATCATATTGAGATATTTATTTGAACCTATCTTGAAAGTCATATATATCCATATTGTGTCAAGTTATACGATACCTCAATATCATGTATCAAATTACAATCCTACAACCATGTTGGTAATTTTGGTGATTATCGACTTCCGTAGTGATATTGGATTAACTCATTGAATAGTTATTCTCGTTATTATTTAATCGAGTTAGGTGATGCAGGAATGGCGGACTCGATAGTTTTAACGAGTTGGTGTGTGTAAGTGGTTTGGGCCTAATTACTTAAATGGGTTGTTAATCTTGATTTAACTAATGGATTTATTATTGGGCCTAGTTGAATTAAATCAACATTATAATGGATGAATTTGGGTTTTGGTTATTAGCCAACCATTTTCGGAACGAACAGTGTGGTATTCTCCATGTGAATTACAAAAGTAGTTCCTATTATTTATAACCATATGATGCATCTTATTTTAAAAGATAATCAATAAATTAGATGTTGGTTATTTTGGATGGAGATAACTGATCCGAAAATATTGGGATCATAACAGTTCTTTTCGAAAACAAATGCTTTCACACAATTAATTTTATTCATTTTTTGGTACGGTATTTTCACATCTCAAAGAAACAATTCTGTTCTTGTTACGAATTGAGATTAATCCGTTCGAACTTTTGAGTATACCGATCAAATAGTTCGTTCTGATAGTTTTCATACGACTCTCAATTCAATCCAAGCAATTTTATTTTGATTCACTGTGCTCTCTTGAATCCAACCAACAAAGAACGAACTATTTCAACATGACTGGTGAATCTGCAAGCGACATGACAAGCAAATTCGCGAAGTTGGAGAAATTTGAAGGGCAGGATTTTAGGCGCTGGAGGAAGAAAATGCATTTCTTGTTAACCACACTAAAAGTTGTGTACGTTCTGAGTACACTGATGCCTGAAGAAGGGGGGAAACGAACCCCTTGATCAACAGAGGAAAAGGTCGAAGTGGGAAAATGATGATTATATATGCAGAGGGCATATATTGAATGGAATGTGTGATGGGTTATTTGATCTGTATCAGAATGCAGTGTCTGCCAAAGATCTTTGGGACTCTCTTGAATCCAAGTATATGGCAGAGGATGCATCTAGCAAAAAATTTCTGGTAAGTAATTTTAAATCCTACAAAATGGTTGATGATAGACTGGTTATGGAGCAATATAATGAATTATTGCACATATTGGGTCAATACACTCAACACAATTTGTATATGGATGAGTCAATTTATGTTTCAAGCATCATTGATAAACTCCCTCCCTCTTGGAAAGATTTTAAACACACCCTTAAACATCAAAAAGAAGAATTGACTTTGGTTCAATTGGGAAGTCACATTCGAATCGAAGAATCTCTTCGGGTTCAAGAAGTTGGTAAAAATAAGGGCAAAAGTGTGGTTGGTCAATCTTCAATTAATATGGTGGAGCATGATGGGAAATCGGGTAAAAATAACAAGTTCAAGGGAAAGAAACGCAAGTTTGATCATGATGACAAAAACTCAAACAAGAAAGCCAAAAAGACATGTTGGAGGTGTCACAAAGTGGGACACTTCAAAAAGGATTGTCGGGTAAAGCTTCTGGGAAACAACGGTTCGGGTGGAGCCGGTCCGAGTGGGTCCAAGCACCCGCCTACAGAAACCGGTACGCTTTCTGAAACCATTTTAAACTTGTTAGAAAATAATAATGTTATGGATCATGATGCAGTCTGTGTTCAAAAACCAATCAAAACTAAAACACAAAACTTTAGTATAATTAATTCTAAAAGTCTTGATGGTCTAAATCCTATTGGAAATTTACAAATGGATTGTGAGTCTACCAATGAAAAGTCATGTAACAACCATAAATTTATTTAGCGATTTTCGTAAATAATCGCAATTACTAAGTATTTATATTTAAACAATCATGCTAAAATACTGTTTATTAAAAACTTTTACAATTTAAAGTGATATACATAATGTGATTTAATTCGCCGTTTTAGAATAACGACAAAACAACTTGCGGAAGCTTCATTTAACGCGTGTTCGGTTCTTGCTCGTCGCTTGATCTTCATCCGGGCTCTCAACATTCACCTGTGTTCAAAACCAACTTAAACGTCAGTTTTGATAATTACATAACTAATACAACAAGGAAGATTGGGTCGAATAATCGAATTAAAGAAAATCAGGAACTTCCAACATTTATATCTTGATTCCCGAAACAATAACTCAAATCTGGCCTCCACCGTGACTTACGGTGGGTACCGTAAGTTACGGTGGCACCTGGTTTACAGTGCCCCCACCGTAACTCAGGAGGCAAGCACCGTAACCATTTCAGCTCCACCGTAACTTACGGTGGGCACCGTAAGTTACGGTGGCCCCTGTATCATTCCTTTCCTTTTTGCCGTTTTTGACACGAAAACTTTCGTATCTTTCAATCCGCTTGTCCGTTTAACCTACCGTTTCTTCCTACGTGTTTGTAATTTGATTCTCCATCATATGGAGTTAAAATCCAACATCTGGCTTAATAAATTTTGAGACTTTTATGCTTTCGGCTTATTACATTTTTACAAAATTTTGACCCGTTTACGTATTTATCAAACAAACATATTTGTTTGATCATTATTTCACATGAACCACTTCAATTCAATATTTTCTACCATGTTAGGTTCTAATTGCGGGTTTCTTATATATATTAGCCCGTTTTTGCTCGTATGCTTATTTTGACCCGTTAAGGGTATTTAAGTACATCTTTATACTTAAATCATGCTTCTATTGGGTTACATCCTATCCCCATTTTTTTTTATTTCTACGAATTCCAAAGACTCAATTTAAACAAGACGCTTATTTCAAAACAACTTTTTGAAAGTTGTTTGCCCTATTTACCCCTCAAGGGCTTTTTGGTCAATTTTAGCCCTTCATTTATGCGACGAAGGACTTCTACTATTATTTGACCAAAATGTCTCTTTTAACTATAATTCTAAGCATGCGTACCTGGCTCGGGTCATAAGATTTGCCCGTTTGAATACCTTTCACTATTAATTTCTAGTTAATAGCCCTGCGAACCATGTGTTAATTCCTGTGATCACAACCTCAACAAGCGATCATCAAATATTATTGATAAATGGTATTAACAACACCATTTGACCCGTTTAGTCGAATGACTAATTATAATTATGAGATGGTATTTAATTACCATTTCACCCCTTAAACCTATTCCGATTTACTCTTTGAATTCAACTTGCTTAAAAGTCGTTTCTTGCTTTGTTTGACCCATTTTGACTTATGTCAAATGATGTCCTTTCAAATCCTTTTTATTTATTCGTTAACTCATGTCCGGATTACCATTCTATCGTTTTTGCCCTTTTTACCATAACTTATGGTTTCTTAACATTCCCACTTATTCCGACGTGCATTACAAGTAATTGGTAGTAAGAGTAAAAGGCGTAAGCTGAACTTACCTCGTATCCGAGCTATGCTTTTCTTTTCCTTTTTGATTCGTTTGACCCGTTTCTTCCCAAGCCTCCACCTTGCTCGTTAAGTGTCAAACTATCGTCATCATTCAAAGGTGGTTAGATTAGTCATTAATAATCACAACTTTTCTACCTTACGTATTTTCTATGTCGAAACTACCGTTCGACCTTATTGTTTATTAATTCAACTTATCAAAGTTAACTACTTTTGACCACATGATTTACACAATCAAGTCTAGATTAACTTTATGCTTTGAACCCTTATCGGTTCATACTTCGCACAATTTGTCATATTATTCAATTACACGTTTCTTTCAAAATTTCAACATATTAGTGTTCGTTTAGACATTTTAGCAAACACCTTGTGGGCATGATTGCATACAATTTAAAATCACGTTCTTGACTAACTATTTAACCAAGATTTAAACATCATTCCACATGTTCATAACAAATCTTCATATCAACAAATCTGGATTTGCTTCATAGAGCTCAAATACACTAAGTTAACAAAGATAATCCTAGTGTTTAACCTAATTCTACAAAACCCACTTGACACATGAGTGTATGATCATGAATTCACAACCATGAACATCAATTCAACAAATATATGACTAGGGTTTACTCCTAGACATAGTTTCATCCCTAATTTAATCCAAACAACGAACATGCAATCTCAGATTCGAATCTCACAAGTTCATCTAAAATTTAAGATAGAATCACATAGTAAAATTTCACATACCTCATGATCCCTTTACTGAGGTGATCACTAATCTATGCTTGGATTTCGATTCGGGCTTGATTTGCCCCTTCAGTTTGATGAATTTATGTGTTTTAGGGTTGAACCTTGAGACCTCCTCCTTGGTCTGGCTGAAATCGCAGAACACACCACGTATGTGTGTGTGTTTTGTGTTTAATATTTGATTTAATTGAAACTTTAATTCATTTGCCCATGTCTAGTCCCTCCACTTTACACAAGTTATTTAAAGGGTATCTTAACCACATTTGTTCTATTATGTCAAGACATTAACTAACTAGGTTAATATTCCTAGTTACTTGGTGGGTCCCGGGAGTTATAATCCGTTTTATTTTAAGTCCCGTTAACTCGGGCTCTTATAAACTCAATTCCTTAAAACTTTGCTTTGCTTGTATTTAATATTAGGATTTCTTATTTAATTCCGAATATTTACCGGGTTATTTTTACTACTAACGGTACTTTACCCGTCTTTTAGTATTAATGGAGTTTGATTACCAAACCCGTTTTCGGGGTGTTACAAGTCAGTGGGCCATATATTGAATTTAACCCAACCGATTTATGGTGGCTCAATTAATAATGTCAAATTCATGTATTTGGATAACTCACAGAATGTAAAGGTGAGTGGGCCCAACAATAAACTAAAGGACGTTGTAAGTCCAAAGGAAAAGATGATGGGCACGGTTTTGAATAAATCGGAAATGGGAGATGAATATTTGGGCCCCAAGTTGCTTGACCATAAAAACCGATTGGTGGGTTCAGATTTAAAAGCAACATGTGATAATTATTACGGCCATATTAATTCACAAGTGTCGGAAGATTTTATTAATTCGGACTTAAATTCGAATTTTAACGTTCCGATTGTGAATTATGTCTCTTTTATCACTGAATCAATTTGTGTTCAGGATTATGATTTTGCATGGTGGGTAGACTCGGGAGCTACGGTACATGTGTGCAAAGATCTAAGGTGGTTTGAAGAATGCAAACCTATTGATGATGGATCTGAATTACGAATGGGAAATGTAGCAACCGAGCCTATTAAAGGTGTCGGGAAAGTCAAGCTTGTATTTACTTCTGGCAAACACTTATTACTAGATTATGTGTTGTATGTCCCGGGTATACGGAAGAATTTATTGTCGGGTATTGTATTAAATAATTATGGATTTAAACAGGTCATTGAGTCTGACAAGTTTATCTTGTCTAGACATGGAACCTTTGTAGGATTTGGATATTTATCTAATGGTATGTTTAAATTAAATGTTCATGTCCCGTTTGCTAAAGATTCCGTGTGTATTGCTTCTTCTAGTAATAAAGTAGATAATGAATCAAAGTTATGGCATGCTAGATTAGGACATGTTAATTATTTTAGAATGAAAGACATGTCAAAAATGAGCTTGATACCCGCTTTTGATATGAACAATAATCAATGTCACACTTGCAAGTTAACTAAGATAACAAGAAAACCTTTTAAAGATGTCAAAAGAGAATCTAAGGTTTTAGAACTCATTCATTCTGACTTATGTGTTTTTCACAATACTCCCTCGCTTGGAAATAAGAAATATGTTGTGACCTTTATTGACGACGCTTCTAGGTTTTGTTATGTTTACTTGTTACATGCAAAGGATGAAACGTTAGATAAATTTAAAATATATAAACAAGAAGTAGAATTGCATCAAAAGGATTTGATTAAAAATCTTCGTACAGATAGAGGTGGTGAATACTATGATCCAGTTTATTTCCAATCTACTGGTATCATACATCAGACCACTGCTCCTTATACACCACAGCAAAATGGTGTATCTGAGGGGAAGAATAGGACATTAAAAGAAATGGTTAATTCCATGTTGTCCTATTCGGGTTTGAGTGAAGGATTTTGGGGTGAGGCTATGCTGACAGCCTGCTATTTATTGAATAGGGTCCCAAATAAAAAGACCAAGGTAACCCCATATGAGCTCTGGCACAAAAGGCACCAAACTTAAGTCACCTTAAAGTTTGGGGTTGTAGAGCTGTAGTGAGACTCACTAAACCTAAGATGCAAACCTTAGGTGAGAGAGGCATCGATTGCATATTCATTGGATATGCTGAACATTCTCCAGCTCATAGGTTCTATGTGACAGAACCAAATGATTACGTGTCAGTTCACACAGTAATTGAGTCAAGAGATGGAGATTTTGGAAATGAGGATAGGTTCTCCTCAGTACCTAGACTTAAAGATGTGCCTCAGAGTCTAAAATATTTTGAAAGAAACTCTTCCAATACGAAAGATGTTTCCACTAGTACAGAACCAAGGAAAAGTACTAGGGTAAGGAAAGCCAATAACTTTGGTGATGATTTCCAACTTTATTTGGTTGAAGGATCGAGAGATAAAATTGAATATCAATACCAATATTGTTTCAATGTTGAGGAAGATCCGAAAACTTTCAGTGAAGCAATGGCTTCAAGGGATGCTTCATTTTGGAAGGAAGCTATTCAAGATGAAATTGATTCTATCATGCAGAATAAGACCTGGAAGTTGACCGATTTACCTCCTGGATGTAAACCATTAGGATGTAAATGGATTTTCAAAAGGAAAATGAAAGTGGATGGAAGCATTGATAAATTTAAAGCCAGACTAGTGATACAAGGCTTTAGACAAAAAGAAGGAATTGACTTCTTTGATATATATGCTCCAGTAGCAAGAATATCCACGATTAGGTTGTTGTTGGCTTTAGCAGCTATCCACAATCTTGTAATTCATCAAATGGATGTAAAGACTGCATTCCTAAATGGTGAATTGGATGAAGAAATATATATGAAACAACCAGAAGGTTTCATTATGCCAGGAAATGAACATAAGGTTTGCAAGCTGGTTAAGTCATTATATGGCTTGAAACATGCTCCTAAACAGTGGCATCAAAAATTTGATGACGTGGTGTTGTCAGATGGTTTTATACTTAATCAAGTTGACAAATGTGTATATAGCAAATTTGACTCCTCAGGAAAAGGAGTTATAATTTGTTTATATGTGGATGACATGTTGATATTTTGTACTGACTTAGGTCAAGTTGTTAAAACCAAAGAGTTCTTGTCATCAAAGTTTGCCATGAAAGATATGAGGGAGGCAGAGGTGATTCTTGGTATAAAGATCACTCGAGGGAACAATGGTATATCAATCTCTCAATCGCATTATGTTGAGAAGATCTTGAAGAGATTCAACAATCTGAATTGTTCTCCAGTTGCAACTCCTATTGATCCTAACATTAGGCTTATGCCTAATCAAGGTAGCCCCATATCTCAACTTGAATATTCCAAAGCAATAGGATGTTTGATGTATGCTATGATCAGCACAAGGTCTGATATTGCTTATGCGGTGGGAAAACTTAGTAGATTTACAAGTAACCCGAGCACACATCATTGGCAGGCAATAAACAAATTGTTTAAGTACCTGAAAGGAACTATAAATTATAGTTTGTGCTATTCGGGTTTCCCCTCAGTACTTGAAGGGTTTACTGATGCAAGTTGGATAAATAATAAGGAATATCATTCTTCCACAAGTGGATGGGTGTTCTTACTTGGTAGAGGTGCTATCTCCTGGGCCTCAAAGAAACAAACTTGCATCACAAATTCAACAATGGAATATGAATTTGTAGCTTTAGCAGCAGCTGGTAAAGAAGCTGAATGGCTAAGAAATTTGATCTATGAGATTCCTTTGTGGCCAAAACCGATATCACCTATATCTATCAGATGTGATAGTGCAGCTACTTTGGCTAAGACTTATAGCCAAGTGTATAATGGAAAGTGCAGACACCTAGGTGTTAGACATAGCATGATTAGAGAATTAATCATGAATGGAGTGATATCTGTTGACTTTGTAAGATCTGAGTATAATATGGATGATCATCTAACTAAAGGGTTAGGAAGAGATCTCGTGAACAAATCAGCCAAAGGGATGGGTTTAAAGTCCATACTTTAATACCATATGCCAAGACACCCAATTCCCATTTAATACAACGTTAGATGCTGAATTCAATGTGGAAAGCTTGTCATAAAGATATTGGAACACAACATAAGAATCATCCCAAGGTTTGTGTTCAAACTGCAGATAAAGTAGGTTGAAGTATAACTTCTTAATAGTTCTTTGATAAATTGCATTTGCTGGTGCAAGAATAAAGAAACTACCTATAAGAGTATGAAGTTTAGCTACTTCAAGAAGCTTGGACTTGGCTTTGATATACTATTTGAAGGATTGGACATAGGCTAGTAAAATATAGTGTCATGTAAGAACATATGGGTTGTAAACTTATGTGTATTTTACCTTCAAGTATTCAAATGGATAGCAAGGGTTCAATCCATAGAGACACCCCGATATTCGAATATTTGGATCGTGTAATTTACTAAGATGAAAATTCAATCCTCAGGACATTTTCATTTATGCATGAGTTTGAATTCTTTGAGAAATCGAGTTGAGGTAATCATGGATATCACTAAAATGGGGGAGGAATGTTGGTAATTTTAGTGATTATCGACTTCCGTAGTGATATTGGATTAACTCATTGAATAGTTATTCTCGTTATTATTTAATCGAGTTAGGTGATGCAGGAATGGCGGACTCGATAGTTTTAACGAGTTGGTGTGTGTAAGTGGTTTGGCCATAATTACTTAAATGGGTTGTTAATCTTGATTTAACTAATGGATTTATTATTGGGCCTAGTTAAATTAAATCAACATTATAATTGATGAATTTGGGTTTTCGCTATCAGCCAACCATTTTCGGAACGAACAGTGTGGTATTCTTCATGTGAATTACAAAAGTAATTCCTATTCATATATATGTATTAATTTGAAACATATGGATGAATAGTGCTATTTTTTTTTTTGATCTTTGACTGTTTTTTGTTTGTTTTTTTACTTTTAACCTTTAACTTTCAGTATTAACTCTTACTACCCCTTAACTTTCTAAATACTTTTTACCCAAGTTTTACGTCTTTATTTTTATTTACGTGTCGATATAAACTTAAGTTGATTTACGTTTCAACATAATTTTTTTTTGTTTTCTCAACTTTCAGTATTCACACTGACAACCCTTTAACTTTCTAAATACTTTTGTAGTTGGTGATTTTTTTCCTTCTTTTTTTGGTCTTTTTTTTTTTTTTTTTTTACTTTTAACCTTTAATTTTCAGTATTGACTTTTACAACCTTTTAACTTTCTAAATACTTTTTAATCGACTTTTACGTCTTTATTTTTATTTACGTGTCGATATAAACTTTAGTTGACTTGCATTTCGACATAATTTTTATTTTTGTATTTTCTCAACTTTTAGCATTGACACTGAAAACCCTTTAACTTTCTAAGTACTTTTGTAATCGAGTTTTCCGGTCGATATAAAACACGTGTCGACATACTTTTGTACTTACCACGACTTTATTTTGTAAGTTTTCTCTTTTGAATGCTATATCGGATAAAAAATCGGGTCGCCCCGCCGCGAAGCGCGGCTGTAACCCACTAGTTATTTATAACCATATGATGCATCTTATTTTAATAGATAATCAATAAATTAGATGTTGGTTATTTTGGATGGAGATAACTGATCCGAAAATATTGGGATCATAAGAGTTCTTTTCGAAAACAAATGTTTTTACACACAATTAATTTTATTCATTTTTTGGTACGGTATTTTCACATCTCAAAGAAACAATCTTGTTCTTGTTACGAACTGAGTTTAATTCGTTCGAACTTTTGAGTATACCGATCAAATAGTTCGTTCTGATTGTTTTCATACGACTCTCAATTCAATCCAAGAAATTTTATTTTGATTCACTGTGCTCTCTTGAATCCAACCAACAAACCACTCATTCAATAGACATTGTTAAAACAAATATTCTTCACTAAAACCGGTTTGTTTTTACATGTGACTTAATATATTTAGATATGAAATCATAATTGAAATTTTGGAAATGAGATCTTGTTGCTAATTATACTAAAACATATACGAGGTAAACTTCTATGAGAACTATAAATATGTATAACATATTCACACAAAAATGATGGCCATCCATTCATCTTTCCAACTAGGTTTAAAAACCAGGAAAATCATCAAACTCACTTGATTTGTGAAAATAAACATTTGTAAAGACTACACGTAGCGGCTTCACGCAAAACAATTTACATCAGAACTGAACCTGTGTGGAAACGATTAAAGTGTAGTTGTTTCAAAAGATGTGGATCCCAAGACGACAACCAAGAAAAATGAGACACGTTTGAAGTTAATCGTTTTAGCCGAATTCCCTACCGCTTTAGCCGTTTCCACATATGTCTACTTTTAAAGTGAATTGTTTTACGTGAATTCCCTAAGTGATGCCTCCTATGTTTAATATGTTTTTTTACTCGGTCAATGTCTAAAACCATGATTTTTAAAAAAAGCCACTATTATCTACTATGTATATATACGTTTGATAACCATGTATACATTTGACAACGTCAGTGATAATTGATAAATAGCGTGCAGATTCGTACAAGACACAAAAACCATACAAAGTATAGGAGACACTCACAACTAGGGGGTGGCAAAAGTGGTGGGTTGGGCGAGTTTGGGTAATGGGTTAGGATGGGTTTCGGTTAGAATTAGTTTATTAATAAAAAGGTTAGGATATGTATGGGCTAGGATGAGTTTATTAAGAAAAAAGTTAAGATGAGTTTGGGTCAATATTGGTTTCGATCATGACAGAGTAAAACTAAAAATTAAAAAAATTAACAAAATAAAAAATATCCAAAAAATAAAAAAATAAAAAATCATTACAATTAAAAAATATCCAAAAAAAAAAAAAAAAACAAAATCATTACAATTAAAAAATAAAAATATAAAATTCAAAAAATTGAAAAACCAAAAAATATACAAAATTTAAAAATAAATAAAAAATTAAAAAATTAAAACTAATAAAAAAAGTAAAAAATTGATAAGAATAATATCTAACCCCCAACTTGTTAATATTAAGGGGTAACGTAAACGAGTTTAAAGGGGTAACATTTAATTAGCTTACCGGGTTTACTCGTATACAATCTGAACACGATCACGAACCTATAAAAAGTTAAATATGTCAACTCAAACATGACCTCTTTAAACCTTCAACTAAGAAATTATATATGTTAACACAAACATAAAGATGAATAAAAGACTGGTCGGAGAATCGAAATCAAGACCGATATAGAAGCTGGTTTGACTGGAATTGGCTTGGAACCGAACCTACCGGTTGTACTTCAACTGGGAACCTATACTTTAAAACCAACAAACCGGAGCCGACCTGACCAAAACCCAATTTTGTAACAAAAACTAGTTTTAACCAAGTTTAACCAAAACCAAAACCAAAACCAAAACATGTTTCAAAAGAAACCCTGTCTGTGCATCTCTACCCAAACACTTGCAACATTCACATCCCATACATCATTTTCTATAATATAACTAGACAACTAAATTTTCTCTCTTCTTTAAATTAAATAATAAATTTTATTTCTCTATCCTTCACTCACAATCACTTTCAAAATATATTAAAAGTCTATAGAAGGTGAACAATGTTCTTCGAATATACAGATGAACTGTAACATTTTCTCTTTTCTTCACTCACAACCACTTTTTATAATATGAAATTTCTCTCATAGAATTTGATGGATAAGATGTAAATGCTCTTCGATAACCAAGGTTGGAGAACTCGCAAGTCGCTAGTCGGCCGGTGAGGTGAGGACTAGCGACTACTCGGGACTAATCGGATCGGGTTTTCTATATGTAATTTTAGTTTATGTATACATATACATAAACTATAATGGTTTGCAAACATGCCCTTATAATGGTTTGCAAACATTGTGTTATATGTTTAAAATTCTATAAACATCCTTGCTTTGAATCTTAATGTTCAGAATTATGTTTTTTGGGTCAACAATCACGAGAACCCCAATTTACCAATTTCATAAACCACAACACTAGATAATATCTAACCCCCCAAGTTGTTAATATTAAGCGGTAACGTAAACGAGTTTAAAGGGGTAACATTTAATTAGCTTATCGGGTTTACTCGTATACAATCTGAACACGATCACGGAGCTATAAAAAGTTAAATATTTCAACTCAAACATGACCACTTTAAACCTTCAACTAAGAAATTATATATGTTAACACAAACATAAAGATAAAGATGAATAAAAGACTGGTCGGGGAATACCGATATAGAAGTTGGTTTGACTGGAATCGGCTTGGAACCGAACCTACCGGTTGTACTCCAACTGGGAACCTATACTTTAAAACCAACAAACCCGAGTCGGCCTGACCAAAACCTAGTTTTGTAACCAATTGAACCTAGCAGACCCCCCAAACCAGTTCCAACCCGAACTAGTTCAAACAAAAGCTAGTTTTAACCAAGTTTAACCCAAACCAAAACATGTTTCAGAAGAAAACCCGGTTTGTGCATCTCTACCAAACACTTAGAGCATTCACATCCTATACACCATTTTCTATACTATAATTATACTAAAAACAATTAATTTTTCTCTCATTTGAATTAAATAATAAATTGTATACGTTATTATTAACTTTTCTAAATCCTTTACTCACAACCATTTTCAAAATATATTAAAATCTATAGAGAGTGAACAATGCTCTTCGAATATACTGATGAACTGTAACATTTTCTATTTCCTCCACTCAGAACCACTTACAACCACTTTTTACAATACAAAATTTCTCTCACAGAATTTGATGGATATGATGTAAATGATCTTAGATAACCAAGGTTGGAGAGCTCGCAAGTTGCTAGTCGGCCGGTGAGGTGAGAACTAGCGACTACTCGGGACTAATCGGATCGGGTTTTTTATATGTAATTTTTAGTTTTATGTATACATATACATATTTTTATAGGTAAATATTTTAAGTAGCTAGGTTTTAACTCTTACTCAACTCAAATTTTTTAAGCATACAAGATTAATTGTTGGAATTTACATAGTTTGGTTGGAAACTGGCCATATAGGTTTGTAAACGAATCGAACGAACATGTACATAGGCATGTTCATGTTCGTTTATTTAACTTTAACCGAACATGAACACGGACACGAACATATAATCGAACACATTTTCTTGTTCGTATTCCTTCATTAAGAAATCGGGCATGTTCGTGTTCGTTTATGTTCGTTCGTTTAAAGGCTAAACGAACAATTCATGAACATAAACGAACACAAACCAACATAAACAAAAAAATTAACTGAACATATTGAACAAACATAAAGCAACATGATTGAACAAACATAAACGAACACAAATGAACACGGACACGAACATATAATCGAACACATTTTCTTGTTCGTATTCCTTCATTAAGAAATCGGGCATGTTCGTGTTCGTTTATGTTCGTTCGTTTAAAGGCTAAACGAACAGTTCACGAACATAAACGAACACAAACCAACATAAACAAAAAAATTAACTGAACATATTTGAACAAACATAAAGTAACATGATTGAACAAACATAAACGAACACAAATGAACGTAGTTGAACAAATATAAACAAACACAATTTAACATTAGTGAACACAAACAACCAAGTCTGAGAGTTCATCCGAAAACACATCTAAATTAGGGTTCATAGATAATAAAATTAAGTAGTTTTTTATATAAATAATAAATAAGTGACCAATTACGATCTAATAAAAATTTAAAACTTTATTTTTTATTACTAGAAAATTGATTTACTAATTAGTTACATTTATATAAGTAGTTAAAAAACCTAATATTTATATAAATATAACTATTTATGTATTTACTAAAATTTAAATGAGCATAAACAAACGTTCACGAACATAAACGAACGCTCATGAACATAAACGAACGAACACAAGGTGTGTTCATGTTCGTTCATTTAATTAAACGAACAAAATTTTTTGTTTGCGTTCGTTCGTTTATTAATAAACGAACTTCCTGCCGAACAAGTTCATGAACGTTCGGTTCATTTACAGGCCTATGGCCAGAATATACAGTTTTTATGTCGGAATATGGCCAGAATCGCCGCTTTTTGGCTATCCGACTAGGTCCGACTAACAATTAATCATCGATTAGTCGTGATTTTTACAACTTTAATAACTAAAGGGTTATAAATAATATTCTAAATAAATCAGATTATCATGAGAACCTAGATCCAGCCCAAGTAAAAGCCCAAGCCCAATTCTCAACGCACCCAATCAAAGCCCAACACATACAAAACCCTAGCTTCATTCCCTTATTATCATAACACCATTCACAACACACGCACACTTTCACCGAAACCCTAACCCTAACTGTCTTCTCTCTCAACTCTGCAACAATGCCACCAAAGTTCGATCCATCACAAGTCGTCGACGTTTACGTCCGAGTCACCGGCGGTGAAGTCGGTGCCGCGAGTTCACTCGCTCCAAAAATCGGTCCACTCGGTCTCTCACCTAAAAAAATCGGAGAAGACATCGCAAAGGAAACCGCAAAGGACTGGAAGGGTCTACGTGTCACCGTCAAGCTCACCGTCCAAAACCGTCAGGCCAAGGTTTCCGTCGTGCCGTCCGCCGCCGCGTTAGTCATCAAGGCGCTAAAAGAGCCGGAGCGTGACCGGAAGAAGGTGAAGAACATCAAGCACAGCGGTAATATTTCGCTGGATGATGTTATTGAGATTGCGAAGATCATGAGAGCGAGATCTATGGCGAAGGAGTTGCAAGGAACGGTTAAGGAGATTTTAGGAACGTGTGTTTCGGTTGGATGTACGGTTGATGGAAAGGATCCGAAGGATTTGCAGCAGGAGATTGCTGATGGTGATGTTGAGATTCCTCAGGATTGATTGATTGATTCAAGAGGTTTTTGAATTCAAGTAAGAACGTTTTAGTTTTCTGTTTTACGTTATTGTTACTGTTGTTTTGAGATTTTGAATATTATTAAGTTTTACTTTTACCGAATTATCGGGTTTATGAATGATTTTGGAGACTTTTTGCTGGATTATTTATATTTGAATATCAATTGTATGAGTTATTGGCTGCTTTGATCCGTGTTTGGTTTACTTCTGTTTATATGGTGACTGTTTGTCAGTGATTTTGTGGTCAGATTGCTGGATTATCTATATTTTTAGTTTTGATCACGGTTTAGTTGTTTAATTTAAGTGTTTGTTTGTTGTTGATTTATATTTGCTTTTATATGCTTATATGTTGATCGGTTGTGGTTAATGAGTTCTACAAATGCGTTTTTGTATTTTTTATACACAGCTTAATTTGATTGTGCAGTACTGCAGTTTAGTATAAGTTTTATAATTGATGCATGCATCATGAACAAGAGATCATGCATTAGTTAAATACATGCAGTTATGTGTATTTTTGGGCCATTGAATTTGTTATTGTGATTTCAATATGTTCTGAATACTCTCATTACATAACCAATAGTTAGTTAAAAACTAAAATTATGTAGTGAAAAGTATTATGTTGTGAATATTTTAAAATGTTAATGCATTTTGATTATGATGGTTACTTAACTAGTGTCAGTAATTTGATACTATCAATCTTCGTTTAAAAAGGCTGTGTTTTGGGTGATGAACTGATGATGAAGGCTTACATGAGGCGTGATGAGGCAGCGCCTTTTGCACTTGTTCGGTGTTTTCAAACCAAGATATCATTATCAAAGTAGTGGGATATAAAGTTTGACGGTGACTTAATTGGTTTATGTTTCATATTCAAAGCATTTTGTACAAATTTGTTTTTACAGTTTTAACAATATTTTTTTTTTTGTGAAGACCTATCTACTTTACAACTACATTTTAAGTACAAATTGATTTTTCAAAACTGAAAGAACGGGTTCTTGAATGGAAGCAGTTGATGAGTAACCAACACAGGAAAAATAACATTGTTTTGAAATTCAGTTAAAGTTGGGGGTGCATAACGGTCTAGTATAATGCCAGACTAGGGATGAGCAATTGGTATAAAATACCGTCCTGATCCCATGCCGATCCCGTAATCCCGATCCTGAATTTTTTCGGTACAGGAAACGGTATCAATTTTACCCTTAAAATACCGATACCGTACCGTATCGACATATTTCGGTATCGGTATCGGTACCAAGTTTACACAAAATTCGGGATCGGTATTTTTTGGGATCGGGACGGTATCGGTATTTGCTCATCCCTATGCCAGACCGTTAGGTTTGATCTATATTTATGCTTGGTTTTTAGCCTACAAGCATGTTATTTTCTGTTAGTTTTTACAAGTGTGCTGGTTTATTAATTATTACCAAAGTTTGCTGTGTGCAATACTTCAATGTGATAGTTATATACCTAGTTCGATTACAAGAAAAAACTGATCACAACAAGGCATATGACAATCTTCACATCAAGTATTGCAAATGTTTACTTTTGCTCCTATGATTCTATCTGGCAAATTGGTAGTAAACCTTCATAAAAATGGTTTAGGTTTGCGTGGTGTGTGTTTTTTGTGTTGGTTAGAGTCAGTGTTGGAAAAGGCCCTTTAGTATTTTAACATGTTTTTAGTTCGGTTTGATATTTTTTTACCTGCTAACTAGCACACACTTCTAATAATACTCCTAAATTTGCACATGGTCTGCTATAGGACTAGAATCCCAACCTTAGGTTATATGGTGTGATTGATGTTTCCGAATCTTCATGTCACTACCATCCCTTCCATTTCTTCATGCTAACACAATCTTTATGATCCCTGAGGGTGGGAACGTGTTCACAAGTGGTCATGACACCCTTTGCTATCACACACCTCGTAGCCTTGTGAAGAGAGACCTTATTTCTTCTTTTTGCCCCCATCATGCTAAAAGCTCTTTGGCAGGAGGGTTTGATTTATAAGTCCACCCGTAGTGGGGCGGTATGTAGCCCGTGAAATATGTTAAAAATAACTCTCTATATAGCAGCGTATAAATTTGACTTGTCGTAACTATAGATGCTGGATGCTATACTGTAAGAGACCAAAATGTATCAAACCGGTTGGCGGTCGAACTAAGTTTAGGTCTCGGTCTCGACAAGTCACCCTAAAGTTAATTGAGTTTGTGGGCTAGGCATGTTAACCTAAAGGTGATCACATATTTGAAAACCTAGCATTTCAAGTTATAAATAACTCGAATTGCTCACACCCAAGCACCCTTAATGATCCAAGTAAATTTGAAAACACGCACTATCTTTGTTAGATATACGTGTTTGTGGGTATGATATGAAATTGACTAGAGCCTAGTGTGTTTAAGCTCAAAATATCTGAATTCCATTTCAGTTTCTTACCCAAAATTCACTTATATTACATAGCAGCGTGACAATTTGGCTTGTATATGAACTGGTTGGTGCGAAAAACGGTTAGCATATAACCTAATGTGAATCCCTCATCGCTATAGATGTTGGATGCTAATCTTGGCACACTGTTTAAATGTGCGAAGTGACCATAATTTGCATTACTAGATAAATACGATTATTTAAATGTATGAAACAGTTAAAATTCAAACCAAGTATTAGGCTCGACGGCTAAGGGTGAACTTAAAGTTTAAATGTTTGTGGGCTAGGCATGTCAACCTAAAGGTTATCCTAATTGATAGAAGTGTGAAGTGTCGACCCATATTGCCCCAATTCCCAAACCTGCAAAGCCTGGTTGAAGACCACTCATTTCACGTTATAATTTGCTGTCAGTTACATTTTTAGTACTTTAGTAAAATTTTATCGAAGTTTTAGTCAATTGTTTTTATTATATTTTTTGGACAATCAAATGAAGTTGCATTGGTTGAAGTCTTTCTTGTTGTGTGAACTAAGAGCATCTCCAACGCTATTGTTGGGTTTATTTATAGACCCACTAAATCATTCCAGACCTATACTTAAAATAATAACTTTTTCTCCTTACGACACTAAACCAATCTAGACCTCTCACCAGTCCACTTTTATGTAAAAAATATACTATAAAAGAATGTTCTCGTGTGTGGTCCCCACTCGCTTGGTCCGGACTCGTCTGGTGTGGCAGACCAGACCTTGCATCATCCATCACCTCCAAGTAACACACACATTGGTCTGAAATTGAACGGCTAATGATTTTTGTAAGGTGTCGCACACTTTCTTCTGAACCTAGTACCAAATATACAATAAACTTTCGTTACTTAAAAAGATAACAGTAAAAAGAGAACATCAAAGGAAATTAATATCAACACAATTTTTATTTATTTTAAATGGGCAGAAGATAAAAGGGAATGAGATAGCGATTTGGAAAATCAGTTCTATGTGAAAAATGTTGTAACTAATTTAGATCGGAGTACACTAATAGGTGGTGTAAGTGTGTCCCTAGAAAAGTCAATATACATGTGTGGAGATTAATCATCGATCTTCTTCCAACAAGGTTAACTATCAGTAAATGTGGTCTTGATATTGCGGCTATTATGTGTCTGGTTTGTTCAAATTCGGTAGTCTTCCAACCATGTTTTTGGTGATTGTGTGTTATGGCCTCTAAAGTGTGGGATGGTGTAGGCCGTTGGCTTGACTTGCAAATGCTGGTTTCTAAAATCCTGCAAAACCTGATTACTTGGCTAGATTCGACTGTGCTGTCTAGAGAAAAGAAAAATGTGTTAGAAACAGTCCTGTTTACTTCATGGTGGCTTATCTAGAGAGCTAGGATTGAAGTTGCGTTTTACTCCAAACATCCAAAGGAGTACTAATTTGTTCTATTGTTTCGTTATGTTATTTGGGTTTTTCAATGGAGATTCAAGTTCAATTCCCACTTGTGTCATATGGGGTGGATATAGGCAATGAAGGATTTGAACTAGGCCTTGTGTGAGCTTGTTAGTTCGATTCCGGAGCCCAACCGGGTTTTCGTTCCACCGTGTATTACGCCATAGAGTTCTGCTCTTTTGGTGGCACAACGACTGTCAAGTGGCAGCCGGCGGTATGGTTTCCCATGGGAACGCCAAAAAAAAGGCAAACTTTGAAGCCAACATGAGACCGGTTAAGACAACATAGTTTAGCCAGAGTGAGCAATATAAAACTCTCAGATTTAAAGAGTGTGATAACAAATTCACCGTTTAAGCTTGCTTATAAAGGCTGTCGTAGAAAAACAATTGTTATTTACTTTATATTGATAAAGGCCGTCATAGAAAAACAATTGTTATTTATTTCATATTGTATTAAGGTGATGAGGTGGCACTTATGCTGAAATGTACTTATCAAACCCCGATTTTTTGAACTTGTTTATCAACTCAAAGAGATAAGAGTGGGTTTTAGCTAAGCACAATTAAAATAAGATTGGACCGTACAAAATTATTGTGTATTCCAAAATAACATCTTTATACATATAAAAAATCAACACAAACGTATTTCTACATTTTATTTATGATCTAGTAAGTAATTAACGTAATAACTTTATTGATAAAAATACTAATAGCCATTTTCTAATATAAAATTATTTAAAAGGATAAATTTAACTAAAGAAAGTGAGCTTGATTACTTTTAAGTAGATGATAAGAAACTTTTTGATTTGTTTAACTCATTTGATAATTTTATCTTTAAACTTTAGCTAATTAAGGATAAACAGAGCCATCAGTTTTTAATGTAATAGTTCACAATGTTTGGCATGAGTGGCGGCTTTGATGATGTGTGGGGAGGACCTTCGCACAAGGCCCGTGATTTCGAGGGGTACGCGATTTAAAAAAAATCGATATGTATATATATATATAGGCTAAAGATAAAAAGAAAACCACTTTTATTGAGAAAACCCGGGAAACTCTAAGCTCCAGACTTTTTCTTTTTGAAAAAATTACCACACGTAATATACATGTTTTTAAGAGTATTGGGCAAAAAAAATCGAAAAAGCGCCGAAGGATTATTTAAAAAAAAAATAAACAATTTTCAGCAACTTTGTTGACTAACACGTGTTGGGCAAAAAATGCTGAAACTTGTTTATTTTTTTTTTCAAATTCCTTCGGCGTTTTTTTGTTTTTTTTGGCCCAAAACTCTTAAAAACATGTATATTACATGTGTTATTTTTTTCAAAAAAAAAAAAAATGTCGGGAGCTTTGAGTTTCCCGGGTTTTCTCAATAAAAGTGGTTTTCTCAATAAAAGTGGTTTTTTATATATCCTTACCCTATATATATATATATATTAAATAGTAAACACATACCATTTCCAATATAGGCCCATTTACAAATAATTTTTTATGGTTTAGAATTTACTTCACTTGACATTATGATTATTGAGTCCAATACTATTTTGATTATTATTTTTTAAATAATAATAAAACATTTCGAAAGGAAATATTTTTTTCAAGCTCAAACAGGGTACGTGAATTCTCGGAGACGCCTCTGTTTGGCATTATCAATAACGGCGTTAATTAATAATACATTTTAAATAAAACATACAAGTATTGTATGAATATTATTACATGTTGACTTAGGGGCTGTTTGGTAGCCTCTAAATGGTCATTAAGAGGCTACCTCTTAATGGAAACATTAAGAATTTTACCAATGAGAAGGTAGAAGAATGTGACATGTGATGATTTACCATTCAGATGTTACCTCTTAACCATTCAGACTTGAGGTTACCTCTTATTCATTCAGAGGTTTTAAACCATTAAGAGGTAGCATCTGAATGGTCATTAAGAGGCTACCAAACAGCCCCTTAAATATAATTTAGGGTCACTTATTTAACCACCCCTCGTACTACATAGTACATCTTGTTAAATATAAGTACGCATTGAGGTTTCCACGCTTTTATTCTTAACTTTGATCATCTACTAGAAGTCTCCTTTATCAAAAGTTTTTTATTATCTTTATCTTTATTTATTAGAAATAATATTTTGTTTTAAGAGTATGTTTTTATTATCTTTATCTTTATTTATTAGAAATAATATTTCAACCATTCACCATCTTATGTATCATTTTCCTTTGAGTTAAATGCTTGGTTGGTCCCTGTGGTTTTCAAAAATTGCAGACTTGGTCCCAATGGTTTACTAATTACACGCGTGGTCCCTGTGGTTTTCAAAAATGCACTCGGTTGGTCCCCAGCCCTAACATCAGTTAAATTTCTTAGTTAACTATGTGTGAAATGACTATATTACCCTTAGAACAATTAAAAACCTAAAACTATATTACCCTCTGCAGCATCATCTTCATCACCATCCTCATACCCATTTCCCTCCCTCTGCTCTCTCTCGATCTCATCACCATCATCTTCTCCGATCTCCCTCGTCTCCGTTCTCCGGTAGCACCACACCTACCTCCGACAAACCCCCAACAACCACCTGCCATCTCCCCTTGATTCACACAAACCCTAACCTAAATTACACAAATCCTAACCTGAATGACGGTGCAGGTGGGCCTCGAGGGCTGTGGTGGTTGTAAGCATCTGATTGAGAGGATAAAGCTTTGTGTTGGGGTGTTGTCGGAGTTCACAGCCGGCACCCCGGCTCCGGAGTTCACATCATAGGTTGGAAGGGTGTGGGGTGTTGTCGGAGTTCACAGCCGGCACCCCGGCTCCGGTCACCGATCGAGCAGACGAGAGGGGGGGGGGGGGGGAGGTTGTAAGCATCTGATTGAGAGGATAAAGCTTTGTGTTGTTTTATGTATTATATGGTTTCTTCACATCATAGGTTTGTAGAGAAAAAAATAGCAAGGATTAGGGTTTCATGTTTTCATTCATGTGTGTGTGTTTGTAGAGAAGGTGTTTTGAGGGGGAAAGAATTAGGTTTTTTGTATGCTTTGCAGGTGTTGAGAAGATAAAGTGCAGAGAAAACGTAGGGAGTAGGAGGGGAAACGGCTGATCATAACAAGGGGATTTAGGGTTAGTTGATTTAAGTACTAGGCTTTTCACTAATGGGTTGATGTGAGATCGAGAGAGAGCAGAGGGAAATGGGGATGAAGATGATGATGATGGTGACGAAGATAATGCAGGTTGTGGTGGGTTTATAAATAAAGTTAATAAGCGAGGGTGTTTTGGTCATTTAACATGGACTTAACTGAGATATTTAACTGATGTTAGGGCTGGGGACCAACCGAGTGCATTTTTGAAAACCACAGGGACCACGCGTGTAATTAGTAAACCATTGGGACCAAGTCTGCAATTTTTGAAAACCACAGGGACCAACCAAGCATTTAACTCTTTTACTTTTACAACATTAACCACCTTTCGTACTACATCTTGTTAGCACAACGTACCATTTGATCAAAAAACTAAGGAAGCTTGGGGATAAAAAATCTAGAAAAAAGGTTTCTAAGCAAAGTTGCTGAGTATAGGTCTCGTGTGCTTGCTATAGAAAGTATATATACGAGTCACGAGTAAGATGAAGTGGTAACGGTCATTGGATGTTCATATTTGAGTATTTGCTCTGTTGACGGAATGCCTCGCATCAAGGTGATAGCATATGGTTTCAACTTTCAACGATTTTATTCTTTTTTTTTTGAACGGCCAACAAACTCAATCCCGAGTACTCTCGGGGCACCCACTGGACAAACGGAGTACTCCGAGAGTAACCCGAGTCCACCACCAATTCCGGGGAAAACCCGGTAACCCACCCGCCCGTAGGCACGACGGTGAAATTACCGGTAAAACCCGTTTGGCTCAAGAATCCAACCCAGGTTTCCCTGGGTCTCCTATCATTACCCACCAATGCCTCACTCTACACCAAGTGGGAGTCGAACCTGCATCTCTCAAGAGAAATGCAAGCCCTCCACCACTTGATCTAGAGATCATTGGCAACGATTTTATTCTTAAAGTTTGATTATATATTGAGGGTTAGGATATAATAGGAAGTTTATTTGGCTAAGAAGACTAGGAAGTAATCTTGACCATCCATTTAGTTAATCAAGGGCTAAGATTAAATGAGGAAAATTGAAGGGAATAAAAGAGGCGCGTAAGTTTGTTTAGGGGCATTCTAGTCAATCCAAGGCAATAGTTTCTCTCTCCTCCAATTCCCCCCATTTTTTAAACGTTAATAACTCTTTCATACGACATTATTTTTTAATAAAAATTGCATCAAAAAAACGAGCGTTTTTCGAAATTTTTTTTTCTAAAACCCAGTTGCGTAAAACGCAATGAAAAAACCCAGTTGCATAAAACGCAATGAAAAAAAAACCTAAAAAATGACATTTTTCTAAAACGCAATGCAAAAAAAACACAAAGAAATGTCTTATTTGTAAAACGCAATGGCCATAAAACACAAAGAAATTTCTTATTTCTAAAACGCAATAGCCTAAAAACACAAAAGAAAATGTACTTTCTAAAACGCAATGGACTGAAAACACATAAAAATGTGTTTTACCTAAAACGCAATGCACCAAAAACACAAAGAAATGTCTTATTTCTAAAACGCAATGGCCAGAAAACACTTAAAATGTCTGTTTTCTAAAACGCAATAGACTGAAAACACATAAAAATGTGTTTTACCTAAAACGTAATGCACAAAAAACACAAATAAATGTCTTATTTCTAAAACGCAATGGCCAGAAAACACTTAAAATGTCTGTTTTCTAAAACGCAATGGATTGAAAACACATAAAAATGTGTTTTACCTAAAACGCAATGCACAAAAAACACAAAGAAATGTCTTATTTATAAAACGCAATGGCTAGAAAACACCTAAAAATGTGTTTTACCTAAAACGCAATGACTAAAAACACTTCAAAAATGTGTTTTTACCTAAAACGCAATGACTAAAAACAGTTAAAAAATGTGTTTTTTTTTTTTTTCTAAAACGCAATGGCCAGAAAATACAGAAAACTACCTTATTTCTAAAACGCAATGGACACAAGCTGACCTGTCTGTGAATTTGTTTGAACCAGAGAGTAGCAAATCAAAAACTATCTACGAATTACTGTCTTCGAAATGAGGCAATTCAACCCCAGCCAGGGGCTCTGCCCCTTGGACCCCGCCAGGGGCTGCCGCCCCTGGGACCCTGCTACCATGGGCGCTGCCCCCGGACCCCCACCAAGATCGTAAAACGCAATGACTAAATCAAAAAAACAGATCGTAAAAATGAAATTAAAGAATTTCTTACATAGATCGAAGCCGATTTCTTCAACAATTGACGAAATTTGAATGTTTGAAACACTTATCAGCGATCGAATCGAACGGATCGAGTGATTATCTTCAAAATCACCGGGAAAAATTTAATTTTGTATGAAATTAAACTGGTTTTTCTTCAAAAAAGCTGAAGAACACATTGATCGGGTGTTTGAATCATTGATTGGTGACGAAAATCGCACTATAATGTAGTGATTATTGAGCTAGAAAGTGAAGAAATGGTTGAAGATGGTGAGTTTTGTTGTTACTGGGAAGAAGAAGGAATAAGAAAATGATAAGATTGACTAAAATACCCTTCCGCTTTATTTTAAATTTTGCCACATGTTCTAATCCTATTGCTTTATATCCTTGCTAGCCAAAATAAACTTTGATCATCACCCTATATATTGAACGTCTCCGTTATCAATAGGTTTACATAAATAGTTTTATGAGTCAGTATATTTATTAGAAATAATCTCTCAATCACTCACCATCTTTTGTATTATTTTACTTTTACAACCTTAACCTTATATTTATTAGTATTGTTATAAAATATTTACAAAACTAAATTTCAAACAACAATATAAAAAAATAATCAAAATGTGGTCCAAATGAGGTGGGCGGTTCATTTAAATTCTATGGTCTGTGCTATTGCGTTGGCAAGTTCATAACGACAACACTAGAAAGATATATAAATAATTAGGATGTTTAAAAAACTCCAATTCTCTAATAAATTAGAGTAAATTGCCATTTTAGTCCCTAAGTTTTGTCCAAATTTGCCATTTTAGTCCAAATAGTTTTTTTTTTGCCTCTATGTCCCTGACTTTTACATTTTGTTGCCATTTTGATCATTTTGTCTAACTCCATCCAAAAACCCAGTTTGTAACAGGGGTATTTTGGGGATTTCCTTAAAAAAATGTTTTCAGTTGCCATTTTGATCCAATTCCAAAAAATCAAAAAAATTCCAAAAAATTCAAAAAAATATAAAAATAAAAAAAATTCTAAAAAATCATAAAAATTCTAAAAAATTCAAAAAAATCTAAAAATAAAAAAATTCTAAAAAATCATAAAAATTCTAAAAAATCAAAAAAATTCTAAAAAATCCAAAAATCATTAAATGTTTCGGCACGAACCGTTTCGACCCGTACCGTTTCGAACCGAACCGTTTCGACCCGTACCGCATCGAACCGAACCGTTTCGACGCGAACCGTTTCGAACACGTACCGTATCGAACCCTACCGTTTCGACGCGAACCTTTTCGAACCGTACCGTTTCGAACCGTACCGTATCGAACCGAACCGTTTCGACGCGAACCGTTTCGAGCCGAACCGTTTCGACACGAACCGTTTCGACCCGTACCGTTTCGAACCCGAACCGTTTCGAGCCGAACCGTTTCGACGAGAAGCGTTTTGACCCGTACCGTTTCGAACCGTACCGTTTCGACGCGAACTGTTTCGAACCGAACCGTTTCGACGCGAACCGTTTCGAACCGAACCGTTTCGACCCGTACCGTATCGAACCGAACCGTTTCGACGCGAACCGTTTCGAACCGAAGCGTTTCGACCCCTACCGTATCAAACCGAACCGTTTCGACGCGAACCGTTTCGATACGGTACGGGCTCGAAACGGTTCGGTTCGGTACGGTACGGGTCGAAACACTTCGGTTCGAAACGGTTCGCGTCGAAACGGTACGGTTCGAAACGGTACGGGTAGAAACGGTTCGCGTCGAAACGGTTCGGCTCGAAACGGTTCGGGTTCGAAACGGTACGGGTCGAAACGGTTCGTGCCGAAACATTTAATGATTTTTGGATTTTTTAGAATTTTTTTGATTTTTTAGAATTTTTATGATTTTTTAGATTTTTTTTTATTTTTAGATTTTTTTGAATTTTTTAGAATTTTTATGATTTTTTAGAATTTTTTTGATTTTTTTTTATTTTTAGATATTTTTGAATTTTTTGGAACTTTTTTGATTTTTTGGAATTTTTTGAATTGGATCAAAATGGCAACTGAAAACATTTTTTAAGGAAATCCTCAAAATACCCCTGTTACAAACTGGGTTTTTGGATGGAGTTAGACAAAATGATCAAAATGGCAACAAAATGTAAAAGTCAGGGACCCAGAGGCGAAAAAAAAACTATTTGGACTAAAATGACAAATTTGGACAAAACTTAGGGACTAAAATGGCAATTTACTCAATAAATTAATATTAAAGCTTTTGTCGCCATTTATTTTAATGATTAATCTTCTTATAAACTATTATGGCTAAAATAATTTTAGTTTCTAATAAATTAATATTAAAGCTTTTGTAGCCATTTATTTTAATGATTAATCTTCTTATAAACTACTAGTTATTTTCGCCCGCGCGTTGCGGCGGGACCCAATGACTACAAAAGGCGTGTCAGCAACGGCAAACAGATACCGAATATCAAAACATAAATAAAATGACGTGGTAAGGATAGTCACTCCGTCATAAAAAACGATTTTAAATAACTTAATATATAATAATAGGACCCACACGTCCTACACGTTGGAAATTCGGTTGTTTTCAGTTCAGTTATTACGGTGCTAACACATTAAAATATAGATGAGCTCGATACCGGTAACGACAGCGAAAGTACCGATCCGGAAAATCATCGAAATTAGGTACCGGCACCGAAAATGCTCGGTACAATACGGTATGGTATTTGAAGGTAAAAATCAATAAATACAGGTATGGTGCTAGACCGGTGTCGAACCGAAAGTAACGATTCTGAAAACGCAAAAAGGTGGGTACCGAAAATGATTTGGTATAGTAAATTTGGTACCGATACGATACCGGTTCATTTACAGGATTTGATACGATTTGCTCATCAATATTCTAAATATGCAAGTTAATTTTACATGCTACAATTCATTCATTAAAGAAAAATACAAAAAAGAAAGCAAAATAAGTTGTTGTGTATATAAAACCTCATTCAAACGAAATACAGTTTACTTACTGTGTGTATGAAAAGTAATCTAAACGGTGCAATTACTTGCATTGCTGCGTTGCTACAAGATTTGATGAGCTCGGTACTAACCGGTACCGAAAATACCGTTACCGAAATCCCCAAAAGTGGGTGACGGTACCGAATATACCTAGTATGGTACAGTTTGGTATTGGTCGGTACTGGTACGGCACCAGTATTTAAGGGTAAAAACCGGTGAATACCTGTGCAGAACCTGTACCGAAAATACACCGGTTTGGTAAATTTGAGACCGGTACCTATACCAGATACCATTTGATCATCTCTTAATGATGTTACTATTTATTTTATTCCAATTTTAAATAATTCTAAATCTAAATTCTAATTTGAAATTTATCATATATGAATTATGGCTAAAATAATTTTAGTTTTTTTTGGTATCCAAATAAACAAACCAAAAAGTTCATTACCTAATAAGTAATAATAATGTACATCAATTAGTTTCTTCGAGTCTGGCAATGTTAACGAAACCCGCTGCACCGTATTACCCATTCGGGTGGGTTAAGTTTGTTCCGAAAAAAATCAATGTGTTTGGATGGCAAAAGATAAGGCTCGCAATGATGAAGGGGCTAAAAAGGGGAATTTTAAGGGGTTCGGCGGAGTGTAAGTTTTATGGAGAATATGAAGAGGATGCGGACCACCTCTTCGTATCGTGCATTGTTGCGGCAAGAGTGTGGCAACGGATTAGCGGATGGTGCAAAATACACAGATTTTGGCTTTTACTATGAAGGCTTTGCTCGAAGGTTATAAGAAACGGTTTATAAGAAACGGTTTCAGCGAATAAGAAAGTGCTGGTAAAAACTATCATCCTAACGACATGTTGGGCGATTTGAAAGGCTAGAAACGATTCAATTTTTAATGGCAAAAGGGTACACATTGAGAAGATAGTTGGAGACGTGCAAACTTCGAACTTCCTATGGATAAATAACAAGGCGGAAAACAAAGGAATGGCGAAAGACAAAGGAGTGGACCGGAGGAAATGGCTGAAGTTTGATGTAACCTAAACAAGACATAGTAAACTTTATGTTTAATTTTTGGTGAGTAATTGTACTTGGTGAAAATGTGTAAGGGTTGGGCTTAGTATCTTGCTAACAATCCTACTCTTATACGTTATTTGGTGATGAATGGAAAATGCAGATAACAACAACAACAAACAACAACAACAACAACAATAATAATGTACATCAATTCAGTTCAAAATTGTACACAAACATTCTCCTTTTGAAGTTTGTTGAAGTAATGAAAGGCTCTAGACAATGGAAACAAGTTTTAAATTTGATTTTTCAGGTTACCATGACATTTGAAAGACGTGTAATGAGAAAGAGTTTAAAGGTCATCAAGTCCCCGACGATATGGTGATAGATGAGATAAAAAGTGACTCTTATCTTTGGTTAAGGAGTCGGTCTAAGTTGGTAGATTTGGATTTAGGTAGGTGGGTGGATTTTAATGTTCGAGATTGTATCAAGTAGGAGAGGGTTTTGGCGTTTGTGTTTTTCGTTGATTGTGTGTTTGTGTATTATTTATTTTCGAGTTTTTACAGCATATGCTGGTTATATTTTATAAATCATAGAATCTTGTCGTTAAAAAAAAAAAACCATTCTCTTGGCTTGCTAAAGAACGACCCCTATATTGAATGTCTATGAAAGCATGATTTAATTTTGAGATAACTTTAAAAAAGCATATTAATAAAAAAGATATGAAATTTGAGTTGGGTGTCTTCCAGGTAATTCCACCTGTCAAACTTTAATCAACTAATCCAATCATTAGGTGAGCATTAGTGATATAAGACTATGATTCTTTGATTTTTTAAAGTTATCTTTAGACAAGTTTGAAAATTAGAAAAAAAGAGTACGAGAAGAAAGAAAAGAGGAAGCCAACGGGTTGAAAGTATACCTTCGTCCACGACCCCGACAAGCAAAACACGCTCGAAACCCACTCGATCCCTTATCATCGGGTATAGGGATTCGTTGAAACCAAACCCGGGTTTTATATTTTTCACATATCTAATCAGGGCCGGACCACCAACTGGTGTGAGTGGACGGCCGCACCCGTTGAATAATTCATGAACTCGGTTACCATAGGAAACATATCGTGAAAATCTACCATTTGAAAATTTCAACCGCACCCCTTGGAATTTTCAACCGCCTCTCTTAGAAAAAAAAATCTTACTATAAATTTATAAAAAAAAAACTTGTAACCACTGATTTTTATTAAAATATAACCTAGTTTATATAGTTATTCTTTAACCACTTTACTTAACAATTTAACTCAATAACTTTCACATAAACTATGGGGTATGGGGCGGGGGTTGGGTACAAACGCCCAAGTCACCACCCCGGGTGGACTTGGGTTTCGGCGTAGCCCCTTGGGCAGGAGTTTCAGCCCGGGCGTTGGGCGGGGTTATCAAGATGACATGGCGGGCTCTCAATGGCCAAAACAACTAGCCGTTGGCCAATGACTATGTGTAAAAAAAATTATTTTTTCACTATAAAACTCACACTTTTATTCATTTTTTACCACAACTACTCCACCTGACCTCTTCTATAATCATCTCTATTCTCATCCAACCACAATACGAAAAATGAATCCTCATAATCGTGGTTTTGACCCGAACAATCCGTGGGCATTACAAGAAACACCTAGCCCACCACCCAATCGTCCAATTACTCTCTTTTTAATACACTCCACTATGCCCGATATGACGGGTTACACATCGTTTCTCTCGAATCGTTTGTATACTAACTTCCCTCATATCGACGATTCTATACCTAGCCCGATTCCACAAACGCCTATCAACCTTTCACAAACGTCAATCAACCTTTCCCAAACCGAAACATTATTAAAAATATAAATTTTGTTTATAAAAAATATAGTTTGGGCTGGCCACGCCCAAACCCCCGCCCCACCATACCGTCTTCAATGTGGGTCAGCCCACCCAAGCCACGTGTCAACTCATGGCCCAAACCCCCCGCCCCACCATACCCCACGGTCTTAACAATTAAGCCATTAGTCCAATAAATATTCCATTTTAACCCAAGCCCAATTAACCCAACTCGATTATTATTTGAAGTTAAATAAAATAACGCAATCCAACCGTCCCTTCCAATTCTTTCTCCCGCTCTTCCTCTTCTGTTCGCGCAGCGACCGACACACATAAGCAGTCAACAACCATGACGACAGCGACTGTATTCTCACCGGAAAAGCTTGATTTCGGCCACCTCATCACCCGGAATCCAAAATTTAACGAGGTAGCTTCGTCTTTTTTATGTTTTTTTGTTGTTTTATGTGGTTTTTTAGGAGAATAGAGTTATAAATGTGTTTAAACGGTTTGAAATTTTTTGTGTTTTGATATATTTTTTTTGTTGTTCTAGACTTTAGTAGCATTATTTTGATTTTTTTTTTGTTCTAGAATTTACTAGGGTTTGAAAATTATGTACTATTGTTAAACATGATTGTTTATTTTGTTTAAGTGTTTAGTGTTTTTTTTATGAACTTATGGATCGATTTATATGCTATAGGAACCATGAGTAGGGAAGTTTTGGAGAGATCTCTCAAGATGAACTATTAGGAAAGTAGCTATATATGATGTTTTGCATAGATTTCAAAAAATGAAAACATGTAGGCACAAGTTTAAACATGTATGTAATGACGTTTGACATGTTTTAGATGGTTATATAAATTTTAGTTTTACGTTCTTTTGTTTTACATGACTCAACCCGATCCCACCTGATTTTTTTATATACCTAGGAGCCTAAAATCTTTAAAAATATTTCGCATCCATATAAAAAAGTTTATGAGTCCGTCACTACATTTTATTATTAGTAAAGTACAGAATTTTTTTCACACATGTAATGAGTGAGCTTCTTATATACACCAACCACTAAAGAATAGAAAAATGCAAAATGTAGGGGGGGGGGGGGGGGGGGGGGGGACACACGTTATGTTTGTATATCGTGATTCACGGAAAGTGAGAAAGTATTTGTCACATTATTATTTGTAACTGAATATAAAATAATAATTTGAACAGGGAACAAATGTTATCTTGCAAATGTGCATAGATCTACAAGCAGTCCATTCGAACGAGGAACACATGTTTTATCTTACAAATTTGCATACATCTATGTATAATTTGAACAAGAAACAAATGTTATCTTACAAATGTGCATACATCTATGTTTGTGTATACAACTATACAAGTAATCCATTCAAACGAGGAACAAATGTTATCTTACAATGTATGCATCTTACAAATTTTTTTTTTTTTGAACATTAACTTTCATTAACACCGGCAGGCCCTCAAAACGAGAACCGCCAAAAAACTATAAACACATATACAATAGATAAGATGACCAATCCTTCCATACAATACTTTTAAACTTCGATCTATGTTTCAACCATAAAAAAGACCTCGACTTCACCTCCGCCACGACATCTATAATCTTCGTGGATGAGGTTTGAAAGACCTTCGCATTCCTTGTATTCCAAATAACTCAAGTTGTGATCATAACAATGCCTCTAATAATCTTTTTCCTCCATTTTCCACATGCACATTCTTGTAAAGCATCAACAAATCAACATAATCATAAGCGAAAAATGGATCCAACTTACACCATTTGCAAATGATAGTCCATACGCCATAAGCAAATTCGCATCTGACCATCAAGTGTCTAATGTCTTCATCCGCAACACTGCACATAGGACATAAAACATCTGGGATATTAATTCTCCTCCTCGCCAAAGCAACCCGAGTTGGTAACCTGTAGCGCTCAGCCCTCCAATTTTTATTAAAAAATTCTATATATTGATAATGCAAAAGGTAATTATTTATTAATACTTGTATTAAAATGGTAAATTTAAGTCATAACTATTGAGGCTATGTTAACAACTAAACCTTGTTAATTAATTTATATATCATTTATTAATAGGTAAATTTGATTTTAATCATCTTAACTTTGATTAATTGGTCGACATTAATCCCAACTTAAGAAATTCCTTAGGACAGTCCTAACTTTCACACTATCCTTCACCGAGCTTTTTTTTAACTAGAGTCTAATCCAGTTAGTTTTTTTGCTGATGTGACAACTTACGTGACAGAAAAAGTTGGTTATGTGTTGATGTTGCTTTATGTGGCACCATCATCACCACCACCTCCACCTCCTCTTCCACTACCAACAACCATCACCTAACTCCGATACCCCCCCCCCCCCCCAACCCACACTAGACCGCCGTCACCAGCACCATCTAACTCCGGTAACCCCACCACCTAACTACCATCACCTCTGGAACACAACAACTCTGCCGAAGCAAGCTTTTAAAGTGTTAAGGTGACGATGGTGTGGTTATTAGTGGCACACAACAACTCCTTCGACGACGTTAGTTGCAACTTGCAAAATCACAACTCAAATAGGTAGATGAAGTTAATCAATGGGATTATGTCAAGAGTAGTACAAATCTGGAGACCCCAGTCCCAACTCCGGCGAAGGCGGCTAGAGTCCCTAGCAACTGATTTACATATGCATTGCCACCTATAGAGTTCGTTTCCTGCAACAATAACTCGGTGTGGTGGTCGGCTTGAAGCTCTTCGTGGTGATGGTAATTATATGGTGGTGGCAGGAGTTAGGTGGTGAGGTTACCAGAGTTAGGTGGTAGTGGCGGTCTGGTGTGGTGGTGGTTATAGCTGATGGTGGTGTTAGGTGGTGGATATGGTAGCCGGAGTTAAGTGGTGGGGTTACCGAAGTTAGGTGGTTGTGGTGGTGGGTGGTGATTGTGCCACATAACAGCCATGTCAGTAAATAGTCAAATTTTTATGTCGCATAAGCTATCACATTAGCAAAATTAACTGGGTTAGACCCCAATTAAAAAAGGCTAGGTGGAGAAAAATAATGTGAAAGTTGAGACTGTCTTTATATATTCCTTAAGTTGAGACTAATGTTAGCCGATTAGTCAAAGTTATGATTATTAAAATCAGATTTCCCTTCTTAATAATATATAACTTAAAAATGAATAATAGACACAAAAGTAAATATAAGTTATAAACTTGATTAGAAAACTCATCAACTTTTGATTTTCTATTTATAAATTATATTTGAAATAAACAGCTAGGGTAAGGTTATTGTAAAAAAGGTTAAAAGTGTGAGAAATGTTGTGGAGATGACATGTGTCCTTAATTTAAATTAATTTAAAAGGGTAAATAAGTAATTTTATCATTGATTCATATAATTCAAAACCTTCCATAACCGCCACCTTATTTATAAGAACATGATTTTTTTAAAAGATCTCTATAAAAACACTACGAATAACACTGCAACCACCATTCAACACGTATATAATACCATTCAATAATTATATAACACCATTCAATAAGTATATAACACCATTTTAAAGATCTCTATAAAAACACTACGAGTAACACTGCAAAATCACCATTCAGCACATATATAACATCATTCAATAATTATATAACACCATTCAATAAGTATATAACACTATTCAATAAGTATATAATACTATTAAAGACACTATCTCCATTTCCAGAATGTGTTCTTAGTATAATGTTCATATTATGGTTATTGTACATGGTGTTTTAAACCTGCATGCATGGTGTTTTACATCTGCATGCTAGTAGATGTTTCAGATTCCATATGTTAAAACACCATGGTATTTTAAACCTACATTCCAGTAGATGTTATTCGCATGTTCATCGTATAGTGTTTTACACCTGCATTCCAGTATGTGTTTAAAACACCACACTTTGAATCACAATACAATTAAAACACCACTGTATGAACATAGAAAAACATCATGGACTAAACATCTAATTGAAACATATTTTATTCTCTATATAAGTATAGCAATATGGTACTCATATTAAAGATAAAAAAACGCTCGTTATTATGGTGTATTTTTTTTTAAAAGTTACGTATAAAAAGTTATTGACGTTTAAAAAAGACGGGGGAAGTTGCATGTGCATTAATGTTAGTTTCTTAATTTAAAAATGTTAAATTTACATATATACCCTTAATCTAGAAAATTAATATGTTTAATAGTAAACATTATTTATAATTTTTCCATTATGATCTTAACCATTAGATCAAAGATCTAATGGTGTAGATTCGTTCTTACCTTTCTTACAAAAAACCCTTTTTTTCAGGAACCTCTACCTAAACAGCTATATAATTTTGCAATACGTAAACATGATTAATTGTGTTAAATACCATAGAAACATGTTATTCTTTTTCTTTTTAACAATAAATTTAGTTGTAAAAGAAAATACATTGAAATCATATTTATAATTAATTAATCGATCATGGTACATATCTATAAATTTGTTAGAGTGTAGGGGTATGGATGAGGCAAGTCTTAGGAGATGGCTCCACGTCATCATCACGTCAACATCCAAGGATGATGTCCCTCAAAGGATAGACCAAGGGGATGCAGGATGGGCCTCCCCCATTTTTATTTATTTTATTAATTTTGACAAATTAAATATATATATATATATATATAAATAAAATGTCACACCCCGAAATTTCCACGTATTACCGGTGGGACCGATGGGGAGTATCGTGACGTAGTTGATATCATCATACTCAATAATCACAGTTTAAATGCACAGCGGAAGCTTAAAAGTAATTTATACAAACCGAGTTTAAAGTAACATGAAATATTACAAAACGGATTGTAAGTTGGATCCACAGGCGGATCAAAATAAAAGAGGAAATGTTCAACAGACTTAAAGTGATAAAAGCTTGCAAGACTCTTTATTTAATCACTCAGGAGTTCCAGCCCATTTCGCTTAATACCTGCACTTAACCTTTTTGAAAATACGTCAGTTTACACTGGTAAATACAATTAACTGACTCTTTTGAAAAATATTTAAGAAAATTGATTTACCGGGCTCCTAATATGGAACGAAGGTTTTAATAACCTATTAGATTCCTAACGGGTCTTATTTAAGTTATAACTTATACCGGTTAGTTTTAAAGAAAGGTATACGGTTCAAAACGCAAGATTAAGCGAAGACCGGATTAGAATATGATTTAGACCCAACAAGTATGAGGACTTGTATAAAATGGGTAAACTAAATACATTCTGGATTTTGAAGTAAAAATGATAAGGTTTAAACCGTTTCGGTTAATTTATGCAAACTAGTTACATAAATCGTACTGAACGCGAAAAATGCATAACGGGTAACCAAATAAGTCATGGACAAGTTCCACAAGTTAATATGCCTTTAATATGTTGTGATAACAGTAGGATATCTTCCATTATGCCCAAAATGAATTTAAAATCAATTGAAGCCCCGTAGGGGTATTTTGGTCATTTTTAAAGTTTATAAAAGAGGTTTAAATATAAACTGAAGATCTGGTCCAAAACCTTCTGTGAAAATATTTATTTTATGTGGTTATAACAGCAAGATATCATATATATATATATATATGTACTTAATTGTTTATGGCCAAATTATGCACCGTAGGGGCATTTTGGTCATTTGACATATGCTTTAAGGGTCAAATTTGGAAATCTGAGTTCAAGATTTAAGCTTACTGTAAAACTTTATAAATTTATTTATAACATCAGTAGGTAACGAGTTTTTGGCATTAGATATGGTTTTAAACCATACTATGCGCTTAAAAGGCGTAAAAATCGGTATTTAACGATATTTGAAATGTTTATAAAATTTTGAAGTCTTGATCAGTTTCTAAAGCTTAAAATATTTTTTTATCATATGAAATCAGGAGGAAAAGGTTTGGTATCAAAAAGTTATGTAAAACTCATTTTATCCAAGAAAAGGGCATTTTCGTCAATATCGCATTTACAATAAAACTCTAAAATATAATATGTATAACATTTGACAAAAATTTTCCAAAAATCCCTAAATATTATATTATATCAGTAGGTATAAAGTTTGGTGACAAAAATTGGGTTTGAATGTGATTTATACTAAAAATGCCATTTAAATAAATAAAAACCCTCAATTTATGATATCGAGCATAACTCATAACTTAGACCACAAACTGATGTCAAATTTTTAGGACATACTTAAATATCAGTAATAAAGGTTTTTGTCCTCTCACATTTTCAAAAATCTCATTTTTATATCAAAAGGGCTTAATGGTCAACAATTAAGCATTTAACGGAAAATGCATATGAATCAGATTTAAAAGGAACCATATAGTATAATCTTATAGGGTTATACTAACATGTAATATGGTCCTAAAGGAACCCTAAGGCATATCTAAACTAAGCTAAATCGGGTCAGAACTGAAAGTCAATGCAAAATTCTACTTTTGCGACTTTCGGTTCCGAACCGAGCCTAAACTCAGGATTGTCGGGTTGAACATGCCTAGACGTGTTCTTATATTATTTACCAAGTTATTTTAATGTTAAAACATGTTCCATAACCTCTGCATTGTTAGTTATGAATTTATTTGCAAAAAATTGATTCTGTTGACTTTTTATTAATAAGTTTGACCCGACAATTGACCAAGTAAATGGGATAATCAGTAGGTGCCCTACATAATTACCAACTCATAACCATTTTAAATTCGAATAATGGCCGGATCGTTAGTGATTAATCACAAAGTCAAAGCAGAATTACGCTAACTTTGACTTTCGGTCATTAAACTAATAAAACCTTAATTACAGAAGCTAAGTACACTTACAAAAGTCCTTAGCACGAAAATTTGAACTAATAGAGCCTCCTTAAAGACCAGGTTGCTCCAGAAAACTTGCTTTGAGAGTTTGTCTTGAAAATTTCTTGAAGTGTGAATGAACAAGTGAAGAAATGAGGCCTATTTATAGGATTTCAAGTGTTCTTGGATCAAGGCAAGTGTCCCCCAGGTGTTTTATGATGCTAACATGTGTATAGTGGTTTTCCAAAACAGTTAAACCTGCTGCTGAATTCGAAACAGGCAGCAAAAGATCTTCACAAGATTGTTGGTTGCATGCTGGGCACCTGCCAGTTCTGCTGGAAAATGGCTGCTGTCGCGCCACGCGCCAAACCAGGATAATCCTGGTGCGCCACGCGAGTGGGAGGGTTTTCAAATTGATTTGTTTTGTTGCATGTTCAGTCCCTGCACTCTTGTTACTTGATAATCTGACATTTTCAGCATGCATGGTCAGTGTAATCAGGTCTGGGTTGTCCTAGGGAGTGTGGCCATGCATTTGCAAGTCTTGGACACATTGTAAAGTCTTCCGAAACTAGAATTGTGATATTTACACTTTTAACCTCTATTCTTGGAAACTTCAATCTACATCACAAATTTGAACCGGATCTTTATAAAACTTTTATCAGATGAACTTGAGGGTATGATAATGTATTACAAAGCATTGAGAATGTTAAAAAGGTCACTCAGAGGTATAAATTAACATGTTGACACTTTAACCCCTGTGCTTTGCAACTTTTGATTTTCAAGCGCAAACGACTTTTACGGACCGAAAATTAACTCAATAACGAATACGAATATTATACAGAGTCATTCAGAGGCACAAGTTTGGCATGATGACGCTTTTGGTCCTTCTAATTATATCTTCACAGTGTTTGACAATTTTAGTCCCTCCAGATCAATCCATTATACGTTTAAAAAATCAATGACACGTGTCCTTATTATATTGGTCGAAATTTTATGAGGTGTTACATCCTCACCCCCTTAAAATAAATCTCGACCTCGAGATTTACTGAAATAAATGAGGGTACTTCTGTTTCATTTTGGATTCAACCTCCCACGTGTACTCTGGGCCCCTTCGGGCATCCCATTTTACCTTCACGATCGGCACATGCTTCTTTCGAAGCTTCTTAACCTGTCGATCCTCGATCGACAAAGGTTTTTCAACGAACTTCAAGCTCTCATCTATTTTCACATCCTTATGCGAAATTGCTAGCGACTCATCGGATAGACATTTCTTTAAGTTGCAAATGTGGAATACATTATGTATTCCACTGAGCTCTTCTGGCAGATTTAACTTGTAAGCCACAGTTCCGACACATTCGATGATCTCGAATGGTCCTATGTATCTTGGGCTTAACTTGCCCTTCTTGCCAAAATGCATCACCCCTTTCCATGGTGACACTTTGAGTAATACTGTGTCGCCCACCTCAAATTTCAGAGGTTTACGTCTTTTATCCGCGTAACTTTTCTGCCGATCCCTGGCAGCTTTGAGATGATCGCGGATCTGAACAATCTTATCTGTCGTCTCCAGGACTATGTCAGGTCCTGATAGTTGGACATCTCCAACTTCCTCCCAACAAACTGGCGTCCTACACTTTCTTCCATACAAAGCTTCGAAAGGTGCTGATTGAATACTCGAATGATAGCTATTATTGTACGAAAATTCAATAAATGGAAGATGATCATCCCAACTTCCTCCTAAATCAATAACGTAAGCTCTTAGCATATCCTCAAGCATTTGAATCGTACACTCACTTTAACCATCCGTCTGAGGATGATAAGCAGTGCTGAAGTTTAATCAAGTGCCTAAAGATTGCTGAAAGCTTTTCCAAAAAAATGCAATGTGTATCTTGCATCCCTATCAGAGATAATAAACACTGGCACTCTGTGAAGAAATACAATCTCATCCACGTACAGCTGAGCTAACTTGTCGGAGCTGTAAGTTTCCTTGATCGGCAAGAAGTGGGCTGACTTAGTCAACCTATCGACTATAACCCAAATAGTATCATTTCCTCGCTTTGTCTTTGGTAACTTTGTGATAAAATCCATGGTTACCATTTCCCATTTCCAGGTGGGAAGTTCAGGCTGTTGTAGCAAACCCAATGGCTTTTGATGCTCTGCTTTAACTTGTGCGCATGTCTGACATTTGGCCACATAAGTGGCTATAGATTTCTTCAAACCTATCAACCAATAATTTGTCTTTAAATCCTGGTACATCTTATCACTGCCAGGATGAACAAAATATTTGGAGTTATGAGCTTCTTGAAGAATCACATCTCGAAGTCCTCCATAAATTGGAACCCATATTCGACCATTCAATCTTAAGATTCCATCCTTGCCATACGATAACTGTTCAGCAGTTACACCCAATTTCTCATTCGGATAGTTAGCTTCTAATAAGGCTTCCTTTTGAGTGGCTAACAACCTTTCATTTAAGTTGTTCTTCAGTTCAATGCTCTTGGCAGTGATTCTAATAGGCTTAACCCTTTCTTTTCTGTTCAAGGCATCGGCGACTACATTCGCTTTGCCTGGATGATATCGGATTTCACAATCATAATCGTTCAGTGTCTCCATCCATCGACGCTGCCTCATGTTAAGATCCTTCTAGTTAAACAAATGCTGAAGGCTCTTATGATCAGAATAGATCACACACTTAGTTCCATATAAGTAATGCCTCCAAAGCTTTAGTGCAAACACAACGGCACCCAACTCTAAATCATGGGTGGTGTAATTCTTCTCGTGCACCTTTAATTGTCGGGAATCATATGCAATAACTTTGCCCTTCTGCATAAGCACACATCCCATACCTGTGTGCGATGCGTCGCAATAAACTACAAATTCTTCAATACCTTCTGGTAATGTCAATACAGGTGCATTGCTTAACTTCTGTTTAAGAATCTCAAAGGATTCTTGTTGCTTAGGACCCCAATTGAAATTTGTATTTTTACGAGTCAACGAAGTTAGGGGTGCAACAATCCTTGAAAAGTTTTCAATAAAAGGCCTATAGTAACCTGCTAGACCCAAGAAGCTGCGAATCTCTGTAGGAGTCTTAGGTTCTTGACAATTCATAATTGCCTCAATCTTTGTGGGATCCACCTGGATACCACGCTCGCTCACCACATGTCCTAGAAATTGGACTTCACGAAGCCAAAACTCACATTTTGAAAACTTGGCGTAGAGCTTTTCTTGCTGAAGAAGTTTAAGGATGCACCGAAGATGTCTTTCATGATCGGCTTGATTCTTCGAGTAAATAAGAATGTCATCAATGAAGACAATGACAAACTTGTCCAAACAGGGCTTGCAAACGCGATTCATGAGACCCATGAACGCTGCTGGTGCATTAGTGAGCCCGAAAGGCATCACCAAGAACTCGTAGTGTCCATATCAAGTTCTGAATGCAGTCTTATGCACATCTTCATCTCTGACCTTCAGTTGATGGTAACCTGACCTTAAATCAATCTTGGAGAAATAACTTGCCCCTTGTAGTTGATCGAACAGATCGTCGATCCTGGGTAACGGATACCTGTTCTTGATTGTCACTTTTTCAGCTCGCGATAATCGATGCATAGGCGCATCGAGCCATCCTTCTTTTTCACAAACAGAATCGGTGCTCCCCAAGGGGACGAGCTAGGTCGAATAAAACCTTTTGCCAACAAATCATCCAACCGAGTCCTTAATTCTTTCATCTCAGTTGGTGCCAACCGATAGGGTGCTCTCGCAATAGGTGCTGCTCTAGGAATAATATCGATTCTGAACTCCACTTGCCTATCTGGAGGCAAACCAGGTAGTTCTTCAGGGAACGCATTTGGATACTCAGAAATAACAGGCATGTCTTTAATCTTGGGCTTTGGTTCATCAATGGTTACCTGTGCCATGTAAATGACACAACCTTTCTTCATACACCTTGACGCCTTAAGCATGGACACTTGTTTAGGTAACCCGTACTGAGTATCTCCTTGTATTGTTAACGGCTCACCATAAGGAGTCTTGATCACCACTTGCTTCTTTTCGTACACTATTTGGGCTTGGTTATGAGATAACCAATCCATGCCTATCACTATATCAAATCCTGCTAATTTCAACGGAAGCAAGGATAGTGGAAAAGAGTGATTCCTAATGGATATAAAACATCCATCTAGAACTGTCGAGGCAGTCTCTATAGTACCATCGACTAATTCTACCTCATACTTTATGCTTAGGGTTTTAACAGGCAGATTTAATAACTTACAAAATTTATTATCCACAAAAGACTTATCTGTGTGACAACCGGTAATTTACGCGCTTAATTACGTGATTAACAGGCGATTAACGCGATAATAAATAGTGTTTACGACGCTAATTAACTTAACCAGGCCCTTGGAGTGCCCAGGAACGTTTGTTCAGCTATACAGTGCGCGTGTGGTGATTTACAGAAAATCTGCTGAATATTACGCGACAACGGACTGATACCGTGCAAAATACTGAAGACACCGACGAATATGGATGTTATACAAATATTTTTATGTTTATGGAGTTGGGGTGCAATATCGGGTCTCGTATGAATTACGGGCCACTTACACATGAGATGGGTTTGTGGGCCCTGAGCCCAAGCCCAAAACCCACAAGCCTAAACCTGCACAATAAATTATATCTTATGAGATCTCTAGATACCTCTACAAATCTAAGCAAAATATTTACCAAAATGTCATCAAATCTTAGTAAATCTCTGCAAATCCACACAAATCTTTACAAGAGATTTTTGGTCTCTATAGATGGAACATAAGAACTTATGGATAATAATTGTTGGAAAATAATGATCTTAACCACTAAACAAAATCCATATTTGAGTTTATAAATAGGGACATCCCATTGTTTCATTTGTGCAGAACATACATCCAACACACACACTAAACCCATACTTTTCCTCTCATCTCTCTATCACATAACAATAAAACACAGGGAATACATATCCTTCGCAATACAACATAAATCACTCGCATCTCACAAACACACCATCGGACCTCCTCTGGTTCCCTCCGTAACCCCCGGCGACCGGAGTAAATCCGGCCGACTTCGGCCATTGCCCTTCCGGTGAGACACCCCCCCCTCCGACACCGCAACCACTCATCACCTATCCCCCCTCGTTTCAGAAAACAAGCACCACCACCACCACAGTCCGGTGGTGGTGCGGCGGCGATAACCAGAGAGAGAGAGAGACTGTAGCAGAGAGAGAATCTCCGGCGGTCGGAGACTCGGACCAGCGGTCCGACGGTCGAAGTCCCGATTCCGACCGGTGATTTCGTTTATCCGGTGGATTTGGTTCGTTTATCCGGCAGTCCACGCCTTTATCCGATGAGATTTCCGATGTTGATGATCAAGACAGTGGAGGTAGTCTCGGGTTTCTGTTCGGAAGCCAACAATGGTCAAGTGGGTTCTGTACGGGTCAGATTTGGGGGTTACGGCTCGCTCGGTTCACTCGCGGTTCAGACAGTTCGGTGAGCAGGTTCGGGTTCGGGTCGGACAGTTCGGGTCACGTCGGACGGTTCAAGTCAAATCAGCCAAACGGGTCAACCGAGTTAACTCGGTCAACTCGGGTCAACAACAGTTAGCAGCGCGGTTCAGATTTCGGTTCGGGTCTCGGGTTAAGGGACAGATTCTGAAGTGGTGCGGCCGACTCGGTCAAACTGAGTCAACTCAGTTGACTCGGTCAACTCAGCGAGTCGACTCGGTCAACAACCCGACGCGAAGATGTCACACCCCGAATTTCCACGTGTCAACGGTGGGCCCGGTGGGGAGTATCGTGACGTAGTTGACGTCATCATAGTCAAACAACACAATATATAAATGCACAGCGGAAGCAAAAGATAAACATATTACAATCCGAATATAAAGTAATATCAAGTATTACAACGGAAAGTAAAGGATCCACAGGTGGATTAAATATACATAATCATTTTTCAACAGACTTTAGACGCCTAGAACTTGCAAGATTCCTTATTAGCACCCTGAGCTTCCAGCCAATTACGTTCAGTACCCGTCACTTAATCTTTTTGGAAAATACGTCAGTTTTCACTGGTAAATACAATTAACTGACTCATTTTGAAAAGAGTTTAAGAAAAATGATTTGAATGCACGTGGCACAAAATATCTTTTATAATTTGATTAAAATGCACAAGGCAAAATTAATCTTTTATACTTGGGATAATTATTTAAAATATATAATCTTGTGAATGAATTACATGTTACTTTTGCGTTCAGTAGCCCGGATCGTGTCCGGGTTAAAGATCAATAGACACACCACAAGTATAGGCCCACATGGAAGTGAGATACCGTTTCCCTTAAGCAACTGTCAGGTGTATGCCTACACCCCGTGCATAAGCCGTGGCCATTTTATAATACAATGATGTCAAGGATATCCGGGACATGGTCATTAACCCCCCAAAGGCTTTAAGTAAACAAAACTATTTAAACGGGCCGATCAAATTATTCAACTACCCACCAAACGATGGAGATTTAATGCCCGATCAAGCGGTATTTTATATACCGTACCCCAAGCCCGTATAGGGAAAATAAGTTAAAAGTATTTACCTGAGCTAGCTCCTGTTTTAAATAGCAAGAATTTAATAACTCAGCCGTATTCACTTAAGTAAGCGTAGGTACCATTTACCGGAAGGCTCTAGTCTGGAATGATGGTATAAATAACCAGTTAGAATGCTAACGGGTCTTTAATTAAGCCTAGGCTTAGACCGGTTAGTCTTACAGAAAGATACGGTTCAAACGCATGATTAAGCGAAGACCGTAATAGAATGTGTTTTAGACCCGACAAGTTTGAAGACTTGTATAATATGAGTAATCTAAACACCTTCTGGATTTTGAGATAAAACCGTTGAGGTTTGACCCGTTTAGGCTAGTTTATGTAAACTAGTTACATAAACCGAACCGAACCGAACACGTAATAAGCGTAACGGGTATTCATAAGAGCCATTTACAGGTTTCCTAAGTTAATATGCTTCATATATGTTGTGACATCAGTAAGATGTCTTTTATTATGCCCGAAACGAATTTAAACACAAACTATGCCCCGTAGGGGTAGTTTGGTCATTTAAAAGTTTATAAAAGAGTTTAAGTGTTTGCTCGAGTTACAGGTCTGATGTAAACAGCAAACATACTCAATTTAATAAGTTATATGTAGGCTAAAGTATATAAGTGAAATTTATCAATTATAACCAAACTATGCCCCGTAGGGGTATTTTGGTAATTTCACATAAGCCGAAAAGCTCAAAACTGAAGTCTAAGTTTATCAACCTTTGCTTACTGTTAAAACATTATAATTTGCCTCAAATATCAGTAGGTATCAACCCTTGTATGTTTAAAATAGTTTTAGTACATACTATGCGTTAAAAACGCTTAAAAAGGCGATTAGAGGCCATTTCCGGGTTTGATACATAAATATGATATTTTTATATTTCCAGAAAGCTTAAAATAATTTATTTATCATATGTAATCAGTAGCAAAAGGTTTGGAGTCAATTAGATATGTAAAACTCATTTTATGGCCCGTAAGGGCAAAACCGACAATTACCGGATTAAGCCTACGACTATAAGTTATGCTCAGCCTAAAATTAATTAAAAATCTTCAAAAATCCCAAAATAATATATTACATCAGTGGGTAAAGAGTTTAGTATCAAAATGTATGTTTAAATAGGCTATACGCTAAATACGCCGTTTAATTAACATGAAGCTTTCAATTTACGCTAATGAGCATAACTCTCAAACTACACCTCAAACTGATGTCAAACTTTGGGTACAAGTTTATATATCAGTGACTAAGGTTTTTACTCTTTTACATTTCCAAAAATCACGTTTTATGGTGAAAAGGGCATAATGGTCAACATATGGGCAATTAACGGAATCATGCGTATAAATTGGTTAACTAATGAACCATGGTGTATAATCACAGAGGATTATACTAGCATGTAACCTGGTCCAAATAGAGATCTAAGGTATTTCTAAATCATACCAAAACGGGTCAGAACTGAAGTCAAAGCAAAAGTCAAAGCAAAAGTCAAAGCTTTGCGACTTTCGGTTCCGAACCGGTTCTAAACAGTAAATTGTCGGGTTGAACATGTTTAGACATGTTCTTACACTAATTACCAAGTTATATTAATGATCAAACAGGTTGTAAGTGTTCTACATTGCTAATTATGCATAAATTAGAAATTAATTATCCTGTTGACTTTTTAATAACAAGTTTGACCCGACATTTGACCTAGTTAGAGTGGGAATCAGAGGGTGCCCTTTTAAGGGTTTAATGCCCACATAATATAACAAAATTTGCATCGTTAAAATTTTACCGAGCCTCGTGTTGACTGCGTTGACCAGCAGTTGACCACGTTTGACCGATGTTGACCAGGTTTGACCGAACCCAAAACTGAAGCGAGGCACTAAAATGACCCAAAACTTCCCCTTGACCAGTTTTGACCACGTTTGACCTGTTGACCATGTTGAGCCGAGCCCGAGAGCGTCCCGAACTTAAATTTTTCACCCGAGTCGAAAGTGGTTCGATAGACTCTACGGGTCACTAGGAGCCCAAAAATATATTTTTCGTCGAAAACTGACGGCTGGAACTCGCCAGAACCATGTCAGAAGTCGAGCCCGAGAGCGTCCCGAACTTAAATTTTTCACCCGAGTCGAAAGTGGTTCGATGTACTCTACAGGTCACTAGGAGCCCAAAAATATATTTTTCGTCGAAAACGAACGGCTGGAACTCGCCAGAACCATGTCAGAAGTCGAAATTTCGCCGGAGAATAGAATTTCTTGAAAATGTGCAGAAATGCTCCTAAAGTCCCGATCTAAGCATCTGCAAAGTCAAAAGTTCAAAACGGACTCGCCGGAGTTGCCATAGAGCTCAAACCGCTAAGAATTAGCTAAAACTAACCTCACCACGCGATCCGGAACGTCGGATATAGTCGAAAAAGTGTACTCTTGGCCGGAAAACGGCCGCCGGAAAAGTCGCCGGAAAAATCGTCGGTCGCCGGAACTCCGCCGGAATTCTCGCCGGACTTGTTTCTAGAGAGAGAGAGTAGAGAGAATTATGAAGGTTAGAGAGAGAAAGTGTAGGTGGAAATAATGGATTTTTAGGTTGAAATCCTTTATATAGTGGGGGTTTTGTGGGCTTGGGTCCAAGGCACACAAGCCCGTTTCTAGCATTTTTGAAAGGTCCGATCTCGTCTTTGAAGCCCGTCTTCGCACCCGAACATCATGGAAGCATCGTAGAGCATAATTTTTAATACTAAAATACGTAAATTAGGATCGGTAGTCGATGATTGCGTGTTCGTTCGTCGGTTGCGTAAAAATCGCGAAAAATTAAATCGTTGACGTTTTTAACCCCTCATATACGAATATTTCCATATATTTCTCATACCTTAACGAAACCTTGTGAAATTTTTATCACACATTCTCGTGAGTATAATTAATCATTACAAAGCTTCGGGTTTGCTAAAAGGTCACTCAGAGGTATACCTTTAAACATGTTGACACATTTAACCCCTGTAGTTTGTAATTCCTCACTTTCTTTCACAATTGGTTTCGTATGATCCATGATTTATTCGGTTGAGGTTATGAACATCATGTAGGGTTACTGTAAAGTATATTTATCCCTTGTTGACATTTTGAACCCTTATATTCACATACTTTCCATGTTTGTCAACTTTAGTCCCTCTAAATATAATTTCACACGTTCAAGCTTATGACACGTGTCAATACATTATGGACGTGAATTTTTTCGAGGTGTTACATCCTCACCCCCTTAAAAGAAATCTCGACCTCGAGATTTGCTAAAATGATGGAAGTACTTTTTGTCGCATAATGGACTTAACTTCCATAACATATCTGGAGTCTTTCCTAGCTCCTAAAGTGACTCCTATATTAGGTACATATATCCTTTTTGGAGCTTCTTAACCTGTCGATCCTTAATCGATACAAGATGCTCATCACATCATAAATTTGCATAACATTATATGATAGTGCTTCTTGACTTATTGGCGAAACACACCTTTCAGTCACTAGTGTGTAATGTATTGCGAGCTCCGTCAAGCTCCTTAAATAGGTTTTAGCTTATAAGCTACCTGATCTTGATACATTCGATTCCCTTCGAATGATTCTATATATTCAGCGCTTAACTAGCCTGATAATTTAACAGATTTGGCACACCCTTCCTGGGTGATATCTATTGTTGAACCTTATTCCTTAATCAAGAATTTAGGAGGTTTGCTATTTTCATTAATCCTTGATTTTCTGCCGAATACTGGCATCTTACAGATGATTATGAATTTGCGTGATCTTATTTGTTGTTTCCAATGCAACTTTCAGATCCTGATAATTGGACTTACCAATCTATTGTCCTAACAATAGATGTTTAACATTCCATTTATACAAGGTCTCCAAAGGAGTAGCCTTGATACTTATATATCAACTATTATAGGAAAGCTTATCTTAAGGTGAGATGGTTATTCCAACCACTGCTTAACAAATTTTAAGGAATAGCTAATCCTTACAGCTAGTCGAACAAATCGACGATCCTGGGCAGTTGATTGCAAATTCTTAATTGTTGCCTAATTAGGGTTGCGGTAAAAATGCATAAGCAAAAAGAACCGTCTTTCATAATTAACTATACCGAAATCTCAGGATATTGAGTTAGGCTATATGAACCCTCTATTTTAAAACTTAGTTAATCAGGGTTTCGATTCTTCCAATGATGGTGCTAGCCGTCTTGGAGATTTCATAATAATACAGCCTTAAATGGGATATAAACCTTAACTCTACCTGCCCCTCAGGGGTAAACAGGGTAATCTTAGGAGAAGATAATTAAGGTACAAGGAGGTTACAGAGATTTTACAAATCTCAGGCTCCAATTTATCCATCATTGCTTGTGTCAATTAAGTGACACACTTATGTTACTAGTCCACGAATTCCTTAATCGGGAACATTTACTTGGATAATTCCATTCTGGATATCTTCTTTGAATACTACTAGTCGACTTTGGTACAATATGACCATTGGGATATCTCAGGGGTTCCATGCATTAAACCTCTATACTGATCAGGCATGGAAGCAATCTATGGGACACACTAGGATACGCCAATCCTCATATGGCACTTTTATCAAACATAGTTTGGCATTCGCAGTCGATAGAAAACAATGAGAAAATAATAAAATAAAGTAATATATATTGTCGTACTCTATTCGAAGAAATAGTACTCTTAGATTTTTCAGAAGGATCCCTTGCCGATACTTAGAAGAATCGGTTACTATGGTTTCCTTGGTAAGTTATACCTTGTGGATAATATAAAAGTTTGCTAAGCTTATGGTTTATGAAGATTTATTATTGCCTGTATTAAATCAGGACACTTAGCAGAAATTATCGTTGGTAAATGATAAGGAATGTACTTGATGACATCGTGAACTGCCTCTTGGCATTCATCAGGTGAGTTCAGGCGTTTCCTTTCTTAGCCTTTCCAGGCTTAGCTGCACCTTCTTTGGCAGCTTTATGGTATCTAGTTCTGATACGGCCTTACTCACCACAGTCGTGATAGACTGCATTCTTTATGTCCCTACATTCATGGGAAAATGATGACCCGTTCCTTTGCAGATGTCACACTGCTTTGGTCCTTCCAACTGCTGCGTCAACCACAGCTTGGAGATTAACTCCATTAATATTGAGGTTTACGTTTGTAGCTTTATTAACTTTCGTCGCCTTAATAGTATTGCGACTGTCGTCTACCTCATCCGAGTTTTCCATACTTGAAACTTGGTACCAATCACCAAAGTTTAACAATTATTAGTCATCATCCTGATGACCCGACTTAGATTAGCCACGACATTCATAAACCGTATGGGCTATTCTGTTCCGAACATTCCTAGTGAATGTTATTTGAATGTATATCCATTATATTTAGCCTAGGTCACAAAAGGACCATCAATGGCATTCAAGGTTTGGAGTGAGTCCAATACCTGCTTGACAGGGGACCATAATGTCACAATTTTCTTTGTCACAAGGAGGATTATAAATAGCTCAAGGGCTAGCCTTACATGACTTTGGTTATATATATACATATATGGCGTAGAAGCCTGTCGCGAGGGATGTAGAAAGATATGGCACAAAGTCTAGTCATGAAGGACATAAGTAATCATATGGCGCGAAGGCCTTGTCGTAATGACATTCAGATACGACACAAATGGCCTTGTCTCTAGGACGTTATAGGATATGGCACTAAGGCCTGTCACCAGGGATGTTAACATTTAGTATGTTAACTTGTCACGAACGACGAATTATAGCACGGAGGCTTGTTATGGGTGACTTGCATTATAAGTTGTGGATTTGTCACAAGGACATCAATTCATAGGCTGTAATCTTAATAGATCAGGAGTTTTAAGGTTTGAACATAGTTCTTCACCTTTGGACAGGGAGTCATAGACTACAACTGTCTTCGTCTTGAAAGGCGATTCCCTTAACAGAAAGGTAAACCAATTAACATCACTAATGGATGTTTATATATAATTATCGTATCTAATGATATTAGTCGTGATCATATCGATCATATTGACTATTAGGTTTGGGGGTAACCCACCATTTTGAATAGGGGATCATAAAGATCACCACTATCCTTGACTTATCGACAATAGGGTAAAGTATAGCCCGTAGGCAATTTAACGCTAGGGATGTCAATATTATGATCATCTTACTGATGATATGGGTCAGGATCACCATGATCACATAGACTATGGGATTTGAGCGTAGCTCACCCCCTTGGGCAAAGAATCACAAAAGATTACAATTGCCTTGTCTTAATTGGACAATATAACATAGCCCTTAGGCAAAACATCATTGGGGATGTTTAATCATCGTACTGATGATTTTAGTCATGATCACATTGATCATATAGACTATTAGGCTTGAGCACAGCTCGCTACCTTAAATAGGGGATCGTAGAGATCACAATGTTTGTGTCAAAATGGACAATATAATATGGCCCGTAGGCGAAACATCACTAATGGATGTTTATAATAGGTTCATCGTATTAGATGATATAAGTCATTATTTTATTAATCATATTGACTATTTGGCTTGAGCATAGCTCACCACCTTAAACAAGGAATCATAAAGATCAAAATGTCAATGTCTCAAATGGACCATTTATTATAGCCCGTAGGCAAAACATCTTTTCTTGACAGGGAGTTGAAGGCTACCACTGTCTTTAGTCTCGGAGGACGTTAATTATAACCCGTAGGCATTTCCCTCCTAAGGGATATTTATGGTATGATCATCTTTTCAGATAATATTAGTCGAGATCGTATGGATCCTACCGACTATTATGCTTGGACGTATTCTAACATCTTTAGACAGGGTCACAGACCACCACTGTTGTTGTCTTATCGGACAACAAATTTAGCCCGTAGGCACTTCATCACTCACGGATGTTTATAATATGATCATCTTATAAGATGATATAAGCCATGATTTCTAGATCATAAGGCAAATTAGGAATTTAAAAAAAAAATTCCAATATAGGGATGACTGTTGTGATTTTTTTTTTTCGAGTCACATTTGTCAGAAGTGCTAACACGTTCTCAGGTGTTAACAAGGATTTGAATCCCTTGAGTAGGTTTCACCATCTTGGCCGCGTAGGCTAGGTTTCACCTTTAAGACTCTTTTTTTTTTAAAAATGCATACCGGCAGGGAAGGAAGGATATTTATTTTATTCAGGATTTTTATCATAAATCCTAATTTATAAGTTAATAATAGCACCAATGGCCTAGTCGCGTAGACGAGTTAATTTATAAGTCATGATTTCAGAGAATCGAGGCATAAAGGTATACTGGCACAATAGGCCTAGTCACAAGGACATTTATAAATTATAAGCTATGATTTCAGAGAATCAAAGCATGAAGGTTTGAACATTGTTCATTAGCTTTTTCGGACAGGGAGTCATCGCTATCACTGTCTTTTGGCTCATATAGAAATGAGCAAGGCCCGTAGGCACTATATTACCACGTATGGTTAAAATATGATCATCTTAATTGATGATTTAACCCATGATTCAGAGATCATTAAGTTGGGTTAGGGATCTTTTGAAGAATCCATATATAAGAATGACGTGGGTGATTTTAACGAATCACGACTGCCAGGAGTGTTAACATGTTTTCAGATGTTAACAGGAATCTGAATCTTTTAAACAGGTCTTACCATCTTGGCCAGGTCTTTATAATGACACCCAGGCTAGGTTTCACTCTTAAGATTCTTAATCATATTTAATAGGCAGATCATTATTAAAAAGGAATGATTTTTGATTTATTCATTTCATATATATATTTATGCATATAATAGCAAAAATGAAATTTATAACCTAACATTCCAATTATCATAAAAAGTACAGAGTTGCCCTAAGCGGGACTTGAAAGGAATAATGTGTCCTCGGAGGGACTGAAAGATAAATATGTCCATATGAGGACTATTAAGGAAACGATCTTCAGTAAAAGGAGTTTCTTCTTCATTTTATTTCTAAATGCTTTCTCCTTGTATGCTTGTTTCATTCTAGCCGCGGTACGAAGCTCAGCATTTCAAGGCTCCGGGTGTGGAGAACTCCTATTACGGCTTCTTCATTTGGCGACGTGTCTAATAAAAAAATTTGGAGCAAAATTTCCAATTTAGGATTGAGAATATTCCTATGTTAAGTCTAGACTCAGAAGGTCAAGAAATGTGCTAATGTGTCATTGAGATTAAACACAAAAAGTAGTGTTTAATTCACTCAATGTTGGCTCTGATACCAACCTGTCACACCCCGAATTTCCACGTGTCAACGGTGGGCCCGGTGGGGAGTATCGTGACGTAGTTGATGTCATCATAGTCAAACAACACAATATATAAATGCACAGCGGAAGCAAAAGATAAACATATTACAATCCGAATATAAAGTAATATCAAGTATTACAACGGAAAGTAAAGGATCCACAGGTGGATTAAATATACATAATCATTTTTCAACAGACTTTAGACGCCTAGAACTTGCAAGATTCCTTATTAGCACCCTGAGCTTCCAGCCAATTACGTTCGGTACCTGTCACTTAATCTTTTTGGAAAATACGTCAGTTTTCACTGGTAAATACAATTAACTGACTCATTTTGAAAAGAGTTTAAGAAAATTGATTTGAATGCACGTGGCACAAAATATCTTTTATAATTTGACTAAAATGCACAAGGCAAAATTAATCTTTTATACTTGGGATAATTATTTAAAATATATAATCTTGTGAATGAATTACATGTTACTTTTGCGTTCAGTAGCCCGGATCGTGTCCGGGTTAAAGATCAATAGACACACCACAAGTATAGGCCCACATGGAAGTGAGATACCGTTTCCCTTAAGCAACTGTCAGGTGTATGCCTACACCCCGTGCATAAGCCGTGGCCATTTTATAATACAATGATGTCAAGGATATCCGGGACATGGTCATTAACCCCCCAAAGGCTTTAAGTAAACAAAACTATTTAAACGGGCCGATCAAATTATTCAACTACCCACCAAACGATGGAGATTTAATGCCCGATCAAGCGGTATTTTATATACCGTACCCCAAGCCCGTATAGGGAAAATAAGTTAAACGTATTTACCTGAGCTAGCTCCTGTTTTAAATAGCAAGAATTTAATAACTCAGCCGTATTCACTTAAGTAAGCGTAGGTACCATTTACCGGAAGGCTCTAGTCTGGAATGATGGTATAAATAACCAGTTAGAATGCTAACGGGTCTTTAATTAAGCCTAGGCTTAGACCGGTTAGTCTTACAGAAAGATACGGTTCAAACGCATGATTAAGCGAAGACCGGAATAGAATGTGTTTTAGACCCGACAAGTTTGAAGACTTGTATAATATGAGTAATCTAAACACCTTCTGGATTTTGAGATAAAACCGTTGAGGTTTGACCCGTTTAGGCTAGTTTATGTAAACTAGTTACATAAACCGAACCGAACACGTAATAAGCGTAACGGGTATTCATAAGAGCCATTTACAGGTTTCCTAAGTTAATATGCTTCATATATGTTGTGACATCAGTAAGATGTCTTTTATTATGCCCGAAACGAATTTAAACACAAACTATGCCCCGTAGGGGTAGTTTGGTCATTTAAAAGTTTATAAAAGAGTTTAAGTGTTTGCTCGAGTTACAGGTCTGATGTAAACAGAAAACATACTCAATTTAATAAGTTATATGTAGGCTAAAGTATATAAGTGAAATTTATCAATTATAACCAAACTATGCCCCGTAGGGGTATTTTTGTAATTTCACATAAGCCGAAAAGCTCAAAACTGAAGTCTAAGTTTATCAACCTTTGCTTACTGTTAAAACATTATAATTTGCCTCAAATATCAGTAGGTATCAACCCTTGTATGTTTAAAATAGTTTTAGTACATACTATGCGTTAAAAACGCTTAAAAAGGCGATTAGAGGCCATTTCCGGGTTTGATACATAAATCTGATATTTTTATATTTCCAGAAAGCTTAAAATAATTTATTTATCATATGTAATCAGTAGCAAAAGGTTTGGAGTCAATTAGATATGTAAAACTCATTTTATGGCCCGTAAGGGCAAAACCGACAATTACCGGATTAAGCCTACGACTATAAGTTATGCTCAGCCTAAAATTAATTAAAAATCTTCAAAAATCCCAAAATAATATATTACATCAGTGGGTAAAGAGTTTAGTATCAAAATGTATGTTTAAATAGGCTATACGCTAAATACGCCGTTTAATTAACATGAAGCTTTCAATTTACGCTAATGAGCATAACTCTCAAACTACACCTCAAACTGATGTCAAACTTTGGGTACAAGTTTATATATCAGTGACTAAGGTTTTTACTCTTTTACATTTCCAAAAATCACGTTTTATGGTGAAAAGGGCATAATGGTCAACATATGGGCAATTAACGGAATCATGCGTATAAATTGGTTAACTAATGAACCATGGTGTATAATCACAGAGGATTATACTAGCATGTAACCTGGTCCAAATAGAGATCTAAGGTATTTCTAAATCATACCAAAACGGGTCAGAACTGAAGTCAAAGCAAAAGTCAAAGCAAAAGTCAAAGCTTTGCGACTTTCGGTTCCGAACCGGTTCTAAACAGTAAATTGTCGGGTTGAACATGTTTAGACATGTTCTTACACTAATTACCAAGTTATATTAATGATCAAACAGGTTGTAAGTGTTCTACATTGCTAATTATGCATAAATTAGAAATTAATTATCCTGTTGACTTTTTAATAACAAGTTTGACCCGACATTTGACCTAGTTAGAGTGGGAATCAGAGGGTGCCCTTTTAAGGGTTTAATGCCCACATAATATAACAAAATTTGCATCGTTAAAATTTTACCGAGCCTCGTGTTGACTGCGTTGACCAGCAGTTGACCACGTTTGACCGATGTTGACCAGGTTTGACCGAACCCAAAACTGAAGCGAGGCACTAAAATGACCCAAAACTTCCCCTTGACCAGTTTTGACCACGTTTGACCTGTTGACCATGTTGAGCCGAGCCCGAAAGCGTCCCGAACTTAAATTTTTCACCCGAGTCGAAAGTGGTTCGATGGACTCTACGGGTCACTAGGAGCCCAAAAATATATTTTTCGTCGAAAACTGACGGCTGGAACTCGCCAGAACCAAGTCAGAAGTCGAGCCCGAGAGCGTCCCGAACTTAAATTTTTCACCCGAGTCGAAAGTGGTTCGATGTACTCTACAGGTCACTAGGAGCCCAAAAATATATTTTTCGTCGAAAACGAACGGCTGGAACTCGCCAGAACCATGTCAGAAGTTGAAATTTCGCCGGAGAATAGAATTTCTTGAAAATGTGCAGAAATGCTCCTAAAGTCCCGATCTAAGCATCTGCAAAGTCAAAAGTTCAAAACGGACTCGCCGGAGTTGCCATAGAGCTCAAACCGCTAAGAATTAGCTAAAACTAACCTCACCACGCGATCCGGAACGTCGGATATAGTCGAAAAAGTGTACTCTTGGCCGGAAAACGGCCGCCGGAAAAGTCGCCGGAAAAATCGTCGGTCGCCGGAAGTCGGCCGGAATTCTCGCCGGACTTGTTTCTAGAGAGAGAGAGTAGAGAGAATTATGAAGGTTAGAGAGAGAAAGTGTAGGTGGAAATGATGGATTTTTGGGTTGAAATCCTTTATATAGTGGGGGTTTTGTGGGCTTGGGTCCAAGGCACACAAGCCCGTTTCTAGCATTTTTGAAAGGCCCGATCTCGTCTTTGAAGCCCGTCTTCGCACCCGAACATCATGGAAGCATCGTAGAGCATAATTTTTAATACTAAAATACGTAAATTAGGATCGGTAGTCGATGATTGCGTGTTCGTTCGTCGGTTGCGTAAAAATCGCGAAAAATTAAATCGTTGACGTTTTTAACCCCTCATATACGAATATTTCCATATATTTCTCATACCTTAACGAAACCTTGTGAAATTTTTATCACACATTCTCGTGAGTATAATTAATCATTACAAAGCTTCGGGTTTGCTAAAAGGTCACTCAGAGGTATACCTTTAAACATGTTGACACATTTAACCCCTGTAGTTTGTAATTCCTCACTTTCTTTCACAATTGGTTTCGTATGATCCATGATTTATTCGGTTGAGGTTATGAACATCATGTAGGGTTACTGTAAAGTATATTTATCCCTTGTTGACATTTTGAACCCTTATATTCACATACTTTCCATGTTTGTCAACTTTAGTCCCTCTAAATATAATTTCACACGTTCAAGCTTATGACACGTGTCAATACATTATGGACGTGAATTTTTTCGAGGTGTTACAGAAGACTTGGTAAAATTTAGCGGCGTATTTATTTCGTTATGCTATCTTTATAATTTTAATTCTTACGTGACAAGCGAGCTCGACCCGATTCATTAACGTATATACATTAGTTATTACTAGTCGTTTACCCGCGCGATGCGGCGGGAAACATATCAGTTAGGTTGTTGACTTTAGGGCTATGTAAGAGGCGGTTCGGTTTTGAGCCATAACCAAAACCAAATTTGCGATGCAACGAAAAACACAACACTTGTTAGTAATTCTAAGGGTGTGCATGAGAAGGTTCAGTTCAGTTGGGTCATAACTAAAATCCAAATTTTCGGTTAAGGTACTTCAAAACGGGTCATGGGCATTTAAAGAGTTTTAAAATGATGCAAACAAACCGAACTGCGCCAAGCCAACAAAAGCACAACCGTGATACAATAACACAAAGAGCAACTGCAACAAATTCAATATACTAACCTTGGTTTAAAAAAGCGCGCCTTAAGCGCGAATCGCATCTAGGCGCAGGCTGGATTGCCTTGTGTGACATAAGGCGCACTATGTACAAAAAGCGCAGGTGAGGCGCGATTTTTAGGGGAAAATCGACGTAAGGCGCAGGCTGAGGCGCACGCTTTTTGTACATCGGTTGTTTCAATGCTTTGTACAGCTTTTTTTAGTCTGGGATTGGCTTTAATAAAAAAAAAATGAAGGTTAAATGGAAAAACTGGCCCACGCGTGCCTGGGGTTTTCGGAGCTGCATTCGTGTCCGCAGGACGTGCGGGCATGCAAGAGTTCAATTAAATTTCAATTCAGAAACTCATTTTTTGCACCCCCCTGCGCGCGGGTAGGACTTGTGGTAAAACATGTCATAAAGCTACAATGGAGTAGTAAAGACTTTACCTTATAAACAACCACTCACTTTGTCCCCACACCGATGTGGGACAAAGTATTTACCACCTTTTGAGACTTTCATTCACACACCCAACATATAAGTCCTTTGCTACTAATTATGTGTACATTTATGTTTTTTTTCATTTTAAAACATATATAAAGCTTAATGATAGCTAAATCATAGGTATTGGAGGCTACACACTTATGGGATATATAAAAAATAAATTTTATAATCACTTTGCGCTTCGCGTACGAAAAGCTCACCGCTTTTGCGCTTCGCTTTAAAAAAAGCTTTTTTTAGACCTCATCGCTTTTGTGCGCTTCCCGCTTTTTTAAACCAAGATACTAACTAAACACTTGTATTTAGAAAACTGATGAAATAATGTATATGATATGATATTATGCCATGATGAACTATGTGATAATACAAACCTACCTTCCCGTCAGGGCCGGCCCAAGCTCAAGTATTTTGAGGCTTGAGCTTTGAGCCTCGAAATCAATAGGGCCTCCAACTTAAAAAAAAAAGCTATATATGATATTTGGGTTGGTTTATAAATTCTCTAGTGATAAATGGATCATGTCTTATAAGTTTTATCTCTAACACATCAAAGTGGTGAAATAAAGAAAATGCTACAAGATGTATGGATCAAACAAAATAGATGTAATAAATTAAACTTTAGGTAAAAAAGGGTCAAACGATTTATAACTTGTCAAAAGGGCATTCAAATTATTACAACCTCATCAATTGCTTTATTCAAAAAATATAGGAATTCATTTTTTATTCTTAACATGATAACGATACTTAATTTTTTTAAATAGTTATAAGCTTCAGAAAAAGGGACATGCAAATTACTCAAAACCTAGTTACCCAATAGGCCATGGCATGTGTGTGTGTGTATGTATGTTTATGTACGATAAACGGTTCCATGACCCTCAGTAATTTAGTGTTAGTTTTGCACAAGGTAACAAACGTTCTTGAGCAACTTTTATTGAATTAAAATAGTAGAAACAGAAAATGGATCAAAGTTGCCACTATTTTATGCAATTAATCCTTAGAGGTAGGACAACTTGAAATTAACTAAGAAAACTGTTTGATAGAGGTAGGACAGCAAGAAATTGACTAAGAAAACTAATTAAAAAAGTTGAATGTGGTGTTCATGGATAATCTAAATCACTATTACTATAAAAAAAGGTTAGCAATGAGCTATCACTGAATTGGCATTGTAAGGTAAGTGAAGATTGGTTTAAGATCATTAGGTTACTTTAGGTAGCCGAAGCTTTTATTTCGCTTGTTGTTCATAAGTATACTAATCTAACTTTTGTTGAATAACTTCAAACAAAATTGTGAAAATAGCATTACAAGTAAATTACACTTTTATTTTTCAATTTATACAATTTTTTTTAATTAAAGTATAGAAAAAGGTATATACAAACTTGGTATTTTACATAACAAAACAAAGAATGTTTGCCTCTAGAATAAAAATAATACTTCAACAATAATCAACCGGTAAAATTTCAAAAGCACCTAAATTCCCAACCATAGTGGATTGTCACCACTCCCACAAGATTTTCATACTCGACTTTCTGGAAACCGGCATCAGCGATCAATGAAGCAAAAACCTCCTATAAAAGCAAAATGTTTTGTAATTTCTCTCATTTTAGTCTAAAAGTGATGTTAAAAGTTTACAAATGCTTATGGGTCAACAATATGGACATACCTGGGAGTAATCACGGTCTCCTGCAACAAGCTCTCCTAAAACTGGAATACCTGAGAATGAGTAGTAATCCATAAACATTAAAAAAATTAATCCAACATCTTTACAAATGAGAATAATAATTGTATTAAAAAATAATAATTAATAAAAGGAATATTGGATGCAAATTGATTGTGAATAATACTTGCTATTCATTTGATCTTGGGGAAAAAAAAAAGCTAACTATTTGCATTATTGGTGGTCAGATGGCTGCAAGCCTGAAGGATAAGAGGAGATGAAACAAATACATATCTAATAATTAATAATCCGTTTCAATTCTAAACAGAAAGCGTCGTTATCAAACCATTTTAGAGTTTGCAGATGAATTGGAGGTTGTGGCGCTGCCGTTATATTATCAAAAAACACAAGGCTAAGCTCATATTTTTAACAGTCGAAACAGTGGAAATTATTTATAATAAGATATTTTAAGGGATCAATGGTTTTAAACTTACTTTTACTCTTTTAATAAACATAAGGCTGCTCTTGCTCTGCCCCAATGAGTTACCCTGCACCATTTAAACCGTTTTCATTATCTCCACCAACCTCGACGGCAGATCCGTCAATTGATCTGACGGTCCACCAGTACCGTCTCGTGACGTCATTCTTCAATATCAAACACAACAGACGCACTGCACCTTCAAAACTACAAATAAGTAAAAAACGCAATGGCTTATAAACTATACTCCCAATGGGAGTAGGCCGGGCAAAACTGGCAGGTTGCATCAAATTAGGAACTGGATTCGGGTCAGTACCTGTCATTTAAAAAACATCAATTAGGGTCGGAAAACATTCAGACCAAAATCGGTTCGGGTCATTTTAAAAAACATCAACAGACGCACTGCACCTTCAAAACCGCCCATGAACGGATCCCGTGTGGAAGATGGTTTCGGGGAATTACCCGGTTCATCCGCATGTTTAACCGCCATCTGTTCTTGGTTACCTCCATCTCCTACGGTTATGTGCACCGGACCACAAGGGTCCAACGTGTAGTTATACACTCTGTTTGATCTCTCGTAAGCATGAACCTGAAAATTCATAACACGCATATACTCAAACAGTCAAGTTCAATTTTTTATCATATAAAGTACCATGTGGCAAAACAGGCAGGCCAGTTGAGTAGGATTATGGGTCAAATGGGTCCAGGTCAACACGGGTCATTTTTGGTATGGGCCGCAAGGGCAGGGTCAGGTTGTGGTGAGTGACCATGAATCCATTTTAATTCTTTTCTGTAACCAATGCATCATTATACCTGATTATAATAAATCTTCTAACAAACATGATTATTTGGTGAGAGAGTGTTTGACCAATGTGATAATGTCACACTGTGTAATCACAAAAATTGGGACGGTTTGAAAAATCAAAGTAAAAGATTGTTTAAATTAGGCCAAATGAATAGATAAGTCTCTTTAGTTGACAAATATTTAAGCATCCTGTTACCAAATCAAGATATGATAAAGATTTAAACTTTTACCTTCCCCTGTAATCCCAACGTGGTTGATGAGTCTCACGGATTGGACACGAATAACAATCAGAACCCGTGCCATCAGTTAGATATAAGTTAGCATAAGCTGCATCTCCAACAACCAGCATAAGATCAGGGTTGTTCTTGATCAAATGAGTCACTGTTGATGTTGTATTATAAAAGTAAGACCAAGATCACCCACAATGCCGATTTTCGGGTAATTTTGACTGCTAGAAACGGACATAGTTTTGAATCGAAACACACCACTCATTGCTCCAATTGAAGGATCTCCACATCTGTAATAATAAACAGTATCCGGAGACAATCCTGCAAGATTCAAGATTTCTTGAAAAACATGATTATGAAAAAAAAAACATAAAATTTTGGGAATGTAATCAACCTGTAAGTTTCACATGGTGGATGATGCCAGAAGTGTAGTTATGAAGGCCTTCAAATTGCCTTGTCAGTAATGTTAAATACATGATTTTCGATTCATCTCAGGTAAGAAAAAACCTTATACCTAAAAAATCTTTATCTCTAAAAACCTTATACAAGAACAACAAAGTTATAATCTTTATCTCTAAAAAATCAAGATTTTTATCGGTTCTTGAAAACCCAATGTTTTTAACAAAAATTACAAGCATGTAAAGAATACCCACATGAGGATCTATTCAGATACCAGCATTAAATCTTTCAAATAAGCCTGCATTTCAAAACCATTCAAGAAGATGAGAAATTAAACAAAAAAGAACCGAATGAAAGATTGAATTAGAATCGATTAGCATCTAATCAAAAAAATAAAAAAAGTTATTACCTCCAGATTTGAGACTGGATATTCATAAAAAGATTCGTAGCTTGAAACCGGATCTTTATAACTGGGACACAATAATAAGAACTGAATGAAAGATTGAATTAGAATCGATTAGCATCTAATTTCCCAAAAACAATAATAAGAACTGAAGACCATACCTTTAGAGGATAGAGAGTATGAGGACGAAGTCTTCAAACCACCCATATCTGAATCGCACACACACCCCGTAGATCTGAATCTCTTGGATGTGAATCTCTTGAATCTGAATCTCATTGGATCTGAATCGCTTGGATCGCGAGAGAGAGCAGAGAAACCCTAGATCCAGATCTGGATTTGGAATCGCCAGAGAGAGAGAGAGAAGGAGCAGGAAGCGTGTTTTTGAGAGAAAGAGAGGAGAAAGTCTGATGGGGGATCCGTGTGAAGTGAATATCAGCCGTCTAGATCGTGATCCGTGTGAAAAAAGTGAAAAAATGGACGGTTGATGATGAATCAGTTGAAGGGTAAAAAGGTTGTGTTTTCTTGTGCTTTAAGTGGTGTACATTGTGCATTAAGTGTTTTTTCAACACCTTGTTGAATTACCATCTTGTCCTTCATATATGCTTATTAAAGTAGTATAGATTTACATTTTGGCACTTGACGAAAATTTCACATATATTGTTTGTTGACAATTGTTGAATTTTGAAATAAAACGACAACTTGAGTTGTCGGGGCCGTCCAAAAACAGAGGAAACTCTGCCCGTTTTTCTAGAAAATCCGTAAAATAAAGCGAGTTTTATTATAAAACAAAACGTGCTTTTGATACAAAGCGACTTTTGAAAAACAAGATACGAATATAAAGTTCTTTCGACAACAACTTACAACTTACAAAAACAAGGATACGGAAATTATTTCGACAACAAAAATAAATATAGTTATTATTATATTTATTTCAAACGAACTCGAATCCTTTTATAAATAAATATAGTTATATATTTACTTTCCAATAAAAGTCGACGATTCTTTTACAAAATAAATATAACTGTTATATTTATTTTATACGCCTAGACGGCACATATGTATATTTTTGGCAAATATAAACAAGACGCAATATATATAATACAAGTTTATTATATATTACTTTCATACGAATATTCCTACATACACAAACGACTTCTCACGGCAGTTTAACTTAGTCATTTTCATTAAGTTAACTATTTACCGTCAAATCGTTCGATCAACGATTCGGTAGAGCTCGATTACACGTAGTTAGTTACTGCGTTATTTAGAAACTTATTAGATATTCCGTGTTAGGAATATTGTAGAATGCACGATAGCGAGTCACGTCTTGGAAACGACATCGCGAAGTCATATATAGCTAGCTTTGCACAGGAATATTCAGGTGAGTTCATAACCCCACCTTTTTATGGTTTTACATTTTTCTAAATGTTTTCGGGGTGGAAAGACATGCACTTTTTGCAAAGCATACAAGAATTACATATTTCTAAACCATTTTACAAGCAAGTTTTAACTGACACAAATGGTTTACGAAAAGCTCATGTTTTATACCGGTTTTTCAAACAAGCGTTTACACACGCATTCTAGTTTTCTAAACTACGAGAAAATACAAATACAAGAGTATACAAACACATGAGAATTGATACTTGACATAATGAATACAAGAACTGAAAATTGATACTTGATATGATGAATACATAAACAAGAAGCACTCTTGGTGATCACTAGTACCAAGTATGATGCGTTTGAGGAATGATACGAGAAATAGTGTCACGAATAGGGTACCATAAGCACCATTAATCGTGTACATACTTAGACCGCAGAACAAAAGGTTAGATCTAACGGGTGTAGGGCAGCCCCACTCTTGGTGACAACTAGAACCAAGTAGTGTTTTTGTGTCTCAGTCGTGAATCGACTATTGAAAAATGCCTATGGTTTGGTGACTTCCTATGTCGTGTCACATGTTAATGGCTTTGCAACCCATTAACAGTCCTGATACTTACAGGAATACTTTATTTACATAAAATTCATACCATACTAAAACTTGATTAATACTTGAAGTACGTGGGGTACTCAAGAAAACGGGAATTATACTTGAGTACGTGGGGTACTCAAGAAAAACTTGAATTATACTTGAAGTACGTGGGGTACTCAAGAAAAACTTGAATTATACTTGAAGTACGTGGGGTACTCAAGAAAAACTTGAATTATACATGAGTACGTGGGGTACACATGAAAACGTGATTTATATATGAAAATGATTTTAAATTCGTTTTCACAACAATACTTCAAAAACCGGTTATTCAAAAAGATTTATTTCAAATCTTTTACAAACAAACTATGAACTCGCTCAACTTTATGTTGATTTTTCGCATGTTTCTTTCTCAGGTTACAGTTCTAAGTCAAGGCACGGTTGGAATAGGAGAACCATGTGGAGTCGAGTACTTAGTGGGCGTTCAATTTCTAAGAGACTTAGCTTATTTGCTTCCGCTGTGCAATGAAGATACCAGTCCAGTCACGCCAATGCTCTGATATTTCGGGGTGTGACAATCTGCACCTGAATCAAATAATACTCTAGCATAAAAATCATTGATAAGAAAGGTACTTGTTATCACATTGTCATTCTGAACCGCTTCCTGTGCATTCATCTGGAAGACCCGAGCATTGGTCTTCTTAGCCTCTTCAGGCTTCTTTGCAAACTTTGGGCAGTTGGTCTTGATGTTCCCCTTTTCGTTACAACCATAACAGGTTGCATCTTTCAACTTTTTGCAATCCAAAGTCTTGTGTTCCTTGGACTTGCAGATCCCACATCCAAAAGTCTTTGATTATGACAGCGACTTCGATTCCAACCTACACTTCCCAAAGTGATGCTTTTGGCAGGTTTTACATTTGGGTTTCTCACCCGACTGCTGGCTATCCTTTTTCAATCCCGAACTCTTCTTGTGATCTGAGTTCCCTTTATGTTTCTTATCAGAACGGTGTGAGTTCTCCTCCTCACGTTTCCTCTTCCCCTCATCGGAATTCTTTAGCGATCTTTTCCTGACCGCATCGAGAGTAAGAGATAACGACAAATCTACCACTGACCTGAATGTGGTAGGCCTAGATGCTTTCACACTTGCTTTAATTTCTGGAGCTAGACCTCCAATAAAACGGGCTATACATTTTGGTTCCGGTGTGACCAAGTAAGGAACCAATCGAGACATGGTGTTGAAACTGGTGAGGTATGCCTGACAATCTAAATTCTTCATGACCGAGGTCAAGAAGTCAGTTTCAATACTTTCCACCTCATGTTGAGGACATAAATTATCTTTGATCAACGCAACAAACAGATCCCAAGACATGTTGTAAAGCGGGATCTTTCCTGTAGCTTGGATTAGGGACCTCCACCAAGCTAAGGCTTCGCCCTTAAAAGATTGTGAAACAAACTTCACAATGTCCTGTTCGGCACAACCACTAATATCAACCACTGTATCCATCTCATCGAGCCACGTCATGCAATCAATGGCTCCTTTTTCCCCTGTGAAATCCCTGGGCTTGCAGGAGACAAAATACTTGTAAGAACATGCCTTAACACGTGGCTCTTCATTGAGCACAACCTTCTTAGATGGAACACTCCTCTGATTCGAGGAGTGATGAGATTCGTCCTTATGAGATACATGAGTCTTGGAGAGTGGTTTTGTATGTGGTACGGATTGAGTTCTGGCGCGAGTACCACTTGATTCACTAAACTGTCTGTCGAGAGCTCGAGTAACGGCATTATCTATTAATGCCTGCAGTTCTGCACCAGCTACATTAACTATGGTAGTATCATTATTCTCCCTCGGGTGACTGTTAACCTCATCTGATCCGGCCATGTAGCTTGATTGCTACATAAAATATTAATAATGATTCATTCAGAAGTCTATTATGGAATTGTCATATATGGCAATTCATTAACCATGGAAATCTTAAGCCATATTGGTTAATTTAATTAAATTTTTATTATATTTATCCAGTTATAAACTATTAAGGATAACATGGTGGCATACAAAAGGCCTTGTCACAAGGACAATTTTAAATTATAAGCCATGATCTTATAGGATCGAGGCATTAAGGCTTGAACATAGTTCATCACCTCTTCTTGACAGGGAGTCGTAGAATACAACTGTCTTTTTGTTTTATAGGACAATAAGTGTGGCCCGAATGCACTTCATCACTAATGGATGTTCAATAATAAATAAAGAGAGGAATTTGAAGAATCCAATATAAGGATGACTTGTGTGATTTTATCGAATCACATTTGCCAGGAGTGTTAACATGTTTTCAGATGTTAACAAGGATTTGAATCTTAAAAAAGGAACTACCATCATGGCCCTGTCTTAAAATGACACATGGACTAGGTTTTGCCTTTAAGATTTTCATTCAATATTTATTGGCAGATTTAATTAAAAAGGAATGATATTTTTGATTTATTTCATATATTATATTTATACATATAATGACAAAATGAAATTTAACTTTAAAACATTCCATAAATAAATGAAAAGAAGTACATAATTGCCCTAAACGGGACATTTAAATAAATAACTTGCCCATGCAAGGGCTAAACAAGAAAGACAGGTCCACGCAGGGACCAAGGATAGAAAGACAAGTCCACGCAGGGATCAAGTACATAAATAAATGTCCACACAGGGACTTAATTGAAAATAAAAATTACAACACAAATAAATAAGGAATCTTCAAAAATCCCTCTTCTTTTTCCCCTTGATCAGATTCGCCAAACCCTTAAGAAATCCTCGGTGGCTTCTACGCTCCTCTTGAACCTCTCATTCCACCTGGCTCAACCTCTGAAGAATCTCCTGCTGCTGCGGTGGCTGGATCAGTGGCGGCTGCGGCGGCTGCTGAAGTGGATGATGAGGAGGTGGCGGGTATTGATACCTATACGCTTGGTACCCTGATTGGTATGAAGCCGCGAAAGGTCCTTCCGGGTGAAGAGCATTGTAGTTGGCCGCCTCGAGGTATGGGTCAACGACAGGGGCATTGTAGTAGTTGTAGCCAGGATAAGCTGGCTGCTCAAAAGGGTTATACGCCGCTGCACCGGCGTAGGAAGGAATTGGGTTATCATAACCCATGTGTGGTGGTGGTGGTGCGACTGGCACAGAGTCGACTTCTGAAACTGGGTTTGAAGGCCCACCCATCTGCGGGTCTTCATATAGTGGCGGGTAGTGGCTGCCACTGGAGTGTTGAGGGGTGCTGAAGTGAAAATCCCTTCTTCACACGGACATCCGTGCACCTGATCTTCTTTGCCTCGGTGGTTCTGAAGGCAGCTGCTGCTCTAGCGGCGGTGGTGGCGGTGGCGTGACCGCCTGGAAATGCGAATCCTCAGAGGGATCCTGCTGCTGCGGCTGAGGTGGGTTGAAAGGGGGAGTAAACTCCCAAGGGTAAGTGGCCCTCCTTTCTTGGAAACTGTCTAGGCCTCGGTATGGTGAACCATGAAAAGATGACCCGTCTGAAATCTCGATGGGATGCGTTGGCTTCCCTGTTGGCATCTCGGCAGGTTCTGGATCTGGATCTTCATCCATATCCATATCCTGAGTTTCAGGAAAATGGTCTTCTAGTCCCAATGGGTTATGATCCATTGGTTCTTCACTCACGTTTGCCGGGTTGAACCGGATATGAAAGTATGGGGAAGGCACGGTGAGAACCCGAATGTTGCAACGGGAGGTAGGAGTGGCGCGAGTGGTCGGACTCGTTGTTCTGGTGGAGTCCGAATGAGTCGTGGTACGATGGCGAGGAACTGAGAGAGAATGAACGCCCCGCTGGCTCCAGGTAAGTCCTCCAATCCTCGTGGGGACTTGAGCTTAAAGTTGCTGATGGATTTCGCTGGTGTGATGGCCCGGCCACGTGATCATTTGGGGCTGTGATTGGCACCTTGCCCCGACCACCTCTTCCTCTGAATCGTGGAGGCATTTTCTTGTTCCTGTCAAAACAAACAAAAGAAACCAACAAAAGAAAACAATAAGATTAGGATTAGTTCTATGTCGTTAGCCTAGACTCGGAGGTCAAGGAATGTGCAACTGTGTCATTGAGATTAAACACAGAAGACTAGTGTTTAATTCACTCAATGTTGTCTCTGATACCAACCTGTCACACCCCGAAATTTCCACGTATTACCGGTGGGCCCGGTGGGGAGTATCGTGACGTAGTTGATATCATCATAGTCAATAATCACAGTTTAAATGCACAGCTGAAGCTTAAAAGTAATTTATACAAACCGAGTTTAAAGTAACACGAAATATTACAAAACGGATTGTAAGTTGGATCCACAGGCGGATCAAAATAAAAGAGGAAATGTTCAACAAACTTAAAGTGATAAAAGCTTGCAAGACTCTTTATTTAATCACTCAGGAGTTCCAGCCCATTTCGCTTAGTACCTGCACTTAACCTTTTTGAAAATACGTCAGTTTACACTGGTAAATACAATTAACTGACTCTTTTGAAAAATATTTAAGAAAATTGATTTAAGTGCACTTGGCACAAAATTCTTTTATAACTTGGGACAATTATTTAAAATAATCTTGTATACAGTTTTACATGTTTGGCATCCATTCGGGACCGGTTAGAAGAGCCGAATTAGATTAATTGACATGCCACAAGTATATGCCCACAAGAGAGTGAGATACCGTTTATACATACGTAACTGTCAGGTGTATGCCTACACCCCGTGCTTAAGCCGTGACCATTTTTAATAAATGAGCCGAGGATATCCAGGACATGGTCAATAACCCCCCAAAGGCATTGCATCAAGCAAAACAGATTAAAACAGGTTATGTAGATATATAAATCACAATCCGATTTAAATAACTACATACCCGACCAAGCGGCATTATTATAATACCGTATCCCAAGCCCGTATAACGGAAAATAAGTTAAAGCTATTTACCTGAGCTAAAATAAAATTTTAATCCCAGCCGTAAGTCAAATTAGCAAGTGCAAGTAGCTTTTACCGGGCTCCTAATCTGGAACGAAGGTTTTAATAACCTATTAGATTCCTAACGGGCCTTATTTAAGTTATAACTTAGACCGGTTAGTTTTAAAGAAAGGTATACGGTTCAAAACGCAAGATTAAGCGAAGACCGGATTAGAATATGATTTAGACCCAACAAGTATGAGGACTTGTATAAAATGGGTAAACTAAATACATTCTGGATTTTGAAGTAAAAATGATAAGGTTTAACCCGTTTCGGTTAATTTATGCAAACTAGTTACATAAATCGTACCGAACGCGAAAAATGCATAACGGGTAACCAAATAAGTCATGAACAAGTTCCACAAGTTATTATGCCTTTAATATGTTGTGATAACAGTAGGATATCTTCCATTATGCCCAAAATGAATTTAAAATCAATTGAAGCCCCGTAGGGGTATTTTGGTCATTTTTAAAGTTTATAAAAGAGGTTTAAATATAAACTGAAGATCTGGTCCAAAACCTTCTGTGAAAATATTTATTTTATGTGGTTATAACAGCAAGGTATCATATATATATATATATATATGTACTTAATTGTTTATGGCCAAATTATGCACCGTATGACATTTTGGTCATTTTACATATGCTTCAAGGGTCAAATTTGGAAATCTGAGTTCAAGACTTAAGCTTACTGTTAAACTTTATAAATTTATTTATAAAATCAGTAGGTAACGAGTTTTTGGCATTAGATATGGTTTTAAACCATACTATGCGCTTAAAAGGCGTAAAAGTCGGTATTTTACGATATTTGAAATGTTTATAAAATTTTGAAGTCTTGATCAGTTTCTAAAGCTTAAAATATTTTATTTATCATATGAAATCAGGAGGAAAAGGTTTGGTATCAAAAAGTTATGTAAAACTCATTTTATCCAAGAAAAGGGCATTTTCGTCAATACCGCATTTACAATAAAACTCTAAAATATAATCTGTATAACATTTGACAAAAATTTCCAAAAATCCCTAAATTTTATATTATATCAGTAGGTATAAAGTTTGGTGACAAAAATTGGCTTTGAATGTGATTTATACTAAAAATGCCATTTAAATAAATAAAAACACTCAATTTACGATATCGAGCATAACTCATAATTTAGACCATAAAATGATGTCAAATTTTTAGGACATACTTAAATATCAGTAATAAAGGTTTTTGTCCTCTCACATTTTCAAAAATCTCATTTTTATATTAAAAGGGCATAATGGTCAACAATTAAGCATTTAACGGAAACATGCATATGAATCAGATTTAAAAGGAACCATATAGTATAATCTCAGAGGGTTATACTAACATGTAATATGGTCCTAAAGGAACCCTTAGGCATATCTAAACTAAGCTAAATCGGGTCAGAACTGAAAGTCAAAGCAAAAGTCTACTTTTGCGACTTTCGGTTCCGAACCGAGCCTAAACTCAGGATTGTCGGGTTGAACATGCCTAGACGTGTTCTTATATTATTTACCAAGTTATTTTAATGTTAAAACATGTTCCATAACCTCTGCATTGTTAGTTATGAATTTATTTGCAAAAATTGATTTTGTTGACTTTTTATTAATAAGTTTGACCCGATAATTGACCAAGTAAATGTGATAATCAGTAGGTGCCCTTTTAAGGGTTTATTACCTATATAATTACCAACTCATAACCATTTTAAATTTGAATAATGGCCGGACCGTTAGTGATTAATCACAAAGTCAAAGCAGAATTACGCTAACTTTGACTTTCGGTCATTAAACTAATAAAACCTTAATTACAGAAGCTAAGTACACTTACAAAAGTCCTTAGCACGAAAATTTGAACTAATAGAGCCTTCTCAAATACCAGGTTGCTCCAGAAAACTTGCCTTGAAAATTTCTTGAAGTGTGAATGAACAAGTGAAGAAATGAGGCCTATTTATAGGATTTCAAGTGTTCTAGGATCAAGGCAAGTGTCCCCCAGGTGTTTTATGATGCTAACATGTATATAGTGGTTTTCCAAAATAGTTAAACCTGTTGCTGAATTCGAAACAGGCTGAAGAAAATTTTCACAAGATTGCAGGTTGCATGCTGGGCACCTGCCAGTTTTGCTGGAAAATGGCTGCTGTCGCTTCACGCGCCAAACCAGGATAATCCTGGCGTGCCACGCGAGGGGGAGGGTTTTTAAATTGTTTTGTTTTGTTGCATGTTCAGTCCCTGCACTCTTGTTACTCGATAATCTGACATTTTCAGCATGCATGGTTAGTGTAATCAGGTTTGGGTTGTCCTAGGGAGTGTGGCCATGCACTTGCAAGTCTTGGACACATTGTAAAGTCTTCCGAAACTAGAATTGTGATATTTACACTTTTAACCCCTATTCTTGGAAACTTCAATCTACATCACAAATTTGAACCGGATCTTTATAAAACTTTTATCAGATGAACTTGAGAATGTTAAAAAGTCACTCAGAGGTATAAATTAACATGTTGACACTTTTAACCCCTGTGCTTTGTAACATTTGATTTTCAAGGGCAAACGACTTTTACGGACCGACAATTAATTCAATAACGAATACGAATATTATACAGAGTCATTCAGAGGCACAAGTTTGGCATGATGACGCTTTTGGTCCTTCTAATTATATCTTCACACTATTTGACAATTTTAGTCCCTCCAGATCAATCCATTATACGTTTAAAAAAATCCATGACACGTTTCCTTATTATATTGGTCGAAATTTTACGAGGTGTTACATAAAACATGCCCCGCTTGCGGTGTGCACATATAATGTATATATGTGTGGGCGCTCGGGGGGCAAAAGTGAAATGGTAAAAACTTTAACGTTATTTTACTAATTTCGTGAAAATAACGCTAAAAGCGGCGGATGGTTAATCATGCATCATGTGGTGACGTTGATAGCCGAAAGACACAGGGATACATGCACCAATCAGTCTCTGTCTCGATTGTTTGAGTGTTATGTATCTTAGGTCCAAGGCTTGATACAAAACTACAATCGAGCCGGGTGTCTCACTGGAAGCAACCTCTCTATTTCTACGGGGTAGAGGTAAGGCTATCTATATCTACCCTCCTCGGACCCTACCTTAGCTTCGCTATTGGTGAGATTTACTGAGTATGATGATGATGATGATGATATATGTAAAACTATAATTAATTTAAGCTCTAAAAAATATTAATTCTTACATTACATTAAAAAACAACCTAAACTTAAAAAAAATAATTAAAAAAACTACTAGTCTTCATCCGGCATGTTGTCATTGGGTTCGTTTGTGCGCTGTTCCAAATGTATTCCACCAAATCCGCTTGAAGATTTTGATGTGTGTACTTGTTACGAAAGGAGAATTCGTTTAAATCTTATTGTTCTACACTTATCGGAAAAAATTTCCGTTAGGCGCGTTTTCGTCATACTCACAAATCGCTCTACATCCGTCTTCGGTAATCATGTTATGCAGCAAGATACAAGCATACATAGAGTATCACAACTTCTGTGGTGTAAAAGCACGTGGTGGATGTTCAAAAATATACCAATTTTTTGTAGAACCCCAAAACACCGTTCAATGTCTTTTCTCGCCGCATCTTGAAACTTGGCAAATTTCTTTCTTTTATCGCCTGTCGGGTGCAGAATAGTTTTAACGATTGTAGAGTATGTTGGGTATATTCCATCCGCAAGGTAGTAACCGCGCCTGTATTCCACCCCTGGAACCGTAAAACTGGTGTCTGGACCAGTTCCTGCTATGACATCATTAAAGATATCTGATTGGTAGATGACGTTAAGGTCGTTAAGTGAACCGGAAACACCAAAAAAACCATGCCAAATCCAGAGATCTTGTGACGCAACAACCTCTAGTATTATAGTTCGATGATCATGATCGCCTCGAGTATATTGACATCGCCACACAGTAGGGTAGTTCTGCCATGGCCAGTGCATGCAATCAATGCTTCCGATCATTCCTGAAAACCACACATTTCTTCGTGCGCTTGATATAGTTTTTGGACGCCAGTTGCGTTTGGTTTCTGTAGATATATAACTTCACCATCTTTTCGCAAAACTTGTACAAACATTCTCGTGCATTTCTTTCGGACATCCTTAATTACTCGTCCACAAATCGGGTGTCGTCCCGTATGCCAGTTGGCGAATGGCCACCGTGCATTTCTGTAAAGTGGTGAATCCCCTATGGCCCCTAGCGTCGTATCGAAAAAACGGATTAGACCGCGCCAAGTCATCAGCTATACGTAAGAACAGTCGACGACTCATTCCGAACCAACGTGTAAACATCGCGGCTGTGTACAGAGGTTCGTCGGCAAATAATCGGCCACTAATCTATCATGGGCACCTAAATTATTAACACCGAAAAATAAATTAAATATATTATTTTCATCGAAAAATAAAGAGAACCTTCTCGGTCTCGATTTATGGCGGCTTGCCTAGTTAACGGTAGAGACGTCGTTTCTTCCTCTTCCTCCATGATCATCTGTGCCGCTTGCATTACGGCATTCGCAAAAAACAAATCGCCCTCACCCGAAAATGACGAACACCACGATGAAGAAGAGGACATGCCTAAAACTTTATAAAAATTAAGGCGGTGTATAAAAAATGAGAGAAATTGGAAAGATTTGGGTTAAATGAGTGAATAATGGGTATATATATTTATAAAGTGGAAAAGAAAAAAATAATTTTTTTAAACTAGCTGTATACTAACAGCTATATTGTTTGAAAATTGGACCAGCGCGGACTTCAAGGGAGGACGGTGAAGACGGGGACAGACCTAGGGAGTGGTGGGTTGAGGCGTCGCCGGCCCTTGCTAGCTCTAGGCTGCTCCCAATACCGTCTAGTCTTAACGGAAACATTACATATATGATAATATTAGGTTTTTACCCAGGATTGCTTCCCGGACTCGGGAAACTTAGTTATATTAATTACTATTTGTTATTAATACGACCACATTACATCAACCATCTCATTCGATTCAACAACAATGTCTTCAAATCACCAGATTAGATCATGAACCCATATTAGAGGTCAAACAAAAGCACAACAGGACCACATGAATAATATCATTTCCACTTTTACTTCAATACACTTACATGATAGGGTGATTTGGGATTTTGTAAAAATGTTTGTTTTTGTACTTCTTTACAAAATAAGATATTGACCAAAATTCAAACAGATGTTGACCAAAAGTCAATCAGATGTTGACCAATAGTCAAACACATGTTGACCTTAAACAGATGTTTGGTTTAAGGCCAAACATCTGTTTATGGCCAAACATCTGTTTAAGGTCAAACATCTGTTTAAGTCCAAATATATGATATAGAAGGCGAAACATCTGTTTAAGGCAAAACATCTGTTTAAGGTCAAACATCTGTTTATGGCCAAACATTTGTTTAAGGTCAAACAACTGTTTAAGTCCAAACCTCTGATATAAAAGGCCAAACATCTGTTAAAGGCCAAACATCTGTTTAAGCCTGAACAGATGTTTAACTTAATAAGATCTACTGTCTTCTCACACTGTTTTCCTCTTCAAAACACTGTTCAACCTAACATGGGTTTCCATTAACTATTGACCAAAATGAAAACAGATGTCCAAACCACTGTTTGTTATTGTACTTCTTTACAAAATTACATAGAATTCAAGAAAATGAAACAATGACTTAAAGAACTATAATTTAACACATAATCTAATCGGGCAAAGCAATCTATTATCTGACAATTCCCTGGTTTTTACAACATGAAACACAACATCATCATGCCAAATACATTCATATATATCCATCCATTATTCTGAATTCATAAACCCATAAATGCAGAAGAATGTCACATTTGCAATTAGTAAACCAAGTTTCTACTAATTGCAGTTACTATTAGCAAAAAGAAACATCATATCATCTATATATAAAACATAAAGTGCTAATAACAGTGTTTTATAATGTTAGCTATACATAGCAACAAACCATCAAGTTAATAATTGTAACACCTCGTAAAATCAAGACCAATATAATGAAGACACGTGTCATGAGCTTTAAACGTGTAATGGATTAAATATGAGGGACTAAAGTTGACAAACAAAGAAAGTATGCGTGTAAAAAGATTCAAAGTGTCAACATTGGATAATTATACCTTTCAACAACTCTACACGATGTTTATACCCTTAAACGAATGAATTATGAACCATATGAAGCCGTTTGTGGAATAAAGTGAAAGTTTACAAACCGTAGGGGTTAAATGTGTCAACATGTTTAAGTTATACCTCTGAGTGACCTTTTAACAAACCCAAAGCTTTGTAACGATTAATTATGCTCACTAGAATAAGTGAAAAAAGTTTCACAAGGTTTCGATATCGTATGAGAAAGATACGCTAACATTCTTAAGTGAGGGGTTAAAAGCGTCAACGTTGAAATTCAGGACTTTTCGGTGATCGTATAAACTAACCGGGGACTTAACAAAGTTTGTTTATGACTTGGAGTCCTTAAAACTCAAATTGGAGGGTTAAAAGTGCAATAAAATGAGTTAAAACAACTATTAGAAGGACCAGGGACCTAAATTGCAAATCTGTCAAACTTGGTGACCGGATTTGGGAGCCATACCGGCCGCGTAGACCTTGTGTAGGTTTTACGCGGGCCGCCTGAAACTGCCAGCGACAGAAAATGCATGGCAGGTGCCTGTTCAGCCTGTTTAACCGACTTATATGCATGGAAACTGATACCAGGGGCTGTGCAAATGGGATTTCATGCAATAGGGACAACTGTGATCATCTGGTAGCAACAATAAGGACATTTGGGATGATCTTGTTGCAACAAAGTCACTATATAAGAAGTTCTTGTTCTCAAATTCAAATGCTCACTTTCAAAAACCATTTTAACTTAACTTATGGAGTCTCCTGGAGCTCAAGATCATTCCCTAAGGATCATTAGTCGTGCTAAGTACTTCAGTAAGCTTCCTTAACCTCTTTTAATCGTGTTTTATTAGTTTAATGGCCTAAAGTCAAAACCGTTGTAATTAAGGTTTGACTTAGTGATTAATCACTAATGGTCCAGTCAATTCTTGAATTAAAAGTAGCAATGAGTTGGTAATTATGTGGGTAATAAACCCTTAAAAGGGCACCCTCTGATTCCCACTCTAACTAGTTCAATTGTCGGGTCAAACTTAATTATAAAAAGTCAACAGAAAGCTAATTTTCATATAAACGCATAATTAGCAATGCAGAAGCCATGAAACCTATTTTGTCACTTGTATAACTTGGTAATTAATATAAGAACATGTCTAAGCATGTTCAACCCGACAATTTTCAGTTTAGGCTCGGTTCGGGACCGAAAGTCGCAAAAGTAGACTTTTGCTTTGACTTTCAGTTCTGACCCAATGTAGCATATTTTAGAAATTCCTTAGAGCTTTATTAGGACCAGGTTATAGGATAGTGTAACCCACTGAGGTTATACAACTTGGTTCCTTAGTTATCCGATTCATGTGCATGTTTCCGTTATATGCCTAAATGTTGACCATTATGCCCTTTTGACCTTAAAACGAGATTTTTGAAAATGTGAGAGGAAAAAAACCTTTATTACTGATTTATAAACTTGTCCTAAAAATTTGACATCAGTTTGAGGTCTAGATTAGGAGTTATGCTCAATATCGTAATTAAGAAGCTTTTTATTAATTAAACGGCGTAATCAGCATAAAGCCTATCTAAACCAAAATTTTGACACCAAACTTTTTACCCACTGATGTAAAATAATATTTTGGGATTTTTGAAGATTTTTATTTATTTTTAAGCTGAGCATAACATAGAGTACTTGCTTCAATTCGGTAATTGTCGGTTATACCCTTTTTTTGGATAAAATGAGTTTTACATAACATATTGATACCCAACTTTTTGCTACTGATTTTATATCATAAATAAAACATTTTGAACTTTATAAACTGATCAAAAACCCAGATTTCCTATTTTAAACCGAAAATCGCTTAAAACCGACTTTTACGCGTTTTAAGCGCATAGTATGGGTCAAAACTATTTTTAGCATATAAAACTTAATACCTACTGATGTTTTAAGTAAATTTTTATAATTAAACAGTAAGCAAAAGTTTTGAACTCAGAATTCTAATTTTGACCTTTAAAGCTTATGTGAAATTACCAAAATGCCCCTACGGTACATAGTTTGGTTATAAAAGATAAATTTCACATATATGCAATACCCTACTGTTATGACTTATAAAAATAAATATTTTTACTGATTATATCAGATCCAAAACTCAGATTAATATTTAAACTCTTTTATAAGCTTTAAAATGACCAAAATACCCCTACGGGGCATAATTTGAGTTTAAAACCATTTTGGGCATAATGGAAGGTATCTTAATGATATCACAACATATTTAAGGCATATTAACTTAAGAAACCTGTTCATGACTCGTTTGGTTACCCGTTATGCATTTATCGCGTTCGGTATGGTTTATGTAACTAGTTTGCATAAATTAACCGAAACGGGTCAAACCTTATCATTTTCACTTCAAAATATAGAATGTGTTTAGTTTACCCATATTATACAAGTCTTCATACTTGTCGGGTCTAAACCACACTCTAATCCGGTCTTCGCTTAATCTTGCGTTTGTACCGTATACCTTTCTTTAAAACTAACCGGTCTAAAGTAAGACCGTTAGGAATCTAATAGGTTAATTAAAACCTTCGTTCCAGATTTAGGAGCCCAGTAAAAGATACTTGCACTTGCTGATTTGTACGGCTGGGATAAATTTATATAATTTGCTCAGGTAAATACTTTTAACTTATTTTCCCTTATACGGGCTTGGGGTACGGTATATAAAATACCGTTTGGTCGGGCATTGAATTGTTAATCATATGAAGGTTAATTTATTGAGATGACCCGTTTAATCTGTTTTGTTTGCTTAAAGCCTTTGGGGGTTAATGACCATGTCCCGGTTATCCTTGGCATCATTCATTGAAATGGCCACGACCTAAGCACGGGGTGTAGGCATACACCTGCCGGTACGTATATAAAAAGATATAACCGCCTGTTCGAGAATAACTCGTCGCGGGATTATATTATGTGGTGTGTCAATTAATCTTTAACCCGGTATTCAGCCCGGGCTACTAAACGTATAACAAACATGTAATTCTTTTACAAGTTTATATTTAAATAATTATCCCAAGTTATAAAAGATATTTTGTGTCTTATGCATTCAAAACCAATTTTCTTAAACATTTTCAAAATGAGTCGGTTAATTGTATTTACCAGTGAAAACTGACGTATTTTCCAAAAAGGTTAAGTGCAGGTACTAATCGGAATAGGCTAGCTACTCCTAGCATCAATAAAGAGTCTTGCAAGCTTAGATGTTTATAAATCTGCTGAACAATGTTTCTTTTAACTTTGATCCGCCTGTGGACCCTTCACAACCATTTTCCTAATAAATGATATTACTTTCATTCGGTTTGTAATGATTTTATCTTTCGACTTTCGCTGTGTATATAAACTGTGTTAAATTGTCTATGATGATATCAACTACGTCACGATACTCCCCACCGGGCCCACCGAGCCCACCGGTAATACGTGGAAATATCGGGGTGTGACAATAATTTAAAAAAACATACATCACCATCAAAAAATTCATAGTTATAGTATCTGATAACTGATGTTTTGTCAGTCAATGGTCAACATGAAGAATGAAGAAACAGAGGTTGTCTTTCAGCAGTGGATAACTTTTAACAATCAGATGTTTGAACCAACACAGTGGTTGTAACATACTTTTAATGATTAATTAAAACTATCATTTTTATGTATTTTGAATAGTGTTAAAAGATGAGAAGACAGTGGATCTGGTTAAACATCTGTTTAGACTTAAACAGATGTTGGGGCTTAAAAAGATGTTTGGCCTTATATATCAGTTGTCTGGACTTAAACAGAAGTTTGACCTTAAACAGATGTTTGGCCATAAACATCAGTTTGCAAAAAAAAGACCAATTTCAAGAATACTATACCCAAGAATACATCAGTTTCCAAGTGTACATCATTTTTTTATTAGTACAAAGATCAAACAACTGTTCAATTTATAGTACAGATCAAACAACTGAGGTAATGTGATAAATACTGTTACATATAAACATTGTTGTGATAAACACTGTTACATATAAACACTGATGTCATATATACTGTTACATATAAACACTGAGGTGATGACATCTAACAACCTAACAGATTATAAACACTGATGTGATAAATACTGTTACATATAAACACTGTTAACATAAACAAAGGTAGAATAACTGCTGTTGATGTTGAACCACTGTTGTTGTTGGGCAGTGGTTCACCTTTGGTTGATCAGACCTTTGGTTCATCAGTGCTTGTCTTCAACAGAGCTTTGGTCTTCATGAGTGCTTTGGTCTTCAACAGTGGATAATCCTCATCAGTCTTTGTGTACAACAGTCTTTATATCCAACAGTTGTTAGGCAGATCAGTGTTTTGCCTTATTAACTTGTTATAACCGTCATTGGAGGAAACTTAGATGGGCAGTGCTTATTGTGGATCAACGTGCAGCTTCAACAGCCAGATCAACATCATCTTAATCTCCTTCAGCAATATCCGATATCTTTTCTTCGGTTCTTGGATCAAACGTCTCGAACGTTTTCCCTTTTCATCAAAACAAAACCAATATATATATAGCAACAATTAATCTGAAAAAAACACATGGAACTAACAGCAAAAAGTGTACCTGAAACAGAATCAACGATTAAGAATAAAAAAAACATGAGGAACTAACAAATGCATGGATTAATGAACGAAACTTACGGTGCTGTTTAAGAAAACTCTGTTTAATTGCTCAAATTAAGATGACGGGTGATCTGCAAGTGATTACAAATGAATCAATGCATCAATAAACAGTAAATCAAAATGTTACAAATACCAAAAAATAAATCAGACCAATTGAGGTTACCGTGGTGTTGTGCAATGAAGAAGGAAGAAGATTATGCAACAATTATATGGCAAAATAAGAGATTTAAGTATATTATTACTCAAAAAAGTCACATATTAGTTTTTATGCAATTGCTCTACACCAAAAAAACAACTTGGAGGCATGTGAGATCACCTCGATGTCCATGACAACAGCACCTTCTTAAAAAACAAAGTAAAACTGATTGTAGGATTAAGTACCATACCGAATAACAAAAAGCGATGAAGCCTAAACTTTTGGGCTGGGATGACCTATAAACAAATCTGAAAACAAAATCAGTTTCTAAACAATGACTTCATGAAACTGAAAATCATTAAAGTAAACACAAATTAAGTAACAACCAACCTTAATTCACAAGCCTGCAAATATAAAGTTACCACATGAATAATCAAGTAGAACTTGCTGCAAAAATTATAAAGTGTGAAAACAATCTCAAAAACTTCTCTGTAATTGAGTAGTAAAGCAACTCAATTTAGTTAACTACATAAACAATCCAACAATGAATTTACCGTCCTTCTCATTCTCTTTCACATTTCCAACTCATCAACAACCATCCGGCAGAGGTTACTTCTAATCAACAAACAGATTGTGAAAAATAGAGGATCAAGAAACATAGGTGCATCCAACATTACTAACATGGGTGAATAAATAAAAAAAATATTGTGAAAAACAAAAACTACAAACATATCAAAATCAATCTACTCGTAATCACATGACACAACAAAGCAAGCATCTGAATAAACAATAAAAAATAAATGACAAAAATCAAAAGCTACAAAAAGTTATTCATATAAACAATAATAAAAACATTATTACAACATACCAGGGTCACTGATTAACAGGAGCTTGTACAAAAGGGTTCATTGTGTACGATAAGAAACCCTAGGAGAGAGCTTCTTCTTCTTCTTCTGAAGGTACAAAAGGGTTCATCGTGTTCAGTATAAGAAAATAGATAAAACCAAATAAAATTTCTGAATGAGAAAATAGATCTTACATGATTATTATGTTCTTCAACAACTCGACGGTACATGATTTAGGGTTTCAAACGCAGATGTATCCAATAGATGTAACCTCAGCCGGACGTTGTTGATGAGATGAAAATGTGAAGAAGGGGAAGGATGAACAGTAGAGAGAAAGGGGATCTTGTATGAAAAGGTGAAGGAGAAGAATGAAATAGGATTTGTGAAAATGTGAGAATAAAGGGTAGTGGTTACTGTTGGGCGGGAAAAGGGGAAAAACGATGCCCTAATTAAGTGACACGTAGCCCAAATCACTTTCATTTATTATATATAATAGATAATAGATATGTGGCTAGTTTGTATTGGAGAACAATATTAAAAACCTTTCCTCTGATATGTCCAAATGACATGGAAAGAAAAAACGAGAATTCAATCACAAAAAAACACATAGATGGAGATTATTCATACCAAACTTTTTCTAGAGCTTGCATTTTGTCCTCTTTTTCATCCATGTGCTCAATGACATCGATAGGTTTTCTTTTCCTCTTAATTCTGGTACATAGAACATTTAGGACGGCCACGTATCTTATACTGCGAGGGTATATATGCTCGTTAAATAAAACATGGTCTTTAGAAGCACCGTTGTAACGATTTGGACGCCCTAGACTCTCGAGAATTTTGGATAAACTATTGTACGTTAGTCAGATTGTTGTAATTGTTTTAAACACACAATTCTAACTAGTTTAGCCACACAATTATAAACGGATATCTTATATACATTGTTGTTACTAGCTTAGACGCAAGCGCATCAACATTTAAAAAAAATGATCAACAATATTGTACCAACAATAAAGATCAATGGGTCGTGTTCAGGTTACACAATTGTATATGCGTACGGGTTAGGGTTGTTTTTAACACAAATAAAATACTAGTTGTGTTCAAATTAGACAATTTAACCCGTCAACCAGACATGATTAACACCCTAAACCTTCGATGATACTCTTATTTGCATGTGGAGTCACTTCAAGTCTTCAATTATATTTTCCAAAACCCTAAACTTTTACCCAATTACCAACCTGAAACAAATCAGACTGTAACTATCGAGTATCGAAAGTGGGGCTAGCCCACTTGATAGAGGCACTGCCTCTTAAAGGAGAAGTCTCATGTTCAAACCTGGGCATAAGCGATTAATTTAGGATTATTGGTGTAATAAAATAGGAACAAACGTTGCCATTAAAAAAACTAAGTAGGAGCAAACGTTGCCATTAAAAAAAGTATCGAGTGTAATTAGTGGATGACTCCCTGTTTTAACTGAAAATGGTCCTTTTTATATCATAATTTTATCTTAACGGACATAAGAACACCAACATAAAAAGATTTTAATCCGTTGAACTAAAGTAACACACAAAATCATTAAATTTAATGTAAAAGAGCCGTTAGCAGAATTTGCGGGACCATGAAAGTGACCAAATTTTTAGTTTTTTCTTTATTATGGGCGGCAAATATATCTAAAACAAGCCATATTAAAACGGCTTCCTCTTATATGTGTACAAAAGTTTTATTATCCAAATTCAAGAAGAAAAAAATAATAATGTCTATTTACTCTTGTAAGGACAATCGGTAGTTAAGTGGTGTGCTTCACAATCAAAATATTGAGAAAAATTTATTCAAGAGATAAACTAACTCGTTTAATTGATAAAACATTAAAATTATCATGTCTTTTATTAAAAACCTTAAGAATAGTATCTTTGGAATTTAATAAATTTGGTACAATGTATTTTGCTCTAATAAAGTTGGTAAATTAAAATTGTTAAAATGTACTTTGCAATGTAATAAAATTGGTAAAAAATTATTAATAAAACTATAATTACTAATGTAAAAATACACAATAATATAATATGAAATTAGAAAAGTAGAGTTGTAATTTATATAATATAATTTTAATAATCACAAGTTTAGTAATATGCTAAAGCCATCAATAATTGAGTCTTGCATCATTATGCTTTTAGTCTATCACTACCCTCCATAAATACCTACCATCACAACACAAACACCACAACTTCACTCACACAACTATTCACCTCTTCTCTCAATCTCTCCTCACCACCACAACCATGACTAAAGATGTTGAAGTGGCGGAGCACCATGGCGGCGGAAGCGAGTACGCCGCTAAGGACTACCAGGACCCGCCGCCTGCTCCGCTGTTTGACGCGGACGAGCTCACCAAATGGTCATTCTACCGTGCATTGATCGCGGAGTTTGTCGCCACTCTCCTGTTCCTTTATGTCACCGTTTTGACCGTTATCGGGTACAAAAGCCAGACTGATCCTAAATTGGACCTTGATCAGTGCGGGGGTGTTGGCATCCTCGGCATCGCCTGGGCCTTTGGTGGCATGATCTTCATCCTTGTTTACTGCACCGCTGGTATCTCTGGTAAGTAAATTAAATCAATCACTCTAAGAGGCGAAACATGGATGTGAAAAGGGTCTCTTGACCCGGGTCACAAGTATTTATTGACTTTTTACATATAAAATTTGAGGGGCGCTTTTTTTTTTTTTTTTAATAATCGAAAAACATAAGCTAGACTTTTTAGTTATGACTGACCAGAGTCAGTAACTGTATTGTCAGAGTGAAAAGTAACATATATTTCTGGAATTTAGTACGGTCAATTTTTGTGTTAAAAAAGTTAAGTTTGTTTGAAACTAACTGGTGGTTGGTAAAATGCGCCAGGAGGACATATTAACCCGGCTGTGACATTCGGGTTGTTTTTGGCGAGAAAGGTGTCGTTGATTAGGGCGTTGGGGTACATGATAGCACAGTGTTTGGGTGCGATTTGTGGTGTGGGTCTAGTGAAGGCTTTCCAAAGCTCGTACTACAACAGGTACGGTGGTGGTGCGAACGAGTTGGCTGATGGTTACAACAAGGGTACTGGACTTGGTGCTGAGATTATCGGCACCTTTGTCCTTGTTTACACCGTCTTCTCTGCCACCGATCCTAAGAGGAGTGCACGAGACTCCCATGTTCCTGTAAGTACCACTTCCTTTTATTTTATGGGTCTAAAAGGGCTAGACTCGAGCTCGGTTTTTTAACTTAAAAGTTAAAAAACGCTTGAGCTCCATATGACTTATGTTTAACTTAACGGAGCTCTAGCTTGGTTACTTGAAGGTGTACGTTCAAGAGTTGACTCGTTTTTATTTATTAATTAATTTAATTTAATTCTACGCATTTTTAGTTCTTTTTACTAATTATATAATTTAATATATTAATTAACTAATTTATCTTATTATATATATATACAAAAAAATTAATTTTATTTGTTATAAAATTGTTATATTAAATAAAAATTATTATATGGTAAAAGACCAGTATTCAAATCCTGACGAGATGTATAATAGTATTTATTGGTTTAGTTTAGGAGTATGAGTAAAAACAACGTAACCTTTGTTGTTAAAAAAAAGAGTTAAAAGGCTTATTTAAGATTGCGAGTCTAGCTAAATTCGGTATATAAAACTTAGTTCCAAGCTCTATTAAATAGTCTCAAATTTAGCTTTGAACTTGGGTACTTAGCTTACTCATGTTTCCTTTACATATTTAAAATATACATACGAATATTCTATTCTAATTTTAAAAAAATTGAAAATATGAAGGTATTGGCACCACTCCCCATAGGATTTGCCGTATTCATGGTGCACTTGGCCACCATTCCCATCACCGGCACCGGTATCAACCCGGCCAGAAGTTTTGGCGCTGCGGTGATCTACAACAACGACAAGGCCTGGGATGATCAAGTACGATTTTTTTTTAAATTCAGCCGTTATCATTTTGCACAAAATTTTTATTCACATTAATAATTTTCTTCCAAAATTGCAGTGGATATTCTGGGTTGGACCATTCATCGGAGCATTCGCCGCCGCAGTCTACCACCAGTTTGTGCTTAGAGCCGCAGCGATCAAAGCACTCGGTTCATTCCGAAGCAATGCTTAAGCTTTAAAGATGTTCATCCAGCCATGGTGGTTCTTGGCTTGTAGATATCTTTGAAAAAAATCGTTTATTGTAATTGTATTTTCTTTTGAGTTTCGTTAATATGTATGCAAAGTGTGTTTTTTTTATTTATTTCTTTTTTTTTTAATTTGATTTTGATATCTAATGGTTTCAAGATCAAATGGTGTGAGATTTGAAATTTATGTTATCAAAAGTTCACGAAAATGGTTGTTAATTTATTGAGGTTAAATATGTGATGCGGATTAAAAAATTTTTCTCAAATTTATACTTATATAATCATAACACACAACGCGTAAACTTATTTTTATAGTCACAAATTTTAAACAAGAACTTAGAGTACAAAAGTGATATCTTTTAAACGTATTTCTTAGACCTCTATCGAGATTGTAATTTTTCATTAATATGAGAAAAAAAATCTATAACAGAATGTTTTTAGGGTTCTTATGACTTTAGAAACGAACTATTTTTTTTTTTGAACGACCAACAATTTTATAGGAAGAAAGGAAAATTGTATTTTACATACTCCGATTCATCAATCTATATGTCTTGTTACATGTTATAACCAGTGGCGGACCCAGGATTTTTGGACAATGGGGTCCCATTTTTCCGGTGTTCAAATTTTTTGGATCGGTCGTTGTTCGGATCGGGTCGGGTCAAGAAACATTATAGAAAACAATATCATAACTAAATTACAAGTTTCATTTACTACACATTCAGCTAAACATAGGTGAGAAAAAATTGAAATAGGAAAAAAAATAGAGTGATTAATTTGAAATCAGGTTTAAAAAAAAACAAAAAAAGTAAAAAACGAAACAAACAGGTATTGAACCTGTGACCTTTTGTGTGTAAACAAGGTGCTTTACCACTGCACCAGACTCACTCTCATTGTTATGGGGTCCAATTAAATTATTTTATGGGGTCCATAGAAAATTTTATATACAGCTTCTACTACTTTTTAAAAAAAGATTGGGGTCCGGGGACCCCGTTCCGCTTAACGTGGGTCCGCCCCTGGTTATAACGTCGTTTTTAACTATTGTTATAACCATTTACTAACTGGTAATGCTTAAATCGTTATATTTTACTTATTAAAGCTATGTTAAACGTTAATAATTTAAATATATTCGAATTTTAACAATAATAGTTATGATAAGATCAAATGACTTTAGACATATGAAACTCCTTTTGGTTTAATAATAAAGAAATATGGACCCGACAATGTCTTTATCAATAAAAAAAAAGAATCATTATTTTTATCCTTTAATGAATTAACATCCATTATCCTTTAAGCATATTCTTTAAACAACTAGAACTTTCATTATCTTCTCTTTTATTTTTCTACAACAAGATAAGGTTAGATGACACTATTGTACACCTTATACCATGATATAAATTATATATTACGACGACTATTTTTTTAATAGTAAGTAATATATAAAAAGATGTTTATGTCTATCATAAGTCGTGTCTGTTTGTGGTTTACCTTTCGAGATTTTATTAAAGGGTTATAAACTTCTAATGTAGAATATAAAATACTAATAACAAATTATATATACAAGTATCCACTATGTTATCCAAAAGAAAAATGTATACACTATGCGTAACACAAATGGTAAACAAAGAAAATGAGATAACAAATATCAAACTTAACAGATTCATGTTTACTAATCTTTCAAGGTTGTAGCACAAAGTAAGGAAAAAAAATCAAAATCGTACTCGTTGTTACTAATCCGAATTGTAATAATTAACTTAGAGGTACATTCAAAAACTGTAAATAAAAAAATAAATATAAAATTAAACTCATCTCCAAACTATAAATTATCAACATTTTCTTGCTTTATGTAGTTGTAATATATGTATTGGGAGTTTTCTAAAAAAAAATTTGCATTTTTCACTTTTAATCCTAAGGGTTTTTTATTTTTGCAATTTAACCCCTTTGATTTTTTTAGTTTTAACCCAAACCTTTTCAATCTTTCAATTTAACCCCAAGACTTTTTTATTTTCAACTTTTGTCCCCCATACTTTTCATCTTTCACAAGTTTTTCGTTTTACGTTTCGTTCGAAATTTTGTGAGTAAACACGCAGCAACGTGCGTGTGAGGTTCAACGTTTTTTCGTCTGTTTTTCCTGTTGAGTTCAATCAGCTATGTTGAAACACATGTTTTCATATGGTTAATCCATTCGATGTTTGCGATGTACTGTGCCGCAACGCGTGCGGGTCTTATTGCTAGTTATATTATCAATTTGAATTGTAATAATCTATACTACTGTATAAAGCATTTTCCTATGTATAAAATGGTAAATTTCTATCAAATTTTAAGATGACATATGTATATAGTCAGTTTTAAACTATACATATGTGTATATTACGAAAAGCTTAGGGAAATGTGTGGTCTAGAATGTTTCTCAAGCTTCTCAATTAGCCTAGTGCTTCTCACATGATCTGAACCCTATATATATATCTATTATATATAATAAATGAAAGGTGATTTGGGTCACGTGTCACTTGATTAGGGCATCCTCAATTCTCTTTTCCCGCCCAACAGTACCACTCCCCTAAAAAAACCCTAAAATCTTCCCCTTCACTTCACTTCTCCTGTACTCTTTCTCTTCTCCCTTCATCGAAACCCCAGCTTATGAAATCCTCCTTTTTCTTTGTTGTTCAGCAATTCAAACACTAAATCGATTCAAACCCTATGAAATCTTCTCCTTCTGCTGTCGTCGAGCAATTGAATGGTCGAAGAAAACCCTAGATCAACGAGTACAAGTTCGTGTTCATCACTCTCATATTCATCAATCAAGAACATAAGTATGTTTATCCCTTCCGATTTTGATGTTTTTATTATGACATTTCAATAATAACAGTCCTGTTTTTGGGCTTTTTGTTCGATCTATTGTGCAGGTGTCAAATCTTGATAAGAACGATGTTTTTTAGGGCTTTTTGTTCGATTTGTTGTGCAGGTGACAAATAGATAAGAACAATGTTTTTAGGGATTTTTGTTCGATCTGTTGGTCAAATCTTGATAGTTTCTAAATCGTTTCTATAATCTTGATTACTCACACGAAACTAATTGTTTTTGAAATTTCCAATATTGATTTCTGTTTTGTTGAATCGGCTTTGATTTTGTTGGTCATATGTTCATGTTTTACAGGCTATTTGTTTTGTTTCATCTGAAATCACTTTATCATGCTTGAGCTTTTGTGTAATTTTGATTTATCATTTATACTTTTGTTCGTATTTTAGAGTTTAAGAAAATCACTTTTAATGTTTTGTTCAAGGACCACGAAATAGCTGATTTGACTTTAGGCGATTGAAGTTTTGGTTTACATAACGTGTACGTGCACTGTTGTTGCCGCTTTAACCCGTTTCCTAGCAATTGTTACGGTAATAATTTCACAATTTTGTAACTCAAATCATCAGAACATATGTGTTTGTAAGTTCTGCTTGAATATGGCTTATGATTCTACCTTATATGTTTCAGTGGTTGAAGTTTATATTAACAACTATTGAATTACAAATTTCAGATTAATCTATGATAACTGAGTATTGGTAGTCATGTTAATGATTTTGGAATGTGATTTGTTTACATAGAAATATAATGGGTACTAAATCTGAAGGGAATGGCGGTGGTTCTGGTTATAGTGATGATGCTGGTTCTGGTTATAGCGATGGCAGTGATTTCAGAAACGAACTCCGGTGACCCAACTTGGGTTCTAGCGAGATTCCGGCCACTCCTTTTTACATTGTAAGTTTTCTTTTCTTGAAGGTTCAAGGACCGATAAAGATGGTATTGGGCATGAAAGTGGTACGGGGGGCGGTGAAGCTCTTATCGAAGGGTTTGGATTGAGTTGATTTGGGGAAAGACTAGACTAACTAATGATTTAAAAAATGCAATTAGGTACAAAGAAATAACGATTGAGATGGGTACATTTGATAATCTGTATATTTGATTATATGTATGTAAGTATAAATTCTCGAAATAGAGCTACATTTTTTCAAATAATAAATAACTATTCATATAGTGAATCTAAGTTATAAAAACGTTACCTTATTTTGTTATTTGCATGTATAGGGAACTTTATTGCAGAATAACATGTATTTCAGTACTTTTGTATCTATCTTTTATGTCTCTCTCACTTTTGTTTTCATGTTTGGACACTGATTTTCATTATTACTGTAGCACTTACAAAAGGTTTTTAATTCATATTTAGTAGCCTCATGATTTCAAAACAAATCTGCTCCAGCAATTAAAAAACTAAGTGAAGCTGCCTTTCGTGACCACGATTGGCAAGTAGAGACCTGTGTAGTCTATTTCCTGAACTGTTCTTTTAGTGTCACTAGTTGTTGATCCCGGTAAACTCTAAAACTCACAAATTACCATTCGATTATTACATTTTCTACCACAGTTTTTTGTTATACACTGCACATTAATGCTCTGCTAGGATTGTCTTGATAAATAGTAAAGGGATTTGGAAATTAAATGGGTCAAATGGGTCGAATGATTTGAAAGTTACCCTTTACATGGCCTATTTTTCTCATAATAGATGTGCTTTTGTCTAAAGTGAAACGTGTCAGGTGACTTAACTGAATCAAATGCGGTTAAACTATTTACGGAATTAGTTCTTGATTTCTGTAGCAAATCAGTGGTGTAGGTTTATGTATTTATGTTCTTATGATTCTTCTCATGTTTTTCGCATGTAGGAATTTCATTTTGCTAATGGTAGGATTCGGACAATCAATGGACCAACGAATCTTGTGTGTATTAGAAGGTGTTCTTAATTGGGCTATAATTTTTCAATAAAAGTTGGAGGAGCATCTGTTAATTTTACTAACAATTAACTTTATTTCCAGCAAATGATGGCGCTACGATCTTGGAGCAAATGGACGTTGACAATCAAATTGGAAAACTTATGGTCGAACTGTCACGAAGTTAAGACTATGAAATTGGTGATGGAACAACTGGTGTAGTTGTTATGGCTGGTGCATTTTTAGAACAAGCAGAGAAGCTTCTAGAACGTGGAATTCATCCCATTCGAGTTGCAGAAGGGTTTGAAATATCTTCAAAAATTGATGTTGATCATTTAGAGAAAATAGCACACAAGTTTGATTTCAGTGCCACAAATATCGAACCTTTGGTTCAAACTTGCATGACTACCTTATCCTCCAAAATGTAAGTTCTTCTTATTCTCAATCTAATTAAGCTCTACCTTTCAGTGCGAATCGATGCAAGCGTAGTTTGGCCGAGATTGCTGTGAAAGGTGTGATGTCTGTTGCTGATTTAGAGAGAAAAGATGTTAACCTAGATCTTATTAAAGTTGAGGGAAAAGTAGGTGGGAAATTGGAAGATACAGAACTTATCTATGGAATTATCGTTGATAAAGATATGAGTCACTCTCAAATGCCCAAACAAATTTCGGATGCGAAAATTGCTATTTTAACTTGCCCGTTTGGGCCACCAAAGCCCAAGACCAAACATAAGGTTGACATTGATACCGTTAAAAAGTTTCAAACTTTACGTAAGCAAGAACATAAGTACTTTAATGACATGGTTCAAAAATGCAAGGTAAGATTGATGTTTATAATCCGTAAGATTGATATTTATAATCCGCAAGAACAAAACTAATAACCTTAACTTATTTAGGATGTAGGGGTAACTTTGGTAATTTGTCAGTGGGGGTTTGATGACGAAGCAAATAATTTGTTAATGAACAGAAATTTGCCAGCTGTCAGATGGGTTGGTAGTGTAGAACTCGAGCTTATAACAATAACAACAGGTTTGTGCATGCTAAATAACTATTTAAAAGAAAGTTATGTTTGATAGTACGCTGTTAATATATATGCTAAATACATTTTTTTCTTTTGTCTTGTGCAGGCGGTAGAATTGTTCCCAGGTTCCAAGAACCAACACCTGAAAAAACTTGGAAAGGTAATTATCATAATTCACATAAATTGTCATTGTTAATACTATATAAAAAGACACGAGACAAACACGTCTTACATTGTAATATAATTATGTCAGGCTGGTTTGGTTAGAGAGAAGGCATTTGGTACGACAAAAGATCGAATGCTTTATATCGAGCATTGTGGAAATTCAAAGGCTGTAACCAATGTTGTAGAAGGCGCTAGGCGCTAGTCGGGCGGTGAGGTACAGCCTAGGGATTAATCGGGATTAATCTGAATGTGATTTTTATATGTATTTTTTCATAATTATATATATATATACCCAATAATATAAAAATAATACTTCAAAATTCACATAAATACTTCAAGTTTCAGATAGTATGGTTCGATTTTGACTGATTTTGACCAATTTTGACCGCCTAGGACCGATTTTGATAGATTTTGACCGACTAATATTGTCCGATTAATCCGATTTTTGACCGCCTAGGACCGATTTTTGACCATGACCGATTAATTGATCGCGTAGCTCAAAATTAGGCAGTAGATGACCGCCTAGCGCCTAGGCGCCGATTAATCGGCCGCCTAGGCCGATTTCTGCAACCATGGCTGTAACCATATTTATTCGTGGAGGTAAGTTAACTAATTTTGTGTAGTGTAAACTAATTTTATGGAGACATTAATTACAATAATGATTATTTTTTAAACATGTTTTTGTGAGAAATCATGTAACAAGATGATGATAGAGGAGACCACACGCAGTATCCATGATGCATTGTGTGTTGCTAGAAATCTGATATGTAATAACTCAATTGTATATGGCGAGGGAGCTGCAGAAATTTCATGCTCAATTGCAGTTGAAGCTGCTGCTGATAAATATCCAGGAGTTGAACATGTATCATTAATATTATTATAATCATGTTGCACTTTTTGATTTTGTGGGTCCAGTATATACTGAATCTGGTTTTCGTTGACGGAAGTATGCGATCAGGGCATTTGCAGATGCTTTGGATTCTGTCCCCGTGGCTCTTGCTGAGAATAGTGGTCTGTAACCCATTGAAACACTATCTGCAGTCAAAGCCCAGCAAATTAAGGTATTTATCACTTTCCTTGAGTTATGATCATCCTTCATCTGACCTCTGTACCTGATCATTGAAAGCTTATTCAACAATTTATAGATATTAAAAATTAGAAGAAAAACGTTCTGATCTTGGATACATCTATCTTGCAGCTATTTGAAGTTGAACTTGATAATTCAGATGTCCTCCTTCGTTACTCATCATCTCTTGTGCAAGGTGCCACAAACGTCTTCTGGTATGGGCTTTTGCATCAAATTCTGTTCAGTTTTGATTAGGCACCAGATGGGTTGACGGTATTAGGTTCTAGTGACACAAGTATGGTTACGATTTAGCAGTGGGTGACGGTGTTCTACGACGAACAATAAACATCTCTAAACAAGCCCTAGGTAAGTTATATAATTCTTTTTTGCTTGTTTAATAAGTCATTTAAATTTGCCTTCATCTAATAATGACCTGTTTACTAATTGACCAGAGTCAACTTTTAATTTCCTGGTGGAACAATGGAAATACCATTTTCCTCCTGGCTACATGCTCATGGAAGCTTCTGTTGATCAACCATTTGAAGAAGATGCTTGTAACTACCACTTTCTTTTTACCAAAGATAAAACTCTAAATGAAGATTCAGAATTAGTCTTGAATTATCAATGGTTCATTGGAAGCACAAGTCTTTCAAACTTCACCCCAATTCCGGATACTACTGCTGAGGTAACAAGTTTTTTAATTATCATTAATAGAAGTTTCCTTATGCGATTATATTTCATTTTGTGAACCGGTAATTTTTCAAGGTATATTGACCAAAACATATCTTGAGCGCAAAATTTATCTGTTCTGTAACTACTTCCAATGTTGGGTTAATATAGGATCGTTTTGACGATCAAATGAGCCAATCAAAGTCAACACACGACTGTTTGAGTGCCGGAAACAAACAAACAGCCTTGAATCAGTAGAGAAATGAGTAGAAAACAGAGAATATCACTTTAACACACGTTTCTCATTTATATATCACTTGAAAATCCTGCAGCAGTTCAGTATACAACTGATGACACTGTTACAAATGAGAAACTAGACCTGCCTATATATAGGCAACAGATCTCGCTTGAAATGACCAAGTGTCACTTTCAAGCGAAATTACTTTAAAAACTATAAAATTACACTTTTGACCCCTCTAGACTCTATACAAACATGACCTAGACTTAAGACAGAGGCTGTAGACATTTTGCACCAACAAACTCCCCCTTGGATATAGCCGGAGTCTTCAGTCTTGGTCTTCAGTTCTTCACAGTGATTTGAACTTTTCCTCTCTTGGCCTAGGCTTCTTCCTTAGCACATTTTTCGGCTTCTCATTATCTTTCTTTGCTCTCATTTCTTCTTCAGCTTGTATTTTCATCCACTTCCCTTTGTTCTCTTCCAGTTTCTTTTTTTCTTTTTTAGCTTTCAACTTTTCTTTTTCTTCAAGCGACCACCATTTTGACGACCATTTGTTCTTAGAATTAATTCCCTTCTGGAAGCAAACAGATACAACTTTTTGAAATTGCATAGCTTGTTCTCTATCTTCAGCTTGGAAGCGGATCCTGTTGAGAAATAAACATTCAATATCTTTTGCCGAACAGTTTATCAACCACATAGGGTCATAAACAAAAATCTCTCTGATTTCATTTCCAGCTCTGTAGGTTATCACAGCCTCAGTCGATATACAACTGTACACCCAACCCATAAAACCTTTGTAGAACTCCTGTTCCATCTTTAGCACTGGTATGTTCTTCATTACTCTCGGCTTTTTGTAACACCTCGAAAAAAATTACGTCCAATAATGTATTGACACGTGTCATGGGCTTTGAATATGTGAAAACATACTTTAGAGGGACTAAAGTTGACAAACAGTGAAACTATGTGAATATAAGGGTCCAAAGTGTCAACAATGGATAAATAGGCTCTAAAATAACCCTACATGATGTTTATAATCTTAAATGGATAAATCATGGATCGTACGAAGCGGAAAATGAATGAAAGTGAGGAGTTACAAACTACAGGGGCTAAAAGTGTCAACATGTTGAAAGTATACCTCTGAGTGACCTTTTGGCAAACCCGAAGCTTTGTAATGATAAAATATACTCACTAGAATATGTGATAAAAATTTCATCGAGTTTCGTTATCGTATGAGAAAGTTATGATCAAAACCGTACACGAAGGGTTAAATACGTTAACGTTGATTTCGTGACTTTTCGGGTAAGCGCAAAGTTAACCAAGGACTTTACCATGTTTGTAAATATCCCAAGGTCCTTAAAAATCAGAATTTAGGGTCTATTGAGCAAGATAAATAGCCTAAAACACGTTACAAAGATCAGGGACTGAATTGTAAATCAAAGAAACTTGCTAAGCTGGTTATCAGCTTGTACGCGGCCCGCTTGCAGGGTCTCGCGGCCCGCCTGCCAGTTGCCAGCGACAAAAACAGATCAGGTGCCAGTCACAGGTCTGTGTTCGAGTGGTTACCAGCTGTATACGACTCCAGAGCCTCACCAATGAATATACATGCAGTTGGGGACCCTTGAACACTCCTTATAACTTCTGTAAACACCTTAGGAAGCACCAAGAGAGATCAAAGTAGTGAAAAAGGGTCTTGAAGTAGTAACATTCAAACACTTGCATCTTTCAAAATTCACAAGATCAACTCCTGGAGCTTTCTGGACGACAAGGCATCTTCCTAGTGATCTCTAAGCTTGTTTAGGACCATTGTAAGTGTTCATAACTCTTTCAAATCCGTTCTAGCTTAGTTTATTAACCGAAAGTCAATCCATCGTAATTTCTGTTTGACTTTGTGATTAAACGAAAATGGCTCAGTCATTTCTCAAATTGAAAGTACCTACAAGTTGGTATTTATGTGGGTAACAAACCCTCAAAAGGGTATTTTTAGATTCCCACTCTAAGCATGTTGATTGTCGAGTCAAAGCTTTTCTTAAAAAGTCGACAGAATGTGTTTTTGCAAAATTAAGCATAATTAGCAATGTAGGCTACATGCAACCTGTTTGATCATCAAAATAACTTTGTAATTAATGTAGGAACATGTTTCATCATGATCAACTCGACAATTTTCAGTTTAAACCCGAATCGGAACCGAAAGTCACATAAATTGACTTTTTCTTTGACTATCAGTTCTGATCCGTACATGCATGTTTGAGATCTGCATTAGAGCTTATTTTGGATCAATTTTTGTATAAGTTTAATTCTCTGGGATTTTACAACTTGGTTCAGCACCTATCCGGTCCATATGCATGTTTCCGATTTATGCTTAAAAGTTGACTATTATGCCCTTTTTGCTATAAAACGTGATTTTTGAAAAAGTGAAAGAGTAGAAACGTTTGTTACTGATTTATAAACTTGCACCAAAAATTTGATATCAGTTTGAGGTCCAGATTAAGAGTTATGCTCAATATCGTAATTTGAAAGCCTTATGTTACTTAAACGGCGTAATTAGCATATAACCTATTTAAACCCACTTTTTGATACCAAACTTTTTACCCACTGATGTTATATAATATTTTGGGATTTTTAAAGATTTTTATTTAATTTTTGGCTGATCATATCATAGGTCCTTAAGTTTAATTCGGTAAATACCGATTTTGCCTTTTTAAGCCATAAAATGAGTTTTACAAATATTTTTGACCCCAAACCTTTTTCTACTGATTTTATTTGTTAAATAAAATATTTTGAGCATTCTGGAAATATAAAAATATCAGTTTTCTTTTTAAAACACGGAAACGGCTCTAAATCGCCTTTTTAAGCGTTTTTAACGCCTAGTATGTACTATAACCATATTAAATATATAAGGTTGATACCTACTGATGTTCTTAGCATATTTTTATAAAATAACAGTAAGTATAAGTTTTTGAACTCAGGTTTCCAGTTTTGACATTTTTAGCCCTTGTGAAATTACCGAAATACCCCTAAGGTGCATAGTTTGGTTTTAAATGATAAGTTTCACATATGGGTCATACCCTACTGTTATAACATGTTAAATTAAATATATTTACAGTATAAACCAGACCTGTAACTCAGATTTCTAATTTAACTCTTTTATAATCTTTTAAATGACCAAAATGCCCTTATGAGGCATAAATTGGGTTTAAATCCGTTTTGGGCATAATAGGAAATAACTTACTGATATTATAACACATTTAGAGCATATTATCTCAGGGAACTTTCATATGACTCTTACGGTTACCCGTAACGCTCTTTTCGCGTTCGGTTCGGTTTATGTAACTAGTTTGCATAAATTGACCGAGACGGGTCAAACATTATCATTTTTGTCTCAAAATCCAGAATGTATTTAGTATACCCATATTATACAAGTATTCAAACTTGTCAGGTCTAAATCACATTCTATCCGGTCTTCGCTTAATCGTGCGTTTGAACCGTATCGTCTTTTAAACTAGCCGGTTTAAGCTTAAGCTTAAATAAAGACCCGTTAGAAATCTAATAGGTTATTATAAACCTTCGTTCCAGATTAGGAGCACCAGTAAAAGCTACTTGCCTTTTTGCTTGTTGAGAATTATACTTTATTCAGGTAAACACTTTTAACTTATTTTCCCTATACGGGCTTGGGGTACGGTATATAAAATACCGCTTGGTCCAGCATTGAATTCTTTAATCGAATAGTGGTTAAATTTATTGAGATGCTATGTTTTGAATGTGTTTTGTCTGCTTAAAGCCTTTGGGGGGTTAATGACCATGTCCCGGATATCCTCGGCATTATCTTACGAGATGGCCACGACCTGAGCACGGGGTGTAGGCGTACACCTGTCAAGTGTATAACTCAATATTGTGGTGTGTCTATTGATCTTTAACCCGGCACGAACCGGGCTACTAAACGCATAAGTAACATGTAAATCCTTTACAAGATTATATTACATAATTATCCCAAGTTATAAAATGTTTTGTGCCATGAGCATTCAAATCAATTATCAATCATTTTCAAAATGAGTCAGTTAAATTGTATTTACCAGTGTAAACTAACGTATTTTTCCCAAAAGGGTAAGTGCAGGTACTACACGTAATAGGCTGGCTGTCTTCTAGAGCGTCCACAATAAGTCTCGCAAGCTTGGACGACAATAAACTGTTGAACAATATCTTATTTTATTTTGATCCGCCTGTGGATCCGTTTCAACTCTTAGTGATATTTAATATTACACTTTATTAAAGTTGAAATGAATCTATCTTTGCTTCCGCTGTGCATTTATATATATTGTGTTGTTTGTCTATGATGATACCAACTACGTCACGATACTCCCCACCGGGCCCACCGGTGACACGTGGAAAATAGGGGTGTGACAGGTTGGTATCAGAGCCAACTCTGAGTGAATTAAACACTAGTCTTTTATGTTTAATCTCAGTTACACAATTGCACAATCCTCGATTCTTGAGTCTAGACAAAGAACTTAGGAAATTTCCAAATTTTTGTTTAATTTTCTAACCTTGTCTTATATATATTTTTGTTGTATTACTTGTTGTTTTCGACATCATCACAAGAATGCCGCCGCGAATGAGAGGTAGAGGCCGAGGACAAGGAGCATATGTAGCTCCAAACGATCACGAGGCCGGGCCGTCACACCGGCGAACACCTTCGGATCCTCACCGCACTGATGCTCAAGACCTTTGGAGGTCTTTTACTGAACCTGCTAGGCACCCAGTCTCACTGAGTACCTCTCCATCGATCCCGCACTCCTTTGGGCCTCATTCGGAGAATGAGCCCCACTACTCTCAACGGTCCTACATTCCCTTAGGACACAATTCACCCTTTAACCAACCATCGCCCGTCTCCCAGGGTCAGTTCAACCCTGATGACTACTTAGCAGCATCAGTGGGTTTTAACCCACTTGGACCAGAAGACCACTTTTCGGGTGGCAACCCGATGGACATTGATGAGGATACTGATCCTGCCATGCCACCCTCCGGAACACCGAACCACCCCATCGAGATTTCTGATGGGTCACCCTTCATGGGATCGCCTTACAATGGTCCCGATAGCTATGAGGAGAACTTCAGGCAGCACGCCTGGGTGTTTACCCCCAGTTATCATAACTCTCCTTTGCACCAGCCCCATCACTCTCCTCTTCACCAGTCTTACCATAACTCTCCTCTGCACCAGTCATACCATAACTCTCCCCTGCACCTGCCTCACCACTCTCCCCTACACCAGCCACAGCAGCAGCAGAATCCTTCCGAGGATTCCCGACTTGTAGCGGTCACTCCGCCAGCAGCACCACCTCCGCTTCAGCCTCCCTCGCCTCCGAGGCGAAGGAGAACTACAGTGCGAATGTCCGCACGAGGGGGAGTGCGTATCAGCACCCCTCCACTTTCGAGTGGCAGCCGGTACTCACTGGTCCATGAAGAAACAGAGATGGGTGAATCTTCACACCCCGTCTCTGAAGTAGCAACTGCGCCAGTCGCGCCACAGCCACCATTGGGTTTTGGAGACCCAATCCCCGCTTACACTGGAGCTGCAGCATTCAACCCCTTCGAGCAGCAGATTCACACGGGGTATAACTTTACAGAGGATCTATACTGGATAGCAGCAAACTCCAACACTTTCCACCAAGAAGCTCCCTACGGAGGTCCCAGGGCTACGGGACCCTCGACCTATGGGTACCCACCATATGGGTATCAGCAGTCACAGCCTCCTCAACCTCCTTATTATCAACCGCAGCCTCCTCAACCCCCGCTTTATCAACAACCACCTCAGGCACCGGCGATGTCACCGCCCCAAATGCAAGAAATCATTCATGAGATACAAGAGGTGCGTCAGGAGATGCGGCATGGGTTGCAGCATGAATGGAGGCGTAATCGGGGGATGTTTAAGAAGATAGCGGATCAGATTAAGGGGAAGAACAAGAAGGATCGTTGAATCCTTTGTTTGTTTGGTTATTTTAGTGTGGTACTCATGTCCCTGCGTGGACATTTATTTATTTCTGTACGCTACCCCTGCGAGGGTATTTCTTTCTGTTCGCCCCTGCGTGGGCATATCTTTTTATTTGACCCCTGCATGGGTTTGTTTGTTTTGTTATTTGGCCCCTGCGTGGGCATGTTGTTTATGTAAAAGACCCGTTTAGGGCAACTCGTACTGGTTTAATTTTTATTTGAAATGGTTAATTTAAGTTTTTCATTTTTAAAATTATGTGCATAAACATAGTATATGAATAAATGAAAAAAATAGCTTTTATTATTTTGATATACCATTTTAATAAAATAATAAGGATCTTAAAAGGTAAAACCTAGCTGTTATGTTGTCATAAATCTAGCCAATATGGTAGAACCTGTTTAAAAATATTCAAATCTCTGTTAACATCTGTAAACATGTTAACATTCTTGGCTAGTGTGATCCGTAAAATCACCCACGCCACCCTTTTAATAAAATATCCAAGTTTAATATTTTTATATATATAATTGGTGGTGACATAATGCCTACGGGTTATAATTAATGTCATATAAAACAAAAGGCAGCTGTAGTTTATACACTCCCTGCCAAGAAAAGGATTGATTTGTCTTATTTATTCAAATTTTAATCCTATAAGATCTAAATTTGTAAATTAGAAATTTGTCTACATGACTAGGCTTATTATGCCAATATTATATTTCGTTCTAAAAAGATTATTAGTAAAAATCCTGAATGAAATTATTAAATTAACTAATATGGCTTTTGTTTACCATAGTTAATAAATCGTCAAGAACGATAATACTGTTTAGACTTCTAAATAGACCTTGTCCTTATTTTCATGTAGCAATTTAAGACTACATGGCTAAGTCTGAAGAGTTAAACAGTCGTCCAGCAGAAAACCCTGATAATACTAAAATATTAGTAACGGGTGCGGAGTTGAAAGCATTAGTGAACGATGCAGTTATCGAAGCGCTAAATAGACAGTATAGTGAATCGAGCGGTACCCGGAGTAGGACCCGATCTGCATCACGTTCCAAGCCGAAAGTCCACTTGGAGGCTCATAGCAAGCCGCCCTCTAAGAAAGTTGAACCTAAGAAAGATGAGCTCAATAGGGATAATGAAGACCATCACTCCTCTAACCAAAACAGTATCCCGATAAAGAAGATCAAGCAGAAACATGAACCGCATAGTAAGTCCTGTACGTATAAATACTTCGTCTCATGTAAACCCAGAGACTTTACTGGGGAGAAAGGAGCGGTCGACTGCATGACCTGGTTAGACGAAATGGATACGGTGGAAGATATCAGCGGGTGTGCTGAAAGAGATGTAGTAAAGTACGTATCACAATCGTTCAAAGGAGACGCACTGGCGTGGTGGAAATCTCTCATACAATCTGCCGTAAAAATCCCACTCTACAGTATGTCATGGGATCAGTTTGTTGCTCTTATTAAAGAGAATTTTTGTCCACAACATGAAGTTGAAAGGATCGAGTCCGACTTCTTATCTTTGGTGATGAAGAATCTAGACTGCCAGGCATACCTCACCACTTTCAATACTCTATCTCGGTTGGTTCCGTACTTGGTAACCCCAGAGCCGAAAAGGATTGCCCGTTTCATCGGGGGTTTAGCCCCTGAAATTAAAGCAAGTGTTAAGGCATCGAGGCCTACAACTTTCAGATCAGTAGCTGATCTATCTCTCCCTCTCACCCTGGACGTAGTCAGGTTGAGAGCGCTCAAGAACTCAGAAGAGAATAAGAGAAAGCGTGAGGACGATACCTCACGAAGATCAGAAAAGAGACACCGAGGAAATAACGACCACAGGAAAGGGTCGGGATCCAAGAAGGATGGGCAACAATCAGGGGATAAGCCCAAATGTAAAACCTGTAAGAAGAACCATTTTGGGAAGTGTCGATTTGAGCCGAAATCTCAGTCCCACACGAGACCCTGTGGAATTTGCAAATCGACGGATCATACGACTTTGAAGTGTAAGGGGCTGAAGGATGCAACATGTTATGGTTGCAACGAAAAAGGGCACATTAAGTCTAATTGCCCAAAGTACGCCAAGAAAGCCGATGATGGAAAGAAGACCAATGCGAGGGTCTTCAAGATGGACGCTAAGGAAGCTGTTCAAGATGACAACGTTATTACAGGTACTTTTCTTGTAAATGATGTTTTCGCTAGGGTATTGTTTGATTCTGGAGCAGATAAATCTTTTGTTGATGATAAGTTCTGTAAGTTATTAAACCTACCTGTTAGAACCTTAAGTGTAAAATATGAGGTGGAATTAGCTGATGGAACCATAGAAACAGCCTCAACTGTTTTAGATGGATGCGTTATATCCATTAAGAATAATTCTTTTCCTTTGTCCTTACTTCCCTTTAAGCTAGCCGGCTTTGATGTAGTTATAGGCATGGATTGGTTATCGCATAACCAAGCCCAGATTGTGTGCAACAGAAAGCAAGTGATAGTCAAAACTCCATCTGGCAAGTCACTTACCATTCAAGGGGATACTCAGCATGGATTGCCTGAGCAAGTGTCCATGCTCAAGGCATCTAGATGCTTGGGAAAGGGTTGTGTTATTTATATGGCACAAGTTACCATTGATGAGCAGAAGCCCAAGATTGAAGACGTCCCTATCATTTCGGAATATCCTGAAGTTTTTCCCGAAGAACTACCTGGTTTACCACCAGATAGGCAAGTGGAATTCCGAATTGACATCATCCCAGGTGCAGCACCAGTAGCGAGAGCGCCTTATAGGTTAGCACCAACGGAGATGAAGGAATTGAGGACGCAGTTAGATGATCTGTTAGCTAAAGGTTTTATTAGACCTAGTTCGTCTCCTTGGGGAGCGCCGATCTTATTTGTCAAGAAGAAGGATGGATCGATGCGTTTGTGCATCGACTACCGTGAGCTTAATAAAGTCACTATCAAGAATAGGTATCCTTTGCCCAGGATCGACGATCTGTTCAATCAGTTACAAGGAGCAAGCTACTTTTCTAAGATCGACTTGAGATCAGGCTATCATCAGTTGAAGGTCAAAGATGAAGATGTACACAAGACAGCGTTTAGGACTCGTTACGGACATTACGAGTTCCTAGTGATGCCTTTCGGGCTCACTAATGCGCCAGCCGCATTCATGGATCTCATGAATCGCGTCTGCAAGCCTTACTTAGACAAATTCGTCATTGTCTTCATTGACGACATCCTCATTTACTCGAAGAGCCAAGAGGATCACGAGAAACACCTTCGTTGTATTCTCAAACTTCTACATCAAGAGAAACTCTACGCCAAATTTTCGAAGTGCGAGTTTTGGCTTCGAGAAGTCCAATTCCTTGGGCATGTGGTAAGTGAGCGTGGTATCCAAGTGGATCCCGCTAAGGTGGAAGCAGTTATGAATTGGCAAGTGCCAAAAACGCCTACTGAGATTCGCAGTTTCCTGGGTTTAGCAGGATATTATAGGCGTTTCATCGAAAACTTTTCAAGGATTGCTGCGCCCTTAACCTCGTTGACACGTAAGAAGGTTAAGTTTGATTGGGGCCCTAAGCAGCAGGAATCCTTTGACATTCTGAAGAAAAAGTTAAGCAATGCACCAGTGTTAACATTGCCCGATGGTATAGAAGAATTTGTGGTGTACTGTGATGCATCACACACTGGTATGGGCTGTGTACTCATGCAGAAAGGCAAGGTTATTGCCTACGCTTCACGACAACTAAAGGTGCACGAAAAGAACTACACCACCCACGACTTGGAGCTGGGTGCCGTTGTATTTGCATTAAAACTTTGGAGACATTACTTATATGGAACCAAGTGTGTGATCTATTCAGATCACAAGAGCCTTCAACATTTGTTCAATCAGAAGGACTTGAACATGCGACAAAGACGATGGATGGAAACTCTAAATGATTATGATTGTGAGATAAAATACCATCCAGGCAAAGCAAATGTAGTTGCTGATGCCTTAAGCAGAAAAGAAAGAGTGAAGCCAATAAGAATCAATGCCAAGCGCATCGAAATCAGGAATAGTTTGAACGAAAGGGTGTTAGCTGCACAGAAGGAAGCTGTGTTGGAAGCTAACTATCCTGAAGAAAAGTTAGGAGTAACTGAGGAGCAGTTATCCTATGACAAAGACGGAATGCTTAGATTAAATGGACGAATATGGGTTCCAGTTTATGGAGGACTTCGGGATGTTATCCTTCAGGAAGCCCACAGTTCCAAATATTCCGTTCATCCTGGAGCTGATAAGATGTACCAGGATTTAAAAGCAAACTACTGGTGGATTGGTTTGAAAAAGTCTGTAGCTGCTTATGTAGCTAAATGTTTGACTTGTGACCAAGTCAAAGCTGAGCATCAGAAATCGTCAGGTTTGTTACAACAACCTGAAATTCCCAAATGGAAGTGGGAGATGGTGACAGTGGATTTCATCACCAAGTTTCCGAAGAAGAGAAAGGGAAATGATACTATATGGGTCATAGTAGATAGACTGACGAAGTCAGCACATTTTCTACCCATCAAGGAGACTTATAGCTCCGATACGTTAGCCCAGTTATACGTTGATAAGATTGTAGCTTTGCATGGAATACCCGTGTCTATTATCTCTGATAGAGATACTAGATACACGTCACATTTTTGGAAGAGTTTCCAACAATCTTTGGGCACTCGTTTGAATTTCAGTACGGCTTATCATCCTCAGACTGACGGTCAGAGTGAGCGTACTATTCAAACGTTGGAAGACATGCTACGTGCATGTGCGATCGACTTAGGTGGTAGTTGGGATAAGAACTTACCATTAATTGAATTCTCCTACAACAATAGCTACCACACCAGCATAAAAGCTGCGCCTTTTGAGGCCTTATACGGTAGAAAGTGTAGATCGCCCATTTGTTGGGCGGAAGTTGGAGATGTCCAACTATCAAGACCAGAAATTGTTTTTGAGACAACGGACAAGATTGTACAGATTCGTGATCGTTTGAAAGCTGCCAGGGATAGGAAGAAAAGTTATGCGGATCCAAAGCGTAAAGATTTTCACTTCGAAGTAGGTGATAAAGTGTTGCTAAAAGTATCACCCTGGAAGGGGGTGATGCGATTTGGTAAGAAAGGCAAGCTAAGCCCGAGATACATAGGACCTTTCAAGATTATCGAACGTGTCGGGTCAGTTGCTTATAAGTTAAACTTGCCTGAAGAACTTAACGCTATCCATAATGTGTTCCACATCTGTAATTTGAAGAAGTGTTTCGCTGATGAATCACTGGTTATACCGCATACGGATGTACATATAGATGAAAGCTTGAAATTTGTGGAAAAGCCATTGTCGATTGAAGATCTACAGGTAAAGAAGCTTCGAAGGAAGCATGTACCTATTGTTAAGGTCAAATGGGATGCCCGTAGAGGTCCTGAATACACATGGGAGGTAGAATCCACGATGAAAGAAAAATACCCTCATTTGTTTCAGTAAATCTCGGGGTCGAGATTTCTTTTAAGGGGGTGAGGATGTAACACCTCGAAAAAAATTACGTCCAATAATGTATTGACACGTGTCATGGGCATTGAATATGTGAAAACATACTTTAGAGGGACTAAAATTGACAAACAGTGAAACTATGTGAATATAAGGGTCCAAAGTGTCAACAATGGATAAATAGGCTCTAAAATAACCCTACATGATGTTTATAATCTTAAATGGATAAATCATGGATCGTACGAAGCGGAAAATGAATGAAAGTGAGGAATTACAAACTACAGGGGCTAAAGGTGTCAACATGTTGAAAGTATACCTCTGAGTGACCTTTTGGCAAACCCGAAGCTTTGTAATGATAAAATATACTCACTAGAATATGTGATAAAAATTTCATCGAGTTTCGTTATCGTATGAGAAAGTTATGATCAAAACCGTACACGAAGGGTTAAATACGTTAACGTTGATTTCGTGACTTTTCGGGTAAGCGCAAAGTTAACCAAGGACTTTACCATGTTTGTAAATATCCCAAGGTCCTTAAAAATCAGAATTTAGGGTCTATTAAGCAAGATAAATAGCCTAAAACACGTTACAAAGATCAGGGACTGAATTGTAAATCAAAGAAACTTGCTAAGCTGGTTATCAGCTTGTACGCGGCCCGCTTGCAGGGTCTCGCGGCCCGCCTGCCAGTTGCCAGCGACAAAAACAGCGCAGGTGCCAGTCACAGGTCTGTGTTCGAGTGGTTACCAGCTGTATACGACTCCAGAGCCTCACCAATGAATATACATGCAGTTGGGGACCCTTGAACACTCCTTATAACTTCTGTAAACACCTTAGGAAGCACCAAGAGAGATCAAAGTAGTGATAAAGGGTCTTGAAGTAGTAACATTCAAACACTTGCATCTTTCAAAATTCACAAGATCAACTCCTGGAGCTTTCTGGACGACAAGGCATCTTCCAAGTGATCTCTAAGCTTATTTAGGACCATTGTAAGTGTTCATAACTCTTTCAAATCCGTTCTAGCTTAGTTTATTAACCGAAAGTCAATCCATCGTGATTTCTGTTTGACTTTGTGATTAAACGAAAATGGCTCAGTCATTTCTCAAATTGAAAGTACCTACAAGTTGGTATTTATGTGGGTAACAAACCCTCAAAAGGGTATTTTCAGATTCCCACTCTAAGCATGTTGATTGTCGAGTCAAAGCTTTTCTTAAAAAGTCAACAGAATGTGTTTTTGCAAAATTAAGCATAATTAGCAATGTAGGCTACATGCAACCTGTTTGATCATCAAAATAACTTTGTAATTAATGTTGGAACATGTTTCATCATGATCAACTCGACAATTTTCAGTTTAAACCCGAATCGGAACCGAAAGTCATATAAATTGACTTTTTCTTTGACTATCAGTTCTGATCCGTACATGCATGTTTGAGATCTGCATTAGAGCTTATTTTGGATCAATTTTTGTATAAGTTTAATTCTCTGAGATTTTACAACTTGGTTCAGCACCTATCCGGTCCATATGCATGTTTCCGATTTATGCTTAAAAGTTGACTATTATGCCCTTTTTGCTCTAAAACGTGATTTTTGAAAAAGTGAAAGAGTAGAAACGTTTGTTACTGATTTATAAACTTGCACCAAAAATTTGATATCAGTTTGAGGTCCAGATTAAGAGTTATGCTCAATATCGTAATTTGAAAGCCTTTTGTTACTTAAACGGCGTAATTAGCATATAACCTATTTAAACCCACTTTTTGATACCAAACTTTTTACCCACTGATGTTATATAATATTTTGGGATTTTTAAAGATTTTTATTTAATTTTTGGCTGATCATATCATAGGTCCTTAAGTTTAATTCGGTAAATACCGATTTTGCCCTTTTAAGCCATAAAATGAGTTTTACAAATCCTTTTGACCCCAAACCTTTTTCTACTGATTTTATTTGTTAAATAAAATATTTTGAGCATTCTGGAAATATAAAAATATCAGTTTTCTTTTAAAAACCCGGAAACGGCTCTAAATCGCCTTTTTAAGCGTTTTTAACGCCTAGTATGTACTATAACCATATTAAACATATAAGGTTGATACCTACTGATGTTCTTAGCATATTTTTATAAAATAACAGTAAGTATAAGTTTTTGAACTCAGGTTTCCAGTTTTGACATTTTTAGCCCTTGTGAAATTACCGAAATACCCCTAAGGTGCATAGTTTGGTTTTAAATGATAAGTTTCACATATGGGTCATACCCTACTGTTATAACATGTTAAATTAAATATATTTACTGTATAAACCAGACCTGTAACTCAGATTTCTAATTTAACTCTTTTATAATCTTTTAAATGACCAAAATGCCCTTATGAGGCATAAATTGTGTTTAAATCCGTTTTGGGCATAATAGGAAATAACTTACTGATATTATAACATATTTAGAGCATATTATCTCAGGGAACTTTCATATGACTCTTACGGTTACCCGTAACGCTCTTTTCGCGTTCGGTTCGGTTTATGTAACTAGTTTGCATAAATTGACCGAGACGGGTCAAACATTATCATTTTTGTCTCAAAATCCAGAATGTATTTAGTATACCCATATTATACAAGTATTCAAACTTGTCAGGTCTAAATCACATTCTATCCGGTCTTCGCTTAATCGTGCGTTTGAACCGTATCGTCTTTTAAACTAGCCGGTCTAAGCTTAAGCTTAAATAAAGACCCGTTAGAAATCTAATAGGTTATTATAAACCTTCGTTCCAGATTAGGAGCACCAGTAAAAGCTACTTGCCTTTTTGCTTGTTGAGAATTATACTTTATTCAGGTAAATACTTTTAACTTATTTTCCCTATACGGGCTTGGGGTACGGTATATAAAATACCGCTTGGTCCGGCATTGAATTCTTTAATCGAATAGTGGTTAAATTTATTGAGATGCTATGTTTTGAATGTGTTTTGTCTGCTTAAAGCCTTTGGGGGGTTAATGACCATGTCCCGGATATCCTCGGCATTATCTTACGAGATGGCCACGACCTGAGCACGGGGTGTAGGCGTACACCTGTCAAGTGTATAACTCAATATTGTGGTGTGTCTATTGATCTTTAACCCGGCACGAACCGGGCTACTAAACGCATAAGTAACATGTAAATCCTTTACAAGATTATGTTACATAATTATCCCAAGTTATAAAATGTTTTGTGCCATGAGCATTCAAATCAATTTTCATTCATTTTCAAAATGAGTCAGTTAAATTGTATTTACCAGTGTAAACTGACGTATTTTTCCCAAAAGGGTAAGTGCAGGTACTACACGTAATAGGCTGGCTGTCTTCTAGAGCGTCCACAATAAGTCTCGCAAGCTTGGACGACAATAAACTGTTGAACAATATCTTATTTTATTTTGATCCGCCTGTGGATCCGTTTCAACTCTTAGTGATATTTAATATTACACTTTATTAAAGTTGAAATGAATCTATCTTTGCTTCCGCTATGCATTTATATATATTGTGTTGTTTGTCTATGATGATACCAACTACGTCACGATACTCCCCACCGGGCCCACCGGTGACACGTGGAAAATAGGGGTGTGACACTTTTTCACATTCAAGATCGTCTCTTCAATACCAGTTTTAGGATTAACTTTTCTTACTTTCTTTGGGTAATGAGGCTTCCAGTGCTTGAAATTTTTCAGAGCTTCAAACTTTATTAAACCCCACATAGCAATATCATTCTTTCTCACTAGATATCCCAAGGTTCTCACTTTTGATAACTCCTATACATCCCACCAAGGTAGGGACATAAAATCATGCAAACGTTCAAAGTACTGCACTCCACATTCTCTTTTAATAGCATATGCATTAAATTGAGGTAGAAATCCCCAGCTAATTATATCTCCCAACGAAATACCTCTATCTCTCTGATAAAACTTCAAAGGACGCTTGAATTTCCTTTCATTGCTATTCTTGAACCACTTTTTGCGTTCTTCTTTCAGAGGATCTTTTGTAGTACCATCGAAGTTCTTATCTTTCAATATCTCAGCAACTTTCCTCCTCATTTCATCTCTATTTCTTGACTGAAAAACTCCATAAGAGTTGGAAAATCAGAAGTGTCTTCATTCACACTGTCTTCATCTGTACAATCCTCAACCTCAACCCTGTCATAGACATCTGCATCTTCAACATACTTATATTCATACTCAGGTTGATGATTGATATCAAAAGCATTTAGTTCATCTTCAAAATCAAACTTGAACTCATCTTCATTCACATTAAACATCTTCAGAACTTCATTCAAAGTATATGAATGCCTGATTTCTCCCTCTTCTACATCAGGCTCTATACATAGAATCAACTTCTCAACTTCTTCAACATTTTGATCACCTACTTGCTCCCCCTCTCCATCAGCTCCCTCTGATACTTCATTTGCATCATCATTCATATAGTAATCAACATTCTTTTCATTTGATGCTTCAGTAACAATAACACCTGTACCACCCTGATCGTTATCATCATCATTATCATCATCAGAACTATGACTGCTTGCAGAGAATACCTTTTCTTCATCATCATCCTCTTCATCATCATCCTCTACATCTTCTTCATCATTAACCACCTTAAGTAACACGTTTTCATCAAATACAGCAGAAATAGGAACAGGCTGCTCATAATATGATTCAGGAGCAGTTGATGGAACAATTGCCCTTTCTTCAGAAACACCTTCAATGCCTTTTCCTTTATCCTTTATTTTAGCATCAATCTCTGCTTGTTTTTGAGCTCTAATTTCTTCAATCTTTATCTCATCAAATTGTTGCTCAACAGATTTACCAAACATCTTTTCTAGCACTTTGTTTATCATATACATTTCATGTTCTTTCTGTGCCTTTGCAGCCTCAAGTTCTTTATTCTTCAACTCATAATATCTATTCTGCTCATCTTTGCGTGTCTTTTCTTCAAGTAACTCAGCAATTTGAACTTTATGACATCAATCTCAGCTTCATCAGGTTCGATCTTTTTCAGCAAAGCATAATTTTGAGCTTCCACAGTCTTTACACGCTTTACCAACCTCTTGTTATCAGCTAAAACTTCTACAACTTTCGTTTCCAAAGACTTAACATGCACATCAGTTGCAAAGTTGAAATCATCAATATCATCAAGAGGAATATTTTGAGGAATATTAGGAAAATCTTTGTAACCAGAAGATCCAGGTGTGGTTTGAATGCGTGGTTGTGAAGATGATGTTGTTTGAAAGATTTGTTGTGAAGAAATGATAGGTTGTTCATGTTGTGGTGGTGAAAGATGTGGTGGAGGTGTGGATTGTTTTGGTGGTGATTTATGTGGAGATTTTGGTGATGATGGTTCAGGTGGTGGTGAAGGAGGTTTACTGGATTCCTGGATTGGTTTCCTCTTTAACAAAAACTTCAATGGCTTTGCTTTCTTTGGACTAACTATAAGTTTCTTTGCAACTGTTTTCTTTTTACCTCCAGAAGTAGGTGGCGTTTGAACATCTTCTTGTGAAGGAATGTACACGTCATCATCATATTTACTACTCTTTTTCCTCTTTTTCTGTTTCCCCTTTTCTACAACAGACATGACTATCCTATAACGTTCAGTTTCATCAATTTCATCTTCAGAAGAACTTGTTGTGCTTTTATCAACATCATCACTCTGAACATTCTCAGCAACTTTCTCTTGTTCAGCATTGAATTTAGTAAGAGATCTTAAAAGTCTTGCAGATGCAGGAGAAAAACGAACATCTCTTTCTACATTAGCTTCAGCTTCAGTCTCAGCTTCAGCTTCAATTTCAACTTCTGCTTCTTTATCAGATTCATCAATGAGCAAAGTTTTAGGAGTTTTCTTTTGGCGTTTCTTGGGTTGTGAAGACGAACCCTCTCCTGCTTGCATTTTAGGAGTCACTTTTCTACTCCTATTCTTCTTTTCCTTCAAGAACCATTCATTACGAGTTTCTTTGAAATCTTGAAGAATTTTCAATTCATCTGCATATCCAGCCTCTTTCATCTCTTCTTCATTCCTCCAGTTCTGGTGATTAACTAGATCTGGATCCTGATAATTACTATCTTTGATAGCACCGAAAAACTCAGCTTGCTTAGTTGGCTCAGGATGATTCGGATGATATCTTACTAACTACTTCACAGAATCATTATCCATATGAGATAGAATCATCAGAACATTATTCTCATCTCGTACAATTTCTGGATAGGCATGATCAATCATCATCTGAATAAATCTTGGATACAACCAAGTCTTCCTCTTCGACGTTACTTCATCTACTAAGTATTGAAATACAACATGCGAAAAGTTGTACTTTTTGTTTAATACAAGAGCAACCACCATGTTCATGTTATAATCACGCATAGCATCGTATCCACCCTTTTGATGACTCAAAGCTTGCAACACTGAGTGAATCAAAAACTTGTAGGGCTTTGTAAACTTTGACTTCAAGTAATTTGCACTGTTCAGTGCTCCAGTGTAACCCATTCTCAGCAAACATCCTTTAACCATTCTTTCTGGAAATTTCGTTGGAGAATCCTCATAGTCCGGAAAATCCAATACTTCACGTAGATAAGCTTCAGAAATAATGATTGACTTTTCTTCTCCATTCACTTCAACCACTGAATTGATCACTTTGCTAGCTTCGTCATAAGTCGCATTTTCCCAAAAACGCTTAATGTGAGATTTGAAAACCAAACGTTTGTCAGTTAATGCTTTCTGGATTGGCAATCTCCTCATGAAATCCAAAATACTTCTGAATTCCGACAGCTTTGGACTCCTTGACTCATCAAGATCACAACACGTATTGTGTAGAGCATTGAACAACAATTGTGAAGGCTGAAATACAACATCAAACAAACAAATCAATTACTTTGAAAATTTTCAAATTAGATATCACTCAAGCGAAATCACACAAACAATTAACTTCAAGTGGAACACATGTGTTCAAGCGGAATCACTTCAAACTAATACAGCTATTCCGCTTGAGTTATACTATGCACAACATTGTTCTTTTCAAGCGGAATCTAAACTGTTATACCGCTTGAACTTGTCAAAAATCAAACCAAAAAATTTTCAAGTCCAGATGTTCAAATTGGTCACTTGGATTTGTTCTATGTACGATTCCGAGCAAGATGGTATAATTTTTACCCATAAAGTCCCTCAAAACAGTCCTAGATCTAAGTTCGAAATATCTGTTCATCGTCAAATATATACAAACACAGATCTGCAACAATCAAACATCATACGACTGATCTACAACAAATTCCGACAACATCTATGTGATTTAATTTCATTTTACATCATTATCAAACCCTAAATCTATGTTTTCTATCCTATATGACGCCGACACAAGAAAACATATAAGATCTGGTCAAAATCAGTACAAACACTCACATTCACCATGTTAATAGTTGAACTGGCCAACTAAAAACACAAGATCTAAGTACAATCGGGCAGTATAACGGCTGTAAAACGATGATTTGGAGATCTCGCTTGAAATCGCCTCGAACGGCTGTAAAACTAATGAGCATTTCAAGCAGAACCCCTTCCACTATTTATAGACAAAGTAATCCCGCTTAAAAGTGGCAAGTGTAAGTTCAAGCGGACTACCACTCAAGCGAGATATCATTTTGAAGCGGAATCTGTGTGTTTCAAGCGAAATTATCATTTTAAATTTTAACTTTTTGAATTTTCCAGATTTTTCCGACACACCAAGTTAACCAAGTCCAAGTTAATGACCTTGGTCAACTGTTTAGCCTGCCAAGTCCAAGTTAATGACCCTGGCTGACCAAATTATGAAGATGCTGACTTTTAGAAAATGAATTAAGTTCAAATTAATGAACTTTTGAACTTTCAAGCAATTACCGATCACTTTTTCACAAATCTTCTGCTTACCCAACCCTCAAGATCCAGACTTGTTCAGCACACAAGACTTTGATCATCTGATCCCCAACGTCCGTTGTCGAAAATAAGATGAAAAGTAAAATCTTTTTGGATTTTAGAATGAAGATAAGCAGTAAACTGCACACACAATCTTTTTGTGAGTATGTTAGGGGATCATATCAGCTGCCGACGAGATACAAGTACCGTTAAGCTTAGATTACATTTTAAGCATTAAACAATTTGCAATGATTGTCGATATACTGATCCACTTTAAATTTTCACACAAAGTTCAATCTGTTCAGGATACGGATTAATGTTTTAAGGCTTAACTTTTATGCGTGTACCACCTCAGAATATACTCCGGTATCCAGATCCCAATATTCAGTCTTACAGGTGAGTATACCTAGATGATATCTGTAGGGGGTTAGATGCGAGGACCGTGAGAGCTCAGGTCAGAACTTCCGTTCAGCAGAGATGACATTCTCGACTTTTGGTGGGTCCCCTTTAGAGGATCTTTTTTACAACAGCATTGATTAGCAATTTTATTGTCTCATCAATTATGCTGAGGGCGGCACTATAATTCAAGCAAGTGGTAAAATGTATTCTCCGGGGACTAGGCCATTGCTTCCGCATTATCAGAAGTCCCGGGATAATACCCCAGATATCACTAAGCATAAAGACCTAGTATCTCAGAAAGAGGGACCTTTCAATCAAGATTTCTGGGGTTACCCATATATCCGAGAGATGTTCCCCACATAAAAGCAAGTAAATTTTATGTTTATATCCCGAACAAACTTACTAAATGTGTAAAAACCTATCGGCATATCATCTACAAGACTGCTTAACACATTTTTACGTTACATTTCTTTAGCGTACTGCACTGTCTAGCTGATGTACTATCATTTCCCCTTTTTACACAAACTCATTTTTACTTTTTCAAATGTTTTTGGTTTTTGTAATTTTATCATGTTTTTGTATTTTTCTGCAACTTTCTCCCCCTAAAAACAAAAACGTATTTTTGTGTTTTTGGTTTTTATCAAAAACAGAAAATAAACTGTACAAAAACTTGACAACTTTGACGTGGATCACATCAGATCGCCGTCCTCCTCGGCTTCACACTCAATTACCCTCCCAGAAAACAGATTTTTCATCCCGTTCAATTTCAAAAGATAATTAAATCTTTTTCTATCAAAAGGTTTTGTATAGAAATCAGCCTTCTGTTCATCGGTGTGTATATGTTCTATACGGATTAACTTCTTTTCATAGCAATCACGGATGAAGTGATGCCGTATTTCAATATGTTTAGTTTTCGAGTGGTGAACCGGGTTTTTCGTAATGTTAATAGCCGCTTCATTGTCCACAAAAATTGGAGTATTCAAGAACTGCAAACCAAAGTCTCGCATGTGCTGTTGGATCCAAAGGATCTGAGAGCAACAGCTCGAGGCCGAAACATATTCTGCCTCGCAAGTAGAGAGCGCTACTGAGGTTTGTTTCTTGCACTGCCAGGTAACCAGTCGAGTTCCAAAGAACTGACACCCAGCAGTGGTGGACTTAGCATTCTGCTTGCAACTACCATAATCTGAATCAGCAAAACCTGTGAGAGAGAAATCGTCTGACTTAGGATACCACAAGCTGGTGCTTGGGCAGCCTTTCAAATACCGTAAGATTCGTTTCACGATTGTCAGGTGAGACTGGGGTGGGCTTGACTGATATCGTGCGCATAAACACGTCGGATACATGACGTCTGGGCGAGAAGCAGTAAGATACATCAAAGATCCAATCATTGACCGATACAGCGTCTCATCCACTTTCTCTCCACTCTCGTCTGGGCAAATCCCATGATTCTGAGATAGGGGGGTTGATGCTGGACTGGATTGAGCCATGTTGAACTTCTCCAGAACATCGTTCACGTACTTTGTTTGATGAATGAAGATTCCTTCGGGCATTTGCTCAACTTGTAACCCAAGAAAGAACTTCATCTCCCCCATTGAACTCATTTCGAATTTCTTCTTCATGACCTTTTCAAAATCTTTACACAATCATCATTCGTCGACCCAAAAATGATATCGTCAAGATAAATTTACACGATCAGAAAATGTCCTGCAACCTCTTTGATGAATAACGTACTATCAACTGTCCCTCTGCTAAACCCGTTGGCCAGCAAATGTTCGGAAAGCGTCTCATACCAGGCTCTCGGGGCCTGGTGAAGTCTGTAGAGTGCTTTATCCAGAAGATAGACTTTATTCTTATGTACTGGATTGGTAAACCCCGGTGGTTGACCCACATACACTTCTTCTTTGATTGTGCCATATAGGAATGCAGACTTGACATCCAGCTGGTATACTTTGAATCCTTTCCACGATGCAAATGCTAGAAAGATTCTTATCGCCTCAAGCCTAGCTACAGGGGCATATACCTCCATGAAATCAATCCCCTCCTGCTGACTGAAACCTTGTACAACCAGTCGTGCTTTATTCCTTACAATCACCCCTCTATCATCTCTTTTACACTTGAATACCCATTTTGTCTTTATCAGCTTCTGGTTCTCAAGAAGGTCTACTAATCTCCAAACACCCAGTTTCTCGAACTGCTGCAGCCCTTCTTGCATAACGTTCACCCAACTGTCTTCAGTCAAAGCTTCCTTATATGTTCTGGGTTCGATCTGCGAGATAAAACATTTAAGTGAGAATTCCTCCTGTAAAGGAGCAACATAAGTATAAAAACAAGTAAGTGCTCTGTTGATCTGGTCTCTATCTTAACACCGCTCTGAAGATCTCTGATAATCTGCTCTGAAGGATGGTAAGAAAGAGTTCGTGGCATGATAGTGTCAGGCACATTAACTTCCGATTGCAAATTCGTGATGTCTAGATCACCGGTGTGATCCTCAGCTTCTGTCGTATCAACATTTGGTTCCTCGTCAAAAGTCGGACCAGATTCCGATTCTGAGTCATCGGATTGATCAAATGATGGAGCTGGTTCCTCTGGTGGTTCGTGAGCTGTTCCACTCGGACCTGCCTCATGATCGTTTGAACCAGCTGTAGGAATGTTTGTACCCACATCAGGTTGAGAAACCACCAACGGTCTAGGTATCTTATCTTGTACCATGGATTGCTGCTGTTGGTATAGGTAAGCAAGTTCCTCTTCACTCGGCTCTGTCGGTAGTTGGAACGACTCCCAGAGTTTGTCGTAATCGAAAGCAATCTTTGTCCGGGAAGTTGCGGTGGAGCCGTATGCTTCTGACAGTCTACATGTTGAACTTCAATTACCTTTTTCAGGCATGGAACGGACACTCTTTTTAGCGGACTCGCATATCCAACAAAGAAACCCTCATTGCTTTTTGCACCGAACTTGCCATCAGGATCAATGAAAGTACATGGTGATCCGAACGGTTCAAGAAACTTCAGATTTGGCTTATATCTATGCAAAAGTTCAAAGCAAGTCTTCTTGAATTTCTTCACAGTAAGCACTCGATTCAAGGTATAGCATGCCGCTGCCACAGCTTCACTCCAGAAGTAGATCGGTAGTTTGGAATCGGCCAGCATCGTTCGAGCAGTTTCAATTAGAGTACGATTCTTTCGTTCAGCTACACCATTTTGCTGTGGAGTGTATGGTGCACTGAATTCATGAAGAATTCCCTTCTCGTTACAGAACTCGAGCATGCGATTGTTCTTAAACTCTGTTCCATTATCACTTCTAATTCTCCGGATTGGCACTTTGTAGAGCATTTCCATCTTCTTGAATAGGATCATCAAAGACTCAAACGTTTGATCTTTCCTTTCCATGGACACCACCCAAGAAAATCTAGTGAAGTCATCAGTGATTACTAGACAGTATAAGTCTCCGCTGATACTTTGCACCTTGACTGGTCCAAAGAGATCCATATGGAGTCTCTCGAGAGGCATTCTGATTGAATTCAGCAACTTCTGTGGGTGTGACTTCTTTGTCTGCTTTCCTTTCTTGCAAGCTACACAATCATCATTTAAATGAATACTTTTCAAATTTACACCTTCAACTAAATCATTGTGTACAAGAAAGTTCATTTTTCTAACATGAATATGGCCCATCTTTCGATGCCACATTATCGACTCTTTTTCAGTAGCCTTTGTTTTTGACACAAAACATTGTTTTTGATAATCTGTTGTTGTTGCGACACTCATATCAAGAATATACAAATCATTTTCACGTGGAGCTCGCAACAACACCATTTCTTCAGGCATTTTGAAACCAGGTTTTAAGACAAGACATTCATTTTAGTGAAATGTACGGTAAAAGACTTGTCACAAATCTGTGAGATACTCAGCAGATTGTTTTCAAGTTCTATTATGTAATTCACTTTGTCAAACGAAATGACTCCATTCGTTAAAGTCCCTTGACCAACAATCCTTCCTCCCTGATTCCCGGCAAATCCCACGTATCCTCCATTTAAAGATTTAACGTCATAAAGCAATGCTAGCATTCCGGTCATGTGTCTTGAAGCTCCGCTGTCCATTATCCACTTCGAGATATACGACCTCGGCAGCCCCTGCATACATCACAGATATTCATTCAAACAATGAAGTCCATGACTTCTTAACTTGTGGAACACTACCAAACACTAAATCACATTTCATATCAACTTTCGGAATACTGAAGATGACATTTGGGACAACAGGTTCAACTTTTGGTTTTAAAATTTTCTCTTTGATTGGTGGAAATTCATCAAGGAACTTGTCTAGTTCAAATTCATACCTTTTAACATCATTTGCAAAAACTTTTGTTTCAGATTTTAACTCATTCTCCATTTTCTTCACCTCAACTGATTGCTTTGATTTAGCCACGCATGATTGAGTTTCAAAAACTTTTGTCTTCGGATAAATCTTTGAAGTCTTTTGGGTTTTCGAAGATTCACCAATCTCAAATGTTGATTACGGTTTTTCTTCAGACTTCAATGATTCACCTCTTTTCAGAATTTGAACGGGGGAAACCATAGGTTTTTTACCCTTGTTATCAGTTGAAGTTTTAGGTCTCGGTTTTTGCAAAACAGGTTTCTTGAGAATGGGGTTTTCAATCTTTTTGGTGCATTGTTTCGCCATATGACCAATCTCATTGCAGCGGTAACAAACTCTTTTGTCATACTCGACAAAAATTGAGTTGTAGGTCTCTTCTCTCAACTTTTTCGCTACATTGAAATCATCAATGGCTTTTTGACTGAAAATATACTCTTTTTCAGCATCAACACTTGGACCAACAACAAAAACATCACTCATTGTTACCTTAGGCTTTACCACATGTTTAGCCATCTTCTTTTCAAACCCAATACCTTTGTTTTTAAAATTATTTCCATTTTTCTTGTTAGATCCTTTGTTAGCCACCCTATCATTCTTCCCAGGGTTGTTTTGTTTCACAAAAGATTTTTTAGATTTTGAAAAGAACTCATTGTTGTTAACTTCAGAAATATCAATCTCGACAAGCTTAAACACCTTCTCAACATTTTTCATGTTTGTGTTCTGGATCGGATACTCAAAATCAGAATAGAGTTTGTCAGTTCCAATCATTGTGTAAACCACCATGATCGGATCATCATTCGCAACCTTTTCTGATTTTGGTATAAATTTGTCCAAAAAGTTACCATCATCTTCACATTCAGAACTGGAATTTTCCAAATGTGTTTTCACCGTTTCAAAATCTGAGTTATCACTCTCTTCGTCTAACACTTGGTCAATAACGGTCTTGATCACCTGTGACTCATTATCAATGTCGGACGGAGAGAATGTAACATCAATGCTCTCAGGTAACTCATCCTCAATGGTTCTCAACTTGAGGTTCAAAGCAGCTTCCACCCCATCTGGATACTTCTGAGTGTAATGATTCCACATTGGGGGTGGAACACTGTTAAAGACAGGTGTTGCATCTGGTTGTTGCGGGACAATTTGTTCAATCACATATGAAGATGCAACATAACTCATCAACTTCTTATCAATTCTTTCATTCTCAATTTTTGTTAACTCCAATTCCTTTTTCAATGAAGCTATCGTGTCCAAATGAAAGTTGATTTCCTTTTGTTTATCTAAAACTGTTGATTTTAGCAATTTTGTGGCTTTATCATTTTCAAGACTCTCATTTTGAATCATTTTGATAGATTTAGCCAACTTGTCATACGCTTCTTTTACTTCACTCAGATCAAATTTAAGTGCATCGGAATACTGTTTCAATTCCTGAAACTTTGTGTCCTTTTCAAGACACTCCATGCAGGGTTTTGAACAGTTTTCGCATGAAGTTTCAGACATTGATCCAATATTTTCAACAATCTTTTCCTCTTGATCAATTTTAACATCCTGTTTACCGACATTATCAGATTCTGACTCAGACACTCCTTTTGTTTTGATTTCCTCCTTTTCGGATTTCCCGTCAGACTCCTTTTGACCTAACTCTGCTTTAACCGACACATTTTCAACTGACTCAGTATCGACAGACTCTGGTTTTACAGACTCTGTGTCTACCTCTTTCAGTTTTGCCATCAAAGCTTTGTCAGCAATCTCTTTTAGTGTTTCTTCAGTCATTTCTTTTGAAACATCAATTATCTCCTCAACTGGGGCTTTCTCAACCTCATACTGTGGGCAAAATCCTGTTGTTGGCTCACTGAAAATACCTGCAAACGAATCAACTACATTAGAAGTCATAATTAATTTTAAAGAACTAGCTAAATCCTCCTGTTGGGATTGATAATAGAAGACTTCTGCAGCAACTTCTTCGAGATCAACTGAACTTTCTTTAGTCACATCTTCACTAACAACCTCTGTTTCAATAACACTCTCCAATTCTTCCACAATCTCAGCCACCAATCCTCTACCCTCACTGCCAGGGATATATTTATCCCAACTGAATCCTTCAGCTACCTTTTCATCATCTTGGTTGACTATAAGAGCTTTTTCCGGCTTGTTCTCGATCTGTGGTCTTTGAACGACAGGTTGTTGATTCGTCTTGTGATTGTTATGGGTCATTTTCTGAGCGTACATATCTTGACTAATATCCTGTTTTTAATTGTTTATTTGAGACCAGGATACTGGACTGGGATATTGCTAACATCCTGAGCGATATCCTGAGGTTGATTGAATTAATCACGTGCAGATTAAAGGCTGTGGGTTACTAATGGTCAGATGGACTTCTTCTCCACAAGACTCGGGCGTATCCGTTATGTGAGAGACGTTGAACCAGAAAGACCAGGTCTACAACGTTTGAGTGGGGAATATTCGCTGGATCCCAGTTTATTAGGATAGTTTGTTACACTTCTTTTACTATAAATAGATGGGGGCGGATCAGATTAAGGCACGCAACTTTCACACACACTTTCAAACACTTTTGCTCTCTAGCTCACTGCAAACACTACACATAACACTTGTATTCGAATTACATTGTAACACATAGTTGATCCGCACCACATCCTGCACTATATCCTGATATTAGAAGTAATAGAAGAACAAGGCAGCTGCGATTGTCAGCTCCCGAGGTTTTGTGCCGGCGATCTAGATTGATCAAGGGCTTTCCTCGTACATCACGTGTCAACCTTTACCTTTTTGCTCATTGTTTGATCACAGATACAACTCTATATCCTGAGCCGTATCCTGAAACTGTTTTTATAATCAACTTGGTTTACATATTTTTCATACATATTTCTAGCACACTACATCACTTAACTAATTTGATCACTTAATTGCTTTGGTAATTTTTGACCAAAACAATTTGGCGCCCACCGTGGGGCAAGTGGTGCTATTTTTGCTAAAAACTTTAGTAAAATCATTACTCGATTTTCTTTTGTCAAAACTTTTTTCTAAATTGTTTTCAATGGCCTCAAGATCAAACATGAGCTCTTCCACCATGTCTGCTACAACCTCTGCAACAATTGGTTCGGTGCTTCCACCTCCTCCTCCAAGAATGCAAGCTTCATCACACGGAGCCGAAAGTTATGTAGCTCGGGATGTTATCCCCGCTCCCAGTACCCAGGGATCCGGTCCTGTTTTGGCATCTAATGATGAACTTCTGAATTTGTTTGGTAGTGTACAGGAATAGATGAGGCAGCAGCAGGAGACTAATCGGATGCTGATGAGAGAAATACAACTCTTGAAATCCGGCCCAAGCAGACCTACTGAAGAAACTGTCACTCCTATACAGCATAGGGCTTTGAACTTCAGTTCTGTAGTTTACACTGAGGATAACCGGGGGAACATCGTCCCAAGCCATTCTCAGAATCATACTCCTAAGATACCCTCCTCGGTCAGGATGTCAACTGTGAGGAGCTCAGGATATGCCTCAGGCTATGGCCAGAATCCTCAAACCGGTAACATATCAAATAATAATATTCTTGCTACTAACAACACTGGGTCTTTGCAGGATGCAGGTATGACGTCAACATTTACCAGGGAGCTTCAGAAATTAAAGGACATGATATCCAGTGTACCTGGAGTGGTCCAGCCAATTCTGGAAGTATCTCAAGACAGCCACAGGATATCCCGCTTTACATATCCTATCTGTGATGCTGAAATCCCAAAAAGATTTCAGACCCCCAACATGAAACTGTATGATGGGACTACGGATCCTGAAGAGCATATTGCCCAGTATAGGGAAAGGATGGAAATCAATCCTATCCCCCCAGATCTCAAGGAAGCATGCTTATGCAAGGGTTTTGGTTCTACCTTGACAGGATCAGTCTTAAAATGGCTGTTGAATGTTCCTCCTCACTCAATTACTTCGTTTGCTCATTTGGTTAATTTATTTAATAGTCAATTTTCTTGTAGTCGGAGTTTTGAGAAACTAACCAGTGACCTTTACAGGATAACTCAAGGACCTCAGGAATCCTTGAGGGATTATGTGAACAAGTTCAGTCGAGAATCCTAGGATATCCCACATCTTGATGTTGCAACAGCTGTGCAGGCTTTTAAGATGGGGTTACAAAAGGATTATCAGTTTTATCAGGATCTTGTAATGAATCCCTGCAGGAATCTCGATGAAGCTCGTAACAGGGCTTTGAGATATATCCGCTTGGAAGATGACAAAAAGATGCAAGAGAGGATGAATTCTACCTCAACTTACGAATCAACCAACAGGAAATCAGAATCCTCGTATAAACCATATCGCTCCAAGCCATACGGTAGAAATGATAACAAGAAAGTGAATGCTGTTGAAGACGAGGATCCTGACAAATATCCTGAATTATCTGAATACTGCTTTTCTGTCAATATACCTAAGTTAATGTATGCTATGCAGGGTTTAGGAGATAAAGCTAGGTGGCCTCGAAAGAACCAGCAGAAAGCTGATTGGAAGGATAAATCCAAATGGTGTGCCTTCCATGAAGACTTCGGACATGTGACCGAGGATTGCATTGCTTTAAGGAAAGAAATAAGTTACCTGTTGAGCAAAGGGTATCTAAAGGATTTGCTGGGAAGAAAGAAGAATAAAGCGCAGGATCCCTGAGAAGGATCCTGAACGAGCAGCATCACCCCCAGCGGATGCCAAAATAATTAACTTTATTTCAGGAGGATCCAACATTTGTGGGACTTCGTATTCGACGGCCAAGAGACATGCAAAGGAAGCTAAGACTGAAAGGGGAGATAAACCAGCTAGGATGACTACCCTTACAACCGATAAAGTGATCACTTTCGATAGTGATGACAGGGAAACTGTCCAGGATCCTCACCATGATGCGCTCGTAATAACATTATATGTCACTAACCATTTTGTACGCAGGATATTGGTGGACAACGGTAGCTCTGTCAATATAATCCAGCTGGAAACATTGAAGAGGATGAACGTATCTCCGATGGACATTACTTCGAAGTCCACTGTGCTCGTTGGTTTCAGTGGAGAAGCTAGGAACACAGTGGGAGAAATAAAGTTACCAGTATATGTTGAAGGGGTCAACTCGATACAATGTTTCTGTGTGATGGACTCCCTATCCTGCTATAACATAATACTGGGCAGGCCGTGGATCCATGATATGAAGGCTGTACCATCGACTTATCACCAGTGCATCAAGATCCCTGCCCCTTGGGGGGTCGTCAAAGTTGACAGTGACCAGCAGGAGGCGAAGGAATGCTACTCATCCTCAATGAAATCCTCAACCAAGCCTAATCCAGTATAGCAATTAAAGATGCGGGTCTGGGATATCGTGGAGGCTTCAGAGCAGGATATGAAGAAAGTTATCCTAGATCAGGATAATCCTGATATCTCGGTGCTCGTAGGAACCAATATCCCTCAGGATATTGAAGAACAATTAACTAACTTTTTGAGGTGCAGGATGTCGACATTTTCATGTAAGCATGAGGATATGACAGGTATATCCAAGGACATTATTACTCACAAACTTGGAATTGACAGGTCGTTCAAGCCTATTCAGCAAAAAAGAAGGAAGTTTGCTCCTGAACGAAATGCGATTATCCAAGAGGAAGTTGAAAGATTGTTGAAGTCCAAAATGATCAGAGAAGTCAAATTCCCAAGATGGCTAGCAAATGTAGTCGTAGTACAGAAGAAAAATGGGAAATGGAGAGTCTGTGTAGATTATACAGACTTGAATAAGGCTTGTCCTAAAGACCCATTTCCTCTTCCTCATATTGATGCAATGGTGGATGCTACTGCCGGGCATGAGATGTTAACATTCATGGACGCATCCTCAGGATTTCAGCAGATTTAAATGGAGCCTTCGGACCAGGAGGATACTGCCTTCATGACACCAACATGTATTTATTGCTATACTGCTATGCCTTTCGGTTTGAAAAATGCAGGTGCAACATACCAGAGATTGGTAAACATGATGTTCAAAGATAAGCTGGGGGACACAATGGAGGTATGCATCGATGATATGGTGGTAAAATCTAAAAAGGCTGAGGATCACCTCCAGGATATTAAGGGAGCGTTTGATATCCTGGATCAGTATAACATGAAGCTGAATCCTGCTAAGTGCCATTTCGGAGTGGGGGCAGGAAAGTTTCTAGGATATATGGTGACTAAAAGAGGAATAGAGGCAAGCCCGGAGCAGATTAAAGCTATCCTGGATATCAAATAACCTACAAATATGAAGGATGTTCAACGGCTAACAGGGCGAGTTGCAGCATTGAACAGATTTATTTCAAGATCCTCGGAAAAATGCAAGGAATTTTATGATATCCTCAAGAAGAATAAGAAGTTCGAATGGGGAGCAAAGCATGAAGCAGCCTTGTAGGATTTGAAGCGATATGTCTCAACTGCACCTCTATTGATGAAGCCTGAAAATGGTGAACCACTATCCCTATACCTCACTGTATCAGGGAATGTTGTAAGTGCCGTTCTTATAAAGGACCATGAAGGTCAGCAATATCCTGTCTTTTATGTTAGTAAAAGTTTACTAGATGCTGAAACTAGATATTCTCATTTAGAAAAGTTGATACTAGCATTAGTTATGGCATCAACGAAGCTTAGACATTACTTTGAGACACATAGAATTCATGTTAAAACCAATTATCCTGTTAAAAACGTGCTTAGGAAACCAGAGATGTCAGGTAGAATGGCCAAGTGGTCAGTAAAATTGAGTGCTTATGACTTAGTATATGAGCCTAGAAATGTCATAAAGTCTCAGGCTTTAGCTGGCTTTGTGGCTGATTTCAGTAGTGACATCCAAAATGAAGTAGATTTAGAAGTACAGCAGCTAGGAGAAAACTTAGAATGCTGGACATTGTATACTGATGGTGCATCTAACGTAAGAGGTGTAGGTTTAGGTATACTGCTAAAATCGCCACAGGGGGACATGTTACCCCAGGCTATTAAGTGTGAATTTCCTGCTACTAATAATGAGGTAGAATATGAGGCTTTAATTGCAGGATTAGAGTTGGCTAAAAATATGAGTATCAAGAATTTGCAAGTATATGTTGACTCCTTGTTAATCACTAATCATTTTAAAGCCTTTAGGATGAAGGTATCACGATTCACTATTATAAATGATATTTTGTATAAGAAATCTCTTGCAGGACCATATCTGAGGTGCTTGGAGGATCCCGAAACCAAAGAAGTACTTCAGGATATACATGAAGGGGATTGTAGCAACCATACTGGGGGCAGGTCCTTATTCACAAAAGTATTAAGGACAGGATATTATTGGCCGACAATGAGGAGAGATGCCACAGAATATGTTCGAAGATGTGACGCCTGTCAAAGACATAGTAACATATTACATCAGCCTGCTGAACCGCTATATCCTATTGTTTCCCCTTGGCCATTTATGAAGTGGGGTATGGATATAGTGGGAAAGCTTCCAAAGGCTCCAGGAGGAAATGTTTTCATGTTGGCCATGACGGATTATTTCTCCAAGTGGGTTGAAGCAGAAGCATTTGTTCAAGTTAGAGATCAGGAAGTGGTATCCTTCATAAAAAGGAATATCCTGACTAGGTTTGGAATACCAGCTGAGATAATTTGTGACAATGGATCTCAATTTATAAGTAAAAGGACTACTGACTTCTGCAAGAGTTGGGGAATCAAAATGATTACATCCACCCCGGTACATCCTCAAGCAAATGGACAAGCTGAATCGTCAAACAAGATAATTGTCAACAACTTGAAGAAGAGATTAGGGGCCAAGAAAGGAAGATGGGCAGAAGAATTACCCTTTGTTTTGTGGGCTGATAGAATGACGGTAAAAAATGCAACTGGTCAAACCCCATTTTCCTTAGTATTTGGAGCAGAAGCAGTGATCCCGACAGAAATGGTGATACCTACAGCAAGATCCAACCTCAGGAATCCTGAGCAGAATCCTGAAGTCCTATGCCAGGAGTTGGATACTATTGATGAGACAAGAGATGCAGCAAGGCTAAGGATGGCAGCATATCAACAAAGGATATCTAGAGCATATAACAAGAATATAAGGACCAGAAGGTTCAAAGTTGGTGATTGGGTGTTAAGAAAGGCTTTTCAAAATACTACTAATCCTGCTGATGGAAAGCTGGCTCCAAAATGGGAAGGACCATATGAGGTTGAATCAGAATCAGGAAAAGGTGCATACCGACTCAAGAATATGGAGGGGGATATGCTGCCGAGATCTTGGAATGCTATACACCTTAAGCTTTATTTCAAGTGAGTTTAGAATTTAATTTCTAACTCAGGATGGTATGAATTCTATCTCTTTTAAATATGTTTGATTTGATTTATTCTTTGAAACCCAATACAGACTTAAGCATCGGAGGGGTGTTAGCCAAGCTAACACCCACCTTAGTTTGAGGATGTTTTGCAGTATATACTTCGGGATATAGCACCAGGATACACACTCAAGATACTTCGGAAAATTAGAGGATTGGCCCCCTCTCTCACGTATAAGGGATCCTGATCCCTTCACAGGTTTAAAGGTATTCACCTTTCTTCCGAATTAGGTTTAAACACCCTGCCTGGAGCGCAAGTTATTCGGGGATAGTTCAAGGTGGCGGGACCAGTCCATGTAAAAGTGGCTGATAATTTCGTTACTATTGGCTATATCCTGAATCCTAAAGGTATATGAGGATTGATCACCCTCTCTCACGAAAGGGTATTTTCATACTCTCTAAGGTTTAAAGGTTTTCACCTTTCTAAGTCTTGGAGTTTATACACTCCCGCCTGTAGCGCACGAAAATTTGGGATTTCCCCCAGGATACAAGGGATTTATCTCTAGTACATTCTTGGGTTTTACCCCTGTAATACGAAAAATTGTCTATACAATTGGAACTGATATCCAGAAGATTTCTAAGTATTTGAAGACATTGTACACAGGGAACATTCCTACTGAGGCAATGGTGTAAAGCTCAAAGAATAAGGCTCGGACCTAACACACTAAGTGTCTCAGACAGGGGACATCTTCATTGGAAGAGTTGCAAAGGGATTGAAGTTTGAGAGTAGGGTTATACTCTATTCCTGGTATGATCTTTCCTTTGGAAACGTTATTTGAGTTTTTGAAACTATGTTTGACAAAAGCTTAAATATCCTGATTGGGATAAATTCTCGGGATATATTTTCAAAATGTATTTTCAAAATACTTCTCAGGATATTTGATTGAAATATTTGAAACTGATAGTAGTTTGAAACTTTGATCAAACAAGTTTTGTCAAAACAGGTTTTAGAAAATGAACTATCTTTTATTCTTTAAAAGTTTTCTCTAAAGTTGATTGAAATTTTAGAAGTTATGTTTAATAAAAGTTTTCATAATATATCACTGAGCATATTGATCAGGATATTTTTTAAGGATAGTTGTACAAAATTTTGCAAAGCTAAAATCTACATTAAGGAATGCATAACGGAAATTAAAAGGCAACAACAAATAAGTCAAAAGCAAGTTATATTATTAACATGTCAAAAGTTGTGCTTTTGGATTCACCTCAAACCGAGGCCCATCCACCAAAAGCACAATTAGTCTTTACCATACTTATGTAACGGTTGAAGGTTCTATCTCAAAACAGGACCTGTCCACCTTCAACCGTTACGACAATCAAAACAGGTTATACTAACCGATGACCAAGGGCTTCATCCTGAAAACCCAGGACCTATCCACCTTTGGTCATCATATTGTTCTAGTGCAGGAAATATAAATTGTTCAACGACAGGAAAAGTAAATTGTTTATACAAACCACAACCATGAAATTTAAAAAAGTGGGCTCCGGCCTTGGAACGTATATCCATCATCGCCCACTTTGCCGCCTAAGGGGCAGCACCTTCTTGATCGGCAACTTCTTTCCCAGCATCCGCACCATCATCACCCTCGGGATTCTTCTCAGCATCATCACCAGCATTGGTCACCTCCTCCGCCGCCTTAGAAGGCTCTTCACCAGCATATTTTACAGGATGTGCAACAGGATGGCCTCCAAGATCCTGTAATTTCGCTTCCCAAGCTTTGACATTCCAGGAGGGGCATTCGAAGCCCAAGGCTTTGGCCTCATAAGCCATCCTTAACCTGGCTTGGAGAAGGGAGATAACAACGGATGCTTTGAGACTGTACCGGACGGAACTCATGTCCTGCTGGTATTGAAGAAGAGCAGCATCTAGTTTGGCTTGAGCATCTTCATTGGCTTTGTGGAGGGCAGCTTGGTGTTCCTGGGTCATTGCCTTGTATTTCTCCTCATAGTGCTGGGTGTCACACCCCAACCGATGGCGGAATCATCGGGGCATGGCACTGAGCGAAACAGATTGTCCAGAAGTTTCCATAACAACTATCATTACCATTCAATTTAAATTAACATGTCCCATACCATGTCTCAAATAGTAAACAAATTATTACAGATAAAATCTAGGCAAATATTATGTTCTGACAACTCAGATTTCAAACATAAATAGTTTATTTATTGGTTTCTAGGACCTCCTTTCCTAGCTTCAATTTCATCACAGCACAGCGAGCATCCTAGACCTTTCCTAGCCTCGATTTCACAGTGAGCTAGGCATACAAACAACCTAAACACCTGTCACATACGTTAAAATAAAGTCAATACATAAAATGTAAAGGTGAGCATACAAGTTTGATAATAGCATATAGAGTTTGAATTCATTTACGCATAACCAGCACGTACACATAGTGAAATGAAGCACGTTAGTTATCGACATAGATCCATCGATACCAATGACTGCGGGTTGACTGCCCGAGGCAGTTCGCAATACATGATTACCACCGTAATCCATGCAAGTAAGAGATCCTTAACAACCCCCGTGTGAACGGGTGCTGAGTCCAAACTATAGTACTATCGCTGCTAAGGCAGGTAGACAACATTCCATGTGTAAACATAACAAACAAGCATTCATAAGCCACGTATAACATGCATTAACGGTTAGCGTTCAAATAGTTTGAGTAGTGTGATAATTGTAGTTTGAATATTCGTAACGTATGTAACACCCAAAAGTGCTTAAAGCAAAAAGGGATCGAGTATACTCACAGCGATTATGGATTGAAGGGAGCGCTTAGCGGGTACGGTTAGCCTCAATAGATTCGATAACGTAGCGATAAGTGGCGCATAAAACAATGCAGTGTGAGAGTGGGTAGGATAGCCGGTCGTCCGGATGGTCATCCGTGCGAACAGCAATCCGAGTGTATAGTAATCCGTTCGGTTAGTCATCCGTGCGGATGGCCATTCGAGTGGATTGTTTCTTCCTATGGGTGAGATGTGTTTGTGTATGATGGCTTGACTTTTGAAGTTTTCATTGTAGCATTAGAAAACCTTGAAGTTTCTCTTACCCTTCAAGTCGGTCGAGCGGACGACAATCCGTTCGGATGGTAGTCCGTGCGGACAACGACTTTAATGGTGAGTCACTTGGTGAAAGTGTCATCCGGTCGGATGGGTTATCCGATCGGGTGGCAACCCCGTTAATGAACATGTTGGAAATTGTTTAAGGTCTTAGTATCTCATGATCCGAAGAGTAATCCATTCAGAGGGTCATCCGTGCGGATTATTCATTCGTCGATACTCAAACCTTGTTTGGATATGGGTCCCAAGTGTAGTCCATCCGGATGGCAACCCGTCCGGATAGCCTGTCGTGCGGACATCAGTCCGTCCGGACAGCATCTCGTTCTGGTTGTTCCATTCGTCTACCCTTGGTCTCTTTTGTCGTTCTATCGAGATGTTCTGATTACGTGTCAGCTAATCGGAATTGTATTCTTACCCGCATGACTAAGCCGGCCGGGAATCACCCCAGCTTGACCGGTCAGCGGCTCAGAACGGTCGTTCTGGTCTAACCCGAAATCAGGTGTCTCGCGGGTAGAATCCGGATTTAGGACTAGTGCATCACTAACATTGAGTAGAAGACTAGAATTGATCCGATTCTTATCGTTTCTGAGTGTAAAAGAAGGAGAAAACTTGTGTTTATTTCTTTCAACTCTTTTATCCATTTGAATAAGTTCAGATTTATGCGAAGCTGTTGTGAAATCTTGTGGAAACCGTTCAGATCCGAGTTATTCTTGGTGGAATGAGGTCAAACTTGAAGTTCATGGGAACTTCATGATGACGTCATCCTAGAATACCTCAAATCTTGATGGTTTCACAGTTAAAAGTTAAGATTTGAAAGGTAGAAATGTGTAGGAGTGCGTGTAGAATAAGAACGTACAAGATTTAGGTTGAGATCTTACCTAGTTTGGGAGAAATCGCAGAAAAAGGTGAGGAGAGCGTGCTGGTCGGACGTCACTTGCCAAAAGTGGAAAGTTTGGAGAGTGGCCCGTGTATTTATAGGATGCCAAAAGGGAAAAGTGCTATCCGTCCGGATTGCACATCACCCGGATGGTCGGTCGGGCGGATAGCAATTCGGGTCGGATGGCACTTATCACTTCCCCAGGCGGCTACCCGTGCGGATGGCCATCCGGCCGGTTGGCGCCTGGGTGATGTGTTTGGTGCGACAATCTTTGATGTTTCGGTTTCGATTGCGAGCAATTCGATAGGGTTTCCTAGTCAAATTACTTTTAGTCCCAACTACTTCGTATCTAGCGTAATCTCTTTTCCACTATCTATCATGGTTCGATCGTAATTCGAGTTCGAGTTCGATTGTATTCGAGTTAGATTTCGAGTTTCGATTGAGTTCGCTTGATTACCGCAACATAATTAAACATGCATAGGTAACACGTAAGGCACACACACACGTATAAACAACAAGTAAAATACATAGTTCGAGTTGCGATTCGATGTCGATTCGATTAGCATAGCTTGATTATTGATTAGTTAACTTTATAGCATTGTTACTTCCTATCGTTCACAGTCATAGATCGGTTGAATAACAATTAACACAATTCGATTACTGTCATTAACGACACTTACTCCACATAATACAATTAAAATAACGAAATTTCTACAAGTCAAGTTGCGCGAAATCGGTCGTTGACTCAGACCTTGACTTTGACTTGTGAAAACACGGGGTGTTACACTGGGACTTGGTAGCTGCGATTGTTCCTTGATCAGCTATGGTGGCTACAGCTTCTTCGAGCTTAATCTCCAACATCTTGTTAAGCCCACAGGCGTCTTCATACAAGTGCATGAGACGTTCCAAGCCCTGCAGTTAAAGATACAGGTATCGGTGTAAAATGAACAGGATAATGATTAACATGCATGTTCAGGATATTGGAAGGGAGTTCTTACCTGCTTGAGGAATGAAGTAGCTTCATTAAACCCATGATTCTCGAGAGAGAATGTCTCAGAGGCGGCTGGAGACTCCATTTCTTTCCTCTTCCGGGAGCTAGAGGCCCGGGTCATGGATGCCGGAGGAGCTTTAGGAGCGGTAGTAGTCTTTGAAGTGGTAGGCTTCGGTGTGGCAGATGGCTTCGGCTTAGATTCTTGTTTGACAGGTACATGGCTGGAGTAACTATCCAACTCGTCAACTTGGAAGCCTTCAAGGTTGACAAATGGTACTACACAAGGGAAGATATTTAAAAAAAAACTCATAATACTTCTGAAAAAATAATCGGGTTGATAAATAAAGATAATTACTGAGAATATGCTTACTCGACATCTCTGAACTTGATTTTTTGCTTGAATCTGTAAGAGACATGGAGAAAGTTCTTTCACTGGTAGGAAGTTGGTAGATTCCTTTGATCCTGGACTTGGATTCCGCACTTGGGGGTGCTAGATCTCTGAAGTTCGCTGCATAAAAACATCAGGATATAAGTTTAGGATATAGTTTAAGGATACACTTGGGGATATTCCTAAAACCCTAGATCCTACCCTTGGTTAACCATCTAATCGGCAGATCGAAACCCTTGTCGATGGAATCTCTTTTCACGAAAAGAACTTTCGCCGCCATTGGTCTTCGTTCTTGGTAGCCTTAAGGACTAAAGGGTTTTTGGAGGTAGAAAATAAAAGAAAACGGCTGTCGCCATGGGACCTCAACCGGTATGCTATAGGGAGGTCTTCAATACACAGTTCAGGGCAATGGCGAGATCTAATTTGATCCAGTACTATCAAAACTCGCCAGACCATTGGCATAGTTTGGGCATAACTAAGGCCGGTGAGGTCGAAGAAACGAGAGATAAAAGGTGGAAAGGGGTACCGGAGTCCCAAAGAAAAGGGGTAGGCGAAAAAACAAACCCACTCGTCTGATGACACGTCTGATCGGATTTCTCGGTCGAAAGGCCGAATGACTGTTCCCGTGGGAAAGGCACCGGAACTCTTGAGGGCAGCGATATCGGTGTTGTTGAAGCAGCAAATTTCTTTGTCCGGCTCTCGTATGAGGTTTTGACTCACGAGGGTTGGAACTAGTTCATCCGAACGAGATCTTGTCCGTGATGCCATGGAAAGTGTTAAAGCAAACAAAGAGAAAACCTGGAAAGATAATAGAGGATGAAGAAAAGAATGATTACCTGAGAATCGCTTGGAGAATAATGATAACAAAAAAGAAATATGTCAGCTAATTATAGACTGAGTATAGGGGGGTGAAAAGTAAATATTGCATTGAAAATGGCACAAGGTCACCTCAGCCGTCGTTTCATCTTAATTGCCTCGGTTTATGAGTTAGAACTTTTAAAATATATCCGTTGGATTGGTATACCAACATATATATTTTGGGGACAATTGTTATGGGTCATTTTCTGAGCGTACATATCTTGACTAATATCCTGTTTTTAATTGTTTATTTGAGACCAGGATACTGGACTGAGATATTGCTAACATCCTGAGCGATATCCTGAGGTTGATTGAATTAATCACGTGCAGATTAAAGGCTGTGGGTTACTAACGGTCAGATGGACTTCTTCTCCACAAGACTCAGGCGTATCTGTTATGTGAGAGACGTTGAACCCGAAAGACCAGGTCTACAACGTTCGAGTGGGGAATATTCGCCGGATCCCGGTTTATTAGGATAGTTTGTTACACTTCTTTTACTGTAAATAGATGGGGGCAGATCAGATTAAGGCACGCAACTTTCACACACACTTTCAAACACTTTTGCTCTCTAGCTCACTGCAAACACTACACATAACACTTGTATTCGAATTACATTGTAACACATAGTTGATCCGCACCACATCCTGCACTGTATCCTGATATTTGAAGTAATAGAAGAACAAGGCAGCTGCGATTGTCAGCTCCCGAGGTTTTGTGCCGGCGATCTAGATTGATCAAGGGCTTTCCTCGTACATCACGTGTCAACCTTTACCTTTTTGCTCATTGTTTGATCACAGATACAGCTCTATATCCTGAGCCATATCCTGAAACTGTTTTTATAATCAACTTGGTTTACATATTTTTCATACATATTTCTAGCACACTACCTCACTTAACTAATTTGATCACTTAATTGCTTCGATAATTTTTGACCAAAACAGTGATAGATCGCCTGTCTGTAGTAATCATTTGTAAAAGGATTTTGGTGATTGTTGACCTCTCTGTTCAGACACTCTCTCTTAAAATGCCCTTTCTCTTTACACTTAAAACACGTCACTTTGGACTTATCAAATCCAAGCTTTTGATCCGGTCCTAACAAATTGTTTCGACCCGTAATCTCCATAAACCTTTGGGCTCTTCTGACCAAGCTAGCCATACCCCATTTGATGTCTATCAATTCAAGCTCCTTCGGATCTATTTGATCATAGTCCTCTTTCGTCATATCTGGGTTTCCTATTCTCCCAGCAACCAAACTCTTGTACGATTCCAGCACTGATGCGAGTAGTGCTATGTGCTGTTTTGCAGAAGATTCTGTAAAATCTTGAGCGTTGTTAATATTTACTGCAATGTTGCACATTATCCCCGGACCTTGACCCTGATTGTTTGAGCTTGAAGAGCTTTGTGGAGTATATTGTTCGGGAGCTTTGGAATTTGGCTCATAACTCACAAACGGTGAAGACTTGTTGTTGCTTGAATTACTAGATGAAGCACCGGATGTTACATCTGCACTAAACCCTGTTTGAATCTTCGGGCTCAGATTCGTTGTTACTGGAGAACTGCCTTTGTAATACAGTGAACATCTTGTTGACCATTTGCAGAATTCATTTGTTTAATCTTTGTTAACTCTAACTCATGTGCTTCGATCTTCTCTATGAAACCACTAAGATTCATATTACCAAAATTTGAATTGTTCTTTAAGACCAGTAAATAAGTACCCCACTCATCATATGGCAATGCGTCTGCCAATTTATCAATCCACTCTTCATTAGTCTTAGTTATCCCCAATCTCCCCATCTCCACAACTAGATGGCAGTATCTTTCAATCAATTGTTTTGTAGTTTCACCTTTTATACCAGTGAAAATGTCAAATTGTTTCTTTATCAAAGCCTTCTTGCTTTTGATCATCTCTACACTCCCTTGAAACTTTGTTTCCAGTTTCTGCCAAATAGATTGTGAATTATCCTCATGCTGCAACAATACCAAGATATCTTCTTTAATCGCCTGTTGAAGAATACTCATCATCTTCTTCTCAGCTTTGAAATCTTCTCGTTCAGTTTGTGTCAAACTACCAATCACTTTCACATTACCCAAACCATCTACTGGAGGAACATATTTCGCTTCAATCTTCATCCAACACTCAAAGTGGTTTGCTTGAACCCATGTTTTAAACCTTCCAGACCAACCCGAATACTCATCGATATTCATCAGTTTAGGTGGTTTCTGCATCGTTCCAAGTTCATTTTCCATATTCACGTTTTGCACAATACTACCCGATGTTTGTCCTGCTGTCATACCACTGCCGGCAAAGAAGTTATAAAAATCTTGATTTTCCATTTTAAGAAAACAGTTTACGAACAAATTTTCAAACTGTGAAAACAGATTTTACAAAAAACCAGACTCTCGAACGAAATCACGAACCCAATGGACTTTCAAACTAAATCAGATCACTCAAGCGAAATAGGTACTTTCAAGCTAAATCACTACTTTCAAGCGGAATCAAGAGATCATTCAAGCTAAATCACCAACTCAAGCGAAATCAGGTGACATTCAAGCGGAATCACTTATTTCGCTTAAAACTACTTCTACTATTCAAGCGGAATCAAATCTTTTCAAGCGAAATGACTGATTTCGCTTCAAATAACCACTATTTTCAAGCGAAATGAAAAACTTCGTTCAAGCGAAATCAGGTTTTTAAGCCATTTTTATCAGTTTTAGTCTGAATTTTGATCTGATTCGCTCAAGGGTTTGTTAAAACATAGTTTTACACACAATATCAAAAACTCAGTCCATTTTGTCCGGTAAAAAGTCCAGAAGTCTAAGAAAGTGTAGAAAAAGCTACTGATTCAGGTGTATTGGCTCATAACTGGCTCTGATACCAATTATAGGATCGTTTTGACGATCAAATGAGTCAATCAAAGTCAATACACGACTGTTTGAGTGGCGGAAACAAACAAACAGCCTTGAATAAGTACATAAATGAATAGAAAACAGAGAATATCACTTTAACACACGTTTCTCATTTATATATCACTTGAAAATCCGGCAGCAGTTCAGTACACAACTGATGACACTGTTACAAATGAGAAACTAGACCTGCCTATATATAGGCAACAGATCTCGCTTGAAATGACACTGGTCATTTCAAGCGGAATTACTTCACTTGATTTCGCTTGAAATGACCAAGTGTCACTTTCAAGCGAAATTACATTAAAAACTATAAAATTACACTTTTGACCCCTCTAGACTCTATACAAACATGACCCAGACTTAAGACAGAGGCTGTAGACATTAAGCACCAACAGTTAAAACAGTGGTTGAAACCACTGTTGGGTTAAAACAGTGCGTTAAACCATTGTTGGGTTAAAACAGTGGTTGAAACCACTGTTGGGTTAAAACAATGGTTGAAACTACTGTTGGGTTAAAACAGTGGTTGAAACCACTATTGGGTTAAAACAGTGCGTTAAACACTGTTTTAACCCAACAGTGGTTTCAAACACTGTTTTAACCCAATAGTGGTTTCGAAACACTGTTTTAACCCAAAACAGTGGTTTTAAAACACTGTTGTAACCCAAAACAGTGGATTCGCTCAGTTTCCTACCTTTGGTTTAAAAGCTTGGAAGAAGACTCCCGATTTTTTCAATGGTTCTTTACAGGAAAGGAAGGAGAGGATCATTGTACTTGTGTTTGCAGGTTCAGTAGAGGAGTTGATCAAACAAGAACTTCAGGTGGTTGCTGAGGGTGTGGCTGATTCTGTTCTTCGTTCGTCAACACCCACTCAACCCGACTTAAATAAACATTGCTCAGAAGCTAACCTGAGTGGTGAAGCTCAGAAGAGTAACGAAGACGCGCAATCGGGAGTTGAAGTTGAGGTCCTTTGGTTGTGTTATCCTTTTGTTACTGTCTAGGGACGTCATATGTTACATTTTTGGTCGATGTGGAAAAACGGGCAGGTTGGATAACGGGTTAAACGGGCTCGATTTAACACGGGTAGCTTGGATAATGGGTTTAGGGACTAGGGACTGGTAGGTGAAGGGGGCTGCCTGGGTACTCTTTTAGGAGCCAATATGTTCGGTTTCTTAATTTAGTGCTTTTGTTGTAGATTCAAAGAGGTTGGTGAAGGAGCATATCAAACGGATTTCTGGTTCCGAATTGGCTATTAATTCAGCACAGGTTAGTTTTGTTGAGTTGTTAGGGTTTGTTTCGTGCCTTAATTGTATTCAGGAAAAGATGCAACTGCATTTGTAATGTATTAACCGGGTCTTGAAAGTAATTGGTGACTAAATAGTATTGAATCATGTGTATTGCTCTTGTAAGCGTTTGTTTGATCCAATCTATAGTTTTAGGGTGTGGTTGGATGTCGTTCGAGATCGATGTAGATTTGGGTTTTATATATTAATCAGATATAGTTTTTAATATAAAAACTTTCTCAAGCCCGGGAAGCAATCCCAGGTAATAACCTAGTATATATATAGGAGAAGGACCCGTTAGGAACCACCCTTTATTGCGAGAACCAGTGTGAACACAAACAGTAATACCTAAAAAAATCTAAAAAACACTCAAAAAAAAATTTACTATTTTTTTTTGGAAAAATCGCTATATTTCGTTTATAATAAAAAATATTTCAAAATTTTTTTCGAGTCACAGTTATCCATGCACATGTGCATTTGTATCATTTCTTTGACAAATTCCGTAATTCATTACAAATATTAGACAATTGCACTTTCATTTACACTACCACGTGTAATACACTACCTTTTACGTTAACAATATTAGAAGTGCACATGTGCATCTATATGTATCAACATGAAATAAGGTGTGTTGGTACACTACTTTCTCTTTCATCTACCATTCCATCCATAATACACAAACATGCACATGTGCATTTTTGTCATTTGTTTGACAAATTCCGTAATTCATTACAAATATTAGACAACTGCACTTTCATTTACACTAACATGTGTAATACAATACTTTTTACATTACCAATATTAGTAATGTAAAAAATAGTGTTATATCATGGTTATACCTAATGATGCACATGTGCATTTTGAATATTGTTATATGGGCCTACTTCTCCATTCAAAATCACAAACTTTTTGTATCAAAACATGTTATATCATGGTTATACCTAATGATGCACATGTGCATTTTGAATATTGGTAATGTAAAAAATAGTGTATTACGGATGGTATTTTAAATTAAAGTGCAATTGTCTATTCCTGATAACGTATTACTGAATTTGTCGAAGTAAGTAATGATACATATGCACATGTGCATGGATAACTGTTACTCCAAAAAAAAGGGTTTTTTTTTTGGTAACGAAATATAACGATTTTTTTTTAAATATTAATTTTTTTTGAGTGTTTTTTGATTTTTTTAGATTTTCTTTTGTGTTCACATTGGTTCTAGCGGTTCTCGCAATAAGGGTGGTTCTCGCATGAACCTTACCCTGTATATATATTTTTTATAAAAAAAAAACGCTACTTTTAGTAGCAAAAAAAAAATGTTTTAAAAAAGATTTTTTTTAAATTTTTTTTGGCTACTAAAAGTAGCGATTTTAACATACAAAATATTTAAAAAAATTTAGTTTTTTTTTGAATTTTTTAGATTTTTTAAAGGTTTTTTGGGGGTTTAGTTTTTAGCATTTTAGCTTGGGGTGGGGGGGTTAGGTTTTTGGGGGGTGGGGGGGGGGGGGTTAGGGTATTTTTTAGTTTTTTTGGGGGTTTTAGTTTTTAGCATTTAGCTTGGGGGGGGGGGGGTGTTAGGTTTTTTTTTTTTTTTGGGGGGGGGGGGGGGTTAGGTTTTTTTAGCTATTTTAGGTTGTGTTCACATTGGTTCTCGCGGTTCTCGCAATAAAGGTGGTTCTCGCATGAACCTTACCCTATATATATATATATATATATACACACACAACGTATATATGATTTTTAACGTTTTTAGGTTTGAATTATGTTTTCGACTCATATTATCGACTCCGCTGTAATGCGCGAGTTCTCGCTACTTAACTTAAAAGCACATCCATATACCCTTCATGTTTAGCTGGTATTATTGCAATTCTTCTGGTGGACCTTTTTTTCTACAATAATTAATTATATATTTTTAATAAAAAGATAATGTATCAGTTTGTTAATGTTTTATTTTCCTCATAGTTATATAAATGATAATTATGAAGGTATAATTTTATATGTTAATGGTGATGAGGTGGGTGATATAGGGTTGTGTGGTGTACATTGCACTTGGTATTATTTTTAATTATCACTTTTGTTTAATTTAACCAAGGAGTATTAATAATGACAGCAAAACGTGTTAGGTCATTTTAGCTTGCCCACATTTATTTATCTATTTATTTATTTTGTTTGTATTTACTTGTATTTTTTTAATTTAATGGAACGTTATTTTAGCAAAAAGTTCATCGGGGTGGTTAAACATTCATTTTCATCCCAAAACAAGGAATAGTTCATTAAAGCCTCAATAAGTCTGTTTTTGGTAACTCAAGGGGATATGAGTTGGTTTGGTTCGGCTATGTGTTAAAGAAAGCTTGAACCGATGTTTCAGTTTTGAAATGTTCATACTCGACGGTTTATTGGTTTGGTTATCGAAAATGATGGTTCAGTTAATAAACAGGTAACCGTTGGTTTTGGATGTGAATAAATTTTTAACGATCTTCGATTAAAAAATCTGATTGTGTTTAGAGCCGAATAATATATAAGCAGTCATTTTTATAAAAAAACAAAAAAGATAAGCGATAACTGATAACTAACAATTATTTATAAAAAAGAATATAACAAAACCTTTCTTTTGTATAAATATTATTTACAAAAAAATAAATAAATAAAGATTGAGGGTGTTGGTATTGGTAGAGGTACAAATCCGAATTATTTGTTAGCCAATACTTGTTCGCAAACCAAAGTGAAACAAATTTGGTAAAATTGGTCCACATTTCAAACCAAACCGTTGTTGATTGTTATTGTTGTAGTGTAGTATTTTAGTGTCATATGTAGGGGTGTTCTTCGGGTTTTTTAATCGGGTTTCAAGTTTTTTAGGTTTTCAAAGCTAAATATTTAATCCGCTAACCAAACCATTATAGGTTCGGGTTCTTCGGTGTTCAGGTCAAATGGTTCGGGTTTCGAACGGGTTGGGTTAGATCGGGTTTCGGGTTAGAAAATGAACTTGTTTAACAGAAAAGTACAACCTTTTAAATTGTAAAATATCAATATTAGTTATTAGCGAACACTATAAAAACGATTTTGTAAAACAACTCTTGTACGTCGCTAAGAATGAAGGATATTGAAGATATGAAATGTATTATGTATCTTGTTATTTAAAACTTTTAAAAATTAGACATATGGATGAACTTCGTGATTTATTTTTTTTAGAAGATGGTGATGTAAAACTTTTAGAAGATATGGTTGGCTGCATCATGGAACATGAAAGGATTATTAAGTCCTTTTAGAAGATATGGCCATATCTAGAAAATATACTGATTGTTCTAAAGCTATTTTGGGTTTTTTGGGTTAAATCAATTACCAATTATTCAACCCGTTAACCAATCCATAGAACTATTATCGGGTTCGGGTTTACGGTTATTCGATTATGGGTTCTTCGGGTTTCGTCTATTTCGGGTTTGATTGACTTCAGTTTCGGGTTTCGGTTAATAACGACAGCCCTAGTCACAGGGCAGGGATGAATCCGAATCAACGAGGGGTGAGTGATACGGATCCACCGTGACCCGGCCAACACCAAATGAAGCTATCCACTTTCACTTACATTAATTTAGGATCATGTTTCTATGTTACATTTTTCATTATTCCATTATCTCATAGAAATTAGGATGTCTAGTTAATTAGTTTGTGATGAGGTAACATCCGAATCACCGAACCACGCTTGGTCAGACGAATTATTCATCTCCCGATTCACGTGTTTGACCTCGGACCAGTCTTCCGACACTTGTTCCAAGTTCGGACTCACAAATGACCCCCGCATCTCTCTATAACTAACTGGGGTCCCATACCCATAACTACCATGAAAGCGACTTGTCCGACTAGACCACTTTGCCACTCCTAAGAGTATAAATGCTCATCACACACTCCAGAGAACACAACTGTTCTCACCCTAACCGAACCACTAACTCTCTCACTGACATTTTGTACTTCTATAAATACTTAACCTTATGCCCGAGCTTGGTCATAGAGAGGCTCCCCTCCTTGTGACATGGCTAATGACGTTTATCTGTCTATTTTGCAAGATTAGATCATCTTCCTGAGACTTGAATCCTATTCAGCTAGAAGCGATTGGTTTTTGAGTCTTAAGTTTGCATATTTAACTTTTTGGACGTATGCATTTTGGGGAAGAAGAAAAATTAGATCAAAGTAACTTTATGTCTATTTCTCTCAGAGCCTAACCCACGCAACTGGTCTACTGAGAGATTGACAATCTTGAATCAGTCTATAATATTTGGCGCTTTCATTCTCGTTCCATTATGCCTCCCGGTCTTTAATATCATGGAAACAAAGATTCCTTTCAATGGGATTTCCAATCACAGTTGTATTACCATGCCAAAAGTGGGTTTTTGTCACGATCCTTTTGCAGTTTGGTCTTATAGCACCGATGAAGGTAGGTATTATAAATTTGTAAATGAAAATTAATTGCCATAGGAATTTGTCTATGTTTATGATGAGCCTAACATTGTCACCACTCCTATTTCCTCCATCACAACCCTAATCCAGACAGACCATAGCCATAACACACAACCATCCGCACCACTTGTTGACTTGCCTGTGAAATCAACTCCGAAAGAGACATTGTCACCCACACCATTGGCACCACGACCACCCCCAAAACAACCATCATCATCTCAACAATCTACACCAATTTCGGTCCCCTTTTGGATACTTGGCCTAAACACCTATACGCTGTGACACCCAACTATTTTGAGCCTATATTGTACTAGTGTGACACATGTTATGATTATATGAGAGCACTAAATTATTAAATATGACGTTAATATGAGGTATTTGATGTATTGATAAACCCAGACTTTGTTAAAAATTTCGTTGGCAACAATAAGGTAAACGCTTATCGCGTAACGAACGAAATGAACGTTGGTGATCGCCCGGATAATGTTAAAATCCTAAAAATTTTCCGTTATGATTAGAATACTATTTTTAATCATGTTCGTGAAGAAAAATTAATTAAAACGTTTAAAATTCTTAATTTGCGAATTTAAGCGTGTACTGTGCAATACCGCACGTATACTGCAAAATGCAGACAACGTAGCCAGTTTAGGTGAACGAAATATTGTTTAACAATATTATGGCGAGTTAATTTTTATATAATGATAAAAATAATTTTAAATGCCTTAAAACACAGATAAAACGCGAAATAAAATACCCGATAGTCAGTTAAATACATGTTTCTTGCATGAATATGTGTATGTATATGTATTAAGTGAGAGAATGCGTGTGTGGGGGGGAAAGGTGGCGACACCTTGTGTGCCCACCACACCCCATGTTGTGCCAAGTGTCCAAAGTGTAAGAATAATCATTCCAATTACTTCCATACTCAACATAACTCATGTTTCCAAAATCAAAAACCATCCAATTCTTTATTTCTTGAACCTCTCGGCCGAACACACACATATACACACACTTTCAAAAATTTCAAACTCATTTCTTTGAAGATCATGGGCATTTCAAGTTAGTTTCAAGCTTGTATGAAGATTTAAAGGTGATTTCAGGGAGGAACAAGCTTATAATCATCAAAGAATCTCATCAAAAACCCACTTTTGTCTTGGAAGGTATAAAACTTTTATCACTTTTAAACTAGTTTCTTGATGATGATGATAATGATGATAGCATGATTATCAAATACTTGGATTCTCACAATTCTTAGAAACAAAACAACAAATGATTTTTATCAAAATAAAAACGAAAATATATGTGTGTATATGTATGAGCCGTAGGTGTATGTGTATGGATTAGAAGTTGTATTTTGAGTTTTGATTAAAAAAGTTCTTGAAAGATGATTGCTTGAGTGATCAAAGTGATATATAATGAAATGCCCATTTTTTTTCACATCCGAAAGTACAAATAATGACATACTATTTTTAACGAAAATTGGGCATGATGACCCGTTCGTACTATATGCAATTTCCTATTTTTTAACAATCATCATTCAATACTAATTCTACGACATGTTCCAAAGAAAACATAAAAGTTGTAACCATACAAGTGTTTTGACCCATTTACAAAAAAAAAACGACTTTGACCGGAAGCGCATAAAAGGGCGGTGTAGTGTGTTCGGTCTGAGCTCGCATCAACAAGAGTGGGACTTACCTATCATACATAACACAAACATTCATTAGCATAAATTCCCAAAACATTTTTTTATCAAGTCTTCCATATACTTATTCGACCTTTAGCAAAACTTAACATTCATTTCTCATTTACCAACATTCTATTAAAATCATTCTTCCCATTCTAGCATAAATTCTTTTATGCTCTTTTACCCTTACCCTTCGAAACATTCAACATGTAAGCTTTTCGACTCACCCGTACATGATCAATACATACCATACACTTTCTACACATTTTCGCCATTTTGACCCGTTTTCTACTAGTTCTTACTTAAACATTACAACATCATACTTTCCAACATTTCGACCCACTTGAAGCGGGTTAAAAAAACACATCCATTAACTTCGCATTTCCTTATCCATTTCCAATTCTCGACTTAATACAATTCTACCATGATCAATAATAATAATTTAACACTAAGATTCAAATATCAAGATTTACATTCATAAATCTACATATAAAGAGAGTGAAGTTCATATGAACTTACCGTGATCTTGCGTTCCTAATGCCTTCGATTGACTCGTTCCTTCTTCTTTCTTTGCTCCTATACATCACAACTTCATACACTTAGCTTTCATTACTTTCATAATTCTTTATCATACGTTATGGTGTCTACTAATCACATACGTCATTATCATAAACATGTTACATCGACTTATCAAGTATTCATGTAAACCCATAACTAAACCAACTTAGGCATTTCGTCGAACACGTTGTGTGCGTATTGCTAGTTTAGCATAATGTACAAGCATCTTAAGCACAATTTCCATAGTTTACTCATTGATTAACATAAATGTCCCTAATTTCACAATTTACCATTCTAACTATGAACACATAGTTCTAAATCAATTACTCATAACAATTTCATCAACATATTGCTTCAATCATCAACATCAATCTAATTAGCATGTAGAACTTCACAAATTTTTAACCATCTTTTGACATACAAGTGGGTTTTACCCTAATTCATCATCATAGAGAAAATTCAAGCATAATTTCAACTCCTACATGTTCATATCATCTTGCATTCATGTTTGATTCCATAAAAATTACAAATTTCACATAACCCAATCAATCAAACATTACCAAATCATGAAATTAGACTTACTTGATGTTAAGAACACTTAGGGGATCATAATTCCTAACTCGTGCACTGAAAATTTAGCCTTTTCCTCCTTTAATTTGCAGGATTTTTAAGAAGTAGGGTTTCCCCCTTGGCTCCCCTTCTTGATCGATCGTACATAGCCAGGAACAAAACACTGGCTCTTTTATTTTATCAAGTTTCATTTCAAATTTACACATTTAGCCCCTTTCTTTTTTAAAAACATGTCATAACCTTTCTTTTCATATTAACTAGGTTACCTTTTCTTTGGTTAACTTAGTTACTTGCATATATTTTAGTCTTATCATCATTTTCTTACGGTACCGATTAATAGTTACCGTTTTCTGTTATTTAGCATCACGAATATAATATTATTTTATAACATACGGAATTTTGGGGTGTTACATATAAATGAAAGCATGTATGATTGAAGTGATGATGGTGCCTTAGATTATTTGAAATAACATTTATATATGTATGTATATATGGCCGAAACACATATATGCATATGTGGTAATATTTGTGTTTTGATTGTTAGATGATTATTGATTGTAAGAATCTTGGAAAGAATGCATGTTCAAATCAAAAAGGGTTTTTTTTATAAAAATGTCATATAAAGTCTCATGATTTGAAGTGAATATAAGAAAAAGTGAAATTGGAAGTTATATGTATGTATATATGAAACGTATATATGTATGTATATATATGGTTATGTGGGTTTGTTTGCATGTTCATAAATGTGAAGGATGTTATATGCATTTGATGATTTTAATGATTGATGAATGATTGAATAAGGATTATACTTTGAATATGTTAAAAGATCATAATAAATGTAGGATGAGTGTATTTAATCTTGGATGATGATGATGAAGTAAATGTGCATTAGATGTTTGTACATAAGCTTGTATGATGATTTAATGATCATAAGAGAATGAAAATGTTATGGTATGATGAGGATACATACAAATCAGAATATGAACTTACAAAATGATGTTATATGATGTGTTTTGATGTTATAAAATTATGGCATAAACTTGGTAGCTTTGCATATTGTACATGTGGTTTAAAAAGTAGTAAAATGGATGAAATTGCACCTAGTTCACATTCAAATCAATAATATTTAAATGTGATTTAATTACGAAATATATCAAGCTTAATTTGTTCATGAAAGGGGTATTCAGAAAACGGTTTGAAACTAGTTAAAAACGAACCGAATCAGTTTCGACCACTAGCAACGAAGACCCTTAAAAGCGATTTTCCCACTAAAGTTGCTATGTGATGGACAAGATGAAAAGATTGAACCTAAAAATCTTCGTTATGTCACTTATAAAAACTTAAAAGTGACACACGTCACACACCTCTATATGGATTTATGCCAAACTCCGTTAGTGATTTTTATTTAATATTCAAAAGATTATATCGTTTATTTATTATTACTGTCACACCCTGACTTTTGCGGAAGCGTATGATGTGTGACTTGCTCAATATCATTGCATTCAATTATAATAAACAACTATATGATTAAAACAAGATGTTCATCCATTCATAAGATTGATATGTTATTAACACAAGTCATTTAAGTTTCGACCAAACCCTCAAGTTATGATACAAAACAAAAGTGGATGACATCTAATCTTGAAATTTACGTCTTGAAAACAACTCCAGCGCCCAAGATCCAACTTGTTTCCTAAAATACATGTGAGTTTTGGAAAATCGTCAACATAATGTTGGTGTAAATTCATGCAGTTTTGTGTAAAACATTTAAGCATTCGTTGTAGAAAACATGGTATGTAATTTTACTGAAATATGTACTTCTGTAAATGTAAGGAAATCGAGATCGCTAATGGTTTGCAAGGCCATTAACATGTGACATGAGATAGGAATCATCCAAACCATAGGCATTTTTACTTGTCGATTCACGACTAGAGACACAAAAGCACTGCTTGGTAAAAGAGTGGCCAAGAGTGTGGTTGCATGAAACCCATTAGATCTAACCTTTTGTTCCGCGGTCTTGGTATGTAACTGATTAATGGTGCTTATGGCACCCTATTCGTGACATGATCTAATGTATCATTCCTTAGTTTTTGTATTCAACATACCATAGCACATGTATTTTCCCTAAGTTTAGAAAACAAGTAAAAGTTTAAAAGTGGGGACATGAACTCACAACTTTGCGTATCCTGCGCCGTAAACTTCACCGAGTTTGCTTAGAGCGTCGTGACCTATACGTGTTCTATTAATGTTAGTCACTAGACTTGTATCACACAAGTACAAGTCACCATCTTTTGTTTATGTCTATGTTCTTTGTACGTTCATTCTTTATGAGGGTCGTGCCCATGTTTTTCGGGTCTTGCCCGTTGAGTATACAATGTTTATTATAAATATATATTTCACTTCACAAATATATATTCATTTTCGTAGACTTTTCAAGGTAATAAGTTGTTAAAAATAATTTATATTTTTAACTTTTCATGTATGTTACTTATATTATTTTCCCAAAAATAAATATAAGTATTTTGTGTAATAATATTCTCCATATTATTTTTGTACAAGTATTCTTAGGAAAGTATACTTGTATTTTATGTAAATACTTGTGTATTTTGTATTTTTCACCAAAAATCAATACTTTGATTTTTATTACTTTCCGGAAATATATCTCTTAAAAATAATGTATTTTTAAGACTTGTATGAAATATATATTTTGTCATGCTATAAAATATATATATGGTTATTCTTGTTATACACCCGATTTTCGTATAAATTCCAATACTTGGTATAGGTTATATATTTTTGTCCAAAAATCAGTGTTGCAAAAGTCGCTAGGCGGTCCCTAGTCGGCCGACTGGGGAGTTGGGAGTAATCGGAGTACTCGGAGAGTACTCGGGGAGTACGCAGACATGATAAATATAAAGAAAATTAATTGGTGTATATTATATATATGTTAAAAGAAGCATAATTCATGTCAAAATGAGTATAATTTAAAATGAAACATGTTTGAAGTTCAAATCTCACTAAGTATAAGGCCGAGTAGTCCGAGTAGAAGGCCAAGTAGGCTGAGTAGTCCGAGTACAAGGCTAAGTAGGCCGAGTACAACTCCCAAAATATTATGAATACAAGGCCGACTAGTCTAAGTACAAGGCCGAGTAGTCCGAGTACAGGCCGAGTAGGCCGATTTTGATCGCCGCCGACTAGTCAGGTCTGACTAGGGTAAACTCGCCTCGGAGGTGGTCCGAGGACCGAGTACTCGTCGAGTACAAGGCCGAGTAGGCCTACTTTTACAACACTGCCAAAAATACACATTTAAGTTCATAGTGTCCAAATTCAATAATTTGTTAAAAAAATACATTTTCATAAATATATTTTCTTGTATTTGTCCATGTGCTTCTTTGTGAGGTATTTTGTATACTTGTATACTCATGTATTTGTATGTGTATTTTTTGTATTCATACTCCATGGGAGTGTTTAGTGTATTTTCAAGTCCCTAATACACTATTACATATAATACACATAATATACACTTAGCACACAAGTTGGTGATCACTAAATATATATATTTTTCCTAATATATATATACTTAACATAATTTTTACTTGAAGAAATCATCATTTCTTAACTTGTAATTTCTTACAAAAATTAGGAAAACCTTCGTAAATATTTTTAGGTGAATTTTTAGGGAATAAGTTTCACCAAAACTTATATATATTTTTTTCTAAGTGTCAAAATTTTATAAAAATTTTGACGTAGTTTCCCCTAAAAATGGAGGTTTCCCATGTTTTCAAAACATGTGTTTATTTTCTTTTCAATCACCAAAACAATTTTCAACAATAATCATCAACAACATATACCAATATCTTCATATGAAACATCATGGTGAACTTGATTTTGGTTAAAGATGTGTAGTCTTTTAGATCTACACTTAACATATTATGATCTTTCCAAATATAAGTGTTCTTGAGTATTTTAACAAACTTTTATAAGACTTTATTTTACTAATAAACTCATCCGTGAGTTTAATGGTTTCAAAGTTTGTAAATCATGTTTCTAAAATCACTTTTATGTTTATTAGAAAGTTCCTTATTTTTAACATCATGTTTCACCATGGATCTTTCAAGATCCATGCTTAATAACTTTAGATCTTTCAAAAATAAGCTTTATGCTAAATTTTTAACAAACTTTCCATGAGTATTAGTTTCAAAAATTAGTTCTACGCACACTTTATTACTTCAAGATTACAAGATTATGCATCAAAATTCATTTTTCATGTTCACATAATGCTTCATATGTTCATCTTCAAGTTTAACCATGGATCCTTCAAGATCCATGCTTAAACTTGTTAGATCTAAGCTTTAACATACTTGATCTAAACATAAACACAAGATATATCATCAACAACTTCATTACATACACTAAAAATTCATGTAATCACTTATTTTCTTCATGAATATGTTAGATCTTCTCATTTTTAACATTAGAAGTTAAGTTGTTTAGATTGTGAAACTTGTACATAACATAAACATGACTTATTTTAGTGATCAAGGAGCTTACTACTAGCTCTAATGGCTAGGGAAGTGGCACAAAAATGAAGATGATGATCAAGGAAGAAAATGAGAGGTTAAAAGCTCCAAAGTGAGGTCCTTCCACTTCTAGCACTTCAAGCCTTCTTAGATGATCTCCATACACCTTCTAGTGACCTTGGATGATGATTTTAAAGCTTGAAAATGGTGGTGGTATGGTGGGAGTAGTGAGTCGAGACCAAGAGAGCAATGGGGGAAGAAGATGAAGTGAATGAATGGATGATGGACAATGTGTAGCTACTTAAGGTTATTTATAAAAAAAAATCCAACATAACAATCTCCTTTAGAATTCTATGCACACAAGTTAGGGGACCAAGTTAATTAAAATAATAAAATTCATGTGGGGCCCTTTGGGCCGGCCATGGGTGAAAGGGGGGGGGGTAAAGTGTAAAATTTGGGAAGTTAGGGGTTTAAAGTGCAAACGAGGGGGTTTAAGTTAGTTTAAGTGTGTTTAGGTGTTTTTTATGATTTTTAAGGTGTTCTATCACCAATACTAATTTAATATCATAAAAACATTACTTCTAGTCAAATTTTGATGTCCCGGTTATTGTCCGGTTGTTCGGTTCGTAACGGTTCTTTAATGTGCTGAATTGCGCAGTTTCACTACGTATGAAGCACCTTTTGTGGCAGTTTAAATTCCTGACACTTTGTAAGTATACTAGACAATAAAACATAAATTTTGCATGATATTTTAATGTTTAAAAGCTGATTATAGCTGAATTATTGTTGTTTTATGCTAAATTCTGCATTTAGAGTGTGTTTCGGGTGCTTTTTAGTGCATAGTTTAGCTTCCGGAAAGTTTATATGTTAACCCTCGTATCCTCACTTGGGTGTTAATGTATTTTAGATGTTGGACCTATTCCTAGGCCCTAATTCTATTGTCTGACTGCTTTCTGTAGAAATGCTGACACAGTGTGTCTTACCGGCGAGTTTACTAGTCTTTCTGACGCAACGCTTAAAGTAATGCATAGGGCAATATTTGAAGTATAAAACGTGCATGAATTCACATGTATAGCATGTAATCAGATAATGTTGATGCTTAAGTGTAAGGACCTACAAAATATCCCAAAACGACCCATAAGTGAAAACCCTGACCCTTGAAACCCTACTGTGCATGAAAAACCAAGAAAACCAGATTTTTGGGTTTCACGCGGGCCGCGTAAGAGTAAGCCTAGGCTTACGCGGGCCGCGAAAACTCACCAAATCTCTGGAGCAGCGAACAGGCCACGTGTCGCACACGTGGCAACCCTAGGTGTGACACGCTAGCCCTAGTCTACGACTAGGTGGCTCTCGCGGGCCGCGTAAGAGCCTGTTAAGGCTTACGCTGGCCGCGTAAGACTCAATTTTTTTGCTATAAATTGCTAGGCCATGAGCAGTTCACCTGTGCTCGAAATTTCAGTCAAAAACGAAGTTATACTACTCAAATTCGAAAATTAAGGTATCAAGGAGCTGCTACGATACAAGGTATTAACTCGATCGCTGCTACGATTCAATGTCCGATCGATTGAAATCAATCCAATGGATGTTTAAGTGCTGCCCACATTAGGGCTATACTTTGTCATTCGTCATGAATTTGATGGATGTTTAAGTATTGCACTTTGTCATTCGTTGTGAGGATTTTAATCTCGTGAGTTATCGTAAATGCTGTATTAGTTACTAACCTAGTTCGTGTGCATTGTTATTTAAGTTAGGTTACACGGCTAATCAGTAGGCTAAACTCTGCCTGTTTAAATCTGCAATGTGAGTCATTCTCTTTTTTATCAAATTGCTTCACAAAACCCTAAATGTTTTCAAGGTTATAATTACAGGGATTAAGTCTTTGTAATCTTCAATTACTGCCGGTATGTGGGGTTTTGTATACATTACTTGTTTCCCGTCACCATTGGACAACGAGTTAGCCAATGGGTGATCTGACCATAGTCACAGATACAGTCGAGTGACAAATACCAATTTGGGGTAATTGGTTGATATAAACAATGTAATCACCCTTAATACTGTATATTATAACAATGTGTCGTTTTGTGCAAATGAGTGACTCGCCAGTATTTCCCTGCTGATAAAACCCTTTTTAAAACATGTTTCAGGTGATCTGCTGTGATCCAGGAAAAAGTGCAGTATAACACTGCAAGCTTGAAGAAGTGGCTTAATAAAAGTAAAGAAACATGTTTTTTTTTGTAAAATAGGGATTTCCGAGTGAAATTCCCTTATTGTAATTTTCGGGGTTTGTCCGTAATTATGAAATAAAATAATCGGGCAAATTTCAAGTTTAAAATGATCCTGTTAATTATTCCGCTGCCAAATTAAATAAATACCACGGGGTTTCTGTCCCACGGCTTCTGGACCGGGTCAAACCGGGCCGGGGGCCGTGACAGAAAAAGGTGGTATCAGAGCCACTAATTTAAGCCAATTAAGTATTTGGAAATACTTAATTTTTCTGATTGCCATTATGTGATTAGGTGTTTTTGTGTTATTTGACTATTTGTTAATCTACAGTATGGGTAAGCAAAGAATTTCGGACATCTATCGTGTATTAGATAGCTCACCAAAATATAAGGGAATCTCATTTCAACCAAATTCTTCAGGATACTCAGCAGATACCGAGGAAGGAATATTTGTTCGTAACGCACAGTTTGAGAAACCACTTACCCCTAAGAAAAGAAGTTGTATTATTAGAAAAAGTCAAGAGAAAATAAAGAAGTCACAACCAAAAGGAGTGATGATTAATAAGGAAACTCAGAAAATATGCACTAAACCACCATGGGAAGATGAGTTAGATAAACAATGGGCAAATCTCTACATGTTAGCCACTATAGCAGTAAATCCTAACTTATAATTGAACCGCCAAACCAGTACTAGCACCTATGCCACCTACGAGCCAGAAACTTTAAAAGAACTTCACCCATTAGATAACAACCTAATAGAAGAAAGAGACAGAATAAACTTTACATAAACGCATGTTGAATACTCCTATAACCTAGCTAGACTAGAATAATTCACGGTAACCACTAGTATATTCCAAAGTTTCAGTTGTAAATTGTAATATATATAAAACCGCAATATTTCATACTTAATTTTTCTGATTGCCAATATGTTATTATGTGAAAATTCAAGTTACAAACTTTTAACCTAAAATTTTGTGTGTTTCTTCATATCTGCTAAACAGCATGAATGAGTTGTCTGAAGCTCTTCAGAATCTCAATCTCTATTCTGTTAATGTGGAAGTTTCCAGAGACTTTACCGGTTATTGTGCCAAAAATGATGAACCTATGGAATTTCAAGCCCAACCTCCGGAGAAACCAAAGCCAAAGAAGAGAAGAAGATTAGTAGGCTGGAAGCGTGTGCGTAGGAAGAAACCAGCAACATGGAAAGTTATAAAGACGGAGGATCCCAAAGATAAAGGCAATGGAATAGAGATCGGAGAAAGTTCCAGGCAAGACCAGGAAATGTCATATTGGGAGGAGCTGGATCATAAACTGGCTCTTAGTGACCTCATCGGACCTGCCGGTGAAAACCTTTTTAATTACCCAGCGGAAGCACAACTTCCAGTTGATCTAGAACCTGATATCCCAGATCCCATTATCCACTCCCAACCTCTACCAGCAGAACTAGAAGAGTGGTGGACCACCGACTGGCAGTTTCAGAATCTCCTAAATAACCCTAATACCTTTTTCCCTTAGTTTGACCCGAAGCCTCCACTACACCCACCTATGAGCTCAGAAAACTTGGCTGAACTCCGCCACTATGGCAAGGAACTAGTGGACGCAGGAAATAGAATCCGGGAAGTAGGAGAGAGGATATCTTGGAAGTACGACGAGAGGGAGCGTCGTTTCTAAGATGCCAGCTGACAGGGATGGTGTGGTTGTAGGAATATGTGTTTAATAATAATATAATACTAAAAATATAATTATGTGAAATAACTTAAAAATAAAACTTGTGTAAAATAACCAGTGTCTACGGATGCCTATTATAATATATAAAATATCGAACGTCGAAAAATCGACAATTTTGGCTATACGTGTTGACATGATTATGTGCGATTATTTTGTTATGTTTGGTTATTAATTATTTTATGCTAATCACTTATATAAATTAATTACTAGATGGAACACGCTGGTAATGAACCTGTTAATGAAGTTAACCAATCTGAACAAAACCATGAAGATCAATTTCTGAATAGGCAAGATATCGAGAATATCGTTGCTCAGGGAATAGCCAATGCTATTCCAGCAATACTTGCTGCTGTTCGAAATCCAGTTGAACCTCAAATTATTCCTAGCAAACGTACTCATGAAGACAACTTCAGTAATAGCATAAATGGAGGCGGTAACATTAATAATAATGATAATGATGTACTGCAAGCCCCAATTCTCAAAAGAATGAAAGCTGCAATGCCTAGTTGCACTTGCAAGGAATTCCTTGCTTGTAAACCTGTTGAGTTCGCAGGCAATGAATGGGCGACTGCGGCACTGCGTTGGTTGGAGAAAACCGAGGCAGTAATCAAAATAAGTAAATGCGTAGAGGAGGATAAAGTCATGTATGCTTCTCACCTTTTTAAGGAAGAAGCATTAGAATGGTGGAATACGGTATTACAAACCAAGGGAAGTGACATGGCCTATGCCATAAATTGGGAGGAGTTTAAGTGTCTGAAAATTCTGGCCAGAATATGAAAAATAGCAGATGGCGAATAAATTCCTGAGCCACCGAATGATGGATGTTAATTGCCGAGGGTATACTTCGAAGTTTTTCGAATATGCTCGAATTGTGCCTATTCTGGTTTCGCCAGAGCCGGTACTTATTTCTCGCTACATCTGGGGCTTAATTAGCGAAATCCGTGATATTGTCAAAGCTGCAAGGCCCCGCACGATTGATGATGCGGTGGAATTAGCCAACACTTTGACCGACGGACTAGTGCGTACGCGAGAAGAAAATAGGAAGAAGGAATTGGCCCAAAAGATTACCCAAGGATTTCGTGTGGGTAATAATAGCAATTTCAAGAGAAGAGGAGCTGGGCAATCTTCCACTCCGCCGTTCTGCAGGAACTGCAGAAAGAAACATTTTGGAAAATGTAATGAACCCTACAACTTCTGCAAAGCTATAGGACACCGTGAAGAAGATTGCAAAAAGAAAACAAAGATCTGCTTCAATTGTGGAGAAGCTGGGCATTTTAGGCCAGAATGCCCTAAATTAATCAAACCAGCAGACAACAAGGCCAAACCTGCCGAAGGGACTACGAAGAAGAACGCAAGAGCCTTCCAATTAACTATACAAGAAGCCGAACTGATTCCTGACGTAATAGCTGGTACGTTCCTAGTTCAGAACGTTTATGCGAAAGTATTATTTGACTCTGGTGCAAACCAAAGTTTTATAAATACTTCATTCTGCCAAGCTCTTAACCTACCTTTAACCAAACTTAGACAAATTTTTACGGTAGAAACGTCAGATGGGAATTCTGTTAACATAAATAAGGTTTTGCGAGAAGAAAAGATAGAACTCTTAGGCCATAAGTTTTTGCAAACCTGTTACCTTTGAATTTAGCTGGATTTGATGTTGTATTAGGAATGGATTGGCTAGTAGCCAACCATGCCCGAATTCTCTGTGATAAGAATTCCATAGAAATACATACACCCACAGGAGAATTAGTGGTGATTACAGGAGATAAGCCACGTAAGCCAATGAAATTTATTTCAGTAATGAAATTGGCCAGTTATTCAAGAAAACAAGAAATGGTGTATATGATTTCGGTAATCATTAACTCGACAGGTAAGGAACTTAAAGAAATTCCAGTAGTATCAGAATACCCGGATGTATTCCCAGAAGAACTACCGGGATTACCACCCAATAGGGAAGTAGAATTTAGAATTCATCTAATTCCTGGAACTACACCGATAGCCAAGGCACCTTATCGGTTAGCACCCACCGAAATGTTAGAATTGAAAAAGCAGTTAGATGAATTACTAAGTAAAGGATTCATACAACCTAGTTCATCCCCTTGGGGAGCACAAGTGTTGTTCGTAAAGAAGAAAGATGGGTCGATGCGAATGTGTATCGATTATAGGGAATTGAATAAGGTTACAATTAAGAATTGATACCCATTACCTAGGATTGATGATCTTTTTGATCAACTACAAGGAGCTAGATATTTTTCTAAAATAGATTTACGCTCAGGATACCATCAGTTGAAGGTACAAGAAGAAGACATACCTAAAACTGCTTTCAGAACTAGGTATGGTCACTACGAGTTTACAGTCATGCCTTTCGGACTAACAAATGCTCCAGCAGCTTTTATGGACATGATGAATAGGATCTGTAAACCGTATATGGATAAATTTGTAATTGCCTTCATCGACGATATACTCATTTATTCCAAAAGTCAGGACGAGCATTGTAAGCATTTACATGCACTCTTAACTTTGTTAAGAAAGGAGAAGCTTTACGCCAAATTCTCGAAGTGTGAATTTTGGCTACAGGAGGTGCAATTTTTAGGTCACATGGTGAATCACGGAGGTATTCATGTCGATCCCTCCAAGATAGAAGCAATCACCAAGTGGAAGGTCCCGCAGTCAGCTATGGAAATTAGAAGTTTCCTAGGGTTAGCTGGATATTATAGACGATTCATTAAGGATTTTTTTCAAAATAGTTGTGCCATTAACTAAGCTAACCTGTAAAGCAGTTAAGTTTGAATGGGGACCTAGATAAGAAGAAGCTTTTAAGGTTTTAAAGCAAAAGTTAACGAACGCCCCAATTCTTGCCTTACCAGAAGGAACGGAAGATTTTGAAGTTTATTGTGATGCTTCTAAGTTAGGATTAGGATGTGTGCTAATGCAACACAAGAAGGTAATTGCGTATGCCTCAAGGCAATTGAAAAAGCACGAAGAAAACTATACAACACATGACTTAGAATTAGGAGCCATAATTTTTGCCCTTAAAATTTGGAGATATTATCTGTACGGAAGTAAGTTTACTATCAATACAGATCATAAGAGTTTAAAATACATATTTGGGCAAAAAAGTTAAATATGAGGCAAATGAGATGGATGGAAATCCTAAGTGACTACGACTGTGATATTCAATATTATGAAGGAAAAGCAAACGTAGTTGCGGATGCCTTAAGTCATAAGTATCATGAAAAGCAAAAGCGGGTTCGTGCTCTTAGACTAAGTCTACAATTAGACTTAATGGAACAATTGGAAAATATTCAAGAAACAGCAATCAAGGATGATGCTGAAGGAATGAAAGGATGAATAAAGGAATTAGGGCAAGGAAGTGATGGAATTTGGAGATTCCACAAGAAGAGAATTTGGGTACCTAAGCAAGGAAATTTAAGAAATAAGATTTTAGAGGAAGCCCATAAATCTAGGTATACCATGCACCCTGGAAATAATAAGACGTATCAAGATTTAAGAAATAATTTCTGGTGGATAGGAATGAAAAAGGACATAGCTAGATATGTTTCTAAATGTCTAACTTGTTCACAAGTTAAGGCAGAACACCAGAAACCTTCAGGGCTACTACAACAATTAGAAATGCCTGTATGGAAATGGGAACTCATAACAATGGATTTTGTTACTAAGTTACCCAAAACCAGAAAAGGTAATGATGCGATTTGGGTAATTGTGGATCGATTAACTAAATCAGCTCATTTTCTACCCATGAAGGAAACCTTTAGCATGGAAAGGTTAGACAAATTGTACGTAGACGAAGTAGTATCCTTACATGGAGTCCCACTCTCCATTGTATCGGATAGAGATAGTCGTTTCACTTCGCATTTCTGGACAAGTTTCCAAGAAGCCATGGGAACGCGATTAAATTTAAGTACAGCTTACCATCCTCAAACAGATGGACAAAGTGAAAGGACGATCCAAACCTTAGAAGACATACTCAGAGCATGTGTAATAGATTTTGGTGGAAACTGGGATGACCACTACCCTTAATTGAATTCTCCTATATCAATAGCTATCATGCAAGCATTGAAGCTGCCCCATTTGAAGCACTGTATGGACGAAAGTGTAGAACTCCGGTCTGTTGGGCAGAAATAGGAGAAAGTCAATTATCAGGTCCCGAGATTGTGCAAGAAACTACCGACAAGATCACTCAAATCAAGGAAAGATTAAAGACGGCTCGAGATCGCCAGAAGAGTTATGCAGACAATCGACACAAGCCGTTAGAATTTCAAGTCGGAGATAGGGTACTCTTGAAAGTTTCTCCTTGGAAAGGAGTAGTTCGGTTCGGTAAGAAAGGAAAGTTGAGTCCAATGTACGTAGGACCATTCCCAGTAATACAGCGAATAGGACCAGTTGCGTATCGTTTACAACTACCAGAAGAGTTAGCCGGGGTACATGACGTATTTCATGTATCCAACATCAAGAAATGTCTATCTGACGAATCCCTGGTAGTACCTTTCCAAGACATAAAGGTAAATGAAAAGCTAAAGTTTGTTGAAAGACCACTCCAAATAGAAGACAGAAAGATTAAGTTTCTCAAGCACAAAAGACTATTACTGGTCAAGGTCAAGTGGAAATAAAAAAGGGGACCCGAATACACCTGGGAGCTGGAATCGGAAATGAAGCGAAAGTATCCTCACTTATTTCAGTAAATCTCGAGGATGAGATTTTAATTAAGGTAGGGGAGAATGTAAGGACCTACAAAAATATCCCAAAACGACCCATAAGTGAAAACCCGGACCCCTGAAACCCTATTGTGCATGAAAAACCAAGAAAACTAGATTTTTGGGTTTCACGCGGGCCGCGTAAGAGTAAGCCTAGGCTTACGCGGGCCGCGACAACTCACCAAATCTCCAGAGCAGCGAACAGGCCACGTGTCGCACACGTGGCAGCCCTAGGTGTGACACGCTAGCCCTAGTCTACGACTAGGTGGCTCTCGCCGGCCGCGTAAGACTCAATTTTTTTGCTATAAATTGCTAGGCCATGAGCAGTTCACCTGTGCTCGAAATTTCAGTAAAAAACGAAGTTATACTACTTAAATTCGAAAATTAAGGTATCAAGGCGCTGCTACGATACAGGGTATTAACTCGATCGCTGCTACGATTCAATGTCCGATCGAATGAAATCAATCCAATGGATGTTTAAGTGCTGCCCACATTAGGGCTATACTTTGTCATTCATTATGAATTTGATGGATGTTTAAGTATTGCACTTTGTCATTCGTTGTGAGGATTTTAATCTCGTGAGTTATCGTAAATGCTGTATTAGTTACTAACCTAGTTCGTGTACATTGTTATTTAAATTAGGTTACACGGCTAATCAGTAGGCTAAACTCTGCTCGTTTAAATCTGCAATGTGAGTCATTCTCTTTTTATCAAATTGCTTTACAAAACCCTAAATGTTTTCAAGGTTATAATTACAGGGATTAAGTCTTTGTAATCTTCAATTAATGCCGGTATGTGGGGTTTTGTATACATTACTTGTTTCCCGTCACCATTGGACAATGAGTTAGCCAATGGGTGATCTGACCATAGTCACAGATACAGTCGAGTGACAAATACCGATTTGGGATAATTGGTTGATATAAACAATGTAATCACCCTTAATACTGTATATTATAACAATGTGTCATTTTGTGCAAATGAGTGACTCACCAGTATTTCCCCGCTGATAAAACCCTTTTTAAAACATGTTTCAGGTGATCTACTGTGATCCAGGAAAAAGTGTAGTATAACACTACAAGCTTGAAGAAGTGGCATAATAAAAGTAAAGAAACATGTTTTTTTTGTAAAATGGGGATTTCCCAGTGAAATTCCCTTATTGTAAATTTCGGGGTTTGTCCCTAATTATGAAATAAAATAATCGGGCAAATTTCAAGTTTAAAACGATCCTGTTAATTATTCCGCTGCCAAATTAAACAAATACCACGGGGTTTCTGTCCCCACGACTTCTGGACCGGGTCAAACCGGGCCGATGGCCGTGACATTAAGCACATAATTGCAGATATTAAATAATAATTAAAACTGTACAGAAATTACTGATTTTGTGCCAGTTGTCACAGTCTCACCCCGTTAAAAGAATTTCGCCCTGAAATTCAGGCTGAGTTATCTCCCGCAGGAGCTTTCTCGAATAAATGGGGGTACTTGGCTTTGAACCGGTCTTCACATTCCCACGTGTACTCGGGTCCGTGCTTAGAGTTTCAACGTACTTTGACAAGCTTAATGCGACTCCTCCTTGTTTTATGGATCTTCCAATCCGTTACCTCAACAGGTTGTTCTGTAAATCGGAGTGTGTCGTCGATATGCACCTCATCCGCAGGGATGATCACTGTTTCTTGTGTTGGACTCTTTTTGAGGTTGGACAAATGGAACGTATCATGTACTCCGTTAAGTTCTTCTGGTAACTCTAACTTGTACGCCACAGTACCAATTCTTTCTAAGATCTTGAATGGTCCGATGTATCGTGGGTTCTGCTTTCCATGCTTTCCGAACCTTGCTACACCCTTCCAAGGTGAAGCTTTCAACAGAACTTTGTCTCCCACCTCGAATTCTAAAGGTTGTCGTCTTCGATCAGCGTAGCTCTTTTTTCGATCACGAGCCACCTTAATGCGCTCTCGGATCTGCACGATCTTATCAGTTGTCTCTTGAACAAGTTCAGGGTCAATCAACTGCTTGTCTCCAGCGTCTGCCCAACACAACGGCGAGCGTCACTTGTGGCCATATAGAGCTTTAAACGGTGCGGCTTTTATGCTCGTATGGTAGTTGTTATTATAGGAAAACTCAAGTAAAGATAGATAAGTATCCCAGCTGCCGCCCAGATCCATAACACATGCACGAAGCATATCTTCTAGTGTTTGTATGGTCCGTTCGCTCTGGCCATCTGTTTGCGGGTGGAAGGCCGTGCTTAGATCTAGCTGAGATCCAATGGCCTCCTGGAAGGATTGTCAGATCCTGGAGACAAAACGTCAATCTCTGTCTGAAATAATCAAAATAGGCACTCCATGACGTGCCACTATTTCTTTAAGATACAGCTCTGCAAGCTTCCCAGTGCTATCCTTCTCTCGGATGGGTAGGAAATGTGCACACTTCGTCAATCGATCAACTATCACCCATATCATATCATGCCCTCTAGGGGTCCTGGGTGATTTGGTTATGAAGTCTATTGAGATTTGTTCCCACTTCCACATTGGTATCTCGGGTTGTTGCAGTAGACCAGACGGTTTCTAATATTCGGCCTTAACCTTAGCACAGGTTAGGCACTTTCCAACGTAAATAGCAACGTCGCTTTTAAGCTTCGGCCACCAATAGTATTCTTCAAGTCTTGATACATCTTGTCCGATCCTGGGTGGATCGAGTATCTCGACTTGTGAGCTTCGTCAAAGATGACTTCTCAAATACCGCCATAGAGCGAAACCCAAATGCCCATAAAGTATAAGGTTCCCTCTTCGTTTGGCACCAACTTCTTCTCCATACCTCGGAGATATTCAGCTCTAAGGTTCTCCTTCTTAAGAGCTTCTTGCTGCGCGTCATGAATGTGTGTAGTGAGGTTCGTTCGAATAGTCATCCCAATGCTCGGACCCTTAGGGTCTTAACCCCTTTCGACTTAGAGCGTCTGCTACCGCATTTGCCTTTCCGGGATGGTAGTTAATCTCACAATCATAACGGTTTAGCAACTCAACCCACCATCCCTGACGCATATTTAATTCCTTCTGATCAAATATGTGTTGTAGGCTTTTGTGATATGTGAAGATAGTACATCGAGTACCATATAAATAATGCTGCCAAATCTTCAAGGCGAACACCACCGCGCCTAGCTCCAGGTCGTGTGTGGTGTAATTCTTCTCATGAACTTTCAACTGTCTAGAAGCGTAAGCGATGACCTTTTGGCATTGCATGAGCACGCAACCCAAACCTTGGCGGGAAGCGTCGCAGTATACCACGAAGTCTTTAGTGCCTTCGGGTAGAGATAGTATTGGTGCATCACATAGCTTGTTTTTGAGAAGTTGGAAGGCTTCTTCCTGCTTATCACCCCATTCGTACTTCTTATCCTTCTGCGTAAGGGAAGTCAACGGTTGGGCTATCTTGGAGAAGTTCTTGATAAATCTGCGGTAGTAGCCAGCTAATCCCAAAAATTGTCGAACTTCGGTTAGTGTTTTGGGAGCTTCCCAATTCTTTATCGCTTCTATCTTTGCTGGGTCTACCTGAATACCCTTCTCGTTTACCTGAATACCTTTGCATAAAGTTTCTCTTTCTTTAGCAGTTCCAGAATGGTCCTGAGGTGTTGCTCGTGCTCTCCTTTCGTTCGCGAATAAATCAGAATATCGTCGATAAATACAATCACGAATTTATCAAGATATGGTTTGCAAACACGATTCATCAGATCTATAAACACTGCTGGCGCGTTCGTCAATCCAAACGGCATCACTAGGAACTCGTAATGTCCATAACACCTCCTGAATGCAGTCTTCAGTATGCTCTCTTCTTGGATCCTTAACTGATGATATCCAGACCGAAGGTCGATCTTTGAGTAATAGCTCGATCCTTGTAACTGATCGAATAAGTCATCAATCCTCGGTAGTGGATACCGATCCTTGATAGTGAGCTTATTCAATTCTCTATAATCGATACACATCCGCAGTGTTCCATCCTTCTTCTTTACGAACAAGACTGGAGCTCCCCAAGGCGAGAAGCTTGGCCTTATGAATCCTTTATCCAACAACTCCTGGAGTTGTGTAGATAATTCTTGCATCTCGGATGGCGCAAGTCGATAGGGTGCCTCGGCCACAGGAGCGACACATGGAACCAAGTCAACATGGAATTCGACTTGTCTTTGCGGAGGTAGTCCTGGCAGATCTTCGGGAAAAAACATCAGGAAATTCCTTCACCACAGGAACGTCTTGGAGTTTCGGCTCCTCAGCCTTCTTGTCCACTACGCGCCAGGAATGTCACACATCCTTTTTGCAAGCACTTCTGTGCCTTCATACAGTTGATGATTCGCAAGGGCGTGTCTCGTTTCTCTCCGTGTACGATGAGAGTTTCATCATTCAAGAGAGGGATGCGAATAATTTTCTCGTGGCAAACAACTTCAGCCTTATTCTTGGATATCCAATCAGTGACGACTACCACATCAAAACTACCTAAACCAACTGGTAAAAGGTTGATAGAGAATTTTCGTTTCCCAAGTCCATATATATAACCCTTAATAACTTTATCCGTTTCGAATGATTTCCCATTTGCCAACTCTATAGCATGTGGGGAGTCTAGCTTACTTGTTCCTAAGCCAAGTATATCCTTAAGTTCCATAGACTTAATACCAAAGTCGGCGCCGGTATCAAATGGAACGGATGCAATGTGTCGGTTTATAAGGAACGTACTCATAACTACGTTCGGGTCCTAGCGTGCCTTGTGTGTTCCCTTCATGAAAATGATCCCAACAGCTTGAACTTTTCTTCGTGCAGTCCTTCCGATAGTGTCCTTTGTCGCCACATCCGTAGCAACTCTTGGCCTTTGCCATTGCTATTACTGTCCTAAATTCCATTCACATGTCTCATACCAGACCAGCATGCCTCCTTGCTATGCTCGGTCTTGCCCCAATTTCAAACCTACGAGTCCTGTACAGACCTGTGTGATAATAACCACATCTATCACACTTTGGTAGTTCCCCTTGGTAGTTTTTATCACCTATCTTAGTCGTGACAACGAATGCCATGACTTTCCTAGTCGCAGCGGTTTCCTTATGTTTGTTGTTTGCTTTAGAGCTTTACTTGGGATGTGTATACTTCCTCTTATTTCCCCGTTTCTTTCAGTGTTGTTTGCTTTGTATTGGACGATTGCTTCAGCAACTTGTTGGCTCCACATAGCTTCAAGCTCAGCTCTTGTTGCAGGTAAAGGTTCTGATTAGACTCGGCCAGCGTTTCCTTTGCTGTGGTTCCATGTGCTTCTCATGTATAAAACACATTGATGAGATTAAACATTTATTTTGGAATAAATGTTGTTGTCTTTGTGTGAAAGCAAAGCTTATTCGTCATGCACCACAAGTATAAAGGTAGGGTAATTCCTAATGATCTTATGCAAATCTTCCCACCGTGATCATCTCATCATTGTAGCGAGGTAAGATAAGCCACATCAAAATCTTGCTAAGGGTACATCGACTTTACATACACCATATCAATTAGTTGCCATTAGTCTTGTGTAGCAAACCTCCTCGGAGTCACCTTACTCCGATTGATGCAAGTCATCCAGGGCTATACAAAATACGGTGAGGTCTTCCCTTCACCTTGTTCCTTATTTATTCCTCAAGTCTCCGACTCTTCCATAGTCTTTAGCTTTACATAAACGGGTATGCTTCACAGGAGTTGGGGGGTTGTGCATTACTACCACATATAGGGGAAAGTGATAGTGAAAACGCAGAGATAAGGTCGTGAGGGTACATGACTTCTTCCTTGGGACCGAATTGTGCCTTGTAGCAACCGTAAAGTGGTTTCCAAGGTGTGAATGCACTACCCAAACGATGGGGTGCACCACTGGATAGAGAGGGTGGAAGTACTGATGGGTGCGTCGGTGTTGTAATATGGGTAGTGGGTGACAGGGTGCTTATGAGGTGAAGGACGGGAAGAAGCTTCCTGCCTGTTTCATCCATGTGTCCATATGGAGTGGAAATCTGTTAAGAAGAGGAGAATCGAGCGATTGCTTTTGTCCTTATAACATGCGTTCTATGCTTCATGGACCATGACTGTCCGACGTAGGAAGGACCCTTTTGTCACACTGGACTGTGTGACTTTTACATTGATCTTGCTTGGGATCCAATAGTCCCAGTATAGTCGGTATGGTCTTCATAAATGATGAACAGAGTGCAGTAAATGGGTTACACTACAGTTCGCACCATGCTACCTCCTTGGGGTAAAACGGATGTCAAATGTTGGGGTCTATCATCGCAACTATAATGGATAAGGTTGGGGTGTCGTAGGTTCTGTACAAATTTAAACACAAGAATCCTAAAGTGTTGAGGAAAATCTTTCCTGAGTGTTTACCATCTTCACTTGCTTGGATACCGGTTCCCAACGATTCGTACTACAGGTAGGGATGTTAGGCACGACGTAGGAAAGACATGCTTCCCACTTGTAGAGGGTTATAGTAACTATCTCGATTGGTGTTCTACTAGACGGAGATTTGAACAACTGAGGATTTTCGATTGTGTAATGATCGTTAGCTTGACCCGCAGAGTTCATCAGGATTTCCATGCACTACAAGTTGTTGTTACGTGGGCCCCCGTAACGATAAATTGTCTTGCATGGTCACCCTAATTTTCTCTCGTTCGAAGCAGCTGATTAGTCAGAAAGGGGAAAACTATTGTCTTCACACCTTCGACATGGAAGGACCTTTATGATGGTCCATGCGCCAACGTCCGTCGTCGTTATGCGCGAAATGGCACAATGCTTAGACGGAATAGGAACAAAGAGAGTTCCTAGCATTAGTAGTTGAAGGGGCACCTTCAAGATGAGTACCTCATCTTCCTTGTCTGGAAAAAGAGTCGCCAATCACGCTTCGTAAAAGCCACCGGGGTCTCGTCTCACTGATAAGGTCGCTGTCCAAGGTTGCCTCCTCCGCCTCGCCGTCACTGCCGTAGTCAGGCACCTTCGCATTCAAGAGGGAATAATATAAAAGAACTTATTAGACGTTAGACCAAACTTTAAAAAGCACTAAATAGGAAGATAAGCGAATAATATAATTCTGATTTTGATTTTTCAAATTGTGGTTGTAATCAATTTGAATTAAACTTATCCAAGTTTATGATTCGATTTAAACTGAACCAAGTTTATGATTTTTTAACCGAATCCAATAGCATATTATTTACTATACAAAATTCATTTATTTAACCCGTGTAATAAACGATGTTTTTAAAGATATAATTTTTTTTATTATTTAGTATATATAATTAGATTATTTGTAGGATCGATTCGTGACCCAAACGAGTCAATCAGAAGAGCTCTAGTCCGTTTCAGAGGTGGAAACTAAGAAACGGACGTGAAAAACAGCTTGTTTCACTAATAATCGTCTTGTATATTGATTAAAACCAGTTTACAAATCAAACGACGCTTCGGCAGCAATTCGGCACCGGAATGACGAAAGTTACAAATGAATCCGCTTGAAGGGTATATATAGGGAAGGGGTTTCGCTTGAAGTGTCATGGTGTCAGTTCAAGCGAAATGGCCAGAGTTGATTTCGCTTGAAAATGTCACTTGACATTTCAAGCGGAAACACCCTCTTCAAGCGAAAACACCTTATACACACCCTAAAAACTTCTATTTTCTCGTACAACGCGCCCTGATCTAACAATTCTAGTACAAGACTCGATACAAAACGAAGTCGACAGACGTATGCACCAACAGACTCCCCCTCGGATGTTGACGAGTCTTAAGTGTCGAGTCTTCAACGTCTTCAGTCTTTATCAGTCTTCGGGCTTCCAGAATCTTGATCTGGCTCTTGCCTCTCTCCATTTTCTCTTGATCAGATCTCTTGATTCCTTAAGATCATCAGCATCAGCAATCTCAGAATCAGAACCTAGCTCTTCGTCTTTCAGACTCCCCCTCAACTTGTACTGGGATCGTAGTCTGATTTTTGAGGAAAATCCTCAGGTATCGGAACTTGGCTCTTTCCAAACTTCATTCCTGCATAATCTCTACCCAAAATATAAGTTTTATCAAAGATAATATATATAAAAATTTAGAAACCTTGCTAATCACTTGAAAACACAACCCTGAATACATCATTTTTAAGTATCAAACAAAATGATTTATCATGTCAATTTCTGATGAACCACTTGAATATATATCATTTTCATTTCAAACATCTTCAAACAAACTTTCCCAAACCTGTTCACCATGTTTAGCACTCGGAATTTTGAAAATCAGCTTTCCAACATCAGTTGTCTAAAATCTTTTTGAATTTTTCAAAATTTATGCTAAAACACACCGAAACTCTTTTTGGAATTTTGATATAACCGAAATGAAATGCAGTAAAGAAATATTTACATACAATATTTTTGTGAGTTTTTGTAAGAGGATCATATCAGTTTATGAGACAAATCACCAACACCGTTAAGCTTTAAACATTTTAAGTTCTAAACGATTCACTTAGATTGACGATATTGTGGTCCACTTAAACTCAATCTAAAAACTTTCGAAATGCTTACCGATACATTAAGGTATATTAAATTTGCACTAAATTCTTATGGACCCCACGATCTCAGCATGTCCCCTCATCATGCAATACACTGACTCAACTAATGCTTTTAAACTTTTATCAACTGTGATTTGTGCGAAAACAAAGCAGAATGTTTAAACATTAACAATCAGGTCGATACTTCCGTATACGCAGAGAAAGTCCAATGTTTAAACAAAATAAGAAAATAAAAATAAGTTGAAGTTGTTTAGGCTTTAACCACCAGGCCGATACTTCCGTATACGCAGAGGAGGTCCAAAGCTTAAACGAAACACCAAAGAAAATAAAGCAGAACGTTTAGGCAAGAACATCCAGGTCGATACTCACGTATACGCAGAGGATGTCCAATGCTTAAACAAAATAAAGAAATAAAACAAGTTTAAATCTTGGTAAAATAAAATGCACAATCACAGCGACTTTTTAGCAAAGTTGTGAAAGTTCACAAACTTAACCAGTTTTATGTCTTTCGACAATCAGTGATTACTGATTAGGCACACAATCAAGAAGGACAAAACTAAGTACTATGCTTTTGACCATGTTTTCCACTAGAACTAGGCTTTTTCATTTAAGTTTGTATCGTTATCGCAAATCTACTAGTCTAGCTGAGCCTACCGTCACATCTTTAGTGAGACCGTTTATCACATTATATCTTTCCATTTCTTTAGCATGCTGTGACAGTCCAACTGATCTACTATCATTTCCTCTTTTTGACAACAAAACTCATTTTTTTTTGCATTTTTTCAATGTTTTTGTAATTTTCAAATTTTCTAATTTTTTAAAAATTTTTACTCCCCCTAAAATCAAAATATATATCAATTTTGATTTTCTGGGAAAATTTGAAAATGAACTGTACAAAGTAAATGACAACATGATGAGAATTACTTCAATTCTCCATTCACTTGGCTTAAACAATCAGAACTCCCCCTGACAACAAAAACATTTTCCCATAGTGATTTCAAAACACTTAAGTTTGTTTTAATCAAAATGGTTTTTCCGGAAAATTAGTTTTGCGTGTCATTTCACAAATTCGGGGTTTCATCACCTTGTTTTCTTCAATCACAATCACTTGTAGAAAATCAAGTACAACTTAATGTCCCTAATTTACCACATGTATGACGAAATCACTTTCGTGAATTTCTCAAGAAATATGCCGATTCCTGCTCCACGATTACCAACTTGGGAACTCCGGCAAGTCAGGTTTTCAGTTAGGAAAAACTTTCCCCCAAACCTGACCAGCCTTGGGAGATTCTGGGACACATCTATCCCACCAACATTTTGATTTGTAAAAATCTTTTGCACATTTAACCTTCCCATCAACCATTTTCCCGAAAATATGTTTTACTTTGTCATTAAACGCCTTTTCAATATCAAATTCTTTGTTACCAGCAACGAATTGACCTGAAATCTCGGTTTTACCCACTTTCAACTTCAAATTTTCTTTTGTCAACTTGGGAAAATTTTCATCGTTCTCCTCAGGAACGGAATTCTCAACCTTTTTCTCAACAAGTGACTCCTCTGATTTTATGGAATCAGATTCATTGTCAGAACAACTCTGAGAACTTTTAACAACCCATTTTTGTTTGCTTAAATCGACACTTCTTTTGTAAAAACGTTTTGAAGTTTCACTAACTTCCAAAGTCTATTTATCAACACATTTCCTTCTCTTATCAGAGTTTGACGAAACTTCCTGTTTTGAATAAGTGGACTCTTGGCAGTTCCAAGCAATATGTCCAACTTTTTGGCATTTAAAGCAAGTTCTTCTGTCAACTCTTTGAGCAAACATTCTCACATTCTTCTTTACTTGAGCAAGAAACTCTTGATTTGATTGTTTCCAGAATGGTTTCTTCTGCTCATCTTCAGAACTTCCTCCTGAAACAAATTTTGTTTTTGGTTTATAATTTTTCTCATTTTTATAATTTTCTGAAGAACTAAAACCAAGACCTTGTTTTCTGAAATTACCGTTGTAGTTTGGTTTCTTACGATAACCAGAACCGTAACCCTTTTTTTTGTTCAATCTCTGTTGAACTCTTGAAGTGTACTTTTTAGGTTTTTCAGCAAGATTTAAATCTTTTATTTCAGAAATATTAATTTCTGTTAATTTGAAAACCTGTTTGATCATTTCAGTTTTTATTCTTCTAATTGGAAATTCTGCATCAGAATATAATTTGTCTGAATCATTCAAAGTATAAGCCACTTTGATTGATTCGTCATTCAAATTAGATTTTGATAACAGGAATTCTTTATTATAAACCATTTTAACCGGTGAACTTGGACTCTTTTCTGACGAACTCGAACTTTCTGACTTAGACTCCGACTTTGACTCTTCATCCGTATCTAACACCTGATCGACAACTTTCTTTACTAACTCAGGCTCATGATCAGTGTCAGACGCTGTGAATGTAACATCAATATTATCTAGTAATTCATCAATGATTTCAGACTTTAACTTGATGTTGACTGCCTTTTTTAGACGCTCTTCGTTTGGATTCCTGGGATAATAACTTTCATGGATCGGGGGTGGACATCTGTTATACTTGACACTTGGTTTCTTACCAGTATCAGTATCTTCAGTCTTTTTATCCATGAATTTTCCAGACCTGCAACAGTAGGATAAACATGATCAATCAAATAATCACAAGTAGTATAACTCAACAGTAATCGTTTAATCCTTTCACTCTCAATCTTCTCAAGTTCCACATCCTGGTTCAGCTTTGCACAATCTTTAATGTATGCATTAATAACACTCTGCTTTGTCATTAATGTTGCACTCATCTTTTCCATTGCATTTTCGATTTCTGAATTTGTTTTTTTCAGACGATCAACTGTGTTGTTCAGCACATCATAAGATTCCTTCACATACTTCACATCGGACAATAAATCTTCTTTAATCTTCTCTAATTCAGCAATCTTCTTATCTTTCTCCTCACAAACTTTGCAAGATTCTGAACACTTAAAACACGGTTTTTCAACTTCAACCAATTTTTCAACCATCTTTTCAACCTCGACAGTCTTTTCAACTTCAACGAGTTTCTCAATTTCAACAATTTTTTCTACTTCCATAATTTTTTCAACTTCGACTAGTTTTTCAACTTCAACTATTTTCTCCACCACTTTCTCCACTTCAACAATTTTCTCAACTACTTTCTCAATCACTTGAACAACATTTGCTTCTCCAGCTTTTGTCTTTGTCTTTTCATCAGTTTGCATTTTTGCTGCTTCCAGCTCTTTCCTCAATCTTGCCATCTTCTTCTGATACAGCATCTCCATTTTATCTGCAAAAAATAAATTAAAACTAGTAGGATCTATGCCTTTTCTAGCTTTGTTGAGATGTTCTTCCTCATCATCGGTGTCCCCATCACTTCCAAGATCTGGAAAAATCAGGATTCTTTTCTGATTAGTCTCATCTTCACCCTGAATTCTAGCAACAAAGCCTGAACCAGTTGGAATGTATTTATCCCAGCTAAATCCTTCAGCAACAAATTCATCATCTTGATCAATGATACCAAAATAAGCTTTTCTATTTGCATCTTCGATCATTTTTCCATAAGCAATTTTCTGATCTTTTTGTTGAGGCTGTTGATCAATCTGATGAAAAATTGATTTCTGATAATAGTTGTTCTTTTCTTGATTCCCTGTTGCTTCTTGATTTTTGCATTCTCGTTTAAAATGACCTTTTCCTTTGCAACGGAAACAAGTAACTTTCGATTTATCAAAACCTAACGGAGAAGTAGCCAAGCCTCGAAATTCATCTCTACCAGTAATTTGTTGAAACTTTTCTGCTCTCCTACAAGCACTGGCCAAACACCATTTTACATTCATCAACTCAAGTTCCTCTGCATCAATTTGGTCATAATCTTCTTTTGTAAGCATCAGATTTCCAATCTTGCCAGCAATCAAACCTTCATAAGATTCCAACATAGCAACTAGTGATGCCATATGTTGCTTGGCAATTTCTGGAGATAAATTCTGACCATTTTGAATGTTCAAAGTAACGTTGCATTGAAGATTTGTTGATTTCTGATGTTGAGAACTTGATGTTTTGCTATTTGGATCAAAACTTGAAAATGATGACGAATATCCATCACTTTGAGTAGTAGTACTAACATTCGGACTAGAGGATCCATCAGCACTAAAAGCAGTACTAAACTTTGGACTTGGACTGGGGGTAGCCTCAAACTTGTTTCCTCGGTAATACAGACTGACATCTTGTTTGGAATTTGGATTCGTCATTATAGCAGTTTTCTGTATATCCAGCTCCTGCTCTTCAATCTTTTGAATAAACTGTGCCAGATTCATACTCTCAGACTTTCTTGTGTGTTTTAAAATCATCAAATAAGTTCCCCACTTATGCTGTGGTAATGCTTCAGCTAGTTTATCGACCCACTCATCATCCTCTTTCTCAGTATTGAATCTTTTCATTTCCAAAACTAGATGACAATATCTATCAATGGTCTGCTTTGTTGTTTCATGGTCGAAAGCTGAAAACATATCAAACGATTTCTTCAATAACGCCTTTTTGTTTTTAATCATATCCGCGCTTCCTTTGAATTTCTGAATCAATGCTTCCCAAATTGACTTAGCTGCATTATCATGTTGAAGCAAAACAAATATATCTTCTTTAATTGCATGTTGAAGAATAATGATCATCGTTTTCTCACTTGTAAATTTCAGTTTGTCACCCTCTGAATAGTCACAAATAGCTTTTTCTATCCCACGTTCATTCTTTGGTTTCTCATACTCTTTCAACAATGAACACCATGCATCAAATTTATAAGCTTGCACCCAATTCTCAAAACGATTTTTCCATCCCTGAAAATCTTCAATGTACATAAGTTTTGGCGGTTTCTGATGTGTTCCCGCTTCATTCTCATTGTACAATGTTTCAGCTGCAGTAACTGGAGCAATTGGTGTAGCAAATGCATTGTAGAATTCTTCAGCCATTTTTCGGAAAAATTTTCACAAAAATTACAAGTCTTCAAATGGAAGCACACTCAAGCGAAATACCCTGAAGCGAACTCAAGCGAAATACCCTGAAGCGAACTCAAGCGAAAACCCCTATTTCGCTTGAACCAGCACAAACTCAAGCGAAATAGTGTCTTGAAGAGAAATAGCACCCCTGAAGCGAACTCAGAGATAATTTCAAGCGAAACCTCAATTTCAAGCGAAATGTGATAAAATCTCAAGCGAAACCACGTTTTCAAGCGAGATCTGATGAAATACTCAAGCGAAATGCTGCTGATGTCATTTTTGCGATCTGTTTTCAAGCGAAATAGTGTATTTTTACCAGTTTTAAGTCGAATTTAGGTCCAAAACTCTCAAGGATTCTTTAAAACATTGTTATGCACATAATATGTGAAATTCAAGACTTTTTTACCGTGAAATTTTATAAATTTTCAAAAAGAAGGTGTAGAAGTCAGAAAAATGGTTGTTTTTGGCAAGAACTCTTCTTCCTGAGCTCTGATACCACTTGTAGGATCGATTCGTGACCCAAACGAGTCAATCAGAAGAGCTCTAGTCCGTTTCAGAGGCGGAAACTAAGAAACGGACGTGAAAAACAGCTTGTTTCACTAATAATCGTCTTGTATATTGATTAAAACCAGTTTACAAATCAAACGACGCTTCGGCAGCAGTTCGGCACCGGAATGACGAAAGTTACAAATGAATCCGCTTGAAGGGTATATATAGGGAAGGGGTTTCGCTTGAAGTGTCATGGTGTCAGTTCAAGCGAAATGGCCAGAGTTGATTTCGCTTGAAAATGTCACTTGACATTTCAAGCGGAAACACCCTCTTCAAGCGAAAACACCTTATACACACCCTAAAAACTTCTATTTTCTCGTACAACGCGCCCTGATCTAACAATTCTAGTACAAGACTCGATACAAAACGAAGTCGACAGACGTATGCACCAACATTATTCAACCCGTATAATACACGAGGTTTATAAAGATATAACTTTTTTTATTATTTAGTTTATAAAATTACATTTATCCAACAGGTGTAATGAACAAGGTTATATTTATTTAACACGTGTAATACACAGTGTTTTTTAAAGATATAACTTTTTTTATTATTTCGTATATAAAATTAGATTTATTCAAACCGTACAATACACGGGTTTTAAAAAAATATAACTTTTTTATTATTTAGTTTATACAATTACATTTATTCAACTCGTGTAATACACAGGGTTTTTAGAGATATTTTTTTTATTATTTGGTATATAAAATTACATTTATTCAGTACAATACATGGGGTTCTTAGAGATATAATTTTTTTATTATATAAAATTACATTTGTTCAACCCGTGTAATAAACAAAATTTTTAAAGAATAAATTTTTTAATTTAATATATAAAAATTACATTTATTCAACTCGTGTAATACACGGGGTTCTAACCTAGTATTTAATATGAGAAAGAGACGAAATGTATAAATAAGCTGACTATTTCCTAATAGGTCTTAAAGTTTTACAAATATCAAAAGTTATGTAATGAACTCAACCCTTTATTATAAAAGATTATATATTATAGATTGTTTGGGTATTAACATAAACTATTTTGTTATAAGTTATTATTTATGTATTTTATTATTATTTGTATTTTCATTTATATTTTTACATTAAAAGTCTAAAATGTTAGTAAAGCCATAAGTTATTTATGCTTATTTTATTATAAACAGTTTAATTTATCTCTATTATAAAGCAAAGACATGATAATTATAAATAGAAAACAAAATATTAAAAGATAAAATTCATGGATTAAAATAATGTATTTTTTATTTGAATCTTATTCATATTATCTATATCTATTTATTTAGGGTAAAAGATAAAAAAAAAAATATATATATATATATATATATATATATGGATTAAAATCATATATTTTTTATTTGAATCTTATTAATAAATATTATCTATGTCTATTTTTTTTAATGGTTAAAATTGCACACCATGACGATTGAACTCATGACCTCCTACTTCCCCAAACCTTATCTATTTCACAAACACCACTAGGCTATTCCTAAGTGGTATCTATATCTATTTATTTAGGCGAGATGGGTCACCCATATGATTTACTTTAGAGTAAACCTCAATTTTCGCCCCTGTGGTTTCTGATTTTAACACTCTAAGTCCAATAATTTAAAACTGCATTTATCGTCCATTAGTTTGTTGATTTTAACAGTTTCAGTCCATTACTTTGTTGATTTTAACAGTTTCAGTCCACACACAAACACTGGTGTGGACTGAAACTGTTAAAATCTAATACTAGTGTGGACTGAAACTGTTAAAAGTAGCAAACTAATAGACAAAATGTAATTTTTAAACTATTGGACTTAAAGTGTTAAAATCAATAAAACATAAGGACGAAAATGGAGGTTTACTCTTTATTTTATTATATGATATAGATATAGATTATTATTATTTTTGTAATTCGATGTATTCATCGTATCAATTACGTGAGCCTTGAACATTGTACCTCACTTTTTATTGTGTAGTTGTTGAAGTTTTATAGTTATATGGTCAAATTTGTATTTTCATCATCCAAAAGAATAAAATGGATGGACAGAATTCGTTTAGCGAGCTGTGAGTGGTATATTAAAAAAAATGTTACTCGATAGCTTGTGTTCATTTTTATATAATGAGTTACTTTCAACTCATATGACTTTTTATTACATGAAATTACTTTTATTACAGAAATAAAAATATACTTTAGATCAACCCGTTTTAGAAGCAAAACCCACAAAACATGTAATGAAACACTGGTTAAATCTGATGATTAACTAGCTGGGTCGTCTCTTCTGTGGGTTCAATCTTCTTTCTTACTCGCCAAAAGACTGAGTCCTGCAAAACAGTAACACCGTTAGCTCGTTAAGAGGGGAATATGAGGTTTCCCTCTTAACCGGGCTCCGGCGTGAGAATAAGTTCTGTTCTGAGGAGATAAAACAGTGTGTGTTAAGAGTGAGAGTGAGAGGAATCGAATGGAATTAACCTGAATGGTAACTTTGCAAGGTTGAGCCAACTGGACGCGTGGCGCATGGCATGTTGGTAACTTTGCAAAGTTGAGCCAACTGGACGCGTGGCGCATGTTGTATTGGTAGCTTTGCAAGGTTGAGCCAACTCTTAGAAGAAAAAGATTAGGATTAAGAACCTTTTGAAGCTAGATTAGATAATAATTATAAAAAAAAACCCGTAAAAATCGATCATTGAATTGAAAAACACTTCCTTAAGACTAGTCATCCAAGGCGCTTAAGTGTCTTTGTCAAAGAACTCTATAGTTAGGTTGTTTGTGGAGTCATGTCTTGTTAATACCTTTTTGGGTGTTATTTGGTCTGTTGAGTCGAGTGTTGTTACTGATTTTTATCTATTATTTTAGGTGTTGTCTACATGTTTCAATCATCTGTTTTGAATGGTTTTGAGCGTTTTTTGAGCACGGAGGCCTTACCCTATTGGGATGGTGTCGCCCAACACCAATGAAATTTCCTTTTGTTAGCATATCTATGATCTAATCATGAGTGACATTCAAGAAAATTAGAAACCTACCGACCCACTGGCAAAAAAATTTACTAACTACACCGCCAAAAAAAATAATGTTCAATTATGAAAACTTAAAAATGTACTTATTACAAAATAATTAAACAAAATATAAAAAAAATTAAACAAAAAAGCTATTTTGATAAATAAAAACCTTTAGCGTTACCCATTTTAGTTTTTTAAGCCTATATATTAGTATTAGCCCATTAATCAATATATACGATTATACCCTAAGCCCATTAGCCAACCCATTATTTCCAATTAATACTTAAGTGGCCATCTCAAATTAACCGAATAACCCCCGCGAAATTGCTTTGCCGGCCACCGGATTGCCGGAGTGCCGCCTACGCGCGGCTGTGTACCGCCAGCCGCCGACACCCTTGACTCTTTCTGTTCCAAAACAGCCTTCAATTGGATATTATTTTTAAACTTTTTTTTAATAACTTGCGTTTACTAAACGGGTCTTAACGTACAAACTGCCTTTAATATAAGAAGTGAAGAAAGTTTTTTTTTAATATTTTCCTTGTCGTTAAGAATGATGTTTAATTGCAAAATGTAACAAAAGAAAAGAAAATAAGATTCGTGATTTTACAGCAGCAGCAGAATAATTATTGTAGGGTAATTATATTTACTCTATAATTTTGCAGAGTAATTATAAGATGGGAAAAAAGATTTTCAAAAAGAAAAAAAAAAGAAATATTACCTTCACTTCTTACGTTAAGTGTATTTTGTATGTTAAGACAAATTTGTACAATAACTTAACCCTTAATTACTAACATGAAGCTTGATAGGATTGTTGGTTATGAGTTTAAGTTTTCAAATCTTATATGAATTTGAATTTTTAATTGGGTTTTATTTGGATTTGAATTTTGGTTTCTTATATTTTCTCAATGGATCTTGTGTGGTGCTTCATAATATATGGGTGGATCTTCTCCAGCAGTTCGGTAATTGCGTAATCTAAATTCCCAACATTTGTTGATCACCACTTACCTTTGTTATTTACATTAGAATTCTTATAATAGATTTATTTATTGGTATAATTGTAAGACTAAATATGTATGTATATGTATTTAATACAGTAGTAATCATTATCATTTATATAATATAGATCAAAATATATTAAAACCTATAATATAATTAGTTGGTAATTGTTGATGGACCGATTTACTCTCATCAACTAATTGGGTTTCTCCTTAAGTGTATGTAAGGAGATTACTAGAGAGCGATTAGGGTTAGAAAATCATAACATCACATCAAATCCGTCCCTCATCTTTGTAACATTTGCAAAATTTCAAACGTTATACACCTTCGATCGTTTTCGTATTTTATAAAATTGTTTATTTTTTTACGAAACACGTCATCATATGATCGAGCAAAACGATATTAATGACATTTCCGGAACAAAATCCAAGTTACATATGCCTTTATACCCTTTACATAACCTAAACAATGTGTTGGAAGGGTTAAAAATGGCAAATAAGTGATAATACAAGTCTAGCAGCCAAAACTGTCAACAATGCAAAATTTTTGCCATCAGAGTGCCTTACGGACCGTAAGGCTTTGGTTACGGCAGCTCCTTCGCCGGTTCTGGTAATGTTGGGAATAATTCTCCACCAGGAGTCATGTAACCGAGGTGGTTACCTTCCGCATCATATGTATAGCCAGTCGTTGGTTTTTCTGGTTGGACTTTTTTCTCTTGTTCCTCTTCTTTCAATCTCCTAGTAATATCTTCTAATGTACATTGAAGATCTAATAGAGCAGACTGTCGATTACTCAGGATGATATCGTGCTCTGTTAGGGTTTTCTGGGTATCGGCATCCTTGGCAACAAATTGAACCAGTAACTCCTCTATCATGCTCCAAGCACTATCACTACCCCCAACAAAGTTGCTATCAGAGTATTGATCATAATACTGACCCTCGTTATGTTGCAGCTGCTGATACGGATCATTAAAATAACACGAAGGATACCCCTGTGAATAATATGGTTGCGGCTGCACAATTGGGTTAGCATAATAATTTGTGGAGTACCCCGGTGAATTTGGACAATGAATAGTGAATTGGGGGTCCTCCACAAATCTCACACATATTTACTAGACTCAAAATAAAATTAAAAAAACTAAAAGACACGGACAATTAGATTCCTACGACTCAATCTACAAAAGCAAGTTGCACAGATTTAGCAGATAAATGTAATCAAAGCTAGTAACGCAGTCGCCAAGAGTCCCCGACAACAACGCCAAAAACTTGATGTGCTAAAAGTGGTCTAATTAAACTAACTAATTTTAAACCTAAACTATACACTCAAAGTTTTAAATATATAAACTAATACTCTCTAAAACCTAGACTACACTACCGGCAAGTGTACTGGTCAATGAAGTATAGCTAAAGTAAGTCCGAGCATCGAACCCGCGAGACTCTACTGACTATATTTACTAGACTCGACTAACTTATCTAACTGACTCGACTTAATTTCTTTTGTGTTTGGGGGGGGGGGGGTGTTCTAATAACCTAATGCATTTATTAAAATTAACTAAATTTAAATAAATTAACTAAAGTTGAATGAGACACAAACTAAGACTGAGGACGAATTCAGATTCTGGGGAACACACTACCTAGCCTAGGCTAGAATCCTACACATGCTTGACACGTTCTATCGGTTATGAAACTAATGTGGAAATCGGGATCTTAAGATGCTGAACTTAAAGGATAACCGAACATGACCCTCGACCCTTCTCGAGAAGACACCTATGGTAACCTAGTAAGCTGTTGAACTATCGGTTTGGAGGATTCCCTCTCGGGCTTTCCTAATGTAATAATAAAGTACCATCTAGACAATCTACCTCACAGCTCGAAAGTCACAGGTAACTATGGTTTTATGATTAGACTCGATAAGCAAATAGTGAAAGAGCAACTAAGGGGATCTTCTCACAAACCATCTAACCCTAGCAATCTAACACTAAAGACAGACCAAAGTCTTTTACTTTAATTATTAATCCACATAATAAAAATCCAAAACCGAATAAAAATAATTAGTCAAACATAGTGTTCATCTCAACCTAGGCAGTGTAAGAAGTCTAGCCAAGTACCATATTCAAGAAAAAGAAACAAGTTTGAACCGAATAACAAAACATGTTTATAGGTTCCAAATAATATAAAGATATAAAAATTAAAACTGACACGTTACAAACACTGACCCGAATCTTGATCTCGAACTAGTCACCTTCTCCTTCGTTAGAAATCACCTATCTGCTATGTGATCCCCCTTCAGCCGCCTTCTCTTTCGTCAGCACTCACCTCTTTTTTCTTTTCTAATTCGTCCACTTCTTTCAAAATAATATATGTGTGTCGTATTATGCAGCCTCCCAAGACTAATATCCAAAATCTCCCCTCAATAGTAATAGCTAGCCTCCTATATATATATTCTGTTCGTAATAATTGGGCTCCAATAATATGGTTGTCTTTGTTTATTCTGTTCGCTCCTTGCTCACCAATAGTAATGTTTTCATATATGGCAGCGACTATATGGCAGCCTTTTAACTTATAAAATAGAGATAGTGGTCACGGCCAATCAAGGAAAATAGCGGCAATTTTAATTCGGTCACTGGCGTTGTACTCTGCTCAACCGGCTGGTTATTTCCTTATTTCCTTGGACGACCTCCTTATTTCCTTGGACGACCTCGGTATCTTACCATCACTATACTACACCAACGATGAGTGCATTTGCCCTAGCGTGTTGTAGAGATTGATAGTGGTATATCGTGTTTTATAAATTTAAAACTTGATAAAAGAGTAAAACAGGGGTATTTAAAAATATAGTAAAAATTCGTACACACTCGACACCACGTCACATGTAAACTCTAGAAACTGAAACTGTACTTTACTATATTTTTTAATATTACTATACAAAGATTTTATGACAAATGGATAAATTGATAAAAGTGCGTAGAAAGTAATCAATCAATTAAAAGAAGTTTTTTGAACGATAAATTTGGATCACTGACGAACCATTGAAGTATTATCGTGTCATAAGCAGAACCATCCGATCATATCCATTTCTATTAGGCAATAATGCCTATACACCGATTCAAAAGGAACCCCAAAAAAAAACCTCATTGTGGGAATTGAACCTAGAACCTAATGGTCTCTAAGCCTTATCCCACTCCAAAGATGTCACTAAGCTATAATGTCATGGACAATTATTAAAAGAACTTAATTCACGCATACACTTTTTTAGGAAGAGAAAGTAAATTACACTTTGAAATTTGAATATAGCATTGAAAGTGGATGAGCCAAAGGCAATGGATGTGCAACATCACTACTTTCTCAAACTCTAATCTAAGACCATGGTTGTAAAAATCCCGACTAGGTGCCGATTAATCCCCGATTAGTTTCCGATTAATCAAATTAATCCCGATTAATCCCCCTAAATTCCGATTAATCCCCGATTAATCCCGATTAATCGCTAGTCCCCACCCAGCCGCCCGACTAGCGACTAGCGATTACTACAACACTGTCTAAGACTATCACCAATGCAATGAGCTAAATGCATGAACAGTCAGCTACCACATCATATTTCCACAAATGAATCAAAAACATCAATTTTTCCTCCAATCCTACAAACATGCTTACTGGTGCTTTAAGTTTCCACATCATCACCATAGTTTACATTTCTTTAATACTAAAAGTCTTATTTTATAATTTATACATTTCTTTTATTCTCGAATTATTAAAATATATATAAGATATTAATGATATTTGTAATAATTACCGTTAATCTCTTGAAAAAGAAAAAAAAAATTGAGTGTTGTAGTTGAATTATAACCGTTAGTATTGATGTATTATTTGAGATTAAATATTAAAATTTAAGTAAACAATTAAATGTTAGCTTCAACAAAATAAATAGAAAGTAATATAAAATCAAAACAATAATAAAACCATGAAAGTCTTTGTTGGAGGTCCCACAAATTTGGCATTTCCTCCGCACGTTGTGCGCTTCCCACACTTTTTTTTTCTCCAATGCAAATTGTAATATTTAGATTGCCAATTCAGCATTGGGTTTGTTCTAATCACTAATCAGCCTATCAAATAATATGGTTCTGTTTTTTGTTTATTTCTTCTCTTCTTCAACAGACACTTCAACTTATAGAAGTTGCCGGTGAATTACCAGAAAAATTCAAATCTTGCTATTTCACTCTTTTTATTCACTTTAACGGTTCTACATAATACATTTTGAAGGGTCCAAATATGAAAATGCTTCTCTACTAGATAAATTTTTAACAAAAAGTTCAGCCGCTGGAGGGTCAGCGAACCCTCCCGTAGTTCAACCCCTGGCGATGGGTATGATCGTCATTTGTACATCCTTCTTTTTCACACGCCTTCTTTTTCTCACTAAAACAAACCACAAAACAACCATGGCTTCTTCATCAAGTCAACCTCCATCTTCAAAGATTTAACACGATTCTTCACCGTTTCAAAAGCCTTCTTCACCGATTAACACTCATCGTTCACTGATTAAGCCATAAACGGAACTTACTATGCAACAAATTGAACCAGAAACTTTGGAGATGACACTTAGTATTTCTGAAGTCGAAAAACAAAATTCGTAACCAAAAACGAACAAAAGAGTTAAACAAGTTCAAAATAAGCAAGAGGCAACTTCAATATTTGGTACATTGTTAAAATGTTAGGGTTTCTACATCATTGTGCCAAATGTGCCATCATTATGTTATATCCAATTACTCGTTTAAGGCTAATACAATAAACATTATGAATAAGATAACACAATAGCAGAATGTATTGTTTAATTTTGATTCTTTTATGTTAGTGATTTAGGGTTTATCCCTTTTATAAGTTGTCAGACTATTGTGCATAAAACACAATGAAGCAAGAGACATTCAACTTTAGTGTAAACATAATATTCTTAGATCAAATAATGTTTCTTATAGTTAATTTATAATATATTTTAATTCTTGTGTAATAATAATTATGTAGGTGACAACAATAATTTGATGATGCCTATCAAAGTGCTTGCTGAACATAAGTTGTCAAAGAAAGACACTAAACAACAAAGACGAAAGAAAATCAAAGATAACTAAAAGATTGTACCAGAGAAAAAGAGAATGAAGATAACATCAGGAGCAGTGACAACAAAACCAAAACCAAAATAAAAATCAGAAATGAAGTATTATCCTTTTGCACATCAAAAGTTAAACTTAAGGTGTTTGCCCGGAAACCTCACTACTTTTACTGAAAGCTTAACTAAAGATCATAAAAAGGCGGTTTCAGAATTGGGATTTGGAGAAACATTGTATATAAATATTCAAACAATAACGACTGCCTTTGCTTTTTGGTTGCTACAATACTATGATCCTACCACACAAACAATCAATGATGGAACTCATCATTTCACAATAATAAGTGTTGTGATGTTTTTGGAATACCAAATGCTGCTGGAAAGAAAGTTAAAACAAAGTTTAAACCCAACTCAAAGAATCCAATGGTAAATGAATGGCGAAGTCAATTTGGTGATAAAAATACCTAAGAAGATTACTATCAAGAATTTCAATGAACATTTGTTAAATAGAACCAACTCGAGGAGGATCTTCAAGCTCAATATTTTGGTAATGTTTGTTTACAGTAATGATGGAGACGATGATGAGTAACATAGTTAACCAAAGATTTCTGTTATCACTTGAAACAAATACTGATATAAGTAAACTCATTTTAGATAGTCTCACAAGAATTTGATTAACATGGTCCAGGTGATGTAGACGAATTCTTCAGTGGCCCTATGTTGTTTCTGGCGTAAAATGTTTACCTATTTAATAATTATTACACAATTGAAGTTCAAAGTTTTTTAATTATTGTTTCTTTTGTGGTGAACAATTTTTTTGTGTATCAAAAACAACAAATTTGTGCCAAGGGGAAATGGTGTAAAACAACAAATATGTTTCGGAAGATTGATTGCACAACACTTGCAGAGTTTGAAGAAAAATTATTTGATTATGGGTAGAAAAACACAAAGACAGAAACAAGTAAGGCAATTAAAGAATTCAAAGGTTCATAAAAGGTAGTTATCAAGAAACAAAATAAAAATGTTGTTCCACCTCAACAAGATGAATGAAGGTACATATTTTCTACTATTGTGTAATGATTTATTGGATATTACTAAATTAATTGTGTTATATTTTGTAATTTCATACTAGTAGATGACTGTGTCATGTTTTGGTTTGTCTAAAATGATTGTGTTTATGATTATTGTGTCATATTTTGATATGTCTAATATTATTGGGTCAAATTATGTTATTTTATATTATAAGATGATTGTGCAATGTTCTGGTTTGTCTAAGATGATTGTGTCTAAGATCATTGTGTCATATTCTGTTATGTATAAGATCATTGGGTCATATTCTATTATGTCTAAGATGATTGAGTCGTGTTCTAGTTTACCTAAGATCATTATGTCATATTCAATTATATCTAAAGATGACAGTGTCATGTTCTGGGTTGTCTAAGATAATTGTGCCATATTCTGTTATATCTTGGTGGGTCAAAATGAGTAGTCTAATGTTATCAACAAGTCAAAGTCAACAAAGTCAACGCCATCAAGTCGAAGTTACAAGCAAGTCGACACGAGAAGCTTCTACATAATCTTATCAGCCTTAGACATGTAAGCTTTTACATAATCTCTATAAAGACACAACTGATCTTTATACCTGATTAATCGATTCACTACATATTCATTTGCAAACCTAATCTCATGAAGTACATCTTTAACATGATCATCATTGTTTTCACAATCATCAAACCTAACAGGTCAAAGTGAACTATTTGGAATAGCTTCTCTACTCCAATCCCTTACCACATACTTCTTCGGGAACTGTGTTATATAACAAATTTTAAGAACATAGAAAGTATGTCGACATAGCAATCCAAACTGTTTAAACCTTCTACAGATGCGTGATATAGTTTGATCTTCATTTGGAAACATAACCTACACACAAAACACACATTCAAAACATAAGGATAAAATACAAATACAGATACATAATGCAAATACAGAAACATACGACACAATGAAAAATACTAAACCATAAGCCACGATACATAAATAAATTAATACCTCAAAATATAAAGTGCATGGCTGCAACATATTCTCAATTTCAAACTTCAAAATATCACTAACCTTCTGTTTTGGTTACAGACGCATAAATGTTAATGGCATCATCTATCTCCAACTATTGACCCAAAGAATTGTCCGTGTATAAAGTTGTGTGGCTTGATTTTCAAGTACAAAATCACTCCAAATTTCAGGTTCATTATATCTAGTTTCATGATCATTTTTCCTATGTAAATACCTTTGAGCCTCAATTGTTGTTTCAATGTGACTAAAAAACTCACCAAAGTTGACTTTAGATTGCAAAACTGATTAAAGAAATGGTTCTCACTTTCTGATCTTGACGTGGTACGCATAAGTCCATACAAATTCTCTTCTAAATAATACGCGGGTATCCAATATGGTCTAATATTATAAAGATTACACAACCAATCATGATCACTTAAGCCATACTAAAAAAGAATGGAATGCCATTTCTCCTCAAACTCAACACGACTAATAGAATTTGACCTTACAATCGCAACCATGTTTTTTAATCTGTAATATCACACAGATGCGGTCCAACCTACAAAAGATTAAAATGAAACAATAATGAAAAAAAGGAACAAATACATAATATCAAAAGCTAGTAAAAAAACTTCAAAATACAAAACATTGAATGATACCTTCGGAGTCAGTTTCTCCCATATGTGCTACATACATAATCTATGCACCTAGATCATCGTAACCACCATACAAAATCTTCAAAATGTTAAATGCCATTACAGACCCCAAGATTTATGGTAGACAACGCTTGACTAACACTTTCCTTTACATAATCAACCCTTCTCGTAGATGTTAAAAACTGAATGTCTTCTTCATCCACAAAATTGTGGCTATGTTCCCCTTGAAAAAAAGATATATCTCATACCTATTTGTCGCAACCCCCTCCCCTATCTGTCCCAGGAACGGGCGGCCGCGAGACCAGTTTTGGTGGTATCGATGTTTATCATTTTGGCAGCGGAAATTACACCAGGACCGTAGTTAGCAAATATTTTATCAGAGTAAATACCACACTTTTATAATATTAAACATATTGGGATAAAACCTAAGTTTTCATCACAAACTGATTTATAGAGATAATCTCTATTTTATTGAATAAAACATCTTCTTTTATTTAGGTAACTTTTATAGCCACTTTTTCCAAGCCTTCAGTGTTGTCCAACTGGCTTCTAGTTGGCTTTTACATTTTGTTACCTAAAACGCGTTTAAAAACATTTTGTCAGTGGGAAATACTGGTGAGTGAATCCCAGTTTAATCAAGAAGAGTTTTATCAATTTCCACAGTATTGAGAGCGATTACAATGTTTACATCTACACAATTACTCATTCAGTACTGTCAATCCTGACTGGTGGGTCATATTACCCATTGGCTAACTCTTTGTCCAATGGTAACGTGTTCCACATTTTGTATACAAACCCCCAACATACTGGCAGTAATTGAAGATTACAAAGACTCAATCACTGCTTAATCACATTGTAAAATATTTAAGGTTTTGTAAAAACAGTTTACAAAAAGGAGATTACTGACATTGCTGTCTTAGATTTCTTCTAAGGTTTTCCTGGTGATTATCAATAATTTACACAAATGCACACGCGTTAGTATAATAACCCTTTATATTAACATTAGTAATACCCTCCCCGAGACGACATTCCAATGACTACGTCGGGCAGAACCACGACAGCCATTACGGAACCCTGGATCAATCAGGCAGCGTATCTAATACGTAACCGGGGTTATAATACTTACAACAGCGCATAATTTCGTTAATTAGGGGGGTATTATGCCCCAGAATTATGCCTATTATTTGAATTTTCGAGAGAGAAAGAAAATATGAATGAGTTGGGACTGAAGGCCTTCGTTGCTATTTATAGGGCTGAAAATGGACTTCGTCGCGCCCTGCGTAAGCCTCAGCCAAGGTCTACGCGGCCCGCGAGGCTCCCTAGGGTAGGCCCAAGCTTGGCTGACTCGACTCGTAGACTCCACACGCGTTATGACACGTGGCGGCTCAGGGGCTCGCCATGACTCCTTGCTGTCGCGGCCGCGTAGGTGGTAGCCAATGGCTACGCGCCCCGCGCGAGACCATTAAAATATGTTTTTATTTAATTTTTAATAAAATAGAGGTATTCGGGGCCTGTTTACGTATACGGGGTGTATTTTAGGACATATTAGGATATTATAAAATATATTAGGGCGTCGGAAAATATTTTGGAGGGTTGTTATATCCTCCCCACCTTGTTTTAGAGCTCGTCCTCGAGATCTACTGGAATAGGTGCGGGTATCTCTTTTGCATTTCTGATTCAAATTCCCATGTGTATTCTGGTCCTCTTTTGGAGTCTCATTTCACTTTGACCAGAACTAATCTCTTGTGCTTGAGATTCTTGAATTTCCTATCTTCAATCTGTAGAGGTCTTTCTACAAATTTTAACTGCTCATTTACCTCTATATCCTTAAGAGGTACTATCAGTGATTCATCAGCTAAGCATTTCTTGAGACTAGATACATGAAATACATCATGTATTCCTGCCATTTCCTCTGGCAGTTGTAGCTGATAGGCTACAGGTCCTATTCTTCTAATAATCTCAAAAGGTCCAACATACCTAGGGCTTAGCTTTCCCCTTTTGATGAATCTTACCACTCCTTTCCATGGAGAGACTTTCAATAACACTTTATCTCCTACTTGAAATTCCAATGGCTTTCGTCTGTTATCAGCGTAACTCTTTTGTCGATCACGTGCTGCTTTCAGTCGTTCCTTGACTTGAATGATCTTGCTTGTTGTTTCTTGTACTATCTCAGGTCCAGATAGTTTCTTTTCTCCAATTTCTGCCCAACATACTGGTGTTCGGCACTTTCGTCCATAAAGTGCTTCGAATGGTGCAGCATTGATACTTGTGTGATAACTGTTATTATAAGAAAATTCTATCAATGGTAAGTGATCGTCCCAATTACCTCCAAAATCAATTACACAAGCTCTAAGCATGTCCTCCATTGTCTGAATTGTCCTTTCGCTTTGTCCGTCCATTTGAGGATGATAGGCTGTGCTTAGATTTAACTTGGTTCCCATTGCCTTTTGGAAACTTGTCCAAAAAAGAGAGGTAAAATGATTATCTCTGTCAGAAACAATTGATAGAGGAATTCCATGTAAAGAAACTATTTCATTTACATATAATTTTGCTAATTGTTCCATACTGAAAATTTCCTTCATTGGTAAGAAATGAGCTGACTTAGTTAGCCTGTCAACAATTACCCAGATTGTATCATTACCTTTTCTTGTTTTAGGTAATTTAGTAACAAAATCCATTGCTATCAATTCCCAATTCCATACTGGCATTTCTAACTGTTGCAACAAACCTGAGGGTTTCTGATGTTCAGCTTTGACTTGTGAACAGGTTAAACACTTTGCAACATATGCTGCTATATCCTTTTTCATTTATATCCACCATAAATTCTTTCTTAAGTCTTGATACATCTTATCACTTCCAGGATGCATCGTATACTTAGACTTATGGGCTTCTTCTAATATACGGTAACGTAGGTTTCCTAATTTAGGTATCCACATCCTTTTCTTATGGAATCTCCAAATTCCATCTGTTCCTTGTTCTAATTCCTTAATCATTCCATTCAATTTCTCACTATCATCCTTGATTACTGATTCTTGTGCCTCTCTAATTTGTTCATTTAAATCTACTTGTAGATTTAATTTAAGTGAACGTACTCTTTTTGGCTTCTCATGATACTTTCGACTTAAAGCATCAGCAACTACGTTTGCTTTTCCTGCATGGTACTGGATATTACAATCATAATCACTAAGTATCTCCATCCAGCGTCTTTGTCTCATATTCAACTCCTTCTGCCCGAAAACATACCTTAAACTCTTATGGTCGGTGAATATGGTAAACTTACTACCGTAAAGATAATATCTCCAAATTTTAAGGGCAAAGATTGTGGCTCCTAATTCTAGATCATGGGTTGAATAATTCTCTTCATGATTCTTAAGTTGTCTAGAGGCGTAAGCTATAAACTTTTGACGTTGCATCAATACACATCCAAAGCCTAACTTAGAAGTGTCACAATAGATTACAAAATCTTCAGTTCCCTCTGGTAACGCTAGTATGGGTGCATTGGTTAGTCTTTGCTTAAGAATTCTAAAGGCTTCTTCTTGTTTTGATCCCCATTCAAACTTAACAGATTTACAGGTTAACTTAGTTAAGGGAATGGCTATTCTAGAAAAATCTCGAATAAATCTTCTATAATAACCAGCCAGTCCTAAGAAACTTCTAACCTCAGTTGGTGATTCAAGGGTTTTCCATTTGGTAATTGCCTCGATCTTGGTGGGATCTACATGAATTCCTTCATGATTAACTAGATGTCTAAGAAATTGTACTTGTTCTAACCAAAACTCACACTTTGAAAACTTAGCATAAAACATTTCTTTCCTTAGTAAACTTAGAAGTGCGTGCAAATGCCCTGCATGTTCCTCTTTACTCTTAGAGTAAATGAGAATATCATTTATAAAGACAATTATGAATTTATCCAAATATGGCTTACATATTCGGTTAATCATGTCTATAAATGCAGCTGGGGCATTGGTTAAACCAAATGGCATGACAGTAAATTCATAATGGCCATACCTTGTTCTAAAAGCGGTCTTAGGAATGTCCTCTTCCTGTACCTTTAATTGATGATATTCTGATCTTAAATCGATTTTAGAGAAAAATTGAGCTCCTTGTAACTGATCGAACAGATCATCGATTCTTGGTAATGGATACCGATTCTTAATCGTGACCTTGTTCAATTCACGGTAGTCAATGCACATACGCATTAATCCGTATTTCTTTTTGACGAATAGGATTGGCGTTCCCCATGGCGATGAACTTGCCTGTATGAATCCTTTCTCCAATAATTCGTCTAACTGATTCTTCAGTTCCTGCATTTCTGCGGGTGCCAAACGATAAGGTGCTTTGGAAATTGGTGCTGTCCCTAGTAGCAGATGAATTCTGAATTCAACTTCTCTGTCTGGAGGTTGTCCTGGTAACTCTTCTGGAAATACATCTGAAAATTGGGATACTACTGGAATATCCTTTAATTCTTTTCCTTTAGTGTTAATGATTATCGAAATCAAATACACTAATGACCCTTTTCATATATAACTTGTTGTTTTCATCACAGAGATGAATTTTGTGGATCTAGAGGGCTTATCTCCTGTAATTGTGATCTTTTCACCTTTTGGTGAATTTACTTAGATTGACTTTTTATCACATAAAATATTGGCTTTACTGGCTATTAACCAATTCATTCCTAACACAACATCAAATCCTACCAGATTCATTGGGTAAAGGTTTGCAATAAATTTTTGATTTAGAAATTCTATTCTTGCTCCCTGCAAGATATCAGAAATCTTAATGGTTTCCTCATTTGTTGTCTCTACTAGACATTCTTGTGGGAGTTTAGTTAATGGTTGATTAAGAAGTTTGCAAAATGAAGTGTTAATAAAACTTTGGTTTGCACCAGAGTCAAATAATACTTTAGCCAAAACATCATTAACTAAAAACGTACCGGCTATCACGTCCGGAATCATCTTTGCTTCTTCTGCAGTTAGAACAAATGCCCTAGCATTTTTAGTGTTCTTGTTGTTCGTAGCTGGAGCTAATTTCGGACAGTTTGGCTTGATGTGGCCTTGTTCTCCGCAGTTGTAGCATATCTTGTTGTTATGTTTCTTCCTGCAGTCTTCCTCCTTATATCCAGATATTTTGCAGAAGTTACAGTATATGGAGCATCTTCCAGAATGCTTCCTTTTGCAATACTTGCAATAGGGTGCAGAGGTAGAACCTACATTTTTCCCACGGTTGGAATTTCCAGAACGAAATTCTTGGGTAAGCTTCTGGGTTAGGTTCCTCCTCTGATCCTCTTCTCGCGTACGGACTACCTCATCTATCAAGGTGTTTGCTAGTTCTACAACTTCTTCTATGGTTTGAGGTCTAGCTGCCTTGACTACATGTCTTATTTACTAATTAATCCCCAGATGTAACGGGAGATTAATACTGGTTCAGGTGATGCAAGGGTTGGTACTATTCGAGCATATTCAAAGAATAATGTAGTATAACCCTTACTATCTACCCCAGTCATCCTAAGATTTAGGAATTTATTTGTTATCTGTTCCTTTTCATTAGGAGGGTAGAATTTCCTTTCTACCGTGCTTTTAAATTCCTCCCATTCCATATTATAAATCCTATCACTTCCCCTAGACTGGATGATAGTGTTCCACCATTCTAAGGCCGAATTCTTAAACAGATTAGAAGCAAACATGTAACACCCCGAAAACGGGTTTGGTAATCAAACCCCGTTAATACTAAAAGACGGGTAAAGTACCATTAGTGGCAAAAGTAACCCGATAAATATTAGAATTTAAATAAAAAAAATCCTAATATTAATTAAAAGGCGGATAAGAACTTTCAAGGAATAAAAGGGATAAAAGGCCCGAGTTAACGGAACTTAAATAAGACGGGTTATAACTCCCGGAATCCAATAAGTTAACTAGGAATAATAATAACCTAGTTAGAAGAGAAGTCTTGTAGTGACATACTAGTGGGTTAAAACTTTATAACTAGGAAAATATAAAACTTTATATTAAAATTATAAAGTTTTAAATAAACAAGGACAAACTAACTAGGACAAAATAACCCAGTTAGTTATAAGACTTGTGTTAACTCAAAAGTGAGTTAAAAGAACCTAAATATGAACTAAAAGAAATTAGAGGGGCTAAAAATGTTTAATTAGAAACTAACTATAATAAAAACAATATATTAAACATAATACACACATTTGTGTGTACTGGAGATCGATCAAACACAGGGGGGCGACCCAAGCTTCCCCATAACCCTAGTTCTTGACAAATCCTCCAAATTGAAGGTCCAAATCAAGTCCAAAACAAAATCCGAGCATAGACTAGTGATCCCCATTGCAAGGAGATCATAAGGTATGTAAAATTTGATAAAAATTCTCTACTTGAAATTCTCATGAATTTAGGGAATTCGAAATTTGAGGATGCATGAATGATATGTAGATGAAATAGAAACATTTAAATGCCTAGGAGTAAACCCTAGACAAGTATATATTGAAATCATGCTTAGCTCAAGTAAATTCAGATTTTTGTTGATGCTAAATTCATGTATGAGATGTTTTTAGGGTTTTGATTGCTAAAAATAGTGTTATGATGTCAAGAACATGCTTAAATTGAAAGCTGAATTCAAACAGCTCCTGATCAGAATTTACAACCGACTTGTATTGGTTGTAACCTGAACAAAACATGACAAAAACATGTGTTTCTTGAGTCTAAAATGTAATTCCAGGAAATATCTTTAAAACCCCACTGGAATCGCATTTTTTCGACGAAAATTGAGCGTTTTATGAATTTATCCGTATCAAAGGTTCAAGCTGTGTTTTCTGGCAGAATTTGCAGCCCATTACGAATGTCATAACTCAATTTAGGAATTGATTTATGATCTCAAATTCTTACTGTAGAAAGTTTTAAGTGATTAAAAGAATTGCCAATTGGAATTTCGTCAATCGGATAAACGAGGAATTTTAAATGAATTTTTCCGTAAGCTGCAGTCAGAAGTGACGAATCTGATTGCAGCTTAGTAAATGAATTTTTATGAATTTTTGGTAAAGAGTTAGATCTTGAAATTTTAACACAAGGCCTAAACCTCTGAGAGGTACGCCACACAAAACAATCACAATTTTTGAAGACTTGTAAACAGGTTAAACAAGTCACCAAAAACAGCCCATTTTCAGTGATATGAAATGCATAAATGAAATCGCGGTCTACTTGGTTATGTGTAAAATTTGATTTCATTAAGAGTTCGGATGAAATATGCCTAAGTGAGTTCAATGAACCAAATGTTCATTTGAATATGTTGATAAGTCAATTGAATTTTAAAAAGTCAAACCGACCAATGATTAGATCGAATGATAAATTCGACATAAAACCCGTAGGATGGAATAGTCGTAAACGATTATGACTAATCTAACGGTCTTACGAATTGTGATGATGATAGTTTGACTCTAGACAAGCTATATGAGCACTTGGGAAAAAGAAGCGGGTCAAACGGATCGAGTACGCGGAAAAATGACATAACCGGATGCAAGGTAAGTGAAACTTACACTTCTTGGTAGAATACGTATAAATTCTATAAGTTATGAATACGAGAAGATTAATATTCGAAATACGGGTTCCGACGCGTAATGATACGGGTCGGAACAAATATAAATGATAGAAACCATGGTTTATGAGAAAGAGGGTAAAAAAATGGAAATATAGTCAAGCGTCGACTAATGTAAATTTAACTTAAAAAGGATCTTGAGTTAAAATCCGAAATGGGTCGGATGTGAGAGTGAGAAATTGAAAACCATGTTTTAATAACCTATGCAAATGTTGGTCATACACTCCAAACGGGTCAAATGGTGGTGAAAACACCATTTGACAATATCGGCTAATGATTGTTGTCAAGTCATATGTTAACAGGAGCAATTAGCAATTTGGTAGATTGCGACGCCATAGAATATCAGTTAGTTAAAGCAAGGTATAAAATGGGTCTATATATTGACTCGAGCCAGGTACGCGTATATATAGATTTATAGTTAAAAGGACAATGTTGGTCAAATACATTAGCAAAGGGCCTTTGTTGTAAAAGGAGGGACTAAATTGACCAAAACGCCCTTGTTGGGTAAATCGGGCAAACGACCCTTAGAGGCCGTTTAGAGACTTGTATTGTAATTAAGTAACCCTTAGATGCATGTAAGAGTTATAGGCGTAAACTTCGTAGTTCAAATGCCTAAAAATGGTCATTTGCGTGAAATGACTAGTTGAAGGGTAAAATTTGGGAAGAAGGGGTTCATTATGTTAAATCCACCACAAAATAGTTGTGGTGGATTATATGTAGTTATTTAGATATGGAATTTTGTAGTGTCGAAAGAAAAGGGCAAGTTTTAGACTAAATTGCTTAAATTTCCTTAACGGGTCAAAAACAGTTTATGCACATAGCCTACGAACTAGTCACGCAATTTATAAAAAAAAATTATTACGAACCCGAGCTAAAGATTTTGGGTTAAAATACACTAGCGTGTGTATTTTGGTTGTTTAAGACATCAAAGTTGGAAATAAATATTTTGTTTAATTATTCGTTGCTTAGAACTTGTGTAGACTTATATTTAAGTTATCAAAACAAATTTTTATGTTGGTTTTGATCATAGGTGGATATCAAGAGTACCCGGATGAAGATCAAGCGGCGAGAAAGAACCGAACACATGAAAAAGAAGCTTCTGCATGGTGTCTCGTCGTAACTTTCAAACGACGACCAAACTACATTATGTTGTATTATTTTTAAATTGTAAAAGTTTTAATGAAATAGAAAATTTAAACGCACTTGTAATCATTGTTACAAGTTTGTTTCTCGTAATCTATACAAGAACCTTTAAAATAATAGCAAGGGTGTTACAAAACATTATCTTATCCTCTTCCGCGCATTTGCTTATTTTTAAGACAGCCTCAGTTTTCTCTATCCAGCGTAGAGTTGCAATGGGTCCTTCATTGCCCGAGAATTCTATTGGTTTGCAGGACCATAATTCTTTATAAGAACAACCATAAGGCATGGTTCTTCTTCTTTTGGGAATGGGCGCTTGAAGTATAGGTCCATTGTTCACGCTGTTTTCTGGTTCGGAGGGTCGTTTACTATCACGGTTACTTTTATTATCAGCTTCCCTAACCGTTTGAATAATATATGGCATTGCATCTATTATTCCTTGTGCCACTATGTGTTGGATGACACTGTTGTCCACTTGGTTTCCATTATTGTTGTTGTTTGGGTTTTCGTTACTCGGGTTATTGTTACTCTGGTTATCGTTATTCTGGTTTTCTGGGTTATTATCCGGATTCTCTTGATTCACTTGGTCGGCCATCTGAATTTTAAACATTTACCACATATTAATATCACAAGATAATATCTTAATACGATCAATCACATGACAAGCATTTTGATCAAAAACATCGAACATTGCGGCTTACTATTTCTTATATAGTATGCACCTAATACAAATCAGAACTGGAGTTTAAAATTACAATACTACTATGCATCATTAACCACAAAGTGGTCTATACTACGATAGATTTATTATTATTATTATAAATATATATATATATATATATATATATATATATATATATAGGGGAAGGTTCATTTGAGAACAAATTTAATGTGAGAAGAAAAAGAAGAAAGGGCATATTAGTAAAATGCTATTTCATTTATAACTCATATCATTATTTTTTCTCTATTTAATTAATTAGTCAACTAATCATTAATTATCCTACATATAATCTACAAAACCTACACATAAATTTTCCTACATATACCCTACACATTATAGAATTTTATCCTACACAGTCGAAATTTATCCTACACACCTCGAAATATATCCTACACAACTGGTAATTTATCCTACACAACTAGTAATTTATTCTACACTTTAAATTAAGTTGTTTTTTTTTAATTTGGAAAAAATATATATTTTGAAAAGGAGTTACAAATTTAATTTAGCTAGTTATTAAAGTGGAAGAATACAAATTAATGATTTATGTAAGTTTACCAATATACCCTTATATTAAAATTAACTACAAATATTAAATGAACTAAAATGAAGCATTCTTATTGGTTGAAACTTCTTATTTGTTCTTCTTACAAAAAAATTCTTCTCATTTGAACCCTCCACTATATATATATATATATATATATATATGGGAAGGTTCTATTCAGAACACTAAATATTGCGAGAACACGCAGAACAAAATGAATTACTTATTTTTTCAATCCTAAAAACCTCAAAAGTAAATGAAAATATTACAAATGTAAGATTTATTGTTTCTCACACTACAATTCAAAATAAAATATGAAAATTTTTCAGTTTTTATATAACCTACACATAGGTAGGTTATGTGTAAGTTAAATTACCTACATGTATGTAGGCTATGTGTAGGTAAAAATATATGGTTTTTTTTATGTATATGTAATACACATATGAATGTAAGAAACATAAAATTTAAAAAAAATATCAACCTTAAATCCCAAAATTTAGTGATTTAGAGTTGTTCTTTCTGTTCTCGCAATTTTAGTGTTCTGTAATGATCCTCATCCTATATATATAGGACCGCTAAAATGAGAACCACCTCCAGTTGTAAGAACCGTGAGAACTTTTTGATCCGGGGCGAGTTGGACCAATTTTTTTTCATAAACGTAGATGCTTGTATTATAAACACATTTGTAAAAAAATTCAAAAAAAAAATGTCGTGTGTGTAGTTTTGAACACCACAAGTTTGTGTTTACGGGACCCGTAAATTTTAAATTTTAAATAAAATTTACGGGTCCCGTAAACGCAAACTTTGGGTGCTCAAAACTACACACCCGACATTTTTTTTTTGATTTTTTTTTACAAATGTGTTTATAATACATGAATCTACGTTTATGAAAAAAAAATTTGGTCCACCTCGCCCCGTACGGTGTAGTTCTCACGGTTTTTACAACTGGAGGTGGTTCTCATTTTAGCAGTCCACTATATATATATAATTTCATACACACATTTTATATATTATTATATTAGTATATTATTATATTATTATTACTATTACCATCTCCACCATCACTTTCACTGATATGGATTCTTCCAGAAATCCATATGATGCTCGTCGTACTTCCAGACGAGTCGTTCTCCTACTTGCCTCATCCTCTCGCTACTTTCTAAAATTTCTTCTCCGAAAGTTCGGAGCTCTTGCACATTTTCTGCACTCATTGGGGGTGCAGGTGCCGGTACGGGATCTGGGTACTGTGGCATGGGTTCTTCATGAGGATACGGATTCTCTAAAATTTCCCTAATGTATTCATCATTATCGTAGTAGGGATCTAGAGGGTCCAGACATGGGTAAGCTGCTAGGTTTGGCATGGGTAGGTCTGTTAAATGGTAGCGTTGCACATAATCCCTATGATCATCGAACCACGGATCGTAGTCTGGGTCTAAGGGATTGGGTGCTGGTACCCTAGGTATCTCCTCTGGATTAAAATCATGCATTTCGACTTGATTTTCTGGGTTGTTTTCTATCTCCATTGGCTGGGTGGGAAACAAGGGTAATGGTTGAGGGGCTACTAGTTGTTCCAGGTTTGGGTCGGCAGCTGTGGTTGCTAAAATATGGAAGTTTGCTAAACTCCTATTAAGCATGTCTTGGGTGTAGGCATCTGTTTCTCTTTTAGCGGCTGCTAGCACTCGTTGCTCTTGTAACTTTTTCATTCTCTTCCTACGCTCATGTGCTCCCTTACTGAACCATCCTCTCTTTTTCTGAGGGAATGACTCTTCAGATTGAGCCTTAAACACGAATATCACGTCTTCATTGTCAGCAGAATACCCTGAGAGAGCAGGCTGTGAAGAGGTGCCTTTGCTTCTAGGTGAGCTGGACAACTGACGATAGACGTCGGATGGTCCTTGATCACTCATACTGTAAACTAACAAATAGTCAAATAACAAATAACAATAAAATACAGATATGCACGTATTTCCATAATAAATTTCCTAACAATTTGAATAATATCTTGGTGTCAGCAGAACACTTCTGTGGCTGAATCAGTGTCTTAGCTCTGATACCACCTCATGTCGCAACCCCCGCCCCCTATCTGTCCCGGGAACGGGCGGCCGCGAGACCAGTTTTGGTGGTATCGATGTTTATCATTTTGGCAGCGGAAATTACATCAGGACTGTAGTTAGGAAATATTTTATTAGAGTAAATACCACAGTTTTATAATATTAAAGATATTGGGATAAAACCCAAATTTTCCTTACAAACTGATTTATAGAGATAATGTAACACCCTTACTATTTTTAAGCGGATTTCGTCTTTGATTACGAACAAAATCGTGTAATTATAATTACATGTACATTGGAGAATACGGATTAATTAAAACTTTTACAATTTTCAAGTACACCACATAATGTGACTACATTCGTCGTTTAAAATTAACGATTAACAGTGTGCGAAAGCTTGTAACTTGATCGTGTTCGGTTCTTCGTTGAGCTTGATCGTCCCCCGGTATTGTATATAATACCTACAATTCATAAAACATGAATTGAATTAGTCATACGTAGTTTAGAGTGTTTAAACGAGTTCGCGAGGCAAAATAATTGAAAAAAAAAACAAATTTTTAAAACTGACTCTGTCATGCCACGCGACGGAACCCACTTGCTCCCTCGCGTGGCGCGAAGGAGACCCTTTTCCAGCAGGTTCGTTTCTGGAACCTGCACTCTGCTAGTTTTTACGAAAACGGTCATAACTTATTCGTTATTGATCCGTTTTACGCGATTCTTTTTCCTATGCGTCCGTAAATTAATTCTCCATCTTATGGAGTTAACATCCAACATAATGAATTTTGAGACTTCAAAGCTTTCGACTCATTACCTTTTTACCAAATTTTAACCCGTTTATGCATTTTATCAAACAAACATATTTGTTTGATCCTTATTTCACATGCACCTCTTCATATTAATGTTATCTACCATGTTAGGTTCTAATCACAGGTTTCTAACACAATTTAAACCCGTTTTCGTTCGTATGCTTATTTTGACTCGTTAAGGGTATTTTAAGCACTTTAAAACTTGAAATCGCTTTCATTCATTTCTAGCATCTTATTCCTACATTTCTTATCTAGTAATCTTCCACCACAACTATATGTGTGTTGGATTTAATGTGGATATCTATATGTTCCGAGTTTTACCCCTCGGATTATCATTTTACGGCAAAGACTCATATAAAGTCATTCGACCCAAGAATTTACATCTTTCACTCTCTATACTTATTCTAAGCGTTCATTTAATCATAAAACTCGTTTCCGAACCACCTTTAAGGGTCGTTCGTTCGAATTAGCTTACAAGGGCAATTTGGTCAATTTTCATCCTTCTTTTACTACAAAGGACCTTTAAATACTCGTTTGACCCAAAATCCGACCTTTTAACTATAATCTTGTTTATAAACCCATGTGCTTCTAAAACACCATAATCATAACTCGATTTATTCGGTTTACCTAAAGGTAACCGAATATCTATATTTTAACCTTGTCTAACTCTTATAGAATCTTAAGTTCTACATGATGAGTTGGATCATTATACATACCTGGCTCGGATCAATATATTGACCCGTTTCAACACCTTGCCTTAGTGGCTGCTAAGTAATAACGATGTAAACATCCATGTGCTATTTATTTCCTAAAATCATACAACTCGACAACTCATTAGTCGATATTGTCAAAGGATGATAATTTCACCTTTTGACCCGTTTGGTCTAGATGACCCATTATATTAGCGAGATGACATTTATTACCACCTCGTATATATGACTCGCTCCGGTTTACATCGTGCGGTCATTTTACTTATAAATTCATTTCTTAACACTTTTGGCCTATTATGGCTTACATCATAATTGTCTTTCAAAACTAACGGTAAAGGTCAACGTGTGACCAAATTACCATTTTGCCCTTATTGGTTATTATGATTTACCTTATATGGTAACCATTAAAAGTACATGTTTCATTCGTCACAATATGATCGAATTACCAATTTAACTCATTTTTAGCCATCACTATGGTTTCTTATCATATTTGAATATCTTGTTCCGTACGACTATACGCCGGAACACCATATCTCAATTAGGTATTTGTCTATTTCGTAATTAATACGACAAAATAATATTCTAAAATATATGACTAGTGTAAGATATACTTACCTTGCATCCAAATTACGCTTTTCCTTCATACTTGCTTCGTTGACCCTCTTCCTTTCCAAGCCTCCACCTAGCTTGTCAAACGTCAAACTATCATCATAATTCGTAAGACGGTTAGATTAGTCATCATTAATTATGACTATTCCATCTTACGGGTTTTACATCAAAATTCACCATTTGATTTCATTTTGATCAGTTTGACTTTTAAAGGTCAAGCTGCCTATTAACATAAGTGATTATATTATAAACCTCGACAATTCATTTAAGCACTTTGTCAAGTATCCGATAGGCATTATTCTTACGCCACCGTTTTAACTACTTTTCAAGTCTAAGTTCATGCTATTATTAACACCAATTTAACTTAGCTCTTGATTATCAAAGTTAATTATTCATTTGTTTCCAGAAATCCATATGACGCTCGTCGTACTTCCAGACGAGTCGTTCTCCTACTTGCCTCATCCTCTCGCTACTTTCTAAAATTTCTTCTCCGAAAGTTCGGAGCTCTTGCACATTTTCTGCACTCATTGAGGGTGCAGGTGCCGGTACGGGATCTGGGTACTGTGGCATGGGTTCTTCCTGAGGATACGGATTCTCTAAAATTTCCCTAATGTATTCATTATTATCGTAGTAGGGATCTAGAAGGTCCAGACATGGGTAAGCTGCTAGGTTTGGCATGGGTAGGTCTGTTAAATGGTAGCGTTGCACATAATCCCTATGATCATCGAACCACGGATCGTAGTCTGGGTCTAAGGGAATGGGTGTTGGTACCCTAGGTATCTCCTCTGGATTAAAATCATGCATTTCAACTTGATTTCTGGGTTGTTTTCTATCTCGAGTGGCTGGGTGGGAAACAAGGGTAATGGTTGAGGGGCTACTAGTTGTTCCAGGTTTGGGTCGGCAGCTGTGGTTGCTAAAATATGGAAGTTTGCTAAACTCCTATTAAGCATGTTTTGGGTGTAGGCATCTGTTTCTCTTTTAACGGCTGCTAGCACTCGTTGCTCTTGTAACTTTTTCATTCTCTTCCTACGCTCATGTGCTCCCTTACTGAACCATCCTCTCTTTTTCTGAGGGAATGGCTCTTCAGATTGAGCCTTAAACACGAATATCCCGTCTTCATTGTCAGCAGAATACCCTGAGAGAGCAGGCTGTGAAGAGGTGCCTTCGCTTCTAGGTGAGCTGGACAACTGACGATAGACGTCGGATGGTCCTTGATCACTCATACTGTAAACTAACAAATAGTCAAATAACAAATAACAATAAAATACAGATATGCACATATTTCCATAATAAATTTCCTAACAATTTGAATAATATCTTGGTGTCAGCAGAACACTTCTGTGGCTGAATCAGTGTCTTAGCTCTGATACCACCTCCGGTCGCAACCCCCGCCCCCTATCTGTCCCGGGAACGGGCGGCCGCGAGACCAGTTTTGGTGGTATCGATGTTTATCATTTTGGCAGCGGAAATTACATCAGGACTGTAGTTAGGAAATATTTTATTAGAGTAAATACCACAGTTTTATAATATTAAAGATATTGGGATAAAACCCAAATTTTCCTTACAAACTGATTTATAGAGATAATGTAACACCCTTACTATTTTTAAGCGGATTTCGTCTTTGATTACGAACAAAATCGTGTAATTATAATTACATGTACATTGGAGAATACGGATTAATTAAAACTTTTACAATTTTCAAGTACACCACATAATGTGACTACATTCGTCGTTTAAAATTAACGATTAACAGTGTGCGAAAGCTTGTAACTTGATCGTGTTTGGTTCTTCGTTGAGCTTGATCGTCCCCCAGTATTGTATATAATACCTACAATTCATAAAACATGAATTTAATTAGTCATACGTAGTTTAGAGTGTTTAAACGAGTTCGCGAGGCAAAATAATTGAAAAAAAAAACAAATTTTTAAAACTAACTCTGTCATGCCACGCGATGGAACCCACTTGCTCCCTCGCGTGGCGCGAGGGAGACCCTTTTCCAGCAGGTTCGTTTCTGGAACCTGCACTCTGCTAGTTTTTACGAAAACGGTCATAACTTATTCGTTATTGATCCGTTTTACGCGATTCTTTTTCCTATGCGTCCGTAAATTAATTCTCCATCTTATGGAGTTAAAATCCAACATCCAACATAATAAATTTTGAGACTTCAAAGCTTTCGACTCATTACCTTTTTACCAAATTTTAACCCGTTTATGCATTTTATCAAACAAACATATTTGTTTGATCCTTATTTCACATGCACCTCTTCAAATTAATGTTATCTACCATGTTAGGTTCTAATCACAGGTTTCTAACACAATTTAAACTCGTTTTCGTTCGTATGCTTATTTTGACCCGTTAAGGGTATTTTAAGCACTTTAAAACTTGAAATCGCTTTCATTCATTTCTAGCATCTTATTCCTACATTTCTTATCTAGTAATCTTCCACCACAACTATATGTGTGTTGGATTTAATGTGGATATCTATATGTTCCGAGTTTTACCCCTCAGATTATCATTTTACGGCAAAGACTCGTATAAAGTCATTCGACCCAAGAATTTACATCTTTCACTCTCTATACTTATTCTAAGCGTTTATTTAATCATAAAACTCGTTTTCGAACCACCTTTAAGGGTCGTTCGTTCGAATTAGCTTACAAGGGCAATTTGGTCAATTTTCATCCTTCTTTTACTACAAAGGACCTTTAAATACTCGTTTGACCCAAAATCCGACCTTTTAACTATAATCTTGTTTATAAACCCATGTGCTTCTAAAACACCATAATCATAACTCAATTTATTCGGTTTACCTAAAGGTAACCGAATATCTATATTTTAACCTTGTCTAACTCTTATAGAATCTTAAGTTCTACATGATGAGTTGGATCATTATACATACCTGGCTCGGATCAATATATTGACCCGTTTCAACACCTTGCCTTAGTGGCTGCTAAGTAATAACGATGTAAACATCCATGTGCTATTTATTTCCTAAAATCATACAACTCGACAACTCATTAGTCGATATTGTCAAAGGGTGATAATTTCACCTTTTGACCCGTTTGGTCAAGATGACCCATTATATTAGCGAGATGACATTTATTTCCACCTCGTATATATGACTCGCTCCGGTTTACATCGTGCGGTCATTTTACTTATAAATTCATTTCTTAACACTTTTGGCCTATTATGGCTTACATCATAATTGTCTTTCAAAACTAACGGTAAAGGTCAACGTGTGACCAAATTACCATTTTGCCCTTATTGGTTATTATGATTTACCTTATATGGTAACCATTAAAAGTACATGTTTCATTCGTCACAATATGATCGAATTACCAATTTAACTCATTTTTAGCCATCACTATGGTTTCTTATCATATTTGAATATCTTGTTCCGTACGACTATACGCCGGAACACCATATCTCAATTAGGTATTTGTCTATTTCGTAATTAATACGACAAAATAATATTCTAAAATATATGACTAGTGTAAGATATACTTACCTTGCATCCAAATTATGCTTTTCCTTCATACTTGCTTCGTTGACCCTCTTCCTTTCCAAGCCTCTACCTAGCTTGTCAAGCGTCAAACTATCATCATAATTCGTAAGACGGTTAGATTAGTCATCATTAATTATGACTATTCCATCTTACGGGTTTTACATCAAAATTTACCATTTGATTTCATTTTGATCAGTTTGACTTTTAAAGGTCAAGCTGCCTATTAACATAAGTGATTATATTATAAACCTCGACAATTCATTTAAGCACTTTGTCAAGTATCCGATAGGCATTATTCTTAGGCCACCGTTTTAACTACTTTTCAAGTCTAAGTTCATGCTATTATTAACACCAATTTAACTTAGCTCTTGATTATCAAAGTTAATTATTCATTTGTTAAGCAAGAACTAAAGGTTTCTATTTACATGTAAAAACCTCTTTCATCATAGCATTAGACATTTATCCGAACATCTAATATAATCAAGTTCTACAAATTAATTAGTAGACATCATGATTCCAAACACCTATTTATATGAACAAAAACACTAATTTCATCATAATATAAAAAACCCATTTCAAGTCACATATGAGCATTCACTCGAACTTATAAATTGTTCAAGTATTTTGCTCCAACTATCAAATATGATGATTCTAAGCACATGCATATCATCATCTTCACTATTTAGTCAAAACCCACTTGGCTCATACTTGGTTAATTGACTAATCACTAGTTTATGGCACAATTTTACAAGTTTGCATCTAGGGTTTGTTTCTAGACATAGATTCAACCCAATATCAATCATATATACAATATTCATCACATAAATTTAGATTTTTGGTGTTCATCATGAATTCAAAACATCACCAAATTACAAAATTTTGACATACCTTGTGATCTCCTAGCTTAGGTGATCACAAATTTGTGTTCATGCATTGATTTGGGGCTAGAATCCATCTTCAATTTGATGTATTTGATCAAGTTAGGGTTTGGCTCCTTGGAGCCCTCCTGGTCGTACGCACACACACACACTCTTAGTGTGTGTGTTGTGTTTTATTATTTGTTTTAATTAAAACAAGTTTCTCCACTAGGCAACCTTAGTCCCCCATGTTTTATTTTAATCTATGAAGCTATAATTCACTTATTTATCACCTAATCACCAACTACTAACTAGGTTAATTATTCTTAGTTAACTTTATGGGTTCGGGAAATTATAACTCGTTATATTTTAGGTCCCGTGAACTCGGGCCTTTTTATCCTTTTTATTTTCGTGGAATCTCTTATTTGTTTTTAATTAATATTAGGATTATTTATTAAAATCCTAATATTTACCAGGTTACTTTCACTACTAACGGTATTTTACCCGTGTATTAGTATTAACAGGGTTTGATTACCAAACCCGTTTTCGGGGTGTTACAGATAATCTCTATTTTATTGAATAAAACACCTTCTTTTATTTAGGTAACTTTTATAGCCACTTTTTCCAAGCCTTCAGTGCTGTCCAGCTGGCTTCTAATTGGCTCTTACATTTTGTTACCTGAAACGCGTTTAAAAACATTTTGTTAGTGGGAAATACTGGTGAGTGAATCCCAGTTTAATCAAGAAGAGTTTTATCAATTTCCACAGTATTGAGAGGGATTACAATGTTTACATCTACTCAATTACTCATTCAGTACTGTCAATCCTGACTGGTGTGTCATATTACCCATTAGCTAACTCTTTGTCCAATGGTAACGTATTCCACATTTTGTATACAAAACCCCAACATACCGGAAGTAATTGAAGATTACAAAGACTCAATCACTGCTTAATCACATTGTAAAATATTTAAGGTTTTGTAAAAACAGTTTACAAAAAGGAGATTACTCACATTGTTGTCTTAGATTTCTTCTAAGGTTTTCCGGGTGATTATCTATAATTTACACAAATGCACACGCGTTAGTATAATAACCCTTTATATTAACATTAGTAATACCCTCCCCGAGACGGCATTCCAATGACTACATCGGTCAGAACCACGACAGCCATTACGGAACCCTGGATCAATCGGGCAGCGTATCTAATACGTAACCGAGGTTATAATACTTACAACGAAGCAGAACTTCGTTAATTAGGGGGGGTATTATGCCCGAGAATTATGCCTATTATGTGAATTTTCGAGAGAGAAAGAAAACATGAAGGAGTTGGGACTGACGGCCTTCGTTGCTATTTATAGGGCTGAAAATGGACTTCGTCACGCCCCGCGTAAGCCTCGGTCAGGGTCTACGCGGTCCGCGAGGCTCCCTAGGGTAGGCCTTAGCTTGGCTGACTCGACTCGTAGACTCCACAAGCGTTATGACACGTGGCGGCTCAGGGGCTCGCCCTGACTCCTTGCTGTCGCGGCCCGCGTAGGTGGTAGCCAATGGCTACGCGCCCCGCGAGAGACCATTAAAATATGTTTTTATTTAATTTTTAATAAAATAGAGGTATTCGGGGCCCGTTTACGTATACGGGGTGTATTTTAGGACATATTGGGATATTTTAAAATATATTAGGGCGTCAGAAAATATTTTAGAGGGTTGTTATACTATTATCAACTGTTAACCGCAAACTTAATTTGCACATTGCATCTGATTCTCATAGATGGTTATTTACGTTTTCCTTTACCTTTATTGTCATCATCTAAACTATTAAACACAATTGTAACTTTAGAACCTTGCGTAAATCATGTTAAGTATTTCAATTTAACAACACCGTCATTGTTTTATGAAATGTTCTTCCTAACTAAGAAACCACTAGAGCATACTTGACATAAATAGCATAGGCTTGGTCAATAGAATCAAACACCATATCAATAACATGTTTAATTAATTGGCTCACAACATGTGTCTATTATAATTTTCCAGTACATGGTGATACACTTTGTACATCAACTTCTTTGTAAACAATAATATCTGCACAAATAAAACACAATGTCACATAAAAACATATATAAGACAATCCTAGCAGAATACAAAATACATTAAAAAACATAAACAAAAAACACAATGACGTTTACATTAAAAACATAAAAAAATATCACAGATAACACATTAGGATACAAAATATGACATATTATGAAACCTTATGACACAAAATCAGACAAATATAACACATCATGTTGTCATAAACCACAAAAAAAGGTGTATCATCCGTTAGACACAATGATATACAATAGACGTGACACATTTAACAACTTCAATATAAAACACAATTAAATCAATTCACTGATAAAAACATGAAATCTCTAATTGCTTCAAAGCATTCAATCAATTCAAACGAATTCTGTAATGTAATCAAACCATTCAATTGAAAGAAAACTGCAAATCAACCTAATTGTAAACGAATCAGAAAAAAACACAGAACACGTACTAGATGCATCATCTTCGTTCGTCGACATTCAATTACTGCTCAATTAACTTCAATTTACAAAATCAGTTCTAGATTAAGTATGAACAGAAAATTGGATTATCTATTCTCTGTTTAATTTTTGCGTGAATCATCCGTTATATGATCCCTAAACTCTGTTTTGAATATAAAATTGATTCTTTTTCAAAAATACCCTTCCAACCTAAATTAGGATTAGACTAAAAATTGTCAGGTGTCAAAATCATATTCCTTCTCACCTTCTCATTTAATTAGCCCTTTGTATTTGATCATGATTCTATATTTAAATTAGTTATTAATCAACTGCCTTCATAAATAAATATCATTAACACTGTGTTCCAGAGTTTCATTTAAAGAAAGAAGGGAAAGGAAAGGAAACTAAGAGAGAAAAGAAAGAAAAATAGGTGATTTTATTTTGTGTTCTCGAGTTAAATGAAAAGGAAAGGAAATTAAACATTTTAGGTGTTCCCGAGTTAGGAGGAAAGGAAAAGAAAGCTACAATATTACTATCATACCCTTTAACATAAAACTTCTTAAGCTATTATGATAATCCAAATAAACAACAAGATGAATCACTTACACAACACAACACAACACAACACAAAACAATCCTATCCATCTATAGACATAGAACGAAGAGCACCATCATGAAAACATTTTAAATCTGTTTGCATTCAAGTAAACAACTACTTCTACAATGCAAAACGATGCTAAAGAAACAAGATTGCTAAATAATTTATTCTTTACTAATTTGCAACTAGAACAACCTTCTTTTCTTTAAAATCCATAAACACTAGAAAAGTAAGTATACAATAAAAATTTTATTAAACAAATATTTAAACTAGATAAGCAACTAAGCATCACAATTCATAATAAGACATGTAAAAACTCTCATAGAATTGCAACCCCTAATTTTAACATCTTAAGTTCAACTTGGAAGTTATAAAGTGTAGTGATAAACTGAAGCAGGAAGCCAAATAATCAAGTAGTTCTGTAAACAAACTAATCATATGCATGAAAAATGGTTTGAAATTATATCATCTAATCTTGCTTAAGCGGTGCTACTGAAATTATACCAACCAAACGCAGTATGTGATTTGAAAGTAACTCTTTAAAATCCAATTCCAATTGCATTACATCCTATGAAACGAACACTAACTTGGTGTCTTGTAAGTGCTGATTCAAAATGAGAGCTGTCATAATTACGATGGTACCTGATGTTGTAATTTGGTAAGTACTGTATAAGACCATGTGTTACCGTTTCACAAATTGTCATCGCCATGTCAAAAGCGACTGCCGCATCCCTCTGAACTAGTAAAAAGGGATAATAATATCGATACCATTAACTAACTGATCTGAACTACTAAAAAAATGCTAATTAGGTTATGTGATGCAGTTTCGCGTGCGATCAAATGGCTCAAACACTAAGGATTAATCAAAGACCGAAAATTGAACCCAAAGGTTCTAAGAACACAAATTCTTTAATCAAAATAAATCAACCAACGTTTACAATAACCAAGACCCTTATAAATAGATCCTAGAACCACAAAATTAGGTAACAAAATAAACGGATAAAAGGAAACCAAATAAAGTACCAAAAAATAAAGATAAACCACAAAATTAGGTATCATGGTCTTAGTAACCACATTTGGTATCAGAGCTTTTGGTTTTCAAATGGCTCTACGTGGAAAAGAAGAAGCTTTCGTTCGTAGATTCGCCGCCTGAGGCAACGACGGAGTTCCTTTTAATCCGCGAGGATATGGTAATCATTCTCGTAGATTCGCCGCCCGAGGCAACGAGATTGTGGACCATGAAAACTTTCGTGAATCATGTGATGGTGATCATCCCCGTAGATTCGCCGCCCGAGGCAACGAGGATCCTGACCTTATCTATGATTCTTCTCCCGTATTTGATGAGTATGAGGATGATGTGTGGTATGCTTGGGCAACCAGTGGTTCATATCGTTATGGTTTCGATGAAGCCGTGAGATTGAATGAGAATTCCTTGAGTCCGAAGATCGCAGTGGTAGAAAACGGTGGTGTTGCTGTGACTCCCGTTGGCGAGGTGATGGCTAATGATGGTCATACGGTGGTTGAAGATGGTAATATGGTAATAGTGGATCGTGATGCTAGGCATGATGCTATGGTGGTCGTTGGTTGTGAAATGGTGGTCAAGGGTGGTCATACGCTATCTTTGGATCACACCAAATTATTATCGGTTAGTTTGGTAAATTTCAATATTATCGATTTCATAAATCTATCTCCTAGAAAGGTGGGAATTCAAAGTGGAAAAGATTACAAGTTTTTTGCAAATGGTTGGGTTGCCATAGATAATAATCTGCTTTCTATAGATAAGATTATTATACATGATGAGGTTAAATGTTTGCCACCCAAGCATGAGACATCCGCACTAATTCAAAAAAATGGGGATTACGTGGAACCTTCACATGCAAATTTGATTGTGGCTTGGGAGAATAACATTCCACCAATTAAATGTGATGAAGGGCCTGCTCTATATTACTCTAAAGATGATGTAACCTTTGTTCAGCAATTAAAAAAATTGTTTAGTGGCCAAATTAACATAACAAACACTCATGTGGATAGTGTTGTGACGAATTCCATGGTGGATAATGTCAGAGCTTCAATTCAGGGGTCTGTCTCACGAGTTGAACTGAAGATGAACGAGGTGCGGTCCCATGCTCCATTTGACCCAGGTGGGTTTGGTTCGAAGGCAAAACTCGAGGACGAGTTTTTTTTCGAAGACGGGGAGTATGATGCAGGAGCATCCGGTTAGTTGAACCCGAACCCACGCCGAACTCGTACCCGTGAGAAGATCCGTTGGAATTGGTTAACATGAGCGAATAATTGGAAAAGAACAATATTATCTTTTATTGTTTATTTGTATTTCTTATTTTATTTTTATTTAGTTTCCTATTTAGCTAAAAAAATAAAGATAAACTTAAAATATTAAATCATAAAGAATAATCCGTGCGGGTCTTCTTGCGGGTCGGGCCGGGTCACGAGTCAAGTTCCAAATCACCGGGTCGGTCCGGGTCGCCTGCATTATTCTCCCCCTCTTCGAAAAAAACTCGTCCTCAAGTTTTGTCTTAGGACCAAAGCCACCTGAATCAAAGGGGAACATCAACCCAAATCTTTTGCGCTATTATCACGACCCGCCTAAATTGTTCAACTTCACGGGTCGTCTCGTCCGGCTCTGGACTTGTTCAACTTAACCCACTCAAACATCTTGTGAACTACCAAAGTCTTGCTCTGAATGAACTCAAATGACGGTCCATAATTTTTATTCATGTGTGGGCCATATCTATTTTTCGCATGCTGATCACCAGAGTCGCAAGGCCCATCAATTGTTTTGTTTTGTATTCTTTGATTTTCATCAACGAATCCATGTGGGTCTTTATTATTCGCTTTAAGAAAGTTCATGGTCTTAGTTAGGGATGTTCATCGGGTTTTTTCTTCGGGTTTCGGGGTTTTCGGGTCGGGTTGTTCGGGTTTTTCTCTGGGAAAAATTGACCCGATAACCAACCCATTTAAAGTTCGGGTTAGTCGGGTTTGAGTTATTCGGGTTCGGGTTAGTTCGGGTCGGGTTATTCGGTTTTCGGGTTTAGATGTAAAATGAAAATAAATGTTTTTTTTTTTACAAAATATCATCAAAATTCATATTGTTACTTTATAAATATCATCAAAGTTCAAAGATTAATTGACAATATGCTATTATAATATTTAAAAAACCCAAAACTTAGTGTTCCATCTATTAAAGACTCAAAATCTAAACACTTTTATAAGAAAAAAACAATAAATGTTCGGGTTTTTTTTCGGGTTTCGTGTTTCGGGTTTTTCGGGTCGGGTTGTTCGGGTTTTTGGCCTGGAAAAAGTGACCCGATAACCGAACCATTTAAAGTTCGGGTTGGTCGGGTTCGGGTTTCTCGGGTTCGGGTTTTTCGGGTATTTGCTAATTCGGGTTCGGGTGGCTTTGAATTCGGGTCGGGTTTCGGGTTTTGGATAAAAATGAACAGCCCTAGTCTTAGTAACCACATTTGAAATATTTTCATAAATTTCGTGAGGCCCACTATTAGTTATAATGGGTGGACTTTGTTGGACATGAACATTCCCCAGGTGCATGGCTATATTTTTTTCAAACTTTTCAATATATTTTGGTGAGCCATGTGTAGACCTATCATGAAATGATGTCATCATGACATCTTTATCGTTTAAGGGATGCTTATCAATAGAAACCATAGACTTTCCACCAATTTTAAAATCAATTCCATTTTGAATTTCCATATACTTAGGAGATAATACCGTTGGTTTCGCAATTGATAGCAGAAATAATGGAGCTTCCAATTTTGTCTCACCGCCTATAGCCACAATGCTTTGCGATTCACCACCAGCAATAGGATAACTTTCGGAACCCAATTCATCATCACTAGTTAACGTGACACCATCATCTGCCACCGTACAATTCTTAGCACCCTTAGCCACCGTATCATCACCTGTGGCCACCGTATTGTATCCCGTAGCCATTGCACCAGTCTTCGGTTCACCGTGAGCCACCCGAGAACCTTCCTGATCAAGATTGTGAGTAGCACGCGTTACGGCGAATACGCTATCATAACCAGCGGTCACCGCATCGCCACCGGTAAACAAAGAATACCATTCCTCGTCCCCGTATTCATCAAAACAAGGAGGTGAGGGGTAGATAACGCTACAATTCCCCGGATACTCCTCCTTCCCACAGTTCTCATCCCGGATGAAAGCCTCTGAGTCGGTTTCCAGAAACTTGTAACCATCGCAGTCTTCAGGATGCTCCTCTTTCCCAACGATCTCATCCCAGATGACATCCTTTGGGTCAGTTTCCTGGATCTTGCGAATCGAACACGATTTCATCGCTGCCTCTGTCGGCGATTCTGCGAGTAAAAAGGTAGTTCTCATCACGCAGAGCCATTTGAACACCAAAGCTCTGATACCACCTGATGCAGTTTCGCGTGCGATCAAATGGCTCAAACACTAAGGATTAATCAAAGACCGAAAATTGAACCCAAAGGTTCTAAGAACACAAATTCTTTAATCAAAATAAATCAACCAACGTTTACAATAACCAAGACCCTTATAAATAGATCCTAGAACCACAAAATTAGGTAACAAAATAAACGGATAAAAGGAAACCAAATAAAGTACCAAAAAATAAAGATAAACTTAAAATATTAAATCATAAAGAATAATCCGTGCGGGTCTTCTTGCGGGTCGGGCCGGGTCACGAGTCAAGTTCCAAATCACCGGGTCGGTCCGGGTCGCCTGCATCATTATGACTCCTATAACTTTTATTCAATCCCAACTTAACAACAAACAGAAGCTAGCAAGTGACTAGTAGATACAATCCAAAATCAAAACACCACACCTGCATTACCTATGTATTTATTACAAATTTCACACCCTAACTATTTGTCCCTAGGGATGCAAACGAGCCGAGCTACTCGAGCTTGACTAAAAAAAAACTCGAACGAGCCGAACTTAAACGAGCCCGAGCCCGAGACTAAAAACAAGCTCGTTAAGTAAACAAGTCCGAGCCCGAGCTTCGCTTATCGAGCTCGAGCCAACTCGCGAGCTTAAACGACCCCAATATTTATTTAATTTTTCCTTAAGATATTACATAAAATATTAATAGTTATTATTTATTAAATAAATAAATTTAAAAACAAAGCTCGAATCTAGCCGAGCTTGAGCTCGAGCTTTCGTAAACTAAACGAGCTCGAACTGGAGCATTGTCGACCTCGGGCCCGACTCGTATGCACCCCTAGCTGTCCCTAACTAGCCTTTGTTTGTAACGGGTCAAAATGAAAGCAACTTACATCATTTGTCAAGACAAAAAATAAATTTACAGCAACCAGGTTATTAGTGGTTGAAAGCAGCTTACATCATTTGTCAAAACAAAAAATAAAGCTGCATCAGCCAGGTGACTAGTTGTTTCATCAAACAATTGACTTACAGAAGTTGATGGTCTTCATCTGCATCAAATATGCAACTAACAGTGGGCGTGGTGCTAAGTTTGAGCTGCACTAATGAACAAACTAACAAGCCTCATATGGAAGATAGCCCCCACTCATGAAATCTTTTTCAAAATACAAAAAAAAAACCCTATAAAAATGACAGTGTGACCCATGTCTGCAACAAGTCACAAACAACCCTTAATAAAAGTAATCCTTTAACCAACCATTGCTTTCAAGATCCATGAACAAAAAGCCAAATACGTAAGAAAAAAAAGTCATAAATGTTCTAAGTTACCAAAGAAGAAAACCTTTACTAGATAAATGCATCCTTAACTCCCTTAATAACCTAAGCCCATCATACCTTTCAGCAAACTCAAGCGTACATCCGGAGGACAACTAAATAATGATCTTGCTTTAGCTTGATTCTCCACCAAATAATTGAAAGCCAACGGTATCTCATTAGGTTCCAAACCCATCGGCTCTAGTTCTTTATAAATATCGCCACCTGTATACTCCCGGTGATATACTCTTTCTAATATTTGATTACTTTCATGAATAGCAAGAGCCACATTGTCAACACTTTTCATAAGTTTCGAGGTAAATTCTTCATCTTCTTGTGCAGCACTTCTTTTTTCTACTTTTAGTTTTCTTTGAAGTTAGAGACTGCTCAGGTTGAATATCATCATCTATATGGTGTTGGCTCTCAAGAATTACATCATTGGCAACTAAGAAGTCATCCACATCTGGAATTGTTTCTATGTTAATGTTGTCAGTCTTCTGGAATCGAGCATTTCGTTCTCTAGCAGTTTCGGCTTGTGCACCGGACGCTCTATCCTTAGCAAATAATTCCAACATCTCATTATAGTTAGAGACTTTCTTCGTCTTCAATGCTACAACATCAGGCTTGGACTATTTAACATAAATAAGATAATTAGTATTATAAACGACAATGTAAATATTCAAGAAAATAATTAAAGAACTTACATCTATTAATTTATTCCACACTTCCTCCTCAGCTTCAATTAATTGAGTGTTAGGATTTCATGAGAACCCACTCAATGACGTCCCGCGAAACATATCATACCACTGCGAGAAACGGTCCTTCAACGTTTTTAGCCGATGCTTCAAATGATTTTTTTGTTACATCAATTTGAAGCTTTGTGCTCAGCTCCTCAACCATATTATTATATGCTTGTGTTGTAAAGTTGCCATTAATCCTATAGCCATTCTCTTGTTGCCTTTAACATGGTTTGTATGAAAAAATTGTCCATATTTTTTGTCCACATTAGTGTTTCCTTCTTTCCGGTGGCTTTGAGTTTGCTCATGATAACCTTATACATGGTTACACAAAAATTAACATATGTTCATATGTAAATGGTGGCTTATGACAAATAGAATTACTGTATGCACACATGAATTAAAAAAAAAAAGAACAAAATCCCAATTAACTGAAACAAGAATAGTCAATACAAAGTCAAAATGAAATACTATAATATACTATTCTAAAACTACTTTGACATATCTATTTCATTGTTTGGATAAGTCACATAATTAGTCCACATTTCATTTGCAATTGAGTTCCTTAGTTGTTCGGCTCTGTTACTTCCCTCACGGACGTCTCTTGTTCTTTGGCGTTCTTCCTCTTGTGGTCCTAATAACACCTCTTGTATGACCTCATCTTCAAGATCTTTGTCACGATCTTCCTCTAGTAAAAAGTTGTGTAAAATACAACATGCCAAAAAGATGCCAGATTGTGTATCGCAAGAGTAAAATGGTTATGTTGTACTTCTAATTATAGGAAACCTTTTTTTTAGTACACCAAATGCTCGTTCAATTGCATTGCGTAATGATGCATGACGAAGGTTAAACAACTTCTTTGCATTCAGAGGGGGACGAGTGGAGTACTCTTTCAAATGATACCTAACACCTCTATATGGTGCCATTAGGGTATCGGTATGAGGTAAGCCCGCGTCTACTAAACAATATCTACTTATAAACAGGTTGTAATTAGTATTTTAACAAATTATTACACAATTTAAGTAAATTCAGTTTAAGAAGTTACCTGTTGGAATTACTAGTTTATCGTCTCTGTTAAGTGCATTCTTTATAATTCTTGAGTATGATGTTGTACCCTCCCATCCAGTTAGCACATATGTAAACTTTAAATCAAATGTACAAGCAACCAATACATTTATTGTTGGGTATCCCTTACGACCACGATATCTAGGGGCGTCCTTATTTGGTACTTTGACTCGAACATGTGTTCCATCAATCGCACCAATACAATCCTTAAAAAAGGATAAAATATTTTTTTTTATGAATTTCTTTCGGGACGATATCACCGTTAGGTTGTTGAATATAACGACCTTCTAAAGATATAATCGATCGAAGAACTCTATGGAGGCACCGACTAGTTGTTGATCCAGAACGAAGATAGAGCCAAGAGGTAAACCGATTTCTAAAATCATTTCATACAATATGCAAAAAAGTTGCAACTTGTTCTTCAACGGACATACGTTGAGTAGGTCGAAGACCACCGTCATGCTTTAAGATATTGCACAATGTCCTAAAAGCTTTTTCACTCATACGGATAATGTCACGACATTTACCACTATTTAAAAGGTCATGTAACATTTCTTCTCGTACAAGTCGTCGTTGTAAAATTTCATCTCTAGTAGGTAAATTAATGTGTCTTTTGGTAGACCATCTACGCCATTCAATGAAAGCCACCAATAAGCATATTAGGTGAACAGCTTGTAATTGTCTGGCTTTCACAAGTTCAGCCGCTTTGAGTAGTCGATTATCCATTGTAAATTTCCTAGATGTTGGAAAGCATGTACTTTAGGAAACATCATAGGTCAAGACTGTTATGAAATCCGACTACCTACGACACAGGTTTCACTATGAACTTCTATTAAATTATATACCCATTATCACAACATATTTAACAGAATTCAAACTAGTACAAATTAGTTTTAAAAAAACAACATTGCAAACTACCAGCTATTACGTAAGTCTTTCCAAAATTGTCGTGAACACCTGAAGTCCTGAACCAATTACCCATATAGCCTAGTTGTCTTCCCTTGGCCTAACTTTGATTTAGAATAAAATTGCTAGCCTATACCATGTTACTTAAACAAACTATACCTTGTTATAATTAGAACTGATGTCGAACATCAGCTAAGTTCCAGCAAAACAACATTTATTTTGTGATTAAAAGGATATAAATTTTATTATTCTTTGAAAATATAAAACTTAAAAAGTAACCAGATGCTTTGATATAAAGTAGGTAGTCATTCCAAATCTTCTAACACGTAAATTATATGAAGGGCCAAACCATTTATTTCTTAGTTTATTTTAACTAAATATAAGAAAATGTTAGTCTTGTGTTAATTTTTATTTGTTTATCATTTTATTTAGTTTTGTAGATGTTGATGTAATGCAGATTAGATTAAACCTACTAGCATTTAATATCAAATGATGACACAAGAATTCATCTTTCTTTTTTATCTATAAACCCAAACACCAACAATTCTAAAAACCTTATATTTCTGAAACGAATAATATGTATAGCAAGTTATCATCAACAATAATATACTCAAATAACAAAGTAATGCAGTGGTGAATGAAGAACAATAACTAGGGCAAAAGATGGAAAACTATGGAGAACCTGAATTGATTCAGATGACAAGAAGATAGAAGATCGCAGTATATTGCCGCCAGTTGCAGGCAGGTTAGCGCCAAAAATTTTGATGTGATTAGATAGAACGTGTGTAGAATCGTGTTTTATAAAAGAGAATGTGTAAGGGTAATCTGGGAATTCACAAGGAGTTCAAATTTTAGAGATATGGTTTCTCTCCTAATCACTTCAATTTGAAAGAAACAGATATGGTCAAAATTTTCATTTTTTTTCTTTGTTCCCCCCCCCCCCCCCCCCCCCCCCCCCCCCTTTTCTTTCCTAAAAAAAACTCTGGATCATGGTTTTTAACTCTTTTCCTCCCAAGTCTTTTCCTTTCCCTTCCTAAATGAGACTCTGGGACACAGTGTAATTAACTCTTTAGTTAATAACTCTTGAGTTTGTTAATTTACAAATAAACTCTCCAACATATAAATTATTTAATCCTTCTTAAATTTATTTCGTTTTTTTTTATGGCAAGGAACGACGTGCTAATCACCGTGACACCAGGCGTTCTGACCAAGGTCGACCACTCGACCGCCGCCAGCCCTTTGGCTCTCCCAGATGCGCGGAAATCCGACCTCCACTCGTCCGAAGGCACGGCAGTGGAATAATCGGTAAAACCTCGCCTACCATCCAAGATGAACCGGCACCACTCGTGTTCGCTCTTCACCTGGATGCCGCAGAAAATAATGGGGATAGTGGGAATCGAACCTGAGTCACAAGGAACACCAAGTCTTTCCCCAACCACTCCATCACTACCTCATTGGCATATTTCGTGTCAAAATATTCAACTACTTAAATATTTTTTCTTATTCTTTACCCAAAGTGTAACTTTTGGATTGTACCTTCTTACTAGTGTTGATTCATTAAGACTTGGGCACATAAATCAATCCGTTGAGGAGCGTGTATGTGTTCATAGACTTCATCTACCTTGGACTCATCCCACCCTTTGATTTGTTGTATAGTTTGAATTTGGAGGCCATGCTCTAGATCAACTTCTTCTGGTCTTTCTTCAAATATACAATGGTGAAGGATTTTGTTATAGTGATAGAAAGAAGATACTATAGCATTCAAATATACAATGGAGAAGGATTTTATGATTGTGATGGAAAGAATATACTATACTAAGGGTGGAAGGGGTGCTTTCAAAATGAGGAGTGGTAAACTTTTTTCCCAACCAATAACATCATGTCATGTCGACTTCCACCTTCATTTCTCATTTTGCACTCAAACACCATGGATGTTCAAACACATGCGGAATGGTAAACAATTTCTTTTAAGAAAAAGAAAAATTTGTTATTGGTTGAAAGAAGGTGGGGTCCACCATTAACCCCCTCAATCTCCATTCTCTCTCCTCTTCCCCACTCGGTGACTACTCACCGTAATAAGCTTTCACCAAACACTGAATACACCGAAGGGGTCACCGATGGTGCCCCTTCCACCCTAACAATTAAAATTTGACAAGGGAGAATGATGAAGATGGAAATGGGGTGCTTATGAGTGTGTTTGATTTCATACAGAAGATTAAGTTAACCTTGACCTTTCAAAAGTTAAAAAAAAAAAAGAGTTTTAAATATTTTTTAACAACCTCATTAGAAAAACAGTCAAATAAATATATTCAGTAAATTGTATTTATAAAATTTTACTATGTAATACTCAGATGTAAGATCTATGAATTAAATTCGAAAAAATAAATATCCTCTTTGTTTCCATGTAGAATCCATTAAATCGATGGCCACCTCCTACATTTGAGTTCTGATGGGGGTATGTCGAAAGTGGAATCACATTTAAATGCATTCGAGATAGCACAAATCTTGTGACTTGCTCATGCTTCTTGTGCAATTCTTAAATGACCCCACCATAATTCCATTTTTCTATTTAACATTCAAGATTTATATATTCGTTTCAAATATGGGTGAAAATAAAAGTTTATTTTTTGTAAATTTAAACACAACTAGTAAGTATTAATGATTAGATATCATTAGGATCCAAACCCGTAGGGGTGTCCACATCCATTTCAATTGGTTACGAAAAAGGAATTTGGGTCAAACCGCTAACTAGAGTTTCGACAAACCATAAACCACGTTAGTCGGATTTGGTGGGTCGGCTAGATTGGATAGTTTTATTGATTTGATAGTTTAACACTTCAGTTTTAATAATTTAGCAGTTCGTAGTTGGGTGGGTCGACTAGATTCGATAGTTTTACTAGTTTGATTGTTTAAACGCTTCAACTTTAATAATTTGTTGGTTCGTGGTTGGGTGGTCGGCTAGATTGGATAGTTTACAGGTTTGATAGTTTAACGCTTCAAACTTAATAATTTGGTAGTTTGAATTGGTTTGTCTTTTCCTAAAATTAGTAGTTTATTTTGAAAATTCTAAAATATAGATGAGAAATTTCGTACCATATCACCGATACGGACCAAACATACACAGTACAATATTCAGTTTTGAATTTTGTTCAATTTCGGTATCAGTACTATTCGTTATGGTACATGTTTGGGAATTTAAATGGTATTGTACCATATTTGTACCAACTAAACATATACCGTACTTCGTTTTGGTTTTAGCTAATTTTTGGTATTAGTACTATAATGTACGGTACCGGTACCTATCTCATCCCTATTATAAAATCGATCTCATCCCTATTATAAAATGATAAAGATGGGTCATCTTTATATTATATTATAAATATATATACACACAAATAAGAAAATATTCTACAAATGAAGAAAAAAACTACAAATAATAAAGGTTAAATGATCGATTCAATTTACACGACTAGTTTCAAGTAAAGTTTCAAATATGATCGAACCATTAATCAAACCGTTTGAATCTGAATCTGGTTGGCTTGTTTTAGTTTGGGCTGTTCAACGGCTTATGACTCATTCCTTCTACCCTCAAATATTTAAAAGTGAGACATAACGCGGTCCTATATGGTTTTTTATATGTTAAGACATATGAGTTATCACCACTAAAAGTATGGTCTTTTATATGTCAAGACATATGAGTTATCGTGAAGAAAATAATATTGAAAATAAAATCAACATATAATGGTTAAATGGGGACTAAAGGAAGAAGGCATTAATTTGAGGTCGATCATGTTGTTCCCGCTTGCAATAATGGTGGAAGGCCAATACAAAGCCAAAAGAGGGTGTCACACTATAATTACACACACACACATGCCATGAATACTTACCCTTTTAAATACTATTTATTTCTTCACCTTTGCTGGCCCTTTAAGCAAAGCAAAGCCCATCTTGCTTATCAAATTTCCTTCCTATCGATAATACAAAGATTAAATTATAATCATTCCAATTATACATGTATTCATTACTTTCAATTACACACGAATTGTTTAAACATTAATCATTTAAAAATGTCTATAATCATCTCAGTAATTAATATATTCTAATCGAAAAGTTTCCAAATAGTGCAAAAAAAAAAAAAGGTTGTCTAAAAATTAAAAATTAAATTGTACCAAAATCTATAATTTTTGAGCTTACTAGTAGGTTAAATAATTTTAAGCCTGCTAATAAAATTAAACAAACTGGTAATTGATTTTTTTCCATTGCCCTCAAAGCTTAGTGAATGTCTTTCCCCACATCCTCCTCGAAGGGACGAAGGGTACTAACTGGGTATTGTTCGTGTGTTGACGGATTACCCTGTGCGTACAACACATGCACCTGAATACGCCGGTTAACATGAAAACAACACATTTTTTTTTAATCCTAGTGCTAGAAAATTGTAAATAAAACAAAATTACTAATGTGTATGAACCAAATTACACTTTAAACAATAATCATTGTAGTCTTTTACTCATATTTTTTTTTTCTAATCTTATCATAAAATAATCCATCGGTTTAAGTCATGACATAGTACATGTTTAATAATAAAGTTATAAAACAAGCTAACACCTCATAAAATAATAAGGATTTCTCTAATACAATTCGTTTAGCTAAACGTGTACACATATTTTACCTACAAGTAACATGAATCCTCAAATATCAATGAGGGTATAAGAAATCACATTTTGGGTTCTTGTTATTTCAGAATTGAGGGGTACATAAGTAATTAGCCACTAGTGTATACAAATTAATGTAAAAAATAGACCCAATGATTTGGCTCCCTTTTATAGAGTTTAATGCTATCACAAAAATTGAGGCTGAAGCAACCACCAATACACAAGAATAGACACCTATGTCTCTCTATATATAAACCAATTTCTTGAAGCATTTGAGTCACACTAAAGCATAAAGAAACCTACAACAATAAAAATGAATTTCCTACTTGTTTTCCTTAGTTTTCTAACTATCATTTCTTTCACAACTACAAAAGCTCAAGATAGAGCTCCTCATGGGCTAGTTTACGAAAACCCGATGGCGTTCTCGCCATCTGCCTACAGTTTCTTCCATCCAAAATCAAACCCCCCAAGCACCCAAGGCTCGTGTGACGAGTCTAGTTGTGCACCGTTGCCTATAGCGGCTACGGTGCAGTCGAGTCTAGCGGAGGAAAGTAGACCAAGAAATGAGAAGAGTGACAATAGAGTTGGAGCCGGTGCCATTGCCGGTGTGATATTTGGTTTTATAATGGTGGTTCTTTTAGCCATGGGTGTGTTCTATGTTGTGACCAATCGTCGGGGTAGCTCAAGGGGTGAAAGTACAATTCTACCCTCGGTTTGAGAGGGTTAAAGATGGGAGTATAAGTTAGTAGACTCTTATCTTTTGTTATGCCATTGGGCATTTTTTTAATTCAATTTAAATTGATATGTATCATAATTATTAGTAATTAATGCATGTTTGTGTGATTATTGATCCCAAATAGTTCAGGATCTCCCTACAAATGTTTTAGAATTTAGGATGCATCAAAACTCTTACCTAAAGCCTCTAAAAATGGATTTACGGATCATTTGGGTCTATTAAAATTATATAAGGCGTAAATTTAGGTCAACTCATATTAAACAACGAGATAACTTGGTTGACTCAAATTAATAAACATGTAAAAATGGGTTACTCACGAAACACTTACAGCAACACCCACAACCACTGATTGTCGCTACAACCACGAGCGTCTCATACACCTACACGACCACCGTTGTTACGGCCCATCTGAACTACCACCACCTTCTCCTACACCACTACCGGCAACACCATGTTGTCATCGCAACCATTGCTATCACCACCACCATCACCATCACCACCACCATCACCGCCGTTGTTGCCATCTCCTTTGATACCAATACCCATTGCCACTACCCACTAGCACCATGATAGTATATATAGTGGGTGAACCCATTTAAATACTTTTTTTTTCCTTTTAAAACGACTTGATTTAAGCTAAGCTTAATTTAAGACCGTACCGGTTTCTACTCGATAGTGATGCTTTTTATAAAACATCCTGTTTGAGACAAGCTTTTCACTCAAACCTGTTTTGACATATACTAACCCGACCCAACCATTTTCCAGGCTTATTTTTAAGTTGGCAACTTTTATAAGATTTGCCTTTTTATAACGTCATATATTTTTTCTTGTTCAAACCGTCAAAACCAATGGTAAACGATACGTCAAAAAAAAAAACAGACTTGAATTATCTGTAGGTTTCATTTATACGAAGGTAATCATTGGGTCGTATTGATCACGATTCAAAGTTTTAAGGAAATCATTTCGTTAGACTATTACTAATCCCACACACAAATTATCAAAAAGGATCAAGTGTAGGCAAATTCTATCAAATAATCCCAATTTTCAGACTTGTCTTGTATACCAATACAACAATTAATTGGCAAGTAAAAAATATTGAGCTCAAAACAATAGAAAAATAAGAATTTTAAAAATAAATTGAACTAGAACTACATAAAAACCTCAAATTTAGGTTGATTTTTATGTAATTATCATACATATGTCTTTGTGTTCCTTATATATAATAACTTCGGGTCGAACCCATAAACACATCAAACTTTGGAGGTTGCGGGTGGATATATTTATTTTTATATATTTCCTTTTTCATTTAAGGATGTATATGTGTATATTATAATGCGGGTTAAAACCAAAAACTTTAATTGGGGGATTTTTGTCAACATAAGAATACATGTGTCATATTTGGGTATGTCAGGTTTGACCCGCCAACTTGTTAACACATGTACTACACTACTAGCACTCTGCCTAGAGAAACAGATCACTATCGCCATGATCGACCTACAATTAATAAGAAAACAAAATCACAAATGTAACTTATACGTTATAACCCATATTTACATGTCATTTATTGTAGCTGCTGATGAGGCGACGTCTGAATCACCAAACCGAAAATAACATACAATAGCACGAACATCATGCTCCGACTCCATAAGCACATCCGACCAAGAGGATTTTTTGTAGCTAACTCTGGTCCCACGCTCATAACCGCCTGATAGTGACTGGTCCGGCCATAATTACCCGTACCACGTCAGCATTTCCACAAGCATAAATACTCCACTTAAAACTCCAAAAAAGGGTAATCGATACTTTCTCTCTCGAAACTCTCATACCCTCTTACTGACTTCACCTTTGTACTTCTCCCATACTTATTCTCACGCCCGAGCTTGGTCACAGAGAGGCTAACGGTGTGTTCTTCTTTCTGTGATCTTATACAGGTTGCAGACAATCATCCTGAGACTCATCCCTGTCCTAGTACAAGCTGCTAGTCCTCGAGTCTTCAGCTGCCGTTTGAAAGAAAAAGTATCTCATTCTATTGTCTCACTAATTTTGTTTATATATTTGGAAACTAGAATTTCGTTTCCACAGATATCGAATTTGATGTTACTTTTACTCTGCTAATTTTTTTTATTTGTATCCTTTTACAAAAAAAAAAAAAACAATTTTACCGCTTTGTATTTTCTTTTTATAAGATTCCATAAATCTTCCACGATGACAATTTGGATTTCCTATACATCTAGATGGGACCGGGGGGCGTCCGACCGTCCGAACTTTTCGCTCAATAGTGTCCGGTATGTAGTTTTCGTATAGAATTTTTTAGGTATATACGTTTTCGATCCCCCGGTTTTATAATTTTTTTTAGGTATATATGTTTTCGACCCACGATCAGAAATCTCAAGCTTCGCCACTGTATCCATATATGTAAGTGTGTGTATATGTGAATGAGTGCAGTATGGTGAGACACATATTGTTAGAGAGAAATGTAAAGGCCTGTATCTAGTGGGGCAATTCTCTTTTATAGTGAAGCATGGGGTTGAATATTAGTGGGCTTGATTGTTGTGTAGGATTTCACTCGACCCAAAAATGAGAAGTCTAGTATTAAATATACATCATCAATTTTAAAGGATGCTACTAAACGTTCTTACTTACAAACTTAGATGACAGAACCCCCCCCCCCCCCCCCTTTATTAAAAAATATTTGTGATAATTACATATACAATTGCAGTTTTTAACATAATCCTTGCGTTTTCTAGTTCATCGGTTTTCGGTAGTATCATCAAATGTTACGTTTTCCCTACCAGAGAGTTCTTCGTTGATTTAACATGTGAAGTCATTAACCTATGCATATTCAAGTCACGTCGTGGAGAGGTCGGGAGGGTGAGGTATGAGCATTGTGGGGTTGAGAGGGTATGGTTCTCCTAATTCATTTGAGGTGTGGTATAACATAACTTGAAACATTTTATATATAACAAATTTACAAGAAAAATGTATAATTCTAATTTGGATTTTTGGGGTCAAATTGGTTAAAAAATTAGATATTCATGACTCGATTTGAAAACCAGAATTTTGAATTCAACTTGGTCTCTGAATTGAACCGAAAAACCGAAACCAAATTCGAATTTAGTTCAATTTGAACTCTGATATAGATAAAGTCTACCGAGCACCCTAATTACTTGAATGGTTAGAATTAGATTGTGCAAAAGGGTCAGAACCAACACAACCCACCACTACCGAAAACTCTTTTATTTATGAAATTAGGAACCACGAAAGCCTATATAGTTCCAGGTCCTAATGGGTTTGATGTGTCAATTAAAGGGTCTGATGGGCCATAACCGTTTTATGAAATGGGCCTTTGTATAGCAAGTGAATCATGGTCATTTTTTAGGCCAGTAACACTGCAAGTGCAATTATTGATTATTCTTGGCTTGTAAATATATTTGTAGTGTAATTGTAGTTTTGAAAACCACACTTCAATTGTTGTATAATCAGCATTCAAACCATAAATCATATATGAATAAACAATGATCGTGCAAAGGCTCGGAACCAACCCGACCCGATGAAGTGAACGGTTAATTCACAACGCTGGAATCAGTAAATCGAATTGATATTGAAATCACTAAACCTATTACAAGATGCGAAATCAAAGATAACTCAGAACTAGAAGATAGGGATGGGAGGATACAGATTCAGAGTATGGGATGAGGAAGAACTAACACCATTCTAACAAATTCATTCATACCCCTATGCCATAACTCTCGTTGTGCTTATAATCTCCCTTGGCTGTACCAAACATGTGGGCCTTTTACTAACACTAAAATGGGCTGCATAGTTGGGTCTATCTGGGTTGGGCCAATTGCGTTCATAACATTACTCCCCCCTTTCAAAACCACCTTGTCCTCAAGGTGGTAGACTGGAAACTGGTTGAGCAAAAGAGTAGGTTCATCCCAAGAAACCACATCTTCTAGCATGTCGTCTTGGATTTGTGATTGATATGCAGAAAGTCCTTGAAGTGATGTAAGAATTGAAGTAAAGTGCAATAGCAAGGAAAGGATATGACCTGAACAATCCATAGTCAATCTTTGAACCAAGGGCAGCCGTGTAAGAAACAATAGTTCTTCAAGTGAGGCGAAGTTGGGCAAATGACATAACCTGGTAAACCAAATCGAGTGGGCCACCCACATTGATTCCCCTTGCCCTATTACGTGTCCAGCACCAGAACAGAGTGCAAAATTGCCCCATAAAACATATATAGCCAGTATGTGGATGCAACAACAGCTAGTGCCCAAAATAACATAACCCAAGTTATAATTTGGCCCATTGGTATCATCAGATTGTGTAGATGGTGTAGCAACCAGGAAGAAATGTACTATCCATTTGGAATTGACAAGACCAATATGATGAAATAAGTAATACCAAGGCGGTTTCCATGGGAAAAAGTGCTGATGGAAATGGACACATGGACAAATGGTACCATGTAAGGCAACTAGGCTGTGAGCTACTTGATGTAGCATGGAAGAGGCATATTTTACTTGAAAAGAAATCTCATGTAGAGAACATGACAAGAGCTGCAATGTGTAGTATGGTAAAGTAGAAAATGTGAAGAGGAACCGAATAATAATAGGAGCAATAGCAAGCTGAAAAATGAGGGAGCATTGTATGTGTGCTACTGATACACAAATTGTACTTGAACCATCACCAAGATACCATGGGTTGAGAATGACATAACTGGTTACATTAGCAAAAGGTATAACAATTATTGAAATGAGGGTTACCCCATGCGCCAATGGAACAAGAGCAGAACAGTTAGAAAGGATCATAAATACCAGCATGGCAAGTGTATTACCAGCACATGATCCACTATTAATGAAAATGAAGGTAGATGTTGGCAAAACTAAGTACTTGCGAACAGCCAAGGTAGCAACATGCTTGTAAAAGTGAACTGGAAGAACATGAGTACCAACCGTGCAACCTGCAAAAGACACCGTCCAGACCGCATACGCAGTAAGCTTTTTCTTGCAGCACCTCCACGCAATTTCAGGTCCATCAAGTTGTTGTATCATGAAATTATCCAGCTTATCCATGGAAATAAAAAACCCATTGCAGAATTGGTATAGGTCCGTTCTCCTAATTGTTGGTATCAGCTCGCTTGAATCCTTAAGCCCATTAGCATCATCAATTGCTGTTGTCTTGACTAGAAATCCCATAAGCTTATTTATGGGCCCAACGAGAACAAGAAAATCACCCAACTCGTGGTCAAACATAACAACACGGGTTATGACATTCGGTACATATCTTGCGAGCTTTAAAGCTGCTGCAACGTTACCATATTGGACATATAGATCTAGCAAAGCAATAGCAGCAATCCAACTACCAAAAAACTTGTGATTATATTGGAGATGTAGAGGTAATGAGTGCCCAACTTCCCATGTGATAGTGAAGTGTGACTTAGGTGATCCATTCATATACAACAAAACAGAATCACAGCAGTTGCACATTAAAGGCTGACCATAGACATCTAAAATTTCAATGTGAAATTGTCCATGGATTCTATGACCAAAGTGACAAGAGTCTAGCAATTCAAATGACACCCTGAAGTGTGGAGATATCAATTCAAAAGAAACAAGAGCAGAATCTAGAATAAGTGAACCGGATGAACAAAATCCGCAACCAAGGTCCCTAATAGGAGTGCCCAAAAGAGTAGACGGATGCTCAAATTCATTAATTGCAAGTGCGGCTTCCAAGTTACGAATATAAACCGAACAAAAACCAATACCATTGCCACGGAAAGCATCATAAACAACGTTTAAGTACGAATTCATTTTAAAAAGATCAAAGAATTTACATCGACACGTTACATTGGCATCGATAGTAGCCACAACGTCACTGATGGTTTGGTTGTGACATGGAGCCAAATAGATGGTCTCAACAAGTGGGCCAGGATCAAAACCGAATGAAATCCATTGCAATATAGCTTCAAGATGTGCATCAAGGCGATCAAACAGAGTAGAAAAACTACCAATTTGACTAGGTGTTGGACTAGTAATAGGAATGATTTGTGTAGTCATAGGAATTACCTGAACATGATTCTTTGAATTTCGAATGTTATGCCTCTGACTGCCATTTGGAGAATATGAATCCAAAGGTAAAAGCGGAGGAGAGGTGAAAACCCCAATCGGGCCGGTTGGAATCAACAGAACACTAATTGGAGCCGTTTTAATTGGATGATATTCATTGACCATCCCCATTACATGACAACCAGAATGATCTATATCTGAAGGTGTCATGGGATCAGAATTCGGCTGCTCAATCACACTCAATTGAGAAGTAGCAACCAGAAGAACATCAACTAGTGATTCCGTTTGGCTTTCCATTACCTCATCATCAATGATTTCATTAACTTCACTAGCGATTCCATGTTCCATACTATCATGCATTTCATCGAACACCTTGAGGGCAGAAAATGGTGGGGACAAGTTGACAACGGTATCAACAGTAGGCTTTAAGGGCGACGGTGAAGCATTGCAGTGGTGAAATCTTTCCAAGTGAGGTCATCGCTCCGAAACCAGGAATTAAACCAGTAGAATGGTTCATCCTCAAACACTTCAATAACATATGAGAATCGTTCATCACCATAGATTGAGTAAAATCGAAAGTATAGCTCGGAATGAGAGATCCATGAGTTAGGATCAGATCCAGTGAAACGAGGTAATTGTGGTTCGAGATCTTCCAAAGCCATCGATGCTAAGGATCAATGAAAGCACCAATGAAGTGAATGGTTAATTCACAACGCTGGAATCAGTAAATCGAATTGATATTGAAATCACTAAACCTATTACAAGATGCGAAATCAAAGATAACTCAGAACTAGAAGATAGGGATGGGAGGATACAGATTCAGAGTATGGGATGAGGAAGAACTAACACCATTCTAACAAATTCATTCATACCCCTATGCCATAACTCTCGTTGTGCTTATAATCTCCCTTGGCTGTACCAAACATGTGGGCCTTTTACTAACACTAAAATGGGCTGCATAGTTGGGTCTATCTGGGTTGGGCCAATTGCGTTCATAACACCCGAACACTTCAGAACCGAAACCCTTTTATTGATGAAACTGGAAACGATAAAGCAAACACTAGGAAGGAGCTCGATACCAACCAGTAATGGGTAACGGTACTGTACCGAAAATACCCGGTACGGTACCAGTAGAGACTGGTATTTGAATGTAAAACCCGGTTCCGAAAACACTAAATGTCGGTACCAAATAACTACCGAAAATATTTAAGGTTCAGAAAATTCGGTACCAATACCGATTCCGAACCAGTACCCGATACTATTTGCTCATCTCTAATCAACACCTTAAATACAAAAAGGTTTGGACCCGGTTAACGGTTCCAAGGATCCATAACCATAACTTCCCCAGCCCAATGAGGATATTTTTATATCATTTCATGAATAGTTAATGGACTCAATTTTATATCAATAACTATTCAACTATAAATTAGTAATACATTATTTCTTACATAAAAATAATATATATTAGATACAAAATAAATTAACAAAATCTATCTACCAATACTAAAACAAAAATTCAAATTCATAATCATAACCATAAGGCACCGGCCTGTTTAAGCACCGGAATCAACTCACCGGAAATATGCATCGTCATCACCTGATCCAATCCACCGAACATCCGTCCACCGATAAACACCGCCGGAAACTGCATATTCCGTCCATTTTCATCCCCAATCATCTCAATTTCCTTCACAACATCATTCTCCTCATCTTCTTGAAACTCAAAGACGCTAGGGTTGACTCCATGACCGTTAAGCAGCCGTTTCACCACGTGACTCATGCAGCATCCGTGACGGGCCAACACGATGACGGCGTTTTCCGTCACGGCGTCTCTGACGGCGGTTTTTGATGATCTGTTGAGTTGTGTTGGTGGTTTTGGGTTGGTTGTGTTGTGGTGGGTTGAGGGTAGGGTGTATGTTTTGTATGGAATTGCTTGGTGCATTTTTGAAGTTTTTTTTAGAAAGAGTGTGTGTTTGTGTGTGTTTTAGTGTGTGTGTGAGGGTGTGAGGAATTTATAGGAGAAAAGAGAGGGTTGCGTGATGTGTTTCTGGTGACTTGGAAGGGTCAGTCGTCAACGGTTACGCGGTGAAGATGATTTGAAGTGAGGTAAACGTGACATCATGAAATATCTAGACACTTTAATGTCTTAAACAATATTTTAGTCTTATAATATTTATTTGATTTTTGAGTAAATTACAAGTTTTGTCCTTTATGTTTGTCCAAAATTGCAGGCGCTGTCATTTGTATTTAAAATTGATGAGTTTTATCCTTAATGTTTGCAAATCTTGCATGTTATGTCCTTTAGGCCAAACCTAGTTAATTTTTTTTGTTAAATCTGGTCATGTGCAAGTCATGTGAGTGTACTATTGTAATTTCATTGTCCAAGGACTATTGTGTAAGATAAATTATATCAAGGGGCTAATATGTAAAAATAAAACAAAATAATTTAAAATATTATTTTTATAACCATATATATATATATATATATATATATATATATATATATATATACTGAAATTTGCAACCACCTATCACCACCATCCTGCACCTCCACCACCACCCCCCATCACCGCCACCACTACCTCTACCACCCTTCATCATCTACAACCACCATCTCTAAATCAACCACTACCAATTCAGTCTTTTCCCTACTATTTTCATTTTCCAAATTTATATAATCAAAAGGTTAATTCAGAAAATCTGTACACACTCTTCTCTTTGAATCTGTACACCCCTGTTAAATATCAAACATTTGTTAAATAATCACAGTCAAAACTTAAAGGCCAGAATCCAAACACAAATCAACAAATTCATAAAAAAAGAAACAAAATAACAACTTTTAGCTACAAAACTAACAAAACCCATATTTTTCAAGTCTAATCAGCTTCATTCTTGAACATTTAACAGCAAAACTAAAAATTTATCAACAGACTTGAAAAAACCCATATGTTGCCGGAGAAGACCGCCAGGATGGAGAAGACGGAGGATGTCGCCGGAGGAGCGATTTACCGTTATGTCCTTCACCCACCGCCGCTTCTAACCCACCACCGTACACCTACCACCGCTAAACCCACCATCAGCATCTAACCCACCACCCTACACCAAAACCACCCACACAACCCACCCACCACCATCGATTCTCTCTCTCTCTCCTTCACCCACCACCGTCTCCACCATCACCAACCTGCAACAACCTAAACCAGCAACAAACACCATTAAACCCACCACCCCAAGAACCTGCAACCACCCAAATCAGCCCCCCTCCCCAACCGATTGAAAACCTAAACCGATTGAAAACCTAAACCGCAACCACCCAAAAAAAAAACCGCAACCTGCAACCACCCAAAAAAACCGATTGAAAACCTAAACCGCTACCGGAGCCACCGATTCGTCTAACACCCACCACTGATTCGCCGGAATCTCTGGAGGAGCTAATCGCCGGAATCTCCACCATCGATTCTCTCTCTCTCTCCTTCACCACCGCACCTAACCCACCACCACCGCCGGGCCTTCACCACCGCCGGGCCTTCACCATCGATTCTCTAATCGCCGGAATCTCCACCATCGATTCTCTCTCTCTGCATCTGCATCTGTTTGAGAGAGAGATAAGAAATGAAAGTTATTTAATAATGTTTTGTTTATATATATATTGTTTTGTTTTTAAGTTGTACAAATTGACCCTTTAATAAAAGTTATTTACAAACTAGCCCCTGGAAAGCTCAAATGACAAGAATGCCCTCATGTGCCATGCACATGATCAGTTTTAACCAAAAAAATCTAACTGGGTTTGGCCTAAAGGACATAACGTGCAAGATTTGCATACATTAAGGACAAAACTCATCAATTTTAAAGACAAAGGGCAGCGCCTGCAATTTTGGACATACATAAAGGACAAAACTTGTAATTTACTCTTGATTTTTTTAACGGTTAATGAATCATCTAAATGAGCTATTGGCGAAATTCATAACATCGGGATACACTCGTCTCCGAATCATAGGAAACCCTAACCTAGGGTCGAATCCTATGAACGCTCGCCCGAAAGCACGACAGTGCAGTGAGGTAAAACTCGTTCAGCTCAAGGATCAAACTGGCGATCTCTGTCTAGTCTCCCGTCATCATCAGGTGCCGCAGAAAATATTGAGGAGAGCAAGAATCGAACTTGGGGTGCATAAAACACAAGGTCTATCCTTTACCATTTCACCACCAGCTCACTGCTCACTGGCAATATTTATTTGATCTTTCTTTTAAGAGTTAAATGTCATTTTAGTTCATGTGGTTTGGATCATTTTGCCAGTTTAGTCCAAATGTTTCATTTTTCACATGTGAGTTCAAAAAGATTTTACCGTTGCCATTTTAGTCCACTGGGTTAACTTCATCCATTTTTTCTGTTAATGAGAAGGGCAATTCGGTCATTTTATATGTAATTCTGTTAACTAGAAAGACAATTTAGCCATATAAAATGACCGAATTGCTTTTCTCGTTAACAGAAATAATGGATGAAGTTAACCCAGTAGACTAAAATGGCAACGATGAAACCATTTTTAACTCAAAGATGAAACCTTCAAACTAACTTGACAAATAACCCAAATCACAGGGCTAAAATAACATTTAACTCTTCTCTTAAAAAGATTTTATATTATGCTACTTTAGTAAAGTTACTGTAAAGTATACCCGATCCATCCACTAACCAGCACGTCAATTTTTCATCCATCTTCAAAACAACGTTTTTTTTACGGCAAAAGATAAATTATATTTATAAAAAGGAGATGGTTAGAAAAGGATAACCAATCATCGAGAACTAAAATTACATAAAAAATGGGGTTTTCATCCACTCAGCCTATAAAACATGTATATATATATATATATATATATTTTTTTGTTCCTAGCTTGTTTGTGTGTGAAGAGGGTCCCGCATTCGTTTGTGTTTAGACCGTGGAGTATGGTGGGGCGTGGGTTAGAGACATGGTGCGACACGTAGAGTATGAGACACCCAAGACCAAAAGCCAATTTCAAATGGGTATGGTGGGGAGTGGCTGGGTGGCGAGGAAAACAAGCCAATTTCAAAGGGCTAGTGCTCTTGGCCAATGAGGTACCGCCATGTCATGTGAGTAGTCCCGCCCAACTCCCGGGCTGAAACCCCCGCCCAAGGGGCCACGCCGAAACCCAAGCCCACCCGGGGTGGTGACTTGGGCGTTTGTATCCAACCCACGCCCCAACCCCCGCCCCATACCCCATAGTCTAAGAAGTGTTTAGAGCTCGAAACCGAATGGGTACTCCAGTCGAGCAATCCGTTCTCATCACTGTTTGGAACATTACATTGGAGGTGCTTTTATAATTTTTTTTTTGAGTTAAATGTCATTTTTGTCTATGTGGTTTGTTTAATTATGTCACTACTAACAAATTTCAAATTTTTATCATTTCCGTCCCTGACATTAGTTTAAAAATTACGATTTCAGTCCCTGTGGTTTCACTTTCGTAACCATTTCAATCCATTATTATGTTAAGTACAGGGACTAAAATCGTAATTTTTAAATTAAAGGACTGAAATAGTGATTTTTGACAAACCATAGGGACGAAAACAGTAATTAACTCTTTTTTAAATATGTCAATTCCGTCCAAAAAACTAAGATTGAATCGGATAATTGGAAAAATCACAAGAACGAAAATGACAGTTGACTAATTTTTTTCAGACAAAACTGACATGTTTCAAGATGTCATGGATGAAAATGGTACAAATTTAAAATTTGAACTGAAGTGACATAACTGGACAAACTACTTGGATGAAATGGTAGTTAACTCTATTTTTTTTTAAGTTTTTTGAAAAAAAAAACCCTTTACATAGATAATCCACATAACAAAACCTTAGAAAAAATATGTGTATATTTAAAAAAAAGTTAAATGCCCGGATAGTCCCTGTGGTTTACTTTTTTTCATTTTTAGTCCCTAACTTTTTAAAATTACAGCTATAGTCCCCAACTTTTTAATTTTCGTTCCCGGATAATCCCTGTGTCTAACATCAGTTAGTTTTCTCAGTTAAGAAGGTGTAAAATGATAAAAATACCCTTACTGTTAAATTTATACTAGAAAGTTAAAAGAAAAATACTTGGTATTTAAATATTTTTAAATACTTATATGGGACCCACAACCCAACCCAACCCATCCACTACATATTCCCTACTTTCACCGCCATCTTCACCTTTCACCACAACCACCATCATCCCTCTACACAGTCACCGCCAACATCACATGTCTACACCCTCCACCGTCACCTGCAACTCGTCGGGTTCTTCTTCAGAAAACCTGTCACATCCTCAAAACCCTAAATATGACCAGCAGTAGACAGATAAACTCACTTTATCACGCCATAACTAACCTTTTTTCGAAGCTTCATCGGAATGTCGAGGTGATCGAGAAAATCGATTGGAGTTTAAGAACAACACTGCTAGTAGATCTGTTTGATTAAGTAAACCGTCTCCTCCTCCGACCCTCAAGTTAGTCACAAATTTTTCTTTACTTTTTTTACCACCACAAACGTTTTCTATTTGTCTTCGCAAAGGTATATTTTGAACATTTTTGTGTCGATTCCGTCTTCTAGTGCGATTGATTCTTCCAATCCTTTGTTCTTACATCCTTCTGATCATCCTGGGATGCTTCTTGTTTCCAAACCGTTTGATGGCTCGGGATTTGGTGCGTGGAAACGTGCCATGACGATTGCCCTATCTGCGAAGAACAAATTGGTGTTTGTCAATGGTGAATTTGCTTCTCCTACTGATTCTTCTCAACTTTCTCTCTGGAATCGGTGCAATGACATGGTGATTTCTTGGATCTTAAACACATTATCTCGAGAAATCAGTGGGAGTGTTCTTTATGTTGCGTCTGCTCGACAATTATGGCTTGAACTCAACGATCGATATGGTCAAGACAATGGTGCCAAGTATTATCAATTGCAAAAGAGTTTAACTGATCTTGTTCAAGGTAATTCTGATATTGCTTCTTATTTTACGAGACTCAAGACTGTTTGGGATGAATTAATGTCAATTAACACCATTCCAATATGCACCTGTGTTACTGCTAATCTTCTGGCTAAGAGAGATGAAGATCAGCGTCTTATGCAGTTCTTGATGGGTTTAAACCCCTGTTATGATACGGTCAGAGGTAATATTCTTATGATGAAACCGTTACCTACTATCAATCAAGCTTATGCTCTTGTTGTTCAAGATGAGAAACAAAGGGAGATTCATTCTTTATCTCCTTTTCCTTCTGAATCTGCATCTATGAATGTTAATACTCGGCTTTCTTTTGGGAATTCTGATAATAAGAAGGTGCAAGTTTGTTCTCATTGCAAGAAATCTGGACATCATGTCAGTAAATGTTACAGAATCATTGGTTTTCCCAAAGACTTCAAGTTCACAAAGTCAAAATGTGGAACTGCTAACATTGTGGAACTTGAATCTGACTTGCCTTTTCAACCGTCAACAAATCCTTTTGTTAATAGCACTTCTTCTGAATCTTCAAATGGTTCATCATCTATCTCAGTTACACAATACAATGAGTTGATGAAATTGTTGCAGCATCACAATTTGGCAAAAGAAACTCAATCACAGCCTACTTCTTCGATCCATGTTGCTAATTTTGCAGGTATTATGGCCTGTAATTCCACTAATGTTCACACAAAATGGATCATTGACACTGGAGCCAGTGATCACATGTGCAATGATCAAAATCTATTTTCCAATCTTCACTATATTTCAACTCCGTTTTTTATTGGTCTTCCTAATGGCCATGTTATAACAGTTCATCAGGTTGGAACTGTTATACTTCATTCTAATCTGATTCTTCATAATGTTCTTTTTGTTCCTGAATTCAAACATAATCTGCTTTCTGTTTCTAAATTGTGTAATGATAATCAAGGCATTGTTTACTTTTCTAATAAAAGTTGTTTGTTGCAGGCCCCATCAATGAAGAGGCCACTGGTCCTTGGTGATCTCCTAGATGGGCTCTACATTCTCAAAGCAAACACTCCTTCTTTTCATTGTTTCAACACTTCTTTGTTTACCACTTCTACTTGTAATTCTACTGTTTCAAGTACTATATGGCATCATAGGCTTGGACATTTGCCAACCTATAAAATGAAACAATTAGATGTCATTTCTAATAAAATTTTGTCTGTTCTTGATCATTGTTCAATTTGTCCTAAAGCTAGGCAACATTGCTTGCCTTTTCCCACTAGCACACGTTCCACTAAGGCTATTTTTGATTTGTTGCATGTTGATGTTTGGGGACTATATAAAACATCCACTTATAATGGCTGCAAATATTTTTTGACAATCGTGGATGATTTTAGTCGAACCACTTGGACCCATTTACTCGCAACTAAAGGCAATGCTTTTGCTGTTTTGCAAGCTTTTATTGAAATGGTTGAAAGACAGTTTACTGTCAAAGTAAAATGCATAAGATCAGATAATGCATTTGAATTGGGCAGTAGTATAGAACATGCTTCTTATCTCAGGTCTAAAGGCATTGTTCATCAAACCATTTGCCCTCATGCTCACCAGCAGAACGGGGTGGTTGAGAGAAAACATAAACACCTTTTGGAAACCTCAAGGGCTTTATTGTTTCAATCTAATCTTCCTTTAAAATTCTGGGGAGATTGTGTTTTAACGGCTACTCATTTAATCAATCTCTATCCTACACCTTTACTCGATAACAACACAAAAGCCTCCTTCATACTCACATCTTAAAGCTTTTAGATGTTTGTGTTATGCTTCAACCATTAAACAAGGAAGAGACAAGTTTCAACCTCGAGCTACACCTTGTTTATTCATCGGCTATCCCATTGCAAAGAAAGGTTACAAGTTGTATAACCTAGACACTCATACTACATTTATATCAAGAGATGTGGTATTTTTTGAACAGTTGTTTCCTCCTTTGCACAATTCTTCAATCTTTCCTCCTCTTCCAATTGAACATTTCAACTCTTTCTTTGATGATTCATCTTCTTCAATTTCTGATTCTCTTCCATCAGATTCTCCTTCTCCTAATCCGCCTTATAATCCTCCTCCTCCTCATTGCCCGAGAATTTATATCAAGGTGTTGGCTAGTTCTACAGCTTCTTCTATGGTTTGGGGTCTAGCTGCCTTGACTACATGCCTTATCTCCCCGATTAATCCCCAGATGTAACGGGAGATTAATACTGGTTCAGGTGAAGCAAGGGTTGGCACTATTCTAGCATATTCAAAGAATAACTTAGTGTACCCCTTACTATCCACACCAGTCATTCTAAGGTTTAAGAATTTGTTTGCTATCTGTCCTTTCTCATTATGAGGGCAGAATTTCCTTTCTACCATGCTTTTAAACTCCTCGCATTCCATATTGTAAATTCTATCACTTCCTCTAGACTGGAGAATAGTGTTCCACCATTCTAAAGCTGAATTCTTAAACAGATTAGAAGCAAACATTATCTTATCTTCTTCTGCGCACTTGCTTATTCTTAAGACTGCCTCAGTCTTTTCTATCCAGTGTAGAGTTGCAATGGCCCCTTCATTGCCCGAGAATTTGTAGGATCGAATCACGACCTGAATGAGTCGTTCGGAAGAGCTCAAATCCGTTTCAGAGGCGGAAACAGAGAAACGGACGTGAAAACAGCTTGATTCACACTATAATCCTCTTATATATTGATTTAACAACGTATACAATCAAAAAGAATACCGGCAGCACCTCAGTATCACTCTGAGAAATCTGTTACAAATGAAATGACAACATGCCTATTTATACTATTCATGTTTCGCTTGAAACATACATATCTTGTTCAAGCGAAACCCCCTCATTAAACTCAAGCGAAACCACATGTTGACTTTCAAGCGAAACTAACTAATTTTTGTCTTATATGCATATTCAATTTCGTGTGATTGCACAAGATGATGCATGAGATGATGTCACTTGTGTGATGTCATCATCAAGAATGATGACATCATGCTTGTTTAGATCTGCAACGACACCGAGACTCGATATAAGACGAAGACGACAGATGTGTGAACCAACAGAATTCCATCCGTTTACATGACCAGAATTCTTTGTAAGAACAACCGTAAGACACTGTTCTTCTTCTTTTGGGGATGGGCATTTGAAGTAGGGGTCCATTTTTCACGCTGTGTTCAGGTTCAGAGGGTCGCTTGCTATCATGCTTACTTTTATTTTCTGCTTCCCTAACCGTTTGAATAATATATGGCATCGCGTCTATTATTCTCTGTGCTACTACGTGTTGGATGGCACTATTGTCCACTTGGTTTCCATTGTTATCATTGTTCGGATTATCATTATTCAGATGATTGTCATTCTGGTTTTCCGGGTTATTATCCAGATTCTCTTGATTCACTTGGTCGGCCATCTGAATTTTAAACATTTGCCAATTATTAATATCACAAAATAATTAATAGTTTAGGCAACAATCACACAACACACATATTGGTCAAAAGCGTCGAGCATTGCGACTTACTATTTTCTATTATAGTATGCGTCAATTACACACTAAGACTGGAATTAAAATTACAATACTACTATGCATCATTAACCACAAAGTGGTCTATACTACAATATATTATTATTATTACATATATAATTTTTTTTTCATACAAACATATTATATATTATTATATTATTATTATTACCAACTCCACCATCATCTTTACTGGTCTGGATTCATCCAGTAATCCATATTGCACTCGTCGTATTTCCAGACGAGTCGCTCTCCTACCTGCCTCATCCTCTCACTACTCTCTAAGATCTCTTCTCCGAAAATTCGGAGCTCATGCACATTTTCTGCACTCATTGGGGGTGCAGGTGCTGGTACTGGGTCTGGGTACTGTGGCATGGGATTCTCCTGAGGGCACGGATTCTCTAAGATCTCCCTAATGTATTCATCGTTGTCATAGTAGGGATCTAGAGGGTCCAGACCTGGATAGGATGCTAAGTTTGGCATGGTTTCGTCGTTTAGGTGGTAGCGTGGCACATAATCCCTATGATCATCGAACCATGGATCATAATCTGGATCTAAGGGATTAGGGGCTGGTATCCTAGGTATTTCCTCAGGGTTGAAATCATGCATTTCTACATCCATCGGCTGATTGGGAATTAAAGGTAAGAGTTGTGAGGCTACTAGTTGTTCCAGATTTGGGACGGCAGCAGTTGTTGCTAGGATATGAAAATTAGCTAAGCTCCTATTAAGCATATCCTGTATATGGGCATCTGACTCTCGCTTAGCGGCTGCTAGGACTCTTTGCTGTTGCAACTTTCGCATTATTTTCCTACGCTCGAATGCTCCCTTACTGAACCATCCTCTCTTTTTTATGAGGGAATGGCTCTTCAGACTGAGCTTTAAAGGCAAACATCCCTTCTTCCTGATCAGCTAAATACCCAGAGAGGGTAGGCTGGGAAGAAGTACCTTCACTCCTAGGTGAATCGGACAACTGACGATACACGTCTGAGGGTCCTTGATCACTCATATTGTAAACTAACAAATAGTCAAATAACACATAACAATAAAATACAAATATGCACGTATTTTCATATTTTATTTCCTAACAATTTGGATAATATATTGATGTCAGCAGAACACTTCTGTGGCTGAATCAGTGGCTTAACTCTGATACCACCTTCTGTCGCAACCCCCGCCCCCTTATCTGTCCCGGGAACGGGCGGCCGCGAAACCAGTTGTGGTGGTATCATTTTGTTATCATTTTTGGCAGCGGAAATTACACCAGGACCGTAGTTAGGAAATGTTTATCAGAGTAAAACCACCATATTTTATATTAGTAACCACATGGGTAAAATCCAAGTTTCTTATTACAACATGTTTATAGGGATAAACCCTATATTATTGAATTTAAAACATCGTCTTTTAGGTAACTTTTATAGCCACATTTTTTCCAAGTCGTCAGTGCTCTCCAGCTGGCTTTTTCCTAATTGGCTTTCACATTTTGTTACCTGAAACGCGTTTTAAAAACATTTGTCAGTGGGAAATACTGGTGAGTGAATCCCAGTTTAATCAAGAAGAGTTTTATCAATTAACACAGAGCTATCACATTGTTTATTTCTACACAATTACTCATTCAGTATTGTCAATCTTGACTGGTGGGTCATATTACACATTGGCTAACTCGTTGTCCAGTTGTAACGTGTTCCATATTTTGTATACAAAACCCCAACATGTCGGCAGTAATTGAAGAACTACAAATACTCAATCACTGCTTAATCATATTGTAAAACATTTAAGGTTTTGTAAAATAGTTACAAAAAGGTTTACAAAAAGAGGATAAACTCACATTGCTGTCTTAGACTTCGTTTAAGGGTTTCCTGGTGTTAATCTATTAATTACACAAATGTACATATGTTAGTATAATAACCCTTGATTTATATTAACGATACCTTCCCTGAGACGGTATTCCAACGACTACGTCGGGCAGCACCACGACAGTCGTTACGGAACCCTGGATCAATCGGGCAGCGTATCTAATACGTAACTGGGGCTATAATACTTACAACGGAGCAGAACTTCGTTAATTAGGGGGTATTATACTCGGAGATTATGCCTACTATGTGAGAAATTCGTTAAAAGAGAAAGAAAATGAACGAAGAAAACTGAAGGCCCGATGCCCTCTTATATAGGGCTGAAATCCGAGTCTCTCGCGGCCCGCGTAAGGTTTAGACCTCGGGTTACGCGGCCCGCGTAGTAGGTGGCTAGGGTTGTAGCTGATCCAGGTCATGAGTGTAGGTTCGACGGGTGTTGGGCCACGTGGCGGCCTAGGGTTGCGCCAGCCGTTACCCGGTCGCGGCCCGCGTTAGCTGTAGCCAAAGGCTACGCGCCCCGCGAGAGCCTCATTTTTCTTGTTTTTATTTACTTTTTATAAAAATAAAGGTATTCGGAGTCCGTTTTCTCGTTCCGAGTGTATTTAAGGACATATTAAGGTATTTAAAATATATTAGGGTGTCAGAAAAAATTCAGGAGGGTTGTTATATTTGCAGTCCAGTTTTTGAGCCAATTTATGCAAGATCCTCGTCTGCCTCATTTGTCTGCAGCCTTACATACATTGGCTTATGTCAAGGACACTATTACACAAGGGTTATTTTTCAATAACTCAAATTCATTTGATCTTCAGGCTTATTGTGATTCTGACTGGGCTTCATGTCCTAACACTAGAAGGTCTGTTAGTGGCTATTTTGTTACACTTGGAGGTTCTCCAATTTCATGGAAATCGAAAAAGCAACCCACTGTGGCTTTAAGTTCAGCTGAAGCTGAATATCGCTCAATGCGACGAGTCACTGCTGAATTAGCTTGGTTAACCCGGTTACTACACGAGTTGCAGGTTCCAAATGTCACTCCTATTCCTTTAAAATATGATAATCAAGCTTCGATCTATATTGCTAAGAATCTCGTGTTTCACGAACGAACAAAGCACATTGAGCTTGACTGCCATTTCGTTCGTGAGAAACTTCAAGACGGGCTTATTTCTTTGACGCATACTCGTACAACTGATCAACTTGCTGACATTTTTACGAAGAGCTTAGCTGTTCCACATCATCGAGAAATTATGTCCAAGTTGGGTGTTATACCACCAACTTGAGGGGGGATGTTGACTTAATAAAGTCAAATTATTATTTTACCCTTTAATTATTCTGTTTATTGTTAGTTAGGAAGTTAGAGAACAGTTAGTCAGTTAGCTTTTGCCTGTATATAATTAGGGCTTGTATCATTTTGGGGAATTCAATTCAAGCTTTTCATTCTCTCAATTTACAGATCTGAAGAATTCTGGTGATGTTTGTTACGACGGCGCACCGGTGGTTAGTGAACAAGCATGGATCATGATGATTTGCCGGTAATCAATGAGCTTTTGTCGTAGAAAAGGTCATGGCGTGGCCGTAGTTTGTTAATCCACGTCGTCGTCGATTCAATTGTATGTGGCGTCAGATCTCCTGGTTCGAAATATTTAGAGGTCTTGTTCTAATAATTAGTTTTTTAGTAGCTTGGCTGCTCAACTATAAATAAAAATCGCTAGTAGAAAAGAAAATTTGAAAGTGAAATATACCTCAGGGATGAGGAGTATGGCGAAGTGGTGGTGGAAGGGGATGGCGGCGATGGAGGTGATGCAACAGTTGGCGGGTGGGTGGTGGTGGTGAAATGTGGATGGTGGTTGTGGTGAAAGGTGGAGATGGTAGTGAAAGTGGGGAAGATGAAGTGGATGGGTTGGGTAGTGCTCTTGGCCAATGCCGCCATGTCATGTGGGTAGCCCCGCCCAACGCCCGGGCTGAAACCCCCGCCCAAGGGACCACGCCGAAACCCAAGCCCACCCGGAGTGGTGATTTGGGCGTTTGTACCCAACCCACGCTCCAACCCCACCCTATACCCCATAGTCTTAAACAAATTTATAAGTTTCAAACACTGAAATGCCAACGTCATGATGACATGATGCATCGGGTAGTCATGGAAGCTCACATGAGATAAAATGTTGAATATTCAACTAAATCAAGATAATCAATCATAATGTAAGTATATTATTATATTTTAACTAATTTTAAAACTTAATTCGATTTTCTATTAAACTATTAATCTCGATTGATTATAATTTTCTCATATAATGAATACAAAGTTAGAAATGAATCAATGATATACATAATCCCTTGGCCAGCTATGATGGCGTGTGGGGAGAACTTTAGCACAAGGCCTGTGATTTCGAGGGACACGAGATTTTTAAAAAAAAATTGATATACATATATATATATGTTATTTAAAAAAAAATGTAAAAACATGCCAATTCCAATGCAGGTCCATTATCAAATACTTTTTAATGGTTTATAATTTAGTCCACTACATATTAGGTTTATTGGCCCAATACTAATATGATTTTAATAAAAATTACAACACGCTTCGATATATATATGTTATTTAAAAAAATTTGTAAACACATACCAATTCCAATATAGGCTCATTATCAAATACTTTTTAATGGTTTATAATTTAGTCCATTACACAGTAGGTTTATTGGCCCAATACTAATATGATTTTAATAAAAATTATAACACACGGAGGCAGTTTCATGGACTTCTAAAATCTGAAAGGACGAGACGAACAAACTCATCAGAGTAACGAACTGTCGAACATCATCACTTCATCAGAACTTCGCTGAATCGCTGGGCCTGGGCTGCTGCAAACAGAAGATTCAGAGACGTGAACAAGAACAACATCGATCAGAGACGCGAGCAAGAACATCGATCAGAAGGTTCATAACTCAAAAGGTCCGTTCGTCGGTTTAGTGTTAATTTTTAAACTGTTAGTATGTTAATTGTTGTTAACATCAGAACCATGTTGCCCGTATTCGCGTACGGCGTATCGTATTGAATTGACTATTGAGTATTGTCCTAAATTGGTAGATCGCGATAATCTGCAAATAATGATGTAAATTGTATATTAAGCATACTAGACAGTTGCTATGAAGAGTTGATCCAGCAATTTGCTATGACGAATGCAATGAGTGCTGCACGAATCATTGGTTAGCTATTAACTTATTAGTTATTACGGTATGTAACTCATTAGAATACTATGATTTTGTCATTATCATAATTACATTGTTTATCAAATACTACGATTTTTTTCATTTTCGTAATTATATTGTTTATCATTAAAGCATATGGACACATTTTTCGAATTCGAACAGGGTCACCTGAATTCTCAAAGATGCAACTGATAATCTGAAAAGGAACTGATGTTTAAATTGGTGACAAGTGGATCCAAAACCAAAAAGTTTTTTTTAATGTCCACGTGATGATGCATGGGGTAGTCATGAAAGCTCACATGTGATATATATCATCAAAAAACAAAGAACATCAAACTCAACTTGATAATGACTTTAAAGTGAACCATTTAATATGGCCTATAGATTTTTATTATCACCAACCCTCGATTTGTACTGATCTTAAGATTTTTTGTAGGAGTAAAGCGATGGAGCGTTTGTTAGTAAAGAGCAATAAGTAGCGGTTGAAGGGAGACAATTACGAAAGAGAGCTGACTGTCATTTTCATCTTTTCGGTTTGTCCAATTATACTGGTCCAAGCCAAATTTTTAAATTTGTACCATTTTTGTCCCTAACATTCTTGAAAGAGTTAATTACTGTTTTCGTCCTTTTGTTTGTCAAAAATCACTATTTTAATCCATTAGTTTAAAAATTACGATTTCAGTTCCTGTGGTTTCACTTTCGTAACCATTTCACTCCACCTCGTAACCATTTCAATCCCTGTACTAACAGAATAAATGGATTGAAATAGTTACGAAAGTGAAACCACATGGACTGAAATGGTTACGAAAGTGAAACCACAGGGACTGAAATCGCAATTTTTAAACTAATGGGTTGAAATACTGATTTTTGACAAACCACAAGGACGAAAACAGTAATTAACTCTTCTTGAAACATGCCAGTTTCATCCAAAAAACTAACGTTTGTTAAAACTTGCTGGCATAATTGGACAAACCACATGGATGAAACTGACATAACAGACGTTAGTTTTTTTGGACAGAACTGACATATTTCAAGAATGTCAAGGACGAAATTGTACAAATTTGAAATTTGATCTCCATTGGCATAACTAGGCAAACCACAAAAACGAAAATAAGAGTTAACTCTACGAAAGATAAAGGTGTACAGCCATCACAAATTAGTTGGAGCACCATGTAGGCGTATGGTAAAGAACAAATGAGTACGACTCGCTAGTGAATAAGAGATTATGTTCTAAAAATTGGTAAAAAAAGGTAGGTGGTTGAGTCGTCCATTGTTAATAATACAACTAAAATAATAATCCAACAAGATATGAAAGTATCTTTTGTCAAGACCGGCTAACTTATAAACCTATTTTTAAATCTACATATATGTTTATTACAGACTAAAACCCTCAACCATTTAAAAAAAAAACAACTTTTCACTCACCTGAATAACGTCACGCCACAAACACTGTGGTAGATATAAAAGTATGTAACAAAGAATTCTTTTTATACTAGTAATCATATACAACTTTATAAATTTTAGTGGTGCGTAATAAACTATTAGTCAGTGGCGGATCTAGAAATTATTTTCTGGGAGTGCGGATGATGGGTTCAACCATATTTTTAAGGGGTGCGATCGAGTTTTTTGCCTAAAAAAAACCCACAATTGTTTTTCAAGGGGTGCACCAGCCCACCCACCCTAACACATAGTTCCGCCCCTGCGATTAGTTATGGTGTGTATTAGTTAGAATGGTGGACAAGTTATCCAATGATACTGGTACGATTAACCTAGTTATAATGGTGTGTTTAGTTAAACCAATCATGAAAATGTGTGTAACATAAAATGGCGTGTTCAAGTTATATACGTTTTACGTATTAACGGTTGGGTTGTGAAGTCTTGATTGGGCTCGGGTTTAATGAAGACATGAAGACACAAGGCAGGAGCCGACCCAAATTCTCTCTGGGTCCGTTTAGTTTTCTTGTTCATTAAGATTGTAATCCTAAATCTATCTCTATACATTTTATCATGTTCTTGTAATATCCTCATCACGAGTGAGGCAGAGCAATAAACGAATTACTCTGGTTACAGTTAGTGGATGTAGGCCAGCTGACCGAACCACGTAAATCTCTCATGTCATCTTCGTTATATTTTTCTCTTGCAGTTTGTTCGTGTATTTGTGTGTGTTGCAATACCCAAATCTCTAACGTTAACTAACAATGCCATCACCAAACATAAAAACATTGTCTAAAACCATTATAAAGTTGCAAGAAAAATGACTTTGTACACTACATGTCTACGTATAGAGAGAAGAGAGAAGGAGAAGATAGAGAGGATGGTTAGATATTGCAAGTGTATATTTTGTCACATTAGCACCCCAAATTACCTCTCTTATCCGCCAACATGCCATGTGGTACAAGAAAAGGAGGCACATTACAAAATGATCTCTAGTGACTGAACCATCAATCATTAAGATAATAGTAAAATTGAAATAGTCATCCGACAATCATGCCAAGTTGTATATATTTTTCTAAACAAAAAATTGTATTTGTCAAGATATAAAATCTATTAATGAGTAGTTATAAACATCCTTGTAAACTTTATTAATTTGTTTATATAGTTTGGATGGTGCATCTAATCTAACTTTGCCAATTACAATGGTATGTCTAAACTATGTGTTTTAACTAATAACAAGCGTATAATGATGTGTCACGGGGTGCCCCGTGATAGCCCATCCATCATGAGTGAAAGAGAAGGGAACACCGCCGCCACCCATATGTTTGACGCGTGAAGTTTTTAACACGTTTTACATGTTTGTGTGGTGAGTTGTTTTTAATGGTAGATGTGTGGTGACTGATGAGCATTTCCACTAAAATCCATCACTAGTGATGGAATAATGCTCGATGACATGACGAAAATTGATTGGATGTTATGGGTGATGAGTGAGTGGTGAGTGATGGACGTCCCTACACTCTAATAGTATGTCCAAACCGTTACAACGGTGCTAGCTAGGTGTTCGACTTTAAAATCTACGAAAGCTTGAATCAACTAATCATCAGATTCGTAATATTTGTTATTATAGATTTAACAACTAGATGCCTTAATAAAAAACTGAAAGGTGGAAGTGAATGAATTAATATAAATAATTAAATACAGTTGAAACAATCAACGGTACCACGTTGGCTAAAACACGTAAAGGGGATGAGGTGGATGACGTGGATTGATTACCTAAACATGAGCCCGTGATGTGTTTTTTGTCGTTTGCTGACGTATACGCCAGCTCAGATGCATGCAATCTATCCACACGTCTTTGTTTTTGAGATATCTTGTATCATCATTCATCAAAATCAACTTATTTATTTATAAAAGGGATTTTTACATATCCCCCTCCTCCTAAGCCTCCTTATTACATATTTTTTCAAACCATAAAATCAATTACATATTTTTCCTTTTTTTGAGAAATTACCTAACTACCCTCAATTACTCATGCGTGTAATGTAAATCCCATTCGCATAATCAGTTCGTCTTCCAAAACCCTGCACGCGGCCTTTCTTGTCCTCCCCCACAAGTTCGACGTTCAAATTTCAGGTATGTATCTGTTCATCGATTCTTACTTGTTCATCGATTATCTATCTGTTCATCGAAAAAACGACCTATTTTACAATCGATTATGCTTGTGTGTTTAACTAGTTCGATTAATTGAGGGTAGTTACATAAAAAAATCGGTTATAGCGGGTCGGATCGGGTCAGGTCATGTAAAACAAGTAAACACAAACAAATAAAGTTTCATAGCAGGTCGAATCAGATCGGGTCGGGCTCATTTCAATTTTCAAACAATCAAACCATAGTTCCTAACTTCCTATCACATTAACAAACTAAAAAGCATCAAAGTTCAAACAATCGCTACTTCTATTTCTCTTAATCATTAAATAAAAGAACAAAAAAAACTTATCTAAAACATACCTTGGTCTTTAATTAAAAGAATCCGGCGAAAAAAAGTGGTTCAACCCTTTTCTTCTTGAGAAATCGCGTTATAACTTCCCTACTCATTGTTCCTTCCTAATCCTATCACATACATAATAAACAAGGATTTTCAAGTGTTCAACCATAGCCCATGTTCCTTAATTTTAAATTTTAAATTTTGAATTTTAAGCCCTAGTAATTGTTATTTACCAACCAATAATCATATAATCAATAAAACCACCCAACTAAATACTAGAACAACTCAAAAATACATAAAAACATATAAAATTTTAAAACTTTTTAACATATATATATATATATAGGAGGGTTATCTTGAGAACGCTAAATATTGCGAGAACCGTGAGAACGAACGAAAAAACCAATCAAAACCATTTTTTTTAATACAAACCTCATTGTAATCAAAATACAACATCAAAAAAAGAATTTATAACATCAAATAATTCATTTTTCCTTTCAAAATCACTCTTTTTAGATTTTTTACACATGTGTAAATATAACAGATTTACACATGTGTAAATGGTAAACGTACACATGTGTAAATTTTCTTTTTTTACGAATTCACGTAAATTTAAACGTGTAAATTAAATTTCTAACATTGTATTCGAATAATAATGATGAGTGTAGAAAAAAATTTTGAATTTGAATTGTTTTTTACCAAGTTCTCGTAATTTTTTCATTTGTTCTCACGGTTCTCACAATATTTAGCGTTCTCATTTAAACTCTCCCCTATATATATCGGTTTCGATTGAAAAAACCCAATAAAACATCAAAACAAATCGAATTACCTATTTAAGTTCAATTTTTTAATTTCATTTTTTTCAAATCCTATACTAGAATCATATAATCAATAAGAAATTAAGAAACAACAAACCCATACTATAAAGACTAGAACAACCTCGAATTATCTCAAAACACATAAAGGTTAAATTTTTTTAACCCATCCTAAAATCCTATTATCTCATGGCTCTTGAACAAAATCGCATAACATAAAAAAAAAAAAAAAACAAAACATGTACCTGTCAGGGGCGGCCTGAATTAACCAGTTTGCAGCCGGAATTTTGTAGTCGTCGGCCGGAATTATGCTGTCGTTGGGCGTTGAAGTGAGGCAGAGGGAGGGCGGGAGTCGCTGGCAAGTGGTAGCGATTTGGGTTTTTTATTTATTATGTGGACTGATTTTGTTTAACAAAACTAGTAGTTGGGTTGGGCTTGAATGTGTATTAAGTTATTGGGCTTGATGGATTGAATTTAAGTTTTATTAAAAAGGTTAGTGGGCTAACTTGTTACATAATTTGATCGGGTTTTAATCCATGTTCACAATTTTTTTATATAAATTCCTAACATTTTTTTCTAAGGGGTGCGGACGAAAATTTCCAAGGGGTGCGGTCGAGATTTTTCACGAAAAATACCACTAATGTTTTTTAAGGGGTGCGGCCGCCCACCCACCCCATAAGGTGAATCCGCCACTGGGTAGTTACAATCGTGTGTTTAACTAGTTCGATTACTGATCCTATTCGATTACTGATCCTACTCGTTCATAACTGCTGATGTTATTTAAATACAACAAAACATGTTATTTAAATCCGATCAAATCCTATAAAAAAATACGGTCGGCCTGAAGGCATAATATGTTCGTCATCGAACCTACACTGGTTACCAAGGAAGAATATTCTTGGTAAATAATTTAAAAAATACAAATGTCACAATTCTCCCTTCATATATTCATCATCATCCTCTGCGTAGTTTTTATTGGGTCATGTTTGGTAAGCTAAATTCCAGCTGCCTATCCTTGTAATATCTTTATTGATTCCCCCAGCCTTTCTTTATATTTCCCACTATTAGGGTTCTTGAGGGTATTGGACTGTTTAACGTGGTGTTTATGTCTGATATTACTCAACTAGATATGGAGTCGTTGAAGGTTTGGGGAGACATCAAAGTGTAACTATGTTACAAATAATATTTCGGAGTCATTTAATGCGTGGATAGGTGAGCTGCGTTATAAACCGATTCTTGAATTACTTGATTCAATTAGAGAGAAGATTATGGTACGATTTGACAAAAAAAGGAGGCTTTCAAAAAAATGTAAGGGTACCTTAGTACCTAAAACTAAGACTTACCTCGACAAAATCTCTAAGGTTCGTATAATGTTCATTTTTTCGTATAATGTTCCTTTTTTTACAGGCAACTGTACCTTAGTACCTAAAACTAAGATTTACCTAAAACTATAATGTTCCTTTATCTTTATATCATTTTCAGGCGCTGTCCTTTATGTTCAAAATTGACGAGTTTTGTCCTTTATGTTTTCATATCATACACGTTTTGTCCTTTAGGCCTAACCCAATTAGTTTTTTTAGTTAAATTTGGTCATGTACTTTGCACATGAGGGCATTTTTGTCAATTCAAAGGTTGCAGAAGCTTTGAGCTGTAAATCTGCCATTGAACTTACCTTTGAATTGACAAAAATGCCCTCATGTGCAAAGCACATGACCAAATTTAACTGAAAAAACTATCTGGGTTAGACCTAAAGGACAAAACGTGTATGATATGAAAACATAAAGGACAAAACTCATCAATTTTGAACATAAAGGACAGCGCCTGAAAATGGGTATAAAGATAAAGGACAATCCTTGAAATTCACTCTTTCAAATATATTGTAGGTTAACGATATTTTAATATTTTGAATGTTGTATGTAGAAATTGGGTGCATATGAAATTTGTAGAAGTGGTGAAAATCGAGCTGAGATGAAATACGAGGACAAGCGTTGGAGGTTTCCCTTGATGAGAGAAAGTGTACTTGTCGGGTTTGGCAGGTAAAAGGTGTTCCGTGTGTGCATGCAACAACTTTTATTATTTTCACAAGGGATGTTAACTGGGACATGTATGTTGATCCATTTTATACTATTGAGAAGTTTAAATTAGCTTATGCTTTAGAAGTTGCTTCAATGCCTACAAAGGATCAATGAGTGCATATAGATAACGAGGAGAAGATATACCCACCTACAATCAAACGTCCACCTGGGAGACCAAGAAAGAACAGAATTAGACCAGGTGACGAGCCTAAAAAATGACAAAAATGTCCACGATGTGGTGAGTATGGACACCGTAAAAAGACATGCAAAAACTCAGCACCTGAAGATTCTACTCAACAACAAGCTTCAACAAGTAAAAGGGGACGAGAAAAAAGTACAAAAAAGACGTGAAAGTAATTAGTCAAAGATGAGCGGTTGATTTCGAATTTTTGGTATCGTATTTATGTTTTTTGAACGGAAATTATTATGAACGGAATTTATGTTTTTATTATTATGAACGGAAATTAGGTTTTGTACTTTTTGGTTTTTATGTTTTTATCATTGTAAACAGGGGCGAAGTATAGAAGAATTGGGGTGATAATACATAAATTGGGTTAATATGTAATTGATTTACATATTAGAGTGGAGAAATATATAAATATTCATTTACTAGTTCATTAAGGGTAAAATAGTCATAAATAAGAGTCATTTTAATGAAAAGGGGAAATATGTAATAAAGCAGCTTAGAAGGGGGAAATATGTAAAAAGCCTTTTATAAAAAGGTAGGTAATATACTATTTTTCTTATTTCATTTGAAATTTTCGCTTCAGAAGAGAAGTGCGTAGCTACAAGCTACGTAGACCTCGGAAAATTTCAATTTTATATTCCAAATTAATAAAGTAAAATTCAATATTATTAAATTATCATTTATGTTGACAAATGACTTGAGTAAAGGTGAATGTTGTAGCAAGGAGGTAACGCCCTGAGCTAGTTAATAACGGGGTGATCTTCATTCGCAAAGTTAAAGTCTTTAAACACTTTGGAAAGAGAAGGTATTGGATTCACGTTGGTGGCAAAGTTTGACTAAAAGTTTCAAAAGGACAAGGGTCAGGGACCTAATTTATGTATTGTATAAATATTTACACAAAATAATTAGGGGCGAGAGGGGGGGGGGGGGGTCCTATATAATTTTATATATTGTAAACTAAAGTTACCCATTCTAATTTTCTTTTACCGCACCCAATTTTAATCCAACCCATTTTTTGACTCTTGTGCCAGGAAATTTTGGATCCACCACTGATATGCTATACGCAGACTAGGTGGTTGTTTAGATTATAGTACTATAGGATACAGTTGGAGGAACAACATTTGAATCCCATGTCAAGACTACATAATTTTAATCACTTGAGTTGTTTGAGTTATTTAAATTGCTTATTTTGTAAACAATCTGAGCACTCATTAACAATTGATGTGAAACATGAGAAATGATAGCTCTACCTTTCGTTACAATTTCACCACGGTCGACGTGCCAAAGTCCCGTCAGTTGTCTTCGATTTCGGCTTCCAACTGCAATCCCTATAAGAAAGGATCGCTATGACACAAATTTTTATATTTATCAGGTCAACCATATACCTTTCACTTTCATGTATTTTGATTTTTTTTAAATAAAATAAATTTGTGTCATAATCTCGAAATCATTTGAAAACGCAAGTGTTAGTAAAGACATCCACAAAACCACAACCAATGTAAATAACTAAAAACTAAAATAGTCGAAGTGGGTTCCGAAGAAGTGCAATATCCTAGTTTGGAGAGCTGAGATGGGGAGGAGAGCTGAGATGGGGAGGATTACAATGGTAATGATAAGTGCTCTTTGGGCGACGATGGAGGGGAGACTGCTGAACATCTTTTCTACTCATGTTTGGTTGCATCGAATATATGGTATCTTATCAGCCATTGGTGCAAGATCAGTCTGATATATGCTTTCTCTATTAGAGATTTGTTGTCTGTCCACGAACACTCAGGATTGGAGAAAACTGCTAAAGAAGCTTTACAAGGTATCATTATGGTTGGTTGTTGGTGCATTTGGAAGGCTAGAAACAAAAGGAGATTCAATAATAATAAGAAATAGATTTTGGACATCTTTCAAGATGTTAAAGTCTTAGGTTTCTTATGGTATCGAAATAGATCTAGAAATAGAGGAATATTATGGAATAGCTGGTGCTCTTTCAATTTCTTGTAAGCGGTTTTTGTTGTGTGGCTGCCCTCGTTTTTTAGGGTTAGCTTGTGAATAAAAGTAACTTTTCAAAAAAAAAAAAAAAAAAAAAAAAAAAAAACTAAAAACTAAAATGAACATCTTGCAAAATGCATGTATAGGGCTGTCTCAAATTCTCAATCATTTTGAGAGCTCAACGCGAGAAGGAAAATCTGGGACCCTTTCAAAGTTATGTAAACATATAAAACTACGATCTTTTTTGACAGACAACTTACTCATTTAAACGTAGAGAAATTGATGAAATCTATTTAGTTTTTCTCACCTCTAGATCAAGTACCCAATTAATCACCTAAATTATATAATTGCCTCACTAGGTTGTCTATAACTCTATAGCATATCCTTCTACATGTATTGCACAATGCATATCATCAAAATCACACAAGTTAAAAATATAATCTTTTTCATAATTCAAGAAAACAATAACATAATGACTGGAGATTAGTGACTTTGAATTTTTATGGTATCTCAATAGTTATTCCATGCTTTGTTAAATTAAGCATCTCTTGAGTCTTTTTCACACCTCCACTAGCATTACCAGCAACAACCTTGTAAAAACCCGAGTATTTTATAATAACATTTTGACCCATTTCAACAGGTTACAATTACAGTGGTGGACCCAGGATTTTATTTCAATGGGGTCCATTTTCGGGTCGGTCCTTGTTCGGGTCGAGTTAAAGTGAGGTTTGAACTAGATTTTTAAAAAAAATAAGAAAAATGAGCTTATCAAGGATTGAACCCATGACCTCTTGGTGGAAAAGAGGGAGATTTACCACTACACCAACTTTCTTTTTATTTCTATGGTGTCCATGTCACACCCCTTTCTACGGCGGAAGCACGAGGTGTGATCATGAAAGATTCTCATTGCATACGAAGAGTAAACATGCTACATGCTCGTAAAAATAACATTCAAATACCATAATTTGAAAACATCCGTTAGCGTTTACATCGCTAAGTCGCATAAAGCATTGTCTTAAAAGTTTACAACTTTATTTAAAGTTAAACACAAGCGACATCCACGAGCATAAGCAAGACCACGCGCACATCCATCCCAGTTACCTGAAATACATGTGAGTTTTTGGAAAAACGTCAACATAAAGTTGGTGTGAATTCATGCAGTTTTGTATTTCATGTTTGTATACTTTGTATGAAAACATAGTTTGTGAGTAAATCAAGTTTTCATATGTAAATCCAGTTTCATGTGTACACCACGTACATCTGTATAATTTAATTTCTTCTTGAGTACCCCACGTACTCAAGTTTAATTCTCATTCTCTTGAGTACCCCACGTACTTCAAGTATAATTCAATCTTCTTGAGTACCCCACGTACTTCAAGTTATATATCAATTTTGTATGGTATGAATTTTATGTAAATACAGTATTTCTGTACTTATCAGATTGTTAATGGGTTGCAAAGCCATTAACATGTGGCACGACATAGGAAGTCACCAAACCTAAGGCATTTAATTGGTATATTCTGAGACACAAAAGCACCACTCGATTCTCACCCCGACCGAGTGTGAGGCTGCCAGGCACCTATTAGATCTAACCTTTTGTTCTGCGGTCTGAATGTATACGTTGATTAATGGTGCTTCTGAACCCTATTCGTGACACTATTTCTCATAACGCCTCCTACTTGGTTCTCGTTCTCACCAAGCGCGTTTCTTGTTATCATTTCTCATAGCGCCTTATACTTGGTTCTCGTCTCACCAAATGCGCTTCTCATATTCATATATTTCGTCACACTTGGTTCTCGTTCTCACCAAGTGTACTTCTTGTATTTATATCATACCATTTATAAATATTGTACTTTTGTACATGTATTTCACCCCCGAAGTTATAAAAACTGAAAACAGTTAAAGAGAAAAGGGGGAGCATGAACTCACAACTTTGCGTTCCTAGCGTCGTAAACTCCACCGGATTTGCTTAATTAACGTCGTAACCTATACGCGTTTTCTTAACGTTAGTCACTAGACTTGCGTCGCACAAGTACAATCACTCTCTTTTGTGTATTTTCTTGTGTTAAAAATATTCTATATTTTTAACTATGTATCTTACTTATATTATTTTCTTCAAAAATAAATATAAGTCTTTTGTGTTTTGCACTTTGCACCCGAATTATGTTTCTTGTATGTTGTATGTGTATTTTTATATTTCTACTCCTCATGAGTAATCAGTGTATTTTTAAGTCTTAATACACTAGCACGTATAACACATACTATATACACTTAACACACAAGTTGGTAATCAAATAATATATATTTTTCTCTCAAAAATATATACTTATTATCCATTTTTATTCTTGAAGAAATCCTCATTTCTTATCACCAAAAATTAGGGAAACCTTAGTAATACTTTTAAACACATTTTTAGGGGATAAGTTTCTCAAAACTTATATTTTTCTAAGTGTCAAAATTTATAAAAATTTTGACAGAGTTTCCCCTAAAAATGGAGGTTTCCCACGTTTTCAAAACGTGTGTTTATTTTCTTTTAAATCATCATCAATCATCAATAATCATCAGCAACAATTATCAACCATACTTATCAACAATAATCACTAATTTCATGAACTTGAATATTTACAAAAATTGTGTAGTATCTTACTAGCACATTTAGTAAGTCTTGTTATCTTTAAAAATAAGTTTAATTTCTTAAAAACTTTATTTTTAAAGAGTATGAAGTTTTACAACTTCTAGTCGGTTTTTACGAAAATTATTTCTTTGTTAAAACCCTTGTTACACAAGTATCCATACACTTGTTTGTTCACAAAAACCACTTTTGTTTGTGTAAGACCCGGGTTAGAACATGTGATTTCTTTAAAGTGTGGTTCTTCAAAAATACCACTTGCAGATACGTAGATCCGCTAGTTTTAAACACCAATGTACAGGTTAAATTACTTTTACACAAGTAAAATATTTTACACAAGTTCATGTCTCTAGTGTGGTAGAGTTTCGCCCTTTAACCCTTGTAGTAACCAAAAACGAGCTTATGTGAAGATCCATGATCTTACAAAGTCGGGTTAAACGATGATCCGAGCTACCACATCATAGATCGGGTCTCAAAAATCTCATATTCCAAATACTACAACTTTTACACAACACATGTGTTATTAACCACCACTTTAAGTGTTTTTAGTGGACTTTTGTTCATCATTTTGTATTTTAACGAGATTTAACCGACACAAATCCTTTTAACCACTTTAGAATAGTTTAAATACGAGTTCTAAGTGTTATACCTCTAGCTCAAGGCTAGGGAAGAATCTATGCGCAAAATGAGTGGATAAAAGCAAAGTAGAGAGGTCCTTCGCGTTCCGCTTGCACCAAGCTTCCTAATATGTGACCCTTAACCCTTGTATATACTTGGAATGCTTGAACTTGAACAAGAAAATGTGGTGGTGTGTGGAGGGGGCTACGGCCGTGAGCTTTTAGGGAGAGAGAGGAGTGTTCAAGTGTTGTAAATTGTGATGAAATATGTTGTGTTATACTTAGATCTTATAGACACTTCACAAGGTTAATGCACAATGGTCACTATGCTTCCTAGATATTAAGCATACTTAATATAATAATCACAAATAGGACAAGTGTGTCCCCCTCATGGGGACGGTTTGGTTAAGGGGGGGGGGGGGTCTTGTTTGGTTACAACTAGATAGTTAGGGTGATAATTAGTTAAGTTAAGTGTCTAACCCCGTTACTTGTATGTTACACGTTATGGCGGGTGTTAGGGTAATCAGGGACCCTAACTGGCTCAGAAAAATATAGATAGTGAAAATAATAATATTTTCGTGTTCCGGGTATAGTCCGGTTGTTCGGTTACATATCGATTCGTTAAAGTGCTAAATCACACTTTTTAGTGTCTTTTAAGTACCTTCCTTGTACTCTTTCAATTCCCAACACTTAGGGAAATATTCTGGATAATAAAACGACATTTCTACACAATATTTATATGTCTAAATGCTGAATTATTGCTGATTTGTATAAAATTCTGCACTTAAAGTGCGTTTCGGGTGCTTTTTAGTGCTTATTTTTGCTTTCGCAATGTATATAAATTAAACCCTTGTATGTACTCTCGGGTTTTAATGCATTCTTGTTGTCGGACCTACACCTAGGCCTCAATTCTGATGTCTGACTGCTTTCTGCAGTTCCGTTGACACATAGTGTCTTACCGGTGAGTTTACTATTATTCTGACGCAACGCTCTCGTTTATGCATAAAGCAATATTTTGTAGTATACAACATGCATGAATTCACTTGTTTAATCATGTGTTCAGACATTGCTGACAATTAAGGACATAATTGCAGTCATTAAGCAATAATTATAGTGTACGGAAATTACCGGTTTGTGCCAGTTGTCACAGTCTCCCCCCGTTAAAAGAATTTCGTCCCGAAATTCAGACTGAACTAACTCTCGCTGGAGTCTTCTTGAATAGGTGGGGATACTTTTTTTTTGAACTGGTCTTCACGTTCCCATGTGTACTCGGGTCCGTGTTTAGAGCTCCAACGTACTTTGACAAGTTTCACACTGCTCCTCCTGGTCTTGTTGACTTTCCAGTCAGTAACCTCAACGGGTTGTTCTGTAAATCGGAGGGCTTCATCAATATGCACTTCATCCATCGGGATGGTCACGTTTTCTTGCGTTGGACTCTTCTTCAGGTTGGATACATGAAACGTATCATGTACTCCATTGAGTTCTTCCGGTAACTCCAACTTGTATGCCACGGTACCAATTCTTCTCAAAATTCTGAATGGTCCGATGTATCGTGGATTCAACTTTCCACGCTTTCCAAATCTGACTACGCCCTTCCATGGTGAGACTTTTAACAACACTTTGTCTCCCACCTTGAAATCTACCGATTTTCTATTTGGATCCGCGTAGCTCTTTTGTCGCTCTCGAGCCGCCCTAATGCGCTCTCGGATCTGCGCAATCTTGTCGGTTGTCTCTTGTACAAGTTCAGGACCAACCATACGCTTATCTCCAGCGTCTGCCCAACATAAGGGCGATCGGCATTTGCGGCCATACAGAGCTTCGAACGGCGCGGCTTTTATGCTCGTATGATAACTGTTATTGTAGGAAAACTCAACTAGAGGTAGATGAGTATCCCAGCTGCCGCCTAGATCCATGACACATGCGCGAAGCATATCTTCTAATGTTTGTATAGTCCGTTCGCTCTGGCCGTCTGTTTGTGGATGGAATGCCGTGCTCAGATCTAACTGAGATCCAAAGGCTTCCTGAAATGATTGACAGATTCTTGAGACAAAGCGTCCATCTCTGTCTGAAATGATTGAGATTGGCACTCCATGTCGTGCCACAATTTCTCTTAAGTATATCTCTGCAAGCTTTCCAGTGCTATCCTTCTCTCGGATTGGTAGGAAATGCGCAGACTTCGTTAATCGATCAACTATTACCCATATCATATCGTGCCCTCTCGGGGTCCTGGGTAATTTCGTTATGAAGTCCATCGAGATTTGTTCCCACTTCCACACGGGAATCTCTGGTTGTTGTAGTAGGCCGGACGGTTTCTGATATTCGGCCTTAACCTTCGCACAGGTTAGGCATTTTCCAACATAGACAGCAACGTCGCTTTTGAGTCTCGGCCACCAATAGTACTCTTTCAAGTCTTGGTACATCTTGTCCGATCCTGGATGGATCGAATATCTCGATTTGTGGGCTTCATTAAGGATGACTTCTCGTATGCCACCATAGAGTGGAACCCAAATACGCTTCTTAAAGTATAAGGCTCCCTCTTCGTTTGGCACCATGTAATTCAATGCACCCCGGAGGTATTCAGCTTTACGGTTCTCTTCTTTAAGAGCTTCTTGTTGTGCATCCCGAATGCGTGCAGGGAGGTTCGTTCGAATGGTCATTTCTAACGCTCGAACCCTTAGGGTCTTAATCCTTTCTTTTCGGCTCAACGCGTCCGCTACAACGTTCGCCTTTCCAGGATGGTACTTAATCTCACAGTCATAATCATTCAGCAGCTCGACCCAACGTCGCTGGCGCATATTCAATTCTTTCTGATCAAATATGTGTTGTAAGCTTTTGTGATCTGTGAAGATTGTACATCGAGTACCATATAAATAATGTCGCCAAATCTTCAAGGCGAATACCACTGCACCCAGCTCCAGGTCGTGAGTGGTATAATTTCTCTCGTGAACCTTCAGTTGTCTTGAAGCATAAGCGATGACTTTTTGGCGTTGCATGAGCACGCAACCCAAGCCTTGTCGTGAGGCGTCACAGTATACCACGAAGTCTTCAGTGCCTTCGGGTAACGATAGTATCGGTGCATCGCAGAGCTTGTTCTTAAGTAGCTGAAAGGCTTCTTCTTGTTTGTGACCCCAGTCGTATTTCTTGTCTTTCTGTGTAAGGGTCGTTAGCGGTTGAGCTATCTTCGAGAAATTCTCAATGAATCGCCGATAGTAGCCCGCTAAGCCCAAAAATTGACGGACTTCGGTTGGGGTCTTGGGAGCTTCCCAATTCTTTATTGCTTCAATCTTGGACGGGTCTACATGAATGCCCTTCTCATTCACCACGTGACCAAGAAATTGTACTTCGCGAATCCAGAATTCGCATTTCGAGAACTTTGCATAAAGTTTCTCCTTCTTCAGTAGTTCCAAGATGGTTCTGAGATGTTGCTCGTGCTCTTCTTTCGTTCGCGAGTAAATTAGGATATCATCGATAAATACAATCACGAATTTATCGAGATATGGTTTGCACACGCGATTCATTAGGTCCATAAAGACCGCTGGCGTGTTCGTCAATCCAAACGGCATCACAAGAAATTCGTAGTGCCCATATCGCGTTCTGAATGCAGTCTTTGGTACGCTTTCATCTTGGATTGTCAGCTGATGGTATCCAGATCGAAGGTCGATCTTGGAATAGTAGCTTGATCCTTGCAATTGATCAAATAAGTCATCAATCCTTGGTAGCGGATACCGATTCTTGATTGTGAGCTTGTTCAGTTCCCTGTAATCGATACACATCCGTAGTGATCCATCCTTCTTCTTCACGAATAATACTGGAGCTCCCCAGGGTGAGAAGCTTGGCCTTATGAATCCTTTATCCAACAACTCCTGGAGCTGTGTAGATAATTCTTGCATTTCGAATGGTGCAAGTCGATAGGGTGCCTTGGCTACAGGAGCAGCTCCTGGAACCAAGTCTATACGGAATTCGACTTGTCGTTGCGGAGGTAGTCCTGGCAGATCTTCAGGGAACACATCAGGAAATTCCTTCACCACAGGAATGTCTTCGAGTTTTGGCTCCTCAGCCTTCTTGTCTATAACGTGTGCTAGGAAAGCAACACATCCTTTCCTTAAGCACTTCTATGCCTTCATACAACTGATGATTCGTAGAGGCGCGTTTCGTCTTTCTCCATGTACTATGAGAGTTTCATCATTCGCCAGAGGGATGCGAATGATTTTCTCATGACAAATGACTTCAGCTTTGTTCTTGGACAACCAGTCCATTCCGACTACTACATCGAAGCTACCCAATTGAATAGGTAAGAGATCGATGCTAAAATTCCGTTCGCCAAGTTCTAGTGTGCAGCCTCTAACAACTTCGCTTGATTCAACAAGTTTACCATTGGATAGTTCTATGGAATAAGGAATTTCTAATCTACTAGATTCTATTCCGAGTATGCGTTTAAATTCCACAGACATGAAGCTATAATCGGCGCCAGTGTCGAATAATATGGATGCAAAGTGATTGTTAATGAGAAACGTACTGGTGACCACGTTAGGGTCCTCGCGTGCGTCTCGTGCTCCAATCACAAATGCTCGAGCCGGAGCGCTGTTTCTCTCTGGGCAGTTCTTCATGAAGTGATCATTGCTTCCACACTTGAAGCATCCTTGGTTCTGCCCTTTCCCGTTGCCATTCTTATTACCAGCACCGTTTCCATTTCGGTTCTTTCCTTTTCCCCAACAGTCTTCGGTTTGATGACCCAATTTACCACATTTGTCGCACCTTGGAATGCGACAAGCTCCATCATGATGATACTTACATTTTTGGCATCTAGGCATGGAGCCTTGGTATGCTTTGGTTGCATGGGTTTTCGCCTCCTGGGACGTGTTAGCGTCACGCTTCTTGCTGAAGCCCTTGTTGTTACGAGTTACTTGATTCAAGTTTGCATGTTTCCTTTTCTTGTTGCCAGACGACTCAGCATGCGTCTCGGCATTTTCTGTTGGGTTCAGTGAGAGCTTCTTCATACGAACACAATCTTCAGTCAGGCTGACAGCCAGAGTTACAGCCTCGGTGATTGTTTGTGGTTTGGCCGACGTCACCATGCCACGAAACTCTGAGGCCAGTCCCCAAATGTAGCGTTCAACACGCTTGAATTCGGGAGTTACCATGTAGGGAAGCACTCTGGACAGGTCGTGGAACCTTCGAGTGTAACCATTGATGTCAGCACCTTCCATAGTCAAGTGCCAGAACTCTGTTTCCAGCCTTTGGAGTTCTGCACGAGAGCAGTACTTCTCTCTCATCCTTTCCTTCAGTTCCTCCCAAGTGAGGCCATAAGCGGCGTCATCACCCAAAGTTTGGGCTTGCAGGTTCCACCAAGTCAGAGCTTCATCGACGAATAACCCAGTAGCAAAAGTGACTTGCTGATCCGCGGTACACTTGCTCATGCGGAATGTAGCTTCAGTCTTCTCCGTCCAGCGCACAAATGCTACTGCACCTCCTGTGCCGTCATAGTTCATCGGCTTGCAGTCGAGGAACTGCTTGAAAGTGCAGCCTAGAATTGATTCAACCAATCCTCATGTGAGCAATCGAAGAAATAATGAAACAAAGACCGTTCATAAATTTCCTCATGCTTAGTACAGTGTCTCAAGGTTACCTTGAGCTGCATTGCCTCCAGACGAATCTCCATTCCCATTACGCCTAGCGTTGCTTGGTCCTCCACTGTCTTGAGTTCGGTTCGCCTCGTACTGCGCGATAGCAGCGGAGATCCTTTCCTCCAGTAGAGCGTCCAGCTCTTCAGCAGTTCTTGGCAGTGGGGGAGGAGGAGGTAGATCGTCATTGCGAGCATTCACAACTTTCCTGGGTGCCATGTTCTGACAGAACATAACACAGCAGGGTTAGGCATTTGTTTGATATCGTCATACTAGGCCGTAGTAGTATATATATACACAGGCATATACCACATAAGTGACGTCAAACAATTGTTACTCTAGCAGAGTATTTAGTAGGCTTGCACTGAGGGAATCTATACGTGACAAGACTTGCTGTGATTTCTGTGCACTGAATTCCATAATTATGTATGCATCCATAATTACGTAACTCCTTGCACAGTCCGCACAGTTCGTTTCATCCTCGTATTTCTTCCTTCAGGTAGGCCATTGCTTTCAGGTAAAGTCACATATACTTGTGACATTCCACTTCTAGTACATGCTAATTATCACACATAATTGCAAGTAATTTCTAGTCAACGACAAGTGCTACTCAAGTGCACTCTAAGTCTTGTAGTGTCTTTTCTAGACTCATGTAGACAGTTTCAGGTAGTGGATGTCGCGGGACGTTTTATGCAATGAAAACTCTTTGAAAATTGTTTTCGTGAATGGATCCTAGAGATTGTAGACTAGACTCGAGAAGGAATCCTGGTTCACTACAATCGCAGCTCTGATACCAATCTGTCACACCCCTTTCTACGGCGGAAGCACGAGGTGTGATCATGAAAGGTTCTCATTGCATACGAAGAGTAAACATGCTACATGCTCGTAAAAATAACATTCAAATACCATAATTTGAAAACATCCGTTAGCGTTTACATCGCTAAGTCGCATAAAGCATTGTCTTAAAAGTTTACAACTTTATTTAAAGTTAAACAAAAGCGACATCCACGAGCATAAGCAAGACCACGCGCACATCCATCCTAGTTACCTGAAATACATGTGAGTTTTTGGAAAAACGTCAACATAAAGTTGGTGTGAATTCATGCAGTTTTGTATTTCATGTTTGTATACTTTGTATGAAAACATAGTTTGTGAGTAAATCAAGTTTTCATATGTAAATCCAGTTTCATGTGTACACCACGTACATCTGTATAATTCAATTTCTTCTTGAGTACCCCACGTACTCAAGTTTAATTCTCATTCTCTTGAGTACCCCACGTACTTCAAGTATAATTCAATCTTCTTGAGTACCCCACGTACTTCAAGTTATATATCAATTTTGTATGGTATGAATTTTATGTAAATACAGTATTTCTGTACTTATCAGATTGTTAATGGGTTGCAAAGCCAATAACATGTGGCACGACATAGGAAGTCACCAAACCTAAGGCATTTAATTGGTATATTCTGAGACACAAAAGCACCACTCGATTCTTGCCCCGACCGAGTGTGAGGCTGCCAGGCACCTGTTAGATCTAACCTTTTGTTCTGCGGTCTGAATGTATACGTTGATTAATGGTGCTTCTGAACCCTATTCGTGACACTATTTCTCATAACGCCTCCTACTTGGTTCTCGTTCTCACCAAGCGCGTTTCTTGTTATCATTTCTCATAGCGCCTTATACTTGGTTCTCGTCTCACCAAATGCGCTTCTCATATTCATATATTTCGTCACACTTGGTTCTCGTTCTCACCAAGTGTACTTCTTGTATTTATATCATACCATTTATAAATATTGTACTTTTGTACATGTATTTCACCCCCGAAGTTATAAACACTGAAAACAGTTAAAGAGAAAAGGGGGAGCATGAACTCACAACTTTGCGTTCCTAGCGTCGTAAACTCCACCGGATTTGCTTAATTAACGTCGTAACCTATACGCGTTTTCTTAACGTTAGTCACTAGACTTGCGTCGCACAAGTACAGTCACTCTCTTTTGTGTATTTTCTTGTGTTAAAAATATTCTATATTTTTAACTATGTATCTTACTTATATTATTTTCTTCAAAAATAAATATAAGTCTTTTGTGTTTTGCACTTTGCACCCGAATTATGTTTCTTGTATGTTGTATGTGTATTTTTATATTTCTACTCCTCATGAGTAATCAGTGTATTTTTAAGTCTTAATACACTAGCACGTATAACACATACTATATACACTTAACACACAAGTTGGTGATCAAATAATATATATTTTTCTCTCAAAAATATATACTTATTATCCATTTTTATTCTTGAAGAAATCCTCATTTCTTATCACCAAAAATTAGGGAAACCTTAGTAATACTTTTAAACACATTTTTAGGGGATAAGTTTCTCAAAACTTATATTTTTCTAAGTGTCAAAATTTATAAAAATTTTGACAGAGTTTCCCCTAAAAATGGAGGTTTCCCACGTTTTCAAAACGTGTGTTTATTTTCTTTTAAATCATCATCAATCATCAATAATCATCAGCAACAATTATCAACCATACTTATCAACAATAATCACTAATTTCATGAACTTGAATATTTACAAAAATTGTGTAGTATCTTACTAGCACATTTAGTAAGTCTTGTTATCTTTAAAAATAAGTTTAATTTCTTAAAAACTTTATTTTTAAAGAGTATGAAGTTTTACAACTTCTAGTCGGTTTTTACGAAAATTATTTCTTTGTTAAAACCCTTGTTACACAAGTATCCATACACTTGTTTGTTCACAAAAACCACTTTTGTTTGTGTAAGACCCGGGTTAGAACATGTGATTTCTTTAAAGTGTGGTTCTTCAAAAATACCACTTGCAGATACGTAGATCCGCTAGTTTTAAACACCAATGTACAGGTTAAATTACTTTTACACAAGTAAAATATTTTACACAAGTTCATGTCTCTAGTGTGGTAGTGTTTCGCTCTTTAACCCTTGTAGTAACCAAAAACGAGCTTATGTGAAGATCCATGATCTTACAAAGTCGGGTTAAACGATGATCCGAGCTACCACATCATAGATCGGGTCTCAAAAATCTCATATTCCAAATACTACAACTTTTACACAACACATGTGTTATTAACCACCACTTTAAGTGTTTTTAGTGGACTTTTGTTCATCATTTTGTATTTTAACGAGATTTAACCGACACAAATCCTTTTAACCACTTTAGAATAGTTTAAATACGAGTTCTAAGTGTTATACCTCTAGCTCAAGGCTAGGGAAGAATCTATGCGCAAAATGAGTGGATAAAAGCAAAGTAGAGAGGTCCTTCGCGTTCCGCTTGCACCAAGCTTCCTAATATGTGACCCTTAACCCTTGTATATACTTGGAATGCTTGAACTTGAACAAGAAAATGTGGTGGTGTGTGGAGGGGGCTACGGCCGTGAGCTTTTAGGGAGAGAGAGGAGTGTTCAAGTGTTGTAAATTGTGATGAATGTTATGTTGTGTTATACTTAGATCTTATAGACACTTCACAAGGTTAATGCACAATGGTCACTATGCTTCCTAGATATTAAGCATACTTAATATAATAATCACAAATAGGACAAGTGTGTCCCCCTCATGGGGACGGTTTGGTTAAGGGGGGGGGTCTTGTTTGGTTACAACTAGATAGTTAGGGTGATAATTAGTTAAGTTAAGTGTCTAACCCCGTTACTTGTATGTTACACGTTATGGCGGGTGTTAGGGTAATCAGGGACCCTAACTGGCTCAGAAAAATATAGATAGTGAAAATAATAATATTTTCGTGTTCTGGGTATAGTCCGGTTGTTCGGTTACATATCGATTCGTTAAAGTGCTAAATCACACTTTTTAGTGTCTTTTAAGTACCTTCCTTGTACTCTTTCAATTCCCAACACTTAGGGAAATATTCTGGATAATAAAACGACATTTCTACACAATATTTATATGTCTAAATGCTGAATTATTGCTGATTTGTATAAAATTCTGCACTTAAAGTGCGTTTCGGGTGCTTTTTAGTGCTTATTTTTGCTTTCGCAATGTATATAAATTAAACCCTTGTATGTACTCTCGGGTTTTAATGCATTCTTGTTGTCGGACCTACACCTAGGCCTCAATTCTGATGTCTGACTGCTTTCTGCAGTTCCGTTGACACATAGTGTCTTACCGGTGAGTTTACTATTATTCTGACGCAACGCTCTCGTTTATGCATAAAGCAATATTTTGTAGTATACAACATGCATGAATTCACTTGTTTAATCATGTGTTCAGACATTGCTGACAATTAAGGACATAATTGCAGTCATTAAGCAATAATTATAGTGTACGGAAATTACCGGTTTGTGCCAGTTGTCACAGTCCACCTAATTATATTTATGGGGTCCATATACAATTTAATATACCGAATCTACTATTTTTTTTAAAAAGATTGGGGTCCGGGGACCCTGGTGGCACCAATGTGGGTCCGCCCCTGGTTACAAAAGCTAAAAGCAAAACAAAAATAAACAATTAAAATGCCTACCACAAATCAAAGAAAATCTTGCTACTTCAAGTGGTTTCTCCAGCAAGAACAAGATTTCCATTGGGTTTGAGTACATTAAGCAATGGAAAAATGGGACAACTTTCACTCTCTAAAGTATTTGAGACGATTGTATGTAGCACATAGCAACGGTGCACATATCGAGTATTAACAGCTAATGCGATATGTTTGTTTAGAAAAATTTCAGAAAGAAAAATAATTTATTATATTTAGAACATATCTCCACATAACCCTAAAATTTCCATAGCTCCTTACTACCATTTTCGACAAATTCTAATGTTCTGCTTCTTTTGGAGAAAACCTTTACATAAATTTGGGGCCCCTGAGTAGCCATTTAGGTTGACATGCCTGTAGGGTAGGCCCTTGATGTACAATCCAAAATCCGAAGTCATGAGTGGCATGAGCATTTGTTGCAAACACATGATATAAATATATAAAGATATCACTTTTAAAGATACATTCACCATGAATAAACTTTAAGGCAAACCATGGCTATATCCAACATAAATACGCAGGGTCGATCGTAAACCTACACTGACACTTGGAATTCTTGCAGTTCTACAACGCTTTACGGTGTTTCTGCATTATAGCACCATAGGCCTATGGTGGTTGACGATTGTCATTAGACTATGGGGTAAATTACATTTTTCGTCCTTTATGTTTGTATCAGATTTCAATGGATACCCTTTAACTTTAATAATTACAGTCACAGTCCTTTATTTGTAAAACTCATTACATCTTACGTCCTTTAACACTAACTAGGTTAAAATTTTAAGTTAAGTTTATTCATGTAAGGGCAATTTAGTCTTTTCACTAAATTATTTATACTATTTAATAATAATTCCAACTCATCATCTTCACAGTTCACACACAGTTCTGCAACAATGGTAGCTCCATCCATAGAACCACAATGCACTATTCAACCTTGCTGGCAGGCTCAAAGACTTCCTTCAAGACCAAAACCTCTCGTTCCCATCGTCTTCCTCACGCCGCCGTCAAATACTTCTGTCAGATCTGGTTGAATTTCACGCCATCTTCCTCTACGCCGCCATCAAAATACTCCCGTTCCCGTCGTCTTCCTCCACGCCGCCGTCAAAATAAATCAACATCTAGATCAAGAAATCTGAATTTAGAAGTTTACACTATGTGTTTGTGTTAGTTTATTTAATCAATATTTTATTAGGTAGTTAGTTTGTTTCAGTTTGTTAGTTAGTTGAAGGATTAGTTAGATATTAGTTTTCTGTTTTGTAATTAGGGTTATAAATAGCTCATCTTCAATAAAGTTTTACACTTTTCCCCAATTCATTTCATTCAAATTGACATGGTATCAGAGCAATCCTGCTCCTGATTCACCTTTCTTCATCTTTTTCGTTCATCAATCTTCATTCCTTCGTTCGTCTTCTACTCGATTTCTTCTTCAATTTCAGTCTTCTCTTTGATTTTGCTCGTTTGTTTCTTCAATGTCTGAATCAAATCCAACGAATACTCAGATTGATCCTTCAAATCCGTTTTATTTGCATCCTTCGGATCATCCAAGGATGATTCTTGTTTCTAAACAGTTTGATGGAATTGGTTTTGGCACATGGAAGAGGGCGATGTCAATTGCACTTTCTGCAAAGAACAAGTTAGGTTTTGTTGATGGAACAATTACAAGTGCTGGGAACCCTAGTTTATGGAATCGCTGTAATGACTTGGTGATTTCATGGATCATCAACACATTGTCCAGAGATATTACTGAAAGTGTTTTGTATGTGCAGAGTGCTGCACAACTTTGGACAGAACTGAATGATAGATATGGACAGGGTAATGGTGCAAAGTTGTATCAATTACAAAAGAGTTTATGTGAAATTTCACAAGGAAGTAGCAGTATTGCGACTTATTTCACAAAGATTAAAGGAATTTGGGATGAACTCAGTTCTTTATCCACCATTTCTCCATGTTCTTGTGGTACACATGCTGAAATTGTGAAAAGGGACGAAGAACAAAGGTTAATTCAGTTTCTAATGGGATTAAATCCTAGTTATGATAATGTTAGGGGTAATATTCTGATGATGCAACCATTACCTGCTATAAGCAAAGCTTATTCTCTTTTGACACAAGATGAGAAACAAAGAGAGATTCACCCTACTGTACAATCTTTTCCTGATGTTACATCAATGAATGTTCAAGCTAAACCACAAGAGAATTTCAAGAAGCCTGTCTGCACTCATTGTAAGAAATCTGGTCACACTGTTAATAAATGCTATAGGTTGATTGGTTTTCCAAAGGATTTCAAATTTACTAAACCAAGACATGCTGCTAATGCTTCTGTAAATGATGGTGTTGATCAATTCAATAACTCGTCTGTTCATGCTATGAGTTTTGTTACAAGTCTCACAGCAGATCAATGCCAACAGTTGATTCAGTTTCTTCAAAACACTCAACTCAATATTGGCTCATCTCAGTCTTCTAATGATGCCAGTGGTGAGACAAATGATCTGAAGTATGCTAATTTCGCAGGTATAATGGCATGCTCTTCTATTTCTCATTCCAATTCAACATGGATCATAGACACAGGTGCTAATGATCATATGTGTTCAAATGAAACATTCTTTTCAAGCTTAAAAATTCTTCCCAAACCTGTTTCCATTCTTCTTCCAAATGGAACAATAATAACAGCCACAAAATCTGGAACAATTCATTTGTTACCAAACTTGATCTTGCAAAATGTTTTACTGGTTCCTCAGTTTAAACATAATCTCTTGTCCATATCAAGACTCTGTGCAGATACAAATGGTTTGGTTTATTTTTCTAACAAAGCTTGTATGTTGCAGGCCCCTTCTCAGAAGAGGCCTCTGGTTCTTGGTAACCTGCTTGATGGACTTTATCTTCTGAAGACAAATGAGCTTGTTTACAGTTCTTGTTCTGTTTCTAGTTCAAAAATAATACAGTCTACTTGTAATGCTGTTGTTACTAGTAGAACTTGGCATGACAGACTTGGTCATTTGCCTTTGTATAAACTGAGAAAGTTACCTGTGTTTTCATACACTGATGTTAAACAAGTTGAATGTTGTGATATTTGTCCACAAGCAAGGCAACATAGATTGCCTTTTCCGCATAGTCATAGAAATACAACTCATATTTTTGATCTCATTCATGTGGATGTGTGGGGACCGTATAATACTCTTACTCACAATGGTTTTCGATATTTTTTAACCATTGTAGATGACTTTAGTAGAACTACATGGACGCATCTCTTATCTTCTAAGAGTAATGCTTTTTCAGTTTTACAAAATTTCATTCAAATGGCCGAGACTCAGTTTAATGCAAAAGTTAAATGTTTAAGAACTGACAATGCCTTTGAATTGGGTTCTTCAACAGCTCACACTCAATATCTTCTCTCAAAAGGTATTCTGCACCAAACTAGTTGTGTAGGAACTCCACAACAAAACGGCATTGTGGAACGCAAACATAAGCACCTTTTAGAGACTTCTAGAGCTCTCCTTTTTCAATCAAAACTTCCTCTCAAATTCTGGGGCGAATGCCTTTTAACAGCAACTTATCTCATAAATCTTTTTCCCACCACTTTACTAGAAGGTAAAAGTCCACATGAGCTTCTTTTTGGTAAACCACCTTCTTATTCTCATTTGAAAGCTTTTGGTTGTTTATGCTATGCATCTACTTTGCAACAAGGCCGAGACAAGTTACAACCAAGGGCAAATCCTTGTTTGTTTATCGGGTATCCAATGGGAAAGAAGGGTTATAAACTCTATAATCTCATCACTCATCACATTTTTGTCTCAAGAGATGTGATTTTCTTTGAATCTTTATTTCCATCCATTCCTCAGTCTTCCTCTTCTGTTTTGTTCCCTTCCTTTGACATTTCTCATGATTCTTTTGATCATATTCATGTTTCTGATTCATCTCCAAATGTTCTTCAATCATCTTCATCGGCTCCACCATTGAGAAGGTCTTCTAGACAATCTCATACACCTTCGTATCTTGATGACTATGTTTGTTCTTCAGCCTCTTGTTGTCCTCATACTATCACTCATACTTCTGCTGTGAACCATGTTCACACTTCTGATCTTTCTATTTCTAGCAACACTCTTTTTCAAAATCTCAGTCATCTTATTGAACCAACTTCTTATAAATCAGCTGTTCTCTACCCTGAATGGCAATCTGCCATGCAACTTGAACTTGATGCTTTACATGCTAATAACACTTGGATCATTACTCCTTTGCCTGCTGGAAAGAAGCCTATCAAGTGTAAATGGGTTTATAAGCTTAAATATAAAGCTGATGGTACAGTTGAACGATGTAAAGCTCGATTGGTTGTTAGAGGAGACACACAACAGGTTGGTATTGATTATCATGAGACTTTCTCTCCAGTAGTTAAAATGACTACCATCCGGAGTCTCATTGCTGTTGCCACTAAGAAGGGATGGTCTATGCATCAGCTTGATGTAAATAACGCTTTCCTTCATGGAGAGTTAGATGAGGAAATCTACATGTCACCTCCTCCGGGTATGAATTTGGAAGATTCTACCCACGTTTTGAAACTGCAAAAATCATTGTATGGGCTTAAACAAGCATCTAGGCAATGGTATGGTAAGTTGTCTGATGCTCTCAAATCACGGGGTTACAAAAGATCTTCAAATGATCATTCATTATTTTCTAAAAGCATGGGATCATCTGTTGTTCACATTGCAATTTATGTTGATGACATATTGTTGACTGGTAACAATCTTGAAGAAATGACTGACTTAAAGTCATTTCTTGATCATACTTTCAAAATTAAAGACCTTGGTTCACTTAATTACTTCCTAGGCATTGAGGTTTTGGCTATTGCAAAAGGCACAATTTTGACTCAAAGGAAGTTTGCCAAAGATTTGTTAAAGGAGTTTTTGGATTTTATTCCTTCTGAACCGAAGTTAGCTCCTCTGCCCGCAAATCTTCAATTACCTTCTGATATTGGTCCTTTGTATTCAGATCCTTTACAATATAGAAAATTGGTTGGCAAGCTTAGTTATCTAACTCACACCAGACCAGATTTGTCTTTTGCTGTACAATTCTTGAGCCAGTTCATGAAAGAACCTCATGTTCCTCATTGGGATGCTGCTGTTCATACTCTTGGTTATGTTAAAGGTTCTTTTAATCAAGGGATTCTTTTAAATAACTCTGCAGATTTCAAGCTTGAAGCTTTTTGTGACTCTGACTGGGCTGCATGTCCAAACACTAGGAAGTCTGTTACCGGATACTTTGTTTTGTTAGGTGGCAGTCCTATTTCATGGAAATCTAAAAAGCAACCTACAGTTTCTTTGAGTTCTGCCGAGGCAGAGTACCGGTCTATGCGCAGAGTCACAGCTGAACTCACCTGGTTGACAAGGTTACTTACTGAGTTTTCGGTTTCCTCTATTACTCCTATTTCCTTAAAGTGTGACAGTCAGGCTGCAATTCACATTGCTAAAAATCCTGTATATCATGAACGAACGAAGCATATAGAGATAGACTGTCATTTTGTGCGAGAAAAGCTTCAAGAAGGTCTTATCATTTTGTCACATATACCTACTAAAGCACAACCTGCAGATCTGTTCACAAAGAGTTTACCTAATGTTCAACATCAATCTTTGCTTTCCAAGTTGGGAGTTTCATACTCTCCAACTTGAGGGGGGGTGTTAGTTTATTTAATCAATATTTTATTAGGTAGTTAGTTTGTTTCAGTTTGTTAGTTAGTTGAAGGATTAGTTAGATATTAGTTTTCTGTTTTGTAATTAGGGTTATAAATAACTCATCTTCAATAAAGTTTTACACTTTTCCCCAATTCATTTCATTCAAATTGATAGTTTGAGAGTAAACCAAAGGTATGCTTGATAAAATCGTTTGAGCTCTGTTCTACACCACGAGGTTGGCAACAACGGTAACCAGGAATGAGGGAGGAGCGATGAAGAAAGAAGGGAGTTGTGTTAACTTGTGGGCATTTGACAGTAGGTTTTACAAAGGTAAACAGTACAAGAACCAGATCTGTTCCACACCACCAGACAACTGGCCAGCAACAACTCAGAGAAATCCAACACACATCATCACTTCCATAACGATTCTCGTTTGCGGCGTCTCATGAGGATTCAGTGAGTTGAGATTTGGGTTATAGTTATGGTTCTAGGTTTTGTTTCAACGGTTAGTTTAATTCTAAGGTTGAGACATTGGTTCATGATTTTTCTAAAATTTGGGGATTTTGATGATAGATACACGATAAGGGGAAGAATCAGGTGTGAAAGGACATAAATGCCCTCACATGGGGTACACATGACATCATTTAGAGTTTAAAATTAACTAAGTTAGTACTAAAGGACCTATAGTGTTATGCTTTTAGCAAAAAAAGGACGGTGACTGTAATTATTGAAGTTAAAGGACTTCCACTGCAATCCGGTATAAACATAAAGGACGAAAACTGTAATTTATCCTAGATTATGTAAAAACCTAAATAACCTTTGTAGCTATAATAAGTAGCGTATTGTATCTGCGAGAAGCATGTGATTAGTATCACATTTTTATTTTATTTTATTATGAAATTAAATACAAAAGATTTGACTAAGGTTAGTTAAATGAATCTAAGTTTACACTGAACTGTAGTGAAATTAATAAGCATGAACACACAAAATCACAATGAGAGCCGGAATTTGTAATCAAAACGAGACGTCATTTTCATCTTTGGGGTTGGTTGCAAGAATTAATCAGTGATAACAATGTTAACCATTTGTCAAATCAATGCCTATGATAAACACCCATTTAAATGTTTTTTTTTCTCAATAATTTTCATTTATTCACAAATAAGTGCACTTTACATCAATATCACAGGTAAGCGAGCAACAAGCTGCGCCGCTACCCCTTTCTGAATAGCAAACCCTAGCCTATTAAAGACAAACCCCTGCCCCCCTGTTGATGAGCAACTGTTATGGACAACCTTTTGGACCCTAGTCAACAAACGGATAGCTTCTGGAGCTAGGGAGCCAAAGGTGTCGAAGGTGAAGGGGACAAATGCATGTTGGTTATCAGCACATGCTTTAGCGTGTTTATCCACCTTTTTTGATTCTGCTTTCCTTATAGCTTGTCCTGCTACAAACCCGCTTTCCCTTAAACCAACTAAGGGGGAGACTCCTGTGAGATCCACACAAGCATGTTTCCCTCCTGCCCAGCCAAAGACGAGCAGATCCGCTGGTCTCAGTGTAGATCTCCCTTCCATGGGGTCTGTAAGGAAATTCACAGGGGCCTCCTTCTTCGCAGAAATCCCCGCTCTCCTCAAGATGTCCCCCAAAACATCTCTCACCCAGTCATGCCGATATTTGAAACCAGGGAGCTCCTTACAATGAACAGCATGCTCCCCGTATTTATCCATGCAGGCTTTACGGCAGATTGGGCAGGTTTCGTCTTCTGGATACATAGGATCATCAGCCGGTATTTGAGGATAGCCCTATACTCAACAGCCGACATGCATTGCCCCAACCCCTCGATCGGGATAACAGTCAAAAAGTCTTGCGCATGGGGACCTTTCAAGCACTCAATCACCGCCTTCTGTTTAAATGTGAAAGAGTTACTTCCTTGCCTTCTTCTATTGATACGTATGAATATAAATAATACAATGATATCCACAATTTTGGGAACAAATAATGACAGAATGATACACATAATATATTCTAAATATATGCGCTATTATACCCCCGCAGTCGAAGCGGGAGGGGACCGTATGCTGAGACTGGATCTGAAATCCTCGAATAGAATGCGTGGTAATCCCTTGGTAAAGATGTCTGTGATTTGATATCGGGAAGGAACATGTAGGACACGTACTTGACCCCGCTGAACCTGTTCACGAACAAAGTGTATGTCTAGCTCGATGTGCTTGGTTCGCTGATGTTGAACCGGGTTACCGGACAAATATATGGCACTAACATTGTCACAGTAAACGAGTGTAGCACGGGATAACGGCAACTGAAGTTCAAGCAGTAAGTTTCGTAGCCAGCAAATTTCCGCAACCACATTTGCCACGCCACGGTATTCGGCTTCCGCACTTGAGCGGGAGATGGTAGACTGTCGTTTGGAAGACCAAGAGATAAGGTTGTCACCGAAATAAATGCAGTAACCGCTGGTTGACCGGCGTGTGTCGGGACAGCCAGCCCAATCAGCGTCCGTATAAGAGACCAAAGATGGTGACGATGAACCTGTTAGCATCAAGCCGAGAGTTGAAGACCCCTTTACATACCTGATGATCCTTTTTAGAGCATTCCAGTGTCCTACGCGAGGGGCATGCATGTGCATGCAAATCTGTTGCACTGCGTAAGTAATATCCGGACGGGTGAATGTGAGATATTGAAGTGCCCCAGCGAGACTACGATAAAGAGTAGGATCATGAAATGGTTCACCGGAACCGGATGTGGCACTAAGCTTCGAATTTATGTCGACTGGCGTGGCGACCGGGTTACATGATTGCATCCCGGCTCGAGCGATGATGTCAGTAGCATACGATTGTTGCGAAAGAAACATGGAGTCGGCGGTTCTGGAAACAGAGATCCCCAAAAAATAGCTGAGGGGGCCTAAATCTTTCATTGCAAATTCATGGGCAAGACTGGACATTAAGCGTTGACGAAGTTGGTCGGATGATGTGACCAAGAGAATGTCGTCAACGTAAAGAAGTAAGAAGGCGGTGTCACTTCCGTGATGAAAAGTGAAGAGAGAGGCATCGCATCGGCTATGTTTGAACCCCAAAGTGAGGACATAGTCTGTGAATCTTTGGTACCATGCCCGTGGGGCCTGTTTAAGACCGTAGAGAGATTTCTTGAGACGGCACACGTGGTCAGGACACTGTGTATGTCTAAAACCCAACGGCTGATACATGTAAACTGTCTCATGTAAGTGCCCGTGTAGAAATGCGTTAGTGACGTCTAACTGATGAACCGACCATCGTTTGGATAAAGCAATGGACAACACAGTACGAATAGTGGCCGGCTTTACAACCGGGCTGAACGTTTCCCCACAATCTATACCAACCTGTTGTGACCTACCGTCACATACCAAGCGTGCTTTGTATCTTTCCAATGACCCGTCCGATTTGAATTTATGCTTAAATAGCCACATACACCGAATAACATTCATATCTGATGAACGAGGTACTAACTCCCAAGTTCCGTTTCTAATTAATGCATTGTTCTCCGTAGTCATGGCGGAGAACCATTCCGGTATATTAAGGGCATCAATAGGGTTTTTGGGAATAGGTTGGATAGTATGGGCGGTGGTTGTAGTGTGTAGATTTAGCGGGTGTTTAGGTTTAAAGATCCCGCTCATGGAGCGGGTATGGATAGTGCGTTGTGGTTGAACAGTGGGAGGTTGGCTCGTGGGAGGGTTCGGTTGTGATTGGTGTGAGTCGGTTAAAGTGGTTGGAGGGGAAGGGTACGGATGGCCGGTCATAGGCTGAGGAGAGAAGGTATGGGTAATGGGTGGGGTTGGGCTGTGAGAAGGGGTAGGAGATATGCTGGTGGGAGAAATGGTTGGGCCAGGTGTAAAGGAAAATGGGCCAGTGGGGTGTAAAACGTTTTGGTTTGTGAGAGGGTGAGGGTTAATGGGCTGTGGAGTGGCAGGAGTAGTGGGGACTTGGAGTGGGCCAAGTGTGGTGGTAGTAAGGTTGGGCTGGGCCGAAGATAGGTGGGGAGATAGATGGAATGGGAATGAATCAGATAGGAAATCATATGATGGTGTAGGACCAATTTGTTGACTAAATGGGAATGTTGTTTCATCAAAGGCAACATGACGCGAAATAAATATTTGTTTGGTTTGGAGATCGAGACAACGATACCCGCGGTGAGTGGCGGGATATCCGAGAAACACGCATGGTTGTGAGCGATATTGTAGTTTATGTATAGAAGTGGATGGGGTAAGAGGGTAACAAAGACACCCAAATACCCGAAGGTGATCGAAAGTGGGTGTAGTTTGATACAATATTTCAGTTGGTGAAGCGGATTTGTCATGTGAGTTAGGTAGAATGTTGAGGAGATAGGTGGTGGTTTCGAGAGCAAAATGCCATAAGTGGGTTGGTAGAGCCGCATGGGCTAGTAAGGTACGAACCATGTTATTTATTGTGCGGATTTTTCTTTCGGCTTTACCGTTTTGGGAGGACGTGTAGGGACAAGAAAGGCGATAGAGGATGCCATTGGTGGTGAAAAAATTTTGAAAGGAGGAATTAACATATTCACGTCCGTTGTCGCATTGGAATGTTTTAATAGTTCGTTCAAATTGAGTTTTGATTGTAGATGCAAATTGTTGAAAAGAGGAGAAAACTTTGGATTTGTTTGCGATTGGGTAAGTCCACAAAAAATTCGAGTAGTCGTCTAAGAATAACACATAATATTTGTGACCACCCGAGCTAATAATAGGCGAAGTCCACACGTCACTATGAATAATGTCAAATGGTTGTATAGTAAAATTATTTGAAGCAAAAAAATGGTAACCGAATACTTTTACCAAAAACACAAGACTGGCATACATTATTATGCAGTTTATCAAAAACAATAGAACTAGAAGTTTTTAATGATTGCAAAGAAGAACGTCCAGGATGGCCTAGACGATGATGCCAGAGTTGTGCAGAGACAGCAGCAAGAGCAGTGGGCTGAGATGGAGAGGATCCGAGCACCAGAGGGTAAAGATCACCGCTGCTGTTGCATCTGAGGAGCGGCTTCTTGGTCTTGTAATCCTTCACAAGAAAACCAAATGGGTCAAATTCCACAGAAACAGAATTGTCCGTGGTAAAGCGACGCACGGATATTAGGTTTTTGACTATTTTAGGTGAATATAGAACGTTTTTAAGGATAAAGGGTGGGAAGGGTTTGGGTAGGTATTTTGTGCCCTGTCCTAATACCGGAATGGAGTCGCCATTACCTACAATAATTTTTTGAGACATGCACGAATTAGAAAAAGAATGGTAGTTACCTGATTCATGAGATGCATTAGACGTCGCTCCCGTGTCCATATACTGAGTGGGGTCAGGCTGCTGCAAAGACATGGTGTACATGGCTTGCTCGATGTCGGTTGGACTGTAGGCAGTGTGAGCTTGAGAGGGGCGTGGGCCAAGAATGCCTGGGCCTTGTGCCGAATTGTTGCTGGGCCGAGATGTAGTGGGATATGGGCATGGAGGGATGGGCCAATAGGCTTGAGGGGATGGGCCAAAAGGTGGATATGGGCTGTAGGGTGGATTGGCCCAAGGGTTGTAAGTTTGATGTGGCCAGTAGTTACCCGAGCGACCTCTGCCATAAGCCCCGCGTCCTCTGCCGCGTCTGCCCGACCGGCCGCGGCCCCTGCCGCCGGTCCGGTCATCTTGCCGGTGTGTATCAGACGATGTTGCGAGCTGAGTAGTGGCAGTGAGAGCCGACCCCGCTGCTTTTGAGGCATGTAAGGCTTGTTCGGCTTTACGGCTTTCGACCTGAATGATTTTGGAACGAGCAGTGGTGGCGATACCATCATATTCTTCATTTAACCCAGCGATTAACTGAAGCACGAGACGGTCATCGGCTACAGGAGCGTTAACGTTGGCAAGTTGATCGGCCAAGACTTTGAGTTCTTGGCAGTAGGCGGACACGTTCGGGAAGCCGTCAAGTCTGGTGTTGGAGAATTTGTGCATGAGATGAATCGCACGAGCGCTCTTGTTGTCATGAAAAAGGTTTTCGATGGCAACCCAAGCGTCGTACGCGGTGGCAGTTTTATTGATGATGGTGTGTAAAAGATCGTTTGAGATCGTGCTATATATCCATTGTAAAACAATGGCATCCAGCCGCTCCCAATCGTCCGACGGTTTGGTGGTTTCGGTAGAAGAAGAAGAAGTAGTTTCGGGTTTGCTTTGGATGTGGTCATAGACCAGACATGCTTTACAGTGAAGTTTGAAAAGGGTTGACCAGGAGTTGTATTGGCCCGATTCTATTTCAAGGGTAATAGGGATAACAGTTTTGATATTAGTAATTGTGGTAGCAGGGTGAATTTTTGACTCAATAGTGATTGGAGAGGTGTTGTTGGTGCCTGTCATGATGGCGGCAGAAGCAAGGGAGAAAGAGGAGGTGAGCCGATTTAGGGTTAGAGGGAAAAAAGGAGAGGATCGATGAAGGGTGATACCATGAAAGAGTTACTTCCTTGCCTTCTTCTATTGATACGTATGACTATAAATAATACAATGATATCCACAATTTTGGGAACAAATAATGACAGAATGATACACATAATATATTCTAAATATATGCGCTATTAAAATGTTTAAACACAAGTAAAATTACAACTTGTTAACTAGATGTTTGATATAATATTCGACTGGTTATCTAAACATAACCTATATTGATTGATTGATTAACTAACTTTATAAACAAATCATAGCAAATCGCTAGTCTCTCTAAGGTCGAATGACACCATCGATAACTTAACAAGAATCAATCAAACAAGATTATAAAAAAATTATGAACCCAAATGTATCAACTCATAAAAGTTCAATTTCCAATAAAAATACCTAGCATCAAAGTTGAACATTAAAATACCAAAGACGTAGTCCAATAATAACTAGAGGACGAAGATAAACTAGGCTGCCAGTAAAATTAAAAAAAAAAATTTTTAGACGGCAATTTTTTTAATCCAGTCATCTCTAGGATTTGAACTCAAGATCTGGTGTTCTTAAGCCTGTCATTGTTAATGGGCCACCAACCCAATTGGTAAATAAACTTTCTTAATCTTGATTTTTGAGCCTGGTTTCTTTATGACAGCCCAGTCCCAAGGCTAAGTCTAGGGCTGCAAATGAACTGAACTTTCAGCGAACAGTTCATGAACCGTTCGGAGGGAAGTTCGTTTGTGTTCGTTCATTTAATAAATGAACGAACACGAACACAAAAAATCGTTCGTTTAGTTAAATGAACGAACATGAACAAAGACCATGTTCGTTCATTTGTGTTCGTGAACGTTCGGTAACGTGTTCGTTTACGTTCGTTTGTATGTTCGTGTTCGTTTGTGTATAGGAATATATATATATATATATAGGGGAGGGCTATATAGAAAACCCACTTGAGTTGAGAAAACCCAAATAAACCCTATGTAACATTTTTATTTTTTTCTAAAAAAATAGGGAATGTAATATATATATATACACGGACCTATTTATGAAAAAAAAAATGTAAAAAACGCTTAATAGTTTTTTTTAAATGTTGAAAATTTGTATGTTACATTTTTTTTGGACATACATATTATATAACCTGAAATTTTCAACATTTTTAAAAAAGAACTACTCAGTGTTTTTTTGTGTTTCTTTTTTAAAAATGTTCAAATATATGTATATTACATTTCCTTTTTTTTAGAAATGTATCTTGAGTTTACATGGGTTTTTTACAAGGGTTTTCAGTGTTTAGTCAACTCGAGTGGGTTTTCGATTTATCTTTCCCCTATATATATATATATATATAGGGGAGGTTCATTTGAGAAGAAAATTAAATTGAGAAGAAAAGGAACAAAGGGTACAATTGTAAAATATTAAACAGTTTTTCTCTCATCTCATTTATTATTATTTTTTACTAATTAATTAGTCATAAAGACTATCATCCTACACACTAAATTTTTTGTCTAGACACATCAAAATTTATCCTACACGTTTTTGAAATTTATCCTACACATACTAAAATTTATCCTACACACCTCATACTTTATCCTACACTTTAAAATAATTTTTTTCTTCTTTGAAAAAATATATTTTTTTAAATAAGTTACAATTTTAATTTAGTTAGCTATTAAAAAGGAAGTAAAAAGAATCATTCTTATTGGTTGAAGATTGTTCTTTTTTATTCTTACAAAAATTTTCTTCTCATTTGAACCCTCCACTATATATATATATATATATATATATATATATATATAATATTTTATTACCCAACTTATATTATATTATATTGTATGGCACAACTTATATTTTATTGGTTATTTGTTAGATATTTCATTATCACCTAAGGTCTACCAGAATATACAATTGAAAGTTTGAAAGTACAAAAACCCTAAGCATTATTAGCGCCGTTCCAGATTCTGGATCCCATTTTCTCCGCCATCGACCAAGCGACGCTCTCTCCTCCGCTCCCTCCGTCGTTCCTCTGTCAATCACCATCGTTCAACACCGTTCCCACTCATGTAAGGTTCTTTGTTACATTATTTCCATTCAAGTTAAGTTATATAAATATATTAAATAGCTGATGCATTTATAGAAATAACTTCTTTGTCACATTAAGCTACTCAAGTTTGGATAATTAGCTTGGTATATTTTGGGTGGATCTACTTAGTGTTTTTTGTTATGATCATCTTCGAAAGTAAATATATGTTCGTTTGTGTTTGTTTATGTTCATTAACGTTTGTTTGTGTTCGTTTGCGTCCGTGTGCGTTCATGAACGTTTGTTTGTGTTCGGTACCTAAATTAACAAACGAACACAAACGAACATGAACAAGTTCATTTCCTTAACAAACGAACACGAACAAAAAATCTCGTTCGGTAAGTGTTCATGAACTGTTCGTGAACACATGAAATCCTTAACAAACGAACACGAACAAGGCCGTGTTCGTATTCGTTCGGTTCGTTTGCAGCCCTAGCTAAGTCTAATGGACCAGGGCCATAGTTTGTTAGCCCAATTAATATTCACTGCAGCCCATAGACACCTTTGAATTCACAGCCATATGTGTGTTAAGTATACTTGTAATGGCTATTGGGTTGGCTTCACGTTTTCTTTTGAAATGTTAGGCACAAAAGTCAAAACACTTGATTTAAATAATCTCCTTTTTTTTTTTGTTAAATTCACGGTATCTAATCTCTTGAATTATAAGACAACACCTCCTTTTGTTTATGTGCCTAGATGACCTAGAATTTAAGTTAATCCCAATTTGACAATAAACTTTAATTTTAGATTAATTGATTTCTCACTTGGAACTTTTGATCATACACCATAAAATTTGAGTTTTCATCAAAACTGCAATTCCTCTTTAAATAAAAAAAAACCCCACCGAAATAACGTATTTTTCACAGTAATATTGATGCATTTATAACGTAACCAATATCAAATCTAATCTAATAATTTTAATCTAATACTAATAAAAGAGTTCATTTAATGTCAAATGACATTCTCTCATAGTAAAGGATTCTACCAAAATGCTATTTGTCAATTTCTCAGGCTACGTCAACCATAATAAATAGTAAGTAAATTAATATAAGGACCATTACCCACCTTAATAAATAATTCTAAATAAACATCCTCTCCCTCAAAAGAAATTGATATACCATGATACTTGGGTTAATAAATTATACTATATGATATAGAGATAAACATATAAGAATTACTTTATCTCTTAAATATGCCGATTTTACATATTAGAGATCAAGATTATCTTCACCTCTACGACACATGATAAAGGGTCATTATATATTTTTTTTAATATGTTTGTATTTAATATGAATACCCTTGAAAATCAAAAGCCTTCTAATCGTTCGTTTATTATTATCTATTTATCTATAACAAAACTATTAATATTATTATTGTTGTTATTATTATTATTATCCCCAATTTAATTATTTATGCATTATTATAATAACTTTATTTGGTAATATAACATCTCATTAAGATTAACCACATATATTTCTAAAATCAAATGATTTAAACTATTAATTATTGATAAAGATGGTAAAATTACAAATAAAAAATCAAATCTAATTTAAGTTTTAATATAGGATTCCAATTATTCTTACGTGTCACTCTCTCCTTCAACCTTACAATTTAGACATACATTTTATTTTAAAATATATTTTTTAATCTTTATCCTTACTAATATAATAAATTTAATTGAAATATGTTAATAACCATATTTGGATGCACTATTTAATTAATATTATTAGATAAATACAATGTATTTTATTAAATATTATCGTAAACAAAAAATACAGTAATTAGATCTTTTTTTACTAAACCATCGTTATATTAATGCTAATTAGAAAAACACAATAATTAGATTATTCTATTATTACACTTTTTTAACTATGTGATCAGGATTATACAGAAGTATGATTTACATTTTTTTTTGGTATTTTACGCGTGTAATACACATGTTTGTAACACTTGTAAATTAAAATATTATTCAATCTAAGCATTTTTATATTTAATTCATGTAATACACAGATTTATAAGCTAGTATAAAATAAACAAGTGGTTTCACCATAAGACTACAGTGGTGTTTGTTTTTCAGATGTAAAAGGTCTGCAGTCTGCGGACCACATCTGTGTCACACCCCGATATTTCCACGTATTACCGGTGGGGAGTATCGTGACGTAGTTGATATCATCATAGTCAATTAATCACAGTTTAATGCACAACGGAAGTCTAAAAATAAATATACAAACCGAGTTGAAAGTACAATAAAATATTATACAACGGATTGTAAGTGGATCAACAGGCGGATCTAAAACAGAAAGAAATATTGTTCAACAGATTCTAAGTATCAAAAGCTTGCAAGACTCTTTATTTAATACTCAGGAGTTCCAGTCAATTACGCGTAGTACCTGCACTTAGTCTTTTTGAAAAATACGTCAGTTTACACTGGTAAATACCATTAACTGACTCTTTTTGAAAACATTTAAGAAAATTGATTTAAATGCACAAGGCACAAATATTCTTTTATAACTTGGGGCAATTATTATAAATAATCTTGTATACAGATTTATATGTTTGTCGTCCATTCAGGGCCCGGTTAGAAGAGCCGAGACAAGATTAATAGACACACCACTAATATAATCCCATGGCGAGTTATTCTCAACGAGTGGTTTTATCTTTTACATACGCAACTGTCAGGTGTATGCCTACACCCCGTGCTTAAGTCGTGGCCATTTCAAATGAATGAGCCGAGGATATCCAGGACACGGTCATTAACCCCCCAACGACATTGCATCAAATAAAACAGATTAAAACGGGTTATCTCAATGATTTAACCACCAATCGATTAAAGATTCAATACCCGACCAAGCGGTAATAATTTACCGTATCCCAAGCCCGTATAAGGGAAAATAAGTTAAAACTATTTACCTGAGCTAAAATATAATTTTATTCTCAGCCGTATATCAATCAGCAAGTACAAGTAGCTTTTACTGGGCTCCTAATCTGGAACGAAGGTTTTAATAACCTATTATATTCCTAACGGGTCTTATTTAAGTTATAACTTAGACCGGTTAGTTTGAAAGAAAGGGTTACGGTTCAAAACGCAAGATTAAGCGAAGACCGGATTAGAATGTGATTTAGACCCGACAAGTATGAAGACTTGTATAAAATGGGTAAACTAAATACATTCTGTATTTTGAAGTAAAAATGATAAGGTTTTGTCACACCCTGACTTTTGCGGAAGCGTGATTTGGTGTGACTTGCTTAATATCATTGCATTCAACCATAACAAACAACTATATGATAATACCAAGATGTTCATCCATATATAGTTTTCAAAATAATACAACCGTCATTGTTTAACATCGAACTAAGACTTCAAATTCAGATCTCAAGACAACCAAAACTTAAAGTTCCATACTGGACTTCACAAAAGACACTAATAAAAGCGGGCTTTGGAACCATGTATTCTATCAAGGATAAATCACATGACTCAAACCCTTCAGTACTGGATGACATCTTTTAGTAAAAGTACAACTTGAAATCTTGAACGCCCGCCAGATCTATAACCACTTTCCTGAAATACATGTAGTTTGAAAAACATCAACAAAAGTTGAGCGAGTTCATGTGTGTGTTTGTGAATAAACCTTTGAAACATTTGTAAGTACTTGAAATCCCGGTATGAAAGCAACAAGGAAACATATCAATTAATGTGTAGCTAATTGATGTGCGATAAAGTGTTGTATATTTTAGGTGTATATTTTAAGCCCTTTTTAACACTTATTTTAGCCAAGTTTTAAATTTATAAAACACGATATTTCACTAACACTAAACACACATATGGGCAAGTGCACCCATCGTTGAGTGTAGTATAGCGTTGGTAAGATACCGAGGTCGTCCAAGGACACAAGAGCTTTTAGTACCGGTTTATCCTCAACGTCTAACCAAAATAAAAGTTTAGAAAAATGTTTTTAAACTAAAAAATAAAAACTAACTAAAATGCTGAAAATAAAAATAAAAACAGATAGACAAGATGAATCACTTGGTTCCGACTCGTATCTAGTATAACCTTTGATTATTTCCGCACTTTTGCACATAATTAAGAGATTATCTTAGTTATTGTAGTAGGCCCCTCTTTTGAAGGTGACGTTACCCTCACCCCAGTAGTTTGAGTCAGCAGGGATACAATCCTAAAGGGGTGGATTATTGGAAGATAATGAATTAAGTTATTAATGCAGTATTGTGGTAGGCCCCGCTTTTGGCGGTGACGTTACCCTCGACTAAGTAGTCTGAGTCAGCAGGGATACAGTCCTAAATAGCCGGGTTATAGTATTAATAGTAGTTAACTTATGAGGGGATCAAAGAGTTTGGACCCCCGCCATCCAATACCGTGAAGTATTGAAGGAGGTCCTACTAAATTTGACCCAGGTCCATTGCAGGACCTCTAAACGCTGAACAATGGCAAGACCTTTACCAAACCGTTCCCTTAACCCCCTACCAGGTAGCCAACATACCTCCATATAGACCGTGGAGATATGAATGGTGAAAATCCTTTATTTTATATAGACAGTAAAATAATGCCAAGACACCACGGACAAACGATAAGGAAAGATCACCTTCAACATAAGTAACTAGTTATTAAAGTCATTAATACAAAACCAAATAAAAAGTGCAAAAGATTAGAAATAAAAAGTATTATACTAGACACTTTGTCTTCACCAAGTGATGTAAGAGACTTAGGCAAACATGGCCTTGATTGTCAAGAACTCTTACGATCAATCTTGGATCCCGAGACGACTCACACACTCTATGATGGACAATGGATGATGGTGGTGGATGATGGTGTTGTGATGGTGGTGGGTGGTGGATGAAGTGTGAGAGAGGTGGTGTGCCAAGGGATAGTTTGAGCTTGAGCCAAGCACTCCTATTTATAGCCTGTACAGAAGCCTGGACACGGCCCCGTGTCCGCTGGACACGGCCCCGTGTCCACCCTTTTCTCTTTCTTCATTAATACAGTTTGTCTTTATTAGCTCCACACGCCCCCGTGTCCGCTGGGCACGGCCCCGTGTCCGTCTGACACTCTCTCTCTTCATTAATTGTAATTCGCAATTACAATTAATGCGCCTGCTGTACTTTCGCCACGCCCCCGTGTCCGCTGGGCACGGCCCCGTGGTGGGCAATAGAAGCTTCTACAGGTTTGTCTTTTGTGCCAGGGCTGACCATTCTGGACACGGCCCCGTGTTCGCTGAGCACGACCCCATGTTGAGCTGGACACGCCCCGTGTCGGGCTGGGCACGCCCCGTGTCGGGCTGGGCACAGCCCCATGCTCAGCTGGGCACAGCCCCATGCTCAGCTTTTCTTCTTGTTTTTGCTTTGGGAGTTGTTGTCGAGGGGTCGGGTATGCCACGTTTCTTCCTTTTCTTTGTATTTATGTTGGTTTTGGCTGTATTTTTGTTCCTTTTGTTCGTTTAAGCTCATTTGACCCTGTAAATTCAAAAGGAAGACAAAAACATACTTTTTCCAACATTAGTACTAAAAAAGGGTTATTTTTATGCCTTATTTGATGTAATTTATATGTTGCATTTTACACACATCAAATACCCCCACACTTGAATCTTTGCTTGTCCTCAAGCAAAACTCTTTATAATGTGGCTTTACACTCCCAAATGGAATTGGTAGAAGAGAAGGTTTTTGGGCTTGTCATAGAGTGCCGGGAATCCAAGATTCTTTATTAGGCTTTATTTTTATGTTATTTACAATCCTATTCGTTATGATTTATTTTGAACTTTTCATAAGAGAGATTACTTATTTGGGCATAACATGCCTCTTTAAAATTTTATTTATATACAAGTACACATACCTCACGGGGAATCACTCAACACTCGGCCGAAGATGTATTTTTGTGAAACACTCGAGAGCGGCATGGAACTTACTCCTACCATAGGCTTGCCAAGCAATCAATCCTCCTCCTTTTTAACTTATATACCTTTGTAAATATCAAGAGGACTTTGTGGGTTAAGGGTTAGGCTTGGTTTAAAGGTAGGTGGTTGGGTTAGTGGTTAGTAAAAGGGCGAAAGGCGTAAAAAGCATCGGTTTTCGTAAGACCTCTTTTTTTTTTATTTTTTATTTTGATGAAGCCACTATTCAAACAAAGTTATTTTTGATAAACTTGTTTGTTTATTTCTCTTTTGCTTCATCATCATCATCATCTTTTTTTTTTTTTTTTTTTTTTTGAAAGTCATAAGAAAAACCGAGCTTGTTACTAAAACAAAGGGTTAGAAATAAAAAGGTTTTGGTGGGTGAAAGGGTTTTTGTTTTGGGTTATGAAATGAAAAGGTTTAGGTTCAAAGGGGTTAACTAGGGGGATTTTGGGTAGGTGGTAAGAAAAAAAGAAAAATAATGGTGTAGAAATAAAAAGGGTTAGTCCTAATGCCTCCATCATTTACTTACTCGGGTTTAAGTTGGTAAGGACCGGAAATGTATCGTCATGGCAAGTTCTAGAGTCGTAAGAACCAAGCGGCTATTCACACAAGAAACGAAAGATGTGCATTTAATTTAAAGGTATATATTTGTATGCTCAATAAAGGCTCAAAACTCACTTTTGTGGGAATGGGTTTTTATGTGATCAAGTATATATAATTAAATTTTAATTAAGCTTGTCATGCCTTTTCATAAATTTCTTATGTTGGTTCTTTTTATCACGACGCTATCGGTTGTAAATTTGTAAAAATATAACCTTTTTAGAATTTTGAAATTCCCAAATTAAACCTAGACAAGTAAAAAAAAAATGAAAATTTTTGAAAAAATTTGGGGTGATTAGCGATTCCAATAGAGTTTTGTGTAAGGCTTGTATTTAGGACTTGCAAGATTCAAGGTTTTAGCATCCCCCCCACACTTAAATTACACATTGTCCTCAATGTGTCCCAAAAATAAGTTTTTAGGCTGATTAAATGTGTAAAAATGGGTTAAAAACAAGATTTTATGGTACTGGGTAGCTGAACACGGGGTGGTGTTGGCTGAGCACGGCCCAGTGTCCAGACTGCCAGTACCAAAAGTAAACAGAAGGCTGGGCACGGGGGCGTGTCCAGTTAGCACGGCCCCGTGTCCAGGTACCTGAACTGGGCATTTTCTATAGAACCTTGGGCACGGGGCGTGTTGGGGTGAGCACGGCCCCGTGCTGAACTTGCTGTAATGAAGAAAAATCATCGGGAGGCTCTGTTTTTGTGTATGGGGTGTTGGTTCAAGCTTCCCTTATCATCCTTCACCATCCCGAGTGTGTTTTATTCCTGAAAATTAAAAACTAAACTAGAAAACATAAAGGTTAATCTAAACTAAACTACGGATAGTTCCGCGGAATGCCTCCGTGGTGCGCCACGTTTATAAGGGTCCTTGGCTAGACCCACCTTATCGGGTGGTTCTGGCTCATCTTCAATTAGGGGGTCGTCATTGCCGAATGGATATTTCATTGATCGCTCAAGATCGACACTTCTTTTAAATGCCCCTAATTGAAGAGGTAGATTGTTGAACTTCCGGTTTTTCAAAGCTTCGTGAGTTTTTACAAATGGTCGTCCCAACACTAGAGGAGCGTCATCGAGGATGACAAAATCGGTCGGGATTACCATTTGATTTGTTTGAACCAATACATCCTCAACTATACCGATTGATTTTATTACTTTCCGATTGGATAGAAAAATGGGTATTTGAAGTGGAGAAAAATCACTAATACTTAATTTTTCGAAAATGTAGTTAGGCATTATGTTAACACAAAGATCTTTATCGATTGTGACGTTACTAATAAATGAATTTTGAAAGAAACATGGAACCGGTGTAATGTTAATTTCAAATGGTTCTTCTTTTATTAGCGAAGTTTGATCATTAGTTAACTTAACACTTACCATTTCGTCAATTTTAGTGTTAGTGTTTAACTCTTTTAAAAACTTAGCATGAGTGGGTACTAAACAATGATTTTCGAAAGAAGGTGACAAGAGGTTAATTTCTTCAAAATTAGACTCTTCTTGTATTTTAACGTTGTCGGACTCACCTATTTCGTTGTTTAACTCATGTGTCAGTTTTTCACTTATTTGTTCTTCCATTTTTACACTTTCGGTTATCTCTTCTTTTTTTAATTCTTCTCTTGCGCGGGACTCCTCTTCCCTTGCGCGAGCTTCTTTTATACATCGATCGATAACTCTAATGTGTTCTAATATCCTATCGGTCACTTCGGTTATAGAAAAAGAATCGGTATTTTCTAAGCTTGAATCCGGTTGTTCGATCCTTTGTTCCTCATAATACCCATATGAAGTAGATGGTTCGCACCATTGTTCTTCATTGTAAGCATATGATGGATAAGGGTCGTAATTTTGTTCTTCATAATACTCATATGAGGTGGGTTGTTCACGCCATGGTTCCTCATAATAAGCATACGAAGGTGGTGGCTCATATCTTGGTTCCTCAAAGTATGAGTATGAAGGCTCATACCTTGGTTCATCAAAATATGAGTATGAGGGAGGAGGTTCATACCTTTGGTCTTCATAGGATGTGTATGAAGTTGATGGCTCGTACCTGGGCTCCTCATAGTAGGTGTATGAATTGGATGGTTGATATGAGCGATTATTTTGAACCGATCGTGCGTTACGACAATTAGTGCAATAATTACCCCTATAATCATCCTCCTCATAGGTGTAGTTGTAACCTCCTGAGTATTGATCCATAAGAATCACTCAGCAGACCACAACTGAGTCTCGAGATCAGAAAACAAAAAGAAAAGCGGAAACAGAGGCTGGACACGGCCCCGTGTTCAGTGGACACGGCCCCGTGTTCAGGATCTGTATCTGGGCGTTTTAATTAAATTTACTGATCTAGTTGAGCACAGGGCGTGTTCAGTGAGCACGGCCCGTGTTCAACATACTGTAAATGCAAAACTAAACTAAAATGCAAAAAAAAAAAAAAAAAATGTGGGCCCGTTTTGAAAAGGTTTTGAAAAACTGATTAGGCCGTCGATTTTAAGCTTTCCTAAAATCCTTGTGTCCCCGGCAACGGCGCCAAAAACTTGATGTGCGATAAAGTGTTGTATATTTTAGGTGTATATTTTAAGCCCTTTTTAACACTTATTTTAGCCAAGTTTTAAATTTATAAAACACGATATTTCACTAACACTAAACACACATATGGGCAAGTGCACCCATCGTTGAGTGTAGTATAGCGTTGGTAAGATACCGAGGTCGTCCAAGGACACAAGAGCTTTTAGTACCGGTTTATCCTCAACGTCTAACCAAAATAAAAGTTTAGAAAAATGTTTTTAAACTAAAAAATAAAAACTAACTAAAATGCTGAAAATAAAAATAAAAATAAAAACAGATAGACAAGATGAATCACTTGGTTCCGACTCGTATCTAGTATAACCTTTGATTATTTCCGCACTTTTGCACATAATTAAGAGATTATCTTAGTTATTGTAGTAGGCCCCTCTTTTGAAGGTGACGTTACCCTCACCCCAGTAGTTTGAGTCAGCAGGGATACAATCCTAAAGGGGTGGATTATTGGAAGATAATGAATTAAGTTATTAATGCAGTATTGTGGTAGGCCCCGCTTTTGGCGGTGACGTTACCCTCGACTAAGTAGTCTGAGTCAGCAGGGATACAGTCCTAAATAGCCGGGTTATAGTATTAATAGTAGTTAACTTATGAGGGGATCAAAGAGTTTGGACCCCCGCCATCCAATACCGTGAAGTATTGAAGGAGGTCCTACTAAATTTGACCCAGGTCCATTGCAGGACCTCTAAACGCTGAACAATGGCAAGACCTTTACCAAACCGTTCCCTTAACCCCCTACCAGGTAGCCAACATACCTCCATATAGACCGTGGAGATATGAATGGTGAAAATCCTTTATTTTATATAGACAGTAAAATAATGCCAAGACACCACGGACAAACGATAAGGAAAGATCACCTTCAACATAAGTAACTAGTTATTAAAGTCATTAATACAAAACCAAATAAAAAGTGCAAAAGATTAGAAATAAAAAGTATTATACTAGACACTTTGTCTTCACCAAGTGATGTAAGAGACTTAGGCAAACATGGCCTTGATTGTCAAGAACTCTTACGATCAATCTTGGATCCCGAGACGACTCACACACTCTATGATGGACAATGGATGATGGTGGTGGATGATGGTGTTGTGATGGTGGTGGGTGGTGGATGAAGTGTGAGAGAGGTGGTGTGCCAAGGGATAGTTTGAGCTTGAGCCAAGCACTCCTATTTATAGCCTGTACAGAAGCCTGGACACGGCCCCGTGTCCGCTGGACACGGCCCCGTGTCCACCCTTTTCTCTTTCTTCATTAATACAGTTTGTCTTTATTAGCTCCACACGCCCCCGTGTCCGCTGGGCACGGCCCCGTGTCCGTCTGACACTCTCTCTCTTCATTAATTGTAATTCGCAATTACAATTAATGCGCCTGCTGTACTTTCGCCACGCCCCCGTGTCCGCTGGGCACGGCCCCGTGGTGGGCAATAGAAGCTTCTACAGGTTTGTCTTTTGTGCCAGGGCTGACCATTCTGGACACGGCCCCGTGTTCGCTGAGCACGACCCCGTGTTGAGCTGGACACGCCCCGTGTCGGGCTGGGCACGCCCCGTGTCGGGCTGGGCACAGCCCCATGCTCAGCTGGGCACAGCCCCATGCTCAGCTTTTCTTCTTGTTTTTGCTTTGGGAGTTGTTGTCGAGGGGTCGGGTATGCCACGTTTCTTCCTTTTCTTTGTATTTATGTTGGTTTTGGCTGTATTTTTGTTCCTTTTGTTCGTTTAAGCTCATTTGACCCTGTAAATTCAAAAGGAAGACAAAAACATACTTTTTCCAACATTAGTACTAAAAAAGGGTTATTTTTATGCCTTATTTGATGTAATTTATATGTTGCATTTTACACACATCAAATACCCCCACACTTGAATCTTTGCTTGTCCTCAAGCAAAACTCTTTATAATGTGGCTTTACACTCCCAAATGGAATTGGTAGAAGAGAAGGTTTTTGGGCTTGTCATAGAGTGCCGGGAATCCAAGATTCTTTATTAGGCTTTATTTTTATGTTATTTACAATCCTATTCGTTATGATTTATTTTGAACTTTTCATAAGAGAGATTACTTATTTGGGCATAACATGCCTCTTTAAAATTTTATTTATATACAAGTTCACATACCTCACGGGGAATCACTCAACACTCGGCCGAAGATGTATTTTTGTGAAACACTCGAGAGCGGCATGGAACTTACTCCTACCATAGGCTTGCCAAGCAATCAATCCTCCTCCTTTTTAACTTATATACCTTTGTAAATATCAAGAGGACTTTGTGGGTTAAGGGTTATGCTTGGTTTAAAGGTAGGTGGTTGGGTTAGTGGTTAGTAAAAGGGCGAAAGGCGTAAAAAGCATCGGTTTTCGTAAGACCTCTTTTTTTTTATTTTTTTATTTTGATGAAGCCACTATTCAAACAAAGTTATTTTTGATAAACTTGTTTGTTTATTTCTCTTTTGCTTCATCATCATCATCATCATCTTTTTTTTTTTTTTTTTGAAAGTCATAAGAAAAACCGAGCTTGTTACTAAAACAAAGGGTTAGAAATAAAAAGGTTTTGGTGGGTGAAAGGGTTTTTGTTTTGGGTTATGAAATGAAAAGGTTTAGGTTCAAAGGGGTTAACTACGGGGATTTTGGGTAGGTGGTAAGAAAAAAAGAAAAATAATGGTGTAGAAATAAAAAGGGTTAGTCCTAATGCCTCCATCATTTACTTACTCGGGTTTAAGTTGGTAAGGACCGGGAATGTATCGTCATGGCAAGTTCTAGAGTCGTAAGAACCAAGCGGCTATTCACACAAGAAACGAAAGATGAGCATTTAATTTAAAGGTATATATTTGTATGCTCAATAAAGGCTCAAAACTCACTTTTGTGGGAATGGGTTTTTATGTGATCAAGTATATATAATTAAATTTTAATTAAGCTTGTCATGCCTTTTCATAAATTTCTTATGTTGGTTCTTTTTATCACGACGCTATCGGTTGTAAATTTGTAAAAATATAACATTTTTAGAATTTTGAAATTCCCAAATTAAACCTAGACAAGTAAAAAAAAAATGAAAATTTTTGAAAAAATTTGGGGTGATTAGCGATTCCAATAGAGGTTTGTGTAAGGCTTGTATTTAGGACTTGCAAGATTCAAGGTTTTAGCATCCCCCCCACACTTAAATTACACATTGTCCTCAATGTGTCCCAAAAATAAGTTTTTAGGCTGATTAAATGTGTAAAAATGGGTTAAAAACAAGATTTTATGGTACTGGGTAGCTGAACACGGGGTGGTGTTGGCTGAGCACGGCCCAGTGTCCAGACTGCCAGTACCAAAAGTAAACAGAAGGCTGGGCACGGGGGCGTGTCCAGTGAGCACGGCCCCGTGTCCAGGTACCTGAACTGGGCATTTTCTATAGAACCTTGGGCACGGGGCGTGTTGGGGTGAGCACGGCCCCGTGCTGAACTTGCTGTAATGAAGAAAAATCATCGGGAGGCTCTGTTTTTGTGTATGGGGTGTTGGTTCAAGCTTCCCTTATCATCCTTCACCATCCCGAGTGTGTTTTATTCCTGAAAATTAAAAACTAAACTAGAAAACATAAAGGTTAATCTAAACTAAACTACGGATAGTTCCGCGGAATGCCTCCGTGGTGCGCCACGTTTATAAGGGTCCTTGGCTAGACCCACCTTATCGGGTGGTTCTGGCTCATCTTCAATTAGGGGGTCGTCATTGCCGAATGGATATTTCATTGATCGCTCAAGATCGACACTTCTTTTAAATGCCCCTAATTGAAGAGGTAGATTGTTGAACTTCCGGTTTTTCAAAGCTTCGTGAGTTTTTACAAATGGTCGTCCCAACACTAGAGGAGCGTCATCGAGGATGACAAAATCGGTCGGGATTACCATTTGATTTGTTTGAACCAATACATCCTCAACTATACCGATTGATTTTATTACTTTCCGATTGGATAGAAAAATGGGTATTTGAAGTGGAGAAAAATCACTAATACTTAATTTTTCGAAAATGTAGTTAGGCATTATGTTAACACAAAGATCTTTATCGATTGTGACGTTACTAATAAATGAATTTTGAAAGAAACATGGAACCGGTGTAATGTTAATTTCAAATGGTTCTTCTTTTATTAGCGAAGTTTGATCATTAGTTAACTTAACACTTACCATTTCGTCAATTTTAGTGTTAGTGTTTAACTCTTTTAAAAACTTAGCATGAGTGGGTACTAAACAATGATTTTCGAAAGAAGGTGACAAGAGGTTAATTTCTTCAAAATTAGACTCTTCTTGTATTTTAACGTTGTCGGACTCACCTATTTCGTTGTTTAACTCATGTGTCAGTTTTTCACTTATTTGTTCTTCCATTTTTACACTTTCGGTTATCTCTTCTTTTTTTAATTCTTCTCTTGCGCGGGACTCCTCTTCCCTTGCGCGAGCTTCTTTTATACATCGATCGATAACTCTAATGTGTTCTAATATCCTATCGGTCACTTCGGTTATAGAAAAAGAATCGGTATTTTCTAAGCTTGAATCCGGTTGTTCGATCCTTTGTTCCTCATAATACCCATATGAAGTAGATGGTTCGCACCATTGTTCTTCATTGTAAGCATATGATGGATAAGGGTCGTAATTTTGTTCTTCATAATACTCATATGAGGTGGGTTGTTCACGCCATGGTTCCTCATAATAAGCATACGAAGGTGGTGGCTCATATCTTGGTTCCTCAAAGTATGAGTATGAAGGCTCATACCTTGGTTCATCAAAATATGAGTATGAGGGAGGAGGTTCATACCTTTGGTCTTCATAGGATGTGTATGAAGTTGATGGCTCGTACCTGGGCTCCTCATAGTAGGTGTATGAATTGGATGGTTGATATGAGCGATTATTTTGAACCGATCGTGCGTTACGACAATTAGTGCAATAATTACCCCTATAATCATCCTCCTCATAGGTGTAGTTGTAACCTCCTGAGTATTGATCCATAAGAATCACTCAGCAGACCACAACTGAGTCTCGAGATCAGAAAACAAAAAGAAAAGCGGAAACAGAGGCTGGACACGGCCCCGTGTTCAGTGGACACGGCCCCGTGTTCAGGATCTGTATCTGGGCGTTTTAATTAAATTTACTGATCTAGTTGAGCACAGGGCGTGTTCAGTGAGCACGGCCCGTGTTCAACATACTGTAAATGCAAAACTAAACTAAAATGCAAAAAAAAAAAAAAAAAATGTGGGCCCGTTTTGAAAAGGTTTTGAAAAACTGATTAGGCCGTCGATTTTAAGCTTTCCTAAAATCCTTGTGTCCCCGGCAACGGCGCCAAAAACTTGATGTGCGATAAAGTGTTGTATATTTTAGGTGTATATTTTAAGCCCTTTTTAACACTTATTTTAGCCAAGTTTTAAATTTATAAAACACGATATTTCACTAACACTAAACACACATATGGGCAAGTGCACCCATCGTTGAGTGTAGTATAGCGTTGGTAAGATACCGAGGTCGTCCAAGGACACAAGAGCTTTTAGTACCGGTTTATCCTCAACGTCTAACCAAAATAAAAGTTTAGAAAAATGTTTTTAAACTAAAAAATAAAAACTAACTAAAATGCTGAAAATAAAAATAAAAATAAAAACAGATAGACAAGATGAATCACTTGGTTCCGACTCGTATCTAGTATAACCTTTGATTATTTCCGCACTTTTGCACATAATTAAGAGATTATCTTAGTTATTGTAGTAGGCCCCTCTTTTGAAGGTGACGTTACCCTCACCCCAGTAGTTTGAGTCAGCAGGGATACAATCCTAAAGGGGTGGATTATTGGAAGATAATGAATTAAGTTATTAATGCAGTATTGTGGTAGGCCCCGCTTTTGGCGGTGACGTTACCCTCGACTAAGTAGTCTGAGTCAGCAGGGATACAGTCCTAAATAGCCGGGTTATAGTATTAATAGTAGTTAACTTATGAGGGGATCAAAGAGTTTGGACCCCCGCCATCCAATACCGTGAAGTATTGAAGGAGGTCCTACTAAATTTGACCCAGGTCCATTGCAGGACCTCTAAACGCTGAACAATGGCAAGACCTTTACCAAACCGTTCCCTTAACCCCCTACCAGGTAGCCAACATACCTCCATATAGACCGTGGAGATATGAATGGTGAAAATCCTTTATTTTATATAGACAGTAAAATAATGCCAAGACACCACGGACAAACGATAAGGAAAGATCACCTTCAACATAAGTAACTAGTTATTAAAGTCATTAATACAAAACCAAATAAAAAGTGCAAAAGATTAGAAATAAAAAGTATTATACTAGACACTTTGTCTTCACCAAGTGATGTAAGAGACTTAGGCAAACATGGCCTTGATTGTCAAGAACTCTTACGATCAATCTTGGATCCCGAGACGACTCACACACTCTATGATGGACAATGGATGATGGTGGTGGATGATGGTGTTGTGATGGTGGTGGGTGGTGGATGAAGTGTGAGAGAGGTGGTGTGCCAAGGGATAGTTTGAGCTTGAGCCAAGCACTCCTATTTATAGCCTGTACAGAAGCCTGGACACGGCCCCGTGTCCGCTGGACACGGCCCCGTGTCCACCCTTTTCTCTTTCTTCATTAATACAGTTTGTCTTTATTAGCTCCACACGCCCCCGTGTCCGCTGGGCACGGCCCCGTGTCCGTCTGACACTCTCTCTCTTCATTAATTGTAATTCGCAATTACAATTAATGCGCCTGCTGTACTTTCGCCACGCCCCCGTGTCCGCTGGGCACGGCCCCGTGGTGGGCAATAGAAGCTTCTACAGGTTTGTCTTTTGTGCCAGGGCTGACCATTCTGGACACGGCCCCGTGTTCGCTGAGCACGACCCCATGTTGAGCTGGACACGCCCCGTGTCGGGCTGGGCACGCCCCGTGTCGGGCTGGGCACAGCCCCATGCTCAGCTGGGCACAGCCCCATGCTCAGCTTTTCTTCTTGTTTTTGCTTTGGGAGTTGTTGTCGAGGGGTCGGGTATGCCACGTTTCTTCCTTTTCTTTGTATTTATGTTGGTTTTGGCTGTATTTTTGTTCCTTTTGTTCGTTTAAGCTCATTTGACCCTGTAAATTCAAAAGGAAGACAAAAACATACTTTTTCCAACATTAGTACTAAAAAAGGGTTAGTTTTATGCCTTATTTGATGTAATTTATATGTTGCATTTTACACACATCACTAATACATTAATATTTGTGACGTGGTGCAGGAAAACTCAAACCTAGCAGATTTTGTCTTTGGCAAAGAGACATAGTCACCACATGGTCCACTCGACGGACTCATGGGTGGGGCTCGCTACACCCAAATAGATCTATCACTCATGTCCCTTGGTCCTACAACGAGGATTAATGGCCTTAAGCGTCATACCCACCACTCAAATGATCTAGCAGTACCCTTCCTTAGCTAACCATACCATGTATAAAATGTTTGTAAACAATCTGAAACATGTACTTCACCCCCGAAGTTATAAAACCGAAAACAGTTAAAGAAAAGGGGGAACATGAACTCACAGGTTTGCGTTCTTCGAATCCGCCTGTAACTCAAAGTTTCCTCTGGTGTACACGACTACCTACATGCGTACTACGGTCCATTAGACGGGTAGGTCGTGCCTTAACCTTGGTCTTGATTAGTGTCTTGAGTTACGTTAGCTTGTGTCATCAATGTTATTCCAAGTTATAATTATTTGTTAAAATAATAAATATTTTAACTTAAATTATATTCGTTAAATTTTGGTATAATCGTTAAAATAATATACTTTTAACTCATCACACTTTTGTATTTGTACATGAATATCATTCCCAAGGATGGGAGTATTTGTATTCGTATTCTCATACTTGTATATTTTTGCCATGTAACGGTGTCGTATTCCGGAGTGTTTTTATACGCACGAGAATACACATTTTTATTGTGTTTATTAAGTATCCTTATACTTAATTTTTGTATTAACATTTCCGGAATAGTATCTTTAATAAAAATACATCAATATATTTCTCCAAAATATATATTTTAAGAAGTATTACTTAGATTATTTATAATTTTTCCCTTGGCAAAAATATTTATAAATTTCATACAAGTCTCAAAAATAATATATTTTCAAGTCCAACTTATAAAATATATATATGAACCCATTTTTCATCCAAAATGATATATTTCAAGTTTACTTAAGAAAATACGTTTTCTCCCAGAAATAATGTATTTTATGTGTGTTTGAGAAAATATGTATATATTTCTTCCGAAATTAATACATCTTCCAATAATTCCAAGAAAATATATATATTTTTACTTGCAAAAAATAATATACTTTCTCCTTGTCAAAAATATGATATAGTCTTGTAATAAGTGTAAAAAAATCATATTTTTGTTTCCTTGGTGTCCAAAATATTATTTACCAAAAATATACTTGTGAATAGGTTTTCTGAAATATACTTGTGTTATATTATTTCAAATCCAAAAATAATATAACTAATACACAAAATATACAAATAATCACACACATGGTGTCATCTAAATACATATTTCCTAAATACATATTTAGTCACTTTTATTTATAAAAACCAACCTCCAATAATTATAATTTTTGTAAACAAAATTATGGCAAAGTTTTGTAACAATTTATGGTTTAAAATACACTTGTAAATACTTGTTTAGAAATATTTTTCTAAGTGTTTATATTTTTAGAAAATTTTGTCATAGTTTCCCCTAAAAATGGAGGTTTCCATGCTTTCAAGCATATCATTTTCTTTTGTAAAAATCATCACAATCAATCCATAAACAATAATAAACAACCTTTACTTACCAATTTTGCCAAAAACAAGTTTAATCTACCACTTCATGAACTTGAAATTTCAAAAAAATTGTAGTAACTTACTAGTGTTCTTAGTAAGCCTTGTTATCCTTTAAAGCGTGAGTGATTCTTTAAAAACTTCATTTTTAAAGAAGATAGATCTTTACAACTTGTGATCATCATTTCTAAAAATGTTTCTTTATGAATTCTTCTTGTTACACAAGTGTTTCTACACTTGTTTAACCACAAAAAAATAAGGTTTGTTTATGTAAGAATCAAGATTTTGTAAAACTTATATTTTTAAATTGGTTTCTTTAGAAATCATCCATAAATCTTTAGATCTACAAGTATTACTACTCATTTTGATCATTATTCTTCAAGAAAACATTTTGTTCTTTCAAGTTCATGCTTTATGTGTGGATGATCTATCATCCTACAACATCTTCATCCTCTCATCTTGCTAGATTATGTTTCTAATCATGATCTAGCAAGATCATATGATGATCAATATCAAATACATGTATGAACAACAAACATCAAGCATAACAACTCATATTCACCAAGATCTCTTCATATTTTAAGCTTATGTTTAAGTTTACTTCTTGTGATTCTTAGTGTTCTTCAAGATTATGAGTATGATTCTTCTTTTAACCACTTAAAATGAAAGTAAAATAGCAAGGTCAAGGTTCTTACCACTAGCACAAGGCTAGGGATGATCAAGTGAAGAAAACAAGTGGATAAAAGTAAATTGTGAAGGTCCTTCAACTTCCACAAGCTCCAAGCTTCCTTATATGCCTTCTTACACCTTTGTATACATGTAGAATGGATGGAAGATGGTTGAAGATGATGGATGGGTGTGGAGGGTTCTTGGCCGTGAGCTATGGGGGGAGGAAGAAGAAGTTGTGGTGTGAAGTAGGTTGTGAATTATGAGGAGTCATGAGCCCTTAAGTCCTTCTTATAATCCATTTCACAAGATCTTCCATTAGATATTATGTTTAGGAAAGTGTAGGCAAGATCCAATACTATGATCTTATAAAATCTTGAGGTGGGGCCCTTGTTGGCCGATCATAGGTGTGGGGGGGGGGGGTAGTAGACTAGGTTCCAACCAATTAGTTAGGTTATGTTAAGATTTCAAGCATATAGTTAGGGACTTGGTTACTAGATATTTTTATTGTGTGTTATGATGTTCAGGGATCATAACTGGCTTGGAAATATTAAAACAGTGCTTCTAGTGAAAATTTGGTGTTTCGGGTAATGTCCGGTTGTTCGGTTGGTTACTGGTTCGTTAAGGTGGTAAACTATGTAGTTTAGTGTGCTTTATGTACCCTTTTATGATAGTTTCGATTCCCGACACTTAGGAAAGTATTAATGACTATTTAAGCATATTTCTGCATGATATTATGTTGTTTAAATGCTGAATTTTGCTGAATTATGTAGAATTCTGCAGTTTATGTGAGTTTTAGGCACTTTCCGGCACTTAAACTATCTCTAGGAAGGCAGTTTTGTGATCCTTACTTTCCTACACACTATACTAGTGTAATACTTGGTTTCTAGCTCATTTTGTATCTCAATACCATGTCTGTCTATTTACTGAACTTTGTCAGCATTTCTCTGATTTGTCTGATAACTGTGCTAGCTTTGTTTCGTGCATCATTTCAATCAATAAAGTTTGCATGCAATAATGTTATGTCATTTGCCATATATGGTGCACATGTATGTATGGTAACAATAATCAGAAAGCAATTTAAGTCATAAATTGTAAATCAGCACAGTCATTAATCATTACTTATTGTCTAATTAATTGTACGGATGCATGCAAATTTGACAGTTGTCACAGGTTTGACCCGTTTTGGTTAATTTATGCAAACTAGTTACATAAACCGTACCGAACGCGTATATGCATAACGGGTAACCGAATGAGTCATGTACAAGTTCCATAAGTTATTATGCTCAAATTATGTTGTGATATCAGTAGGATATCTTCCATTATGCCCAAAACGAATTTAAAATCAATTTAAGCCCCGTAAGGGTATTTTGGTCATTTTAAAGTTTATAAAAGAGATTAAATTGCAATCTGAGGTTCTGGTCTAAAATAATTAGTAAAAATGTAAATTTTATCAAGTTATATCAGTAAGATATTATACATATGTGAAATTTACCATTTATGGCCAAACTATGCACCGAAGGGGCATTTTGGTCATTTCACATATGCTTTAAGGGTCAAATTTGGAAATCTGAGTTAAATATAAAAATTTTCTTATAACATCAGTAGGTAATAAGTCTTAGGCGTTAAATATGGTTTTAAACCATACTATGCGCTTAATAAGCGTAAAAGTAGGTATTTGACGATATTTGAAATGTTTATAAAATTTAGAAGTTTTGATCAGTCTATAAAGCTTAAAATATTTTATTTAACATATGAAATCAGTAGGAAAAAGTTTGGTATCAAAATGTTATGTAAAACTCATTTTATCAATGAAAAGGACAATTTCGTCAATACCGAATTTACACTAGAACTCTATAATATGATCAGTATAAAATTTGATAAAAATTTTTAAAAATCCCTAGATATTATATTACATCAGTGGGTAGAAAGTTTGGTGCCAAAAATTGGGTTTAAATGTGATTTATACTGAAAATGCCATTTAATTAATAAAAAGCTTTAATTTTACAATATCTCGTATAACTTCTATTTTAGACCATGAACTGATGTCAATTTTTTAGGACATGCTTATAAATATGTAATAAAGGTTTTTGTCCTCTCACATTTTCAAAAATCTCGTTTTTATATCAAAAGGGCATAATGGTCAACTTTTAAGCATTTAACGGAAACATGCAAATGATTCAGATTTCAAAGGAACCATATAGTATAATCTTAGAGGGTTATACTAACATGTAATATGGTCCTAAAGGAACCCTAAGGCATATCTAAACTAAGATAAATCGGGTCAGAACTGAAAGTCAAAGCAAAAGTCTACTTTTGCGACTTTCAGATACGAACCGAGCCTAAACTCAGAATTGTCGGGTTGAACATGCCTAGACATGTTCTTATATTATTTACCAAGTTATTTAAGTGTTAAAACATGTTCCATAACTTCAGCATTATGAGTTATGAATTATTTTGCAAAAACTGACCCGTTTGACTTTTTGTTAATAAGTTTGACCCGACAATTGACTGAGATAACGTGATAATTTGAAGGTGCCCTTTTAAGGGTTTAATACCTACATAATTACCAACACATAGCCACTTTTATTTCGACTAATGGCTGGACCGTTAGTGATTAATCAATCACCAAGTCAAAGCTTAATTACGATATCTTGGACTTTCGGTCATTAAGCTAATAAATCTTTAACTAAAGAAACTAAGAACACTTACTAGAGTCCTTAGCACAAATTTAGAACATGAGAAAGCTTCCTTTAGCTCCAGGGGGCTTCAGAGAGTGAGTTTTGAAGTGAAAGTTTTCAAGTGTGCATGAACAAGTGAAAACCAAGTCCTTTTTATCTAGATATCTATATAAAGCATCTCCTGTGTACCAAAATGTAATTTTCCCTTGAATATTAAGACGTCATACAAAAAGTCAGGCCTTATTCCCTTTATTTTCATCCCCACTTCTAAATCTGCCCTTCTTCGAAGAAGATTCAATGATTTCTTCGAGTTTTTTTAATCATAAAGTGTGTAATTGATTTCATAATTGAATGTCCATTCAATTTTCGCATTGAATGCAATTGAAGACGTGGATTGACGCCCATTTAACCCTTTCATCCATGGAATTCTAGAACCCTGCATTTGTATCACATTTATGTCAGTGACTTGAACCGTCCATTATCAAGCACAAATCACTGATTCTTTGAGATGGGTATTATTAGGGTTTAGAATATTGACCTGGCCGGAAAATTATGTCGTTGTTTCGCTGGTCACTGGCACTGCTACTCCGCCGCCGGTCTCACCAGGTATGCACAAATTAGGAGTTAATTGTTTCAGTTTCATGGTTTTTTTGGTTTTAATATGTATTTTGTAGTTGTTGTTAAGTTTATTATTTTATAAAGATGCTTCTTATAATCTTATTTAGGTTTCAATGTAAGTTAAAGAGATATGGGCGGACAAAAAAAGTGTTGACGATCCACCCTTGTTGGAAAATTATCCGTCAATTTGGTGAGTTAAGATGAAATCGACTTTCAGTTTTTGTTTGTTCTTCTCTGATAATTATATTCATTTTTGAGGGGTGATTTAGGTTATTTTGTTAGTAAGCTAAGTGGTTATAAATCAGTCGTAACTTTTCCATTAAGTCCAGTTAATTATAGTTACACCATCTATGGTTTCTTTCTTATCTCCACTTTTGAATTGTAGGTCTATGGACTCAAGTTGATAATCATGAATTAGTGTCAGGTGGAAATGATAATAGGCTAAGTGATTAAGCTACTTCTTCATCTCTTCAAGATATTAGTTTAACTTCTTATTTTGAAATCCTTTTTTTGGTTTTTATGCAGCTTTTTGTTTGTAACCAACAATCAACACAACTTGTTTTACCTTATTAGAAAGGTAAATTCTATTAAAACTTTGTAAGTTATGGATCGTTTTTCCCCAGTGATAGAAATTGAAAGGTGTGATGTGATATATCCTGATCAGGTATCAAAAGGGTGGTTATTTGGAAATTGGTGTTCAGACGTATGGAGGCGGGTTGTATGTTCAAAATGCATAGAATCTTCTATTTATCATCTAATGGGCAGAACGTTGCGAGAGTGACATGTGGACAAAATCGGGGGTAAATGGGATGAGCACTTTCACCCGAACAGGCATAGTTTGCCACCTGACCACCAGCTTGAGAGGATGACTGTTGGGCCTGGAATATGCCACTCAAAAACCTCTTATATCCAACTGGGATACTGCTTCTACTAATCTGCAAGGGCTGACCTTGTATTGGAAATCTGTTTTGAATAAAGTTATTAAAAGAGGAGTTTGAATTCATCCAGTTTTGTCTCAACAAGGTATTATGGTAATTTGAATGTGTCAGAGCTCCTCAGCTGCCAGTTAAAAATTATTGTTCATTGTGCACTAACAGCATTTCTGTCATTTGGGTTGATGCCTGACTGTCCGACGTCTACTCCATTCCCTGCCTTTGCATCTGCATCTAAATAACTCTATTAGTAAATTGCTACCTTCTGGTAAGTCCTAAATCATCATAATAAATCATACATATTATTACCCTGAACGGATTTGGAGGTTTTCAGCTCAATATAGTACTTTGTGTGACTTCTGACCCATTAACATGTTCTACTCGTATGTTATTTTTTTTCTTTTTTATAAGTTTTGCGCGTTTTACCTTTTATGAATAAAATATAAACCAAGTCAACTGGTTTATAAGTAAAATGAGTCTGAATTGCCACCTCACTCAAATAGCTGACCATGTGTATCTATATTTAATTATTTATGAGACCAAATGAAGAGCATACACTAATAAACAAATTGGAAATCCGGTCTCGGTTTAATTGGGGAATGGTCAAGAATTTCTGTTTATTACATGAATCTTGTTTGATGAAATTCCGTTTTTACCCTTCAGCGGTTAATTGGCTCCAGAATATGTATTGGGTGGTCGGTTGACTTTGAAAGTCGATGTGTATAGCTTTGGGGTCCTCATCCTTGAGACGATAAGTGGCAGAAGCAGTTCACCGTCAACCTGGGTATAACTCAGAAAGTTCTATCTGAATGGGTAAGTTGTCTTAAAACCTTATTTTTTATTTAAAAAAAAATAAAAAAAATATATGTAACTAACAAGTTTCTACATTACACAGGCATGGGAGCTTTATAGAGAAGGGAGATTTCTAGAGCTCATGGATCCTAACCTTAAAACACATCCCGAGGATGATGGTGTACATAAAAGTGGCCTTTTTTGTACTCAATCAACTGCGAACCAAAGGCCAATGATGAGCCAAGAACCTAACGACAACAAAAAGATGTCTGGTGCTTCCACGAGCCATCAAGTAAGTTCTTTTTCTATTACCATTACTCAAGTAATGCATAGATGAACACTTTTGAAGCTAAATTCATATATAGAATGATAGGAGTTAGTTAAGACGTGATACCTGTTTTAACTGTCATTGGTAGCCAACGGATGATGTGGCAATGGACTCTGTTTCTACAACAGCAACCTTTGGACCGACTATGGGGGTGTCAGATATGGGGATGATGGTGGTAGTTAACATAGAGGTCAAAATTTGGATGGTTGACTTAGTTTGGAAGGGTTTGAGATGATTATGAGTATATGGAAACAGTTTAAAGGCTACATCCCTCGCCTTTTGTTGTGTGAAGTGTTAGCCTATGCGCCTTAGGTCGTATTACACCTAGGCATGTTGCGTGCTTTTTTTTAAAACCCAGGGACTGGTTGACATTTGCTCTATGACCCTAATTCCATTGCCATATGCCTTTGTTTTTGTCTTTGTTAATGATTTTACGCCATCTCTACATGTGTGTAGGCATATCTGTACTTGCACATTCTGAAGAAAAGAGTTACTAGGTAAGATTTATGGTGTAGAGTTCCACTGCATTCTTACTTTCCTTTAGTAAAATCTTCTATTTTTCCAAGTCGACTTGTGTTAGTAGCAGCCTGGGCCTTGGTGAAATTTGATGAACATGAGTTTTTTATTGAGGGATAGGCTGAAGTTGTCTTTGTTAATTGTGTTTGCAAAAAATATAATTAAATGATATAAGAGGTGATATGAAACTTTGGACGATTTTGAATGCATTTGAACCATTAAACATGTTTTCCCTTTAGCTATATTTTTAGTGGGCGTTTGAAATAAGGAAAGAAACAACCCAGGTCATCTATATATTACTAACGGCTCGAAATGCCTACCTCTAGCTGAAAGACAATTAGTCATCCTAATGGTTACAGTGTTGTAATGCATAGTGTTATTTTGGCACGGCCTGATGGGCTCTTTACGTGTCAATGTTAACATCATAATAATATTAATTCTATTGTTTAAGCTTGCAGATTATATCATTTTCTTACAACTAATATTAAATCTACTAAACAAGACTACAAGAGTAATGCGAACATACCGTGGTTGAAGCTACAAGATGAGACTTTAGAGGTTACGCCTTTAATTCATGCGCCAATAACGATTTTATTAGGGAACTAAAACCTACACTTATTTTTTTCAAAGATTTTCACCCTTCTTTGATCAAGAATCGGTGCGTAACTGCCCTGCCTGTCTTAATTGTCTTAAAAGCTTACACTGAACTATCCTGGTTTAAACGACGTTTCAGTTACAACAGAACCAGATTATGATATGATGAACTTTATATTACAACAGTTTTTCATAGCTGTTCCTGAGATGAGTGTGATTTTTTTTATTATTAGTGAAAAGAATTTTTGTTAATTGAAAACTCTAGCTTTAGACATCACTATAATCAGTCATCTACCTCTATAAAGTATCATAAGTGTCAAATTTATGAATTTCAAATACTTCTTTGTCACAGTTGATCAAGAGGCTCGTTAAAAGTCACCTTCCCAAAGAGGATAAGGTATGTTTTCCACAAGGCTCAAAATTTGTCTACTATTTGTGATAGAAGCTAATCAACACTCATTAGCATTTTGTGCACATGAATCATATGTTAAGTGCAAAAGCAGAGCAAGGGAAATAAAAAGAAGGTTTGAACACATGATCATAACTAATGTATGTGTTATGCCAGTGAAGGTCCTTATGGTTTTCTAATGATTATTCATTTTTGTTATAAAAACCTTAATTGTAATTTTATAGAGTATAAGGCCATGTGTAGTGGTCAAGACCTGTAACCCCCATAGATGTGGGGTTATACAACATGTGACAATTGCGTAAGAAAGGGGGGTGGGGTTATACCCCTTCAATTATACATATATATGTATATATATGTGTTTGTGTGTGTGAGAGAGAGAAACAAATGGTGGCACCTCTATCACATTCGCGAGAATCCCGGTTTCCATCGTATAACGCCGCTGAGGGCGGTGTGCGGTGGTGTGATGGGGCGCCATGGGAGGGGGTGGCCCTGTATCATGCACGGCTACGGATACACTAGGTTTATTATTTCGTCTTTGAAGATAAATGCTCTTTAGAAACATGCCCGGTCTTTTTTGGAAACCACACTTCTATATGAAAGACATTAATTTCAAGGAGACTGCCTTTTTTTACGATTTTCACTTTCCACATTTAATGTAAACTAAAGACTCATCTAAACATTTTGTTGTGCCAAAATGTGTAAGGAACATAGCATTCTATCGTCCAACTATTCCTTGTAGCAGTTAAAAACTTAAAGGTGATTTTTAATTTGTTTTAAGGTTTGAATTATGTTCCAGTCATGTATTGTAGAGCCCGCCGCAACGCGCGGGTTTTGTAACACCTCGAAAATTCACGTCCTATAATGTGTTGACACGTGTCATATGTTTAAACGTGTGAAAGAATATTATAGAAGGATTAAAGTTGACAAACATGGAAAGTATGTGAATATACGTGCTCAAAATGTCAACAGTGAATAAATATATTGTACATTAACCCTACAAGATGCTCATACCTTCAAACGAATAAATCATGGATCATACGAAGCTAAATATGAAAGAAAGTGAGAGATTACAAACTACAGGAGTTAAATGTGTCAACATGTTTAAGATATACCTTTTGACAAACCCGAAGCTTTGTAACGGTTAATTATGCTCACTAGAATACACGATATAAATTTCATAAAGTTTCGATATCGTATGAGAAAGTTATGATCAAATTCGTATACAAGGGGTTAAAGCGTCAACGTTGAAAGTTAGGCCTTATCGGGTAACAATAAAGTTCACCGGGGACTTAACAAAGTGGGTATATGTTTTAAAGCCCTTATAAATCAATTTGGAGGGTTCAAGATGCAAGAAACAAAAGTCTAATCGAAGTTTGAAGAGCCAAGGATCAAAACGCAAAAATCTAAAAGTTCTGATTTGCTGCAGGAGGGCCTCGCGCCACGCGAAGCCCAAGGGGGGGTCCTTCGCGTCACGCGAGGGTCTGTCTGATCCAATTTTCTTGGGTTTTTGCCTGCTAAGTGCTTCCTACTCGACTTTTATCCGATTTTCCACATCTTTCTTGGCCCCTAGACACCCCCTAAACACTTAGGGACATGTGTTGATGATTCATGGTCCATGTTAGACTTGTGTGTCAACATTTTGTGGTGATTAAACCACTATATAAAGGCCTCTAAGTTGCAAACATGCTTCACACATTCATTCTTGCAAATCTGATCATTTGTGGAGCACAAGAGCTTCTTCCAAGCCTTCCTAGTCGACCATTAGACTTCAGTAAGTTTGCTAATCCTTTCTTAATTAAGTTTTAGCTTAGTTTTAGCTTAAAAGTCAAACCGTCGTAATTAACGGTTGACTTAACAATTAATCATTGTTAGTCCAGTGATTTTTCGAAGTGAAAGTAGTTATAAGTGGGTAATTATGTGGGTAATAAACCCTCAAAAGGGTCCCCCCTGATTCCCACTCTAACTAGGTCAAATGTCGGGTCAAACTTGTTAAGAAAAAGTCAACAGGATCCTTATATTCTAATTTATGCATAATTAGCAATGTAGAACATATACAACCTGTTTGATCATCAATATAACTTGGTAATAAGTGTAAGAACATGTCTAAACATGTTCAACCCGACAATTTCTTGTAAAGACCCGGTACGGAACCAAAAGTCGCATAGTTTGACTTTCACTTTGACTTTCAGTTCTGACCCGTTATGGTATGTTTTAGAAATACCTTAGAGCTTCATTTGGACCAGGTTACATGCTAGTATAACCCTCTGTGATTATACACCATGGTTCATTAGTTAACCAATTAATACGCATGATTCCGTTAATTGCTCATATGTTGACCATTATGCCCTTTTCACCTTAAAACGTGATTTGTGAAAATATAAAAATGTAGAAACCTTAGTTACTGATATATAAACTTGTATGCAAAGTTTGACATCAGTTTGAGGTGTAGATTAAGAGTTATGCTCGTTAGCGTAAAATGAAAGCTTTATATTAATAAAACGGCGTAATTAGCGTATAGCCTAGTTAAGCCTACTTTTTGATATCAAACTCTTTACCCACTAATGTAATATATTATTTTGGGATTTTTGAAGATTTTTAATTAATTTTAGGCTGAGCATAACTTATAGTCGTAGGCTTAACCCGATAATTGTCGGTTTTGCCCTTACGGGCCATAAAATGAGTTTTACATATCTAAACGACTCCAAACCTTTTGCTACTGATTACATATGATAAATAAATCATTTTAAACCTCCTGGAATAATAAAAATATTAGATTTCTATATAGAACCCGGAAACGACTTCTAATCGCCTAATTAAGCGTTTTTAACGCCTAGTATGTACTAGAACTATTTTAAACATACTAAGGGTGATACCTACTGATATTTGAAGTAAATAATAATATTTTATCAGTAAGAAAAAGTTGTTAAACTCAGACTTCAGTTTTGAGCTTTACGACTTATGTGAAATTACCAAAATGCCCCTACGGTGCATAGTTTGGTTATAATTGATAAATTTCACATATATAGTTTACCTTACTGTTATAACTTAGTAAAATAAGTATTTTTGCTGATTACATCAGACCTGTAACTCAGGTAAATACTTAAACTCTTTTATAACCTTTTAAATGACCAAACTACCCCTACGGGGCATAGTTTGTGTTTAAATTCGTTTCGGGCATAATAAAAGACATCTTACTGATGTCACAACATATTTGAAGCATATTAACTTAGGAAACCTGTATATGGCTCTCATGAATACCCGTTACGCTTATTACGCGTTCGGTTCGGCTTATGTAACTAGTTTGCAGAAATTAGCCGAAACGGGTCAAACCTTATCGGTTTTACCCCAAAATCCAGAATGTATTTAGTTTACCCATTTTATACAAGTCTTCATACTTGTTGGGTCTAAAACACATTCTATTCCGGTCTTCGCTTAATCATGCGTTTGAACCGTATATTTCCTTAAGACTAACCGGTCTAAGCTTAGGCTTAATTAAAGACCCGTTAGCATTCTAATTGGTTATTTATACCATCATTCCAGACTAGAGCCTTCCGGTAAATTGTACCTACGCTTACTTAAGTTAATACGACTGAGTTATTAAATTCTTGCTATTTAAGACAGAAGCTAGCTCAGGTAAATACTCTTAACTTATTTTCCCTATTACGGGCTTGGGATACGGTAATATAAATACCGCATGGTCAGGTATGGGATTCAAAGACCAATAAGTCGGGAAATCCAAATAACCTGTTTTAATTCGTATTGCTTGACTGAAACATTGGGGATTAATGCGACCGTGTCCTGGATATCCTTGACTCATTAAATTGCAATGGCCACGACCTAAGCACGGGGTGTAGGCATACACCTGACAGATGCAATATGCTTATTAATGAATTATACCCAATAAGGGATTCCCAATAAGGGAATAGTGGTGTGTCGGTTAATCATGAACCGGCATAGAACCGGGCCCCGTATGTAGAGCAAGTTATGTAAAACTGATAACATGAAATATAGTTTGTCCCAAGTTATAAAAGGTTAATTTTGCCTCTGTGCATTTTAATCAGATTAATTTTGCCTTGTGCATTTTAATCAAAGTGTCAAAACATCTTCGTGCCCTGAGCACCTAAACCAATTTTCATAGACATTTTCAAATGAGTCGGTTGAGTGTATTTACCAGTGAAAACTGACGTATTTTCAAAAGTCTAAGTGACAGGTACAAGTACGTAATAGGCTGGAAGCTGCTCAGGACGTTAATAAGGAATCTTGCAAGTTCAAGGCGTCTAAAGTCTGTTGAACAATATTTATGTTTTAAGATCCGCCTGTGGATCCTTTACTTTCTGTTGTAATACTTGATATTACTTTATATTCGGATTGTAATATATTTTATCTTTTGCTTCCGCTGTGCATTTATATGTTGTGTTGTTTGACTATGATGATAACAACCACGTCACGATACTCCCCACCGGGCCCACCGGTGACTCGTGGAAAGTCGGGGTGTGACAGGTTGGTATCAGAGCCAACACTGAGTGAATTAGACGCTAGCCTTTTGTGTTTAATCTCAGTTACACAGTTGCACATTCTTGAATCTAGACAAGAACATAGGACAAATTCTAATTTGTTTTATTTGTCCTTATTTGTTTCCTTTGTCATTTCCTGATTAGCTCTTGCATGGGCAAGTCATTTTGTAGAAGTCCCGTTTAGGGCAACCATATAACTGTTTAAATTTTAAAAGGAATGATTATATTACAAATATCATTCCTATATTATAAAATCTACCATTATAATAAAATGGCAATATCTAAAAAGGACAAGACCTAGCTCATGTGTCATTTTAAGACAGGGCCAAGACGGTAGTTCCACAATTAGATTTAGATCCTTGTTAACATTTCAATTTAGGATTGTTCTGCGTTAAATATTAAAGGAATCTTAAAGGTAAAACCTAGCCTAAATGTCAAGGAAGACATGACCAAGATGGTAAAACCTAGCCTAAATGTCAATGCAGACATGGCCAAGATGGTAAAACCTAGCCTAAATGTCATTGCAGACATGGCCAAGACGGTAAAACCTACCCAAAGGATTCCAACCCTTGTTAACATCTGTAACATGTTAACATTCCTGGCAGACGTGGTTTGATAAAATCGCATGAGTCATCCTTAAATAAGATTACTCCAATTTCCCTTATTTATATAATCATCCCTTAAGGATGAAGTGCCTACGAGCTATAATTGACGTCCTCTGTGACTAAAGACAGTGGTAGCCTACAACTCCCTGTCAAGAAAAGGTAATGAACTTTGATTCAAACCTTAATGCCTCGATTCTCTGAAATCATGGCTTATAAATTAAACTTGTCTACGCGACTAGGCCAATTGTGCTATTATTAACTTGTAAATTAGGATTTATAATAAAAATCCTGAATAAAATACATATCCTTCCTTCCCTGCCAGTATACGTATGAATAAGAATCTTAAGAGTGAAACCTAGCCTGAGTGTCATTATAAAGACCTGGCCAAGATGGTAAGACCTGTTTAAAAGATTCGTATCCCTGTTAACATCTGAAAATATGTTAACACTCCTGGCAGACGTGATTCATTAAAATCACACACGTCATTCTTATATAAGGATTCCTCAAAAGATTCCTAACCCAACTTAATGATCTCTGCATCATGGGTTTAAATCATCAATTAAGATGATCATATTTTGACCATGCATAGGTAATTTAGTGCCTACGGGCCTTGCTCATTTCTACATGAGCCAAAAGACAGGGGTAGTGATGACTCCCTGACCGAAATAGGTAATGAACTATGATTCAAACCTCAATGCTTTGATTCTCTGAAATCATAGCTTATAATTTATAAATGTCCTTGTGACTAGGCCTTTCGTGCCACTAATAAAACTGTTATTGTTTTTATAATTAGGATAAATTATAATGGAAATCCTAAATAAATGTGATTAATAAATTAACCAAATATGGTCTCCGTTACCATGGTTAATGAATTGCCATAAAAGACAATTCCATAATAAACTCCCAAGTAAACTATTGTCCTTGTTTTATGTAACAGTTCAATTAAATGGCTGGCTCAGATGAAATTAATAGCCACCCAGTGGAGAACAATGTTAATGCCCGGATTAATTTAACGGGTGCTGAACTAAAAGCGTTAGTAGACGACGCAGTTACAAAGGCCTTAGAGCGGCAGTACGAAGAGTATAGTGGGACTCGGAGTAGGACCCTATCTACATCGCATTCGAAGCCTCCTTCTAAGAAGGATGAACCCAAGATGGAAGACGACGAGCGTCACTCTTCTAATCATCACAGTGATCCGTCTCAACAGATCATACTGAATCAAGGACCCCGTGATAAGGGTTGCTCCTACAAGTACTTTGTTTCATGTAAACCCCGGGACTTCACTGGGGAGGAAGGAGCTGTAGATTGTATGACATGGCTAGATGAGATGGATACAGTTGTGGATATCAGCGGATGCGCTGAGAGGGATGTGGTTAAGTTCGTGTCGCAATCATTTAAGGGTGAGGCCTTAGCCTGGTGGAGATCGTTGATTCAAGCCACCGGGAAGATCCCTTTGTACAACATGACTTGGGATTAGTTCGTTGCTCTTATCAAAGAAAATTATTGTCCTCAACATGAAGTTGAGAAGATAGAGGCTGAATTCTTGACATTAGTCATGGAGAACTTAGATTGTCAAGCATACCTTACAAGTTTCAATACCAAGTCTCGATTGGTTCCTTATTTGATCACACCGGAACCAAAGCGAATAACTCGCTTTATTGGGGGTTTAGCCCCAGAAATAAAGGCCAGTGTGAAAGCATCGAGACCTACTACATTCAGGTCGGCGGCAGATCTGTCGCTATATCTCACACTCGATGTGGTCAGAAACAAGGCTGCCAAAGCCTCTGAAGATGGGAAGCGTAACAGGGAGGAAGATAACTCCCCGAATCCTAAGAAGAGCAAATCCGAGTTCAACAATAACCAATCGGATTCCAACAAGAAGCCTACATGCAAAACCTGCAAAAGAAGACACTGGGGACAGTGTCGATCAAACCAAAAGATAAAGCAATGTGGCATCTGCAAAAGAACTGGCCACCAGTCCCACGAATGTAGGGACATAAAGAATGCAAACTGTTTCAGCTGTGGCGAAAAGGGCCACATCAGTACTAATTGTCCTGAGGCTGCCAAGGAAGGAGCAGCTAAGTCTGGGATGGATAAGAAAGAAAACGCCTAAACTAACGGTTGAATGCCAGAGACAGTGCATCCCAATAATAGCATTAGGTACGTCTTTACCTTTTAGCATCGATTGTATCTGCTCAGTATTTTACGTTAATGCAAGGGATGATAAACCTTTAGTAAAACATAAACTTAGCAAGCTTTTGATTACATTCATAAGAACTTCAGATATTAAAAATGAGGTATAATTTACCAATGGAATCTTTAATGACCCTCTCTCCCATCCTCGGAGATAAATCCTTTCATAAGAATCTGGAGTACTCTTCCCCAAAAAGAGTACGACAATATATATTACTTTATTTTATTATTTCTCATTATTTTATATCGCCTGCAAATGCCAAACTATGTTTGATAAGAGTACCATATGAGGATTGGCGTATCCTAGTGTGTCCCATAGATTGCTTCCATGCCTGATCAGTATGGAGGTTTAATGCATGGAACCCCTGAGATATCCCAATGACCATATTGTACTAGAGTCGACTAGTAGTATTCAAGGAAGATATCCAATATAAAATGTCCTTATAAGTATCTCTACTTAGGACATCCTTACAATTGTAAAGAGAATGTGTCATTTATCTGACACCGACATCGATAGATAAACCAAGGCCTGAAAATACAGACATCTCTAACATCTCTGTGTGTCATAATTATCTTCTTTATAAGAATTACCATGTTTACCTTCTAAGAGGCAAGTGGATGTTAGGACGAACATCCCGCTTAGGGCTGCAATTATTGTAAAAGCCTTATATCTGTTAGTATCAACGGAATAGGAAGAACTAAGAGCCAAATCGATAAGTATTCAGAGAAGATCTCATAAAGCCAAAATTCGAAGTTCCAAGAACTCCGATTTATATAAATAAGAAAGACGGACCATCTTGCTTATGCATTGATTACCGCAACCCTATTTAGGCGACAATTAAGAATCGCTATTACCTGCCTAGGATCGTCGATTGGTTCGACTGGCTGTAAAGTTTAGCTATTCTTTGAGATTAGTTAAGCAGTGGTTGGAATAACCATCTCACCATAAAATAAGTTTTCTATAGCAATTATTATGTAAGTATCAAGGCTACTCCTTTGGAGACCTCGTATGGGTGGAATGTTAAACATCTATTGTTAAATAGAGAATTGGTAAGTCCAATTATCAAGATCTGAAAGTTGTAGTAGAAACAACGAATAAGATTATACAAACCCCTAATTATCTATAAGTTGCTATTATTTCGGCAGAAAAGCAAGGATTAATGAAGTTAGCAAACCTCCTAAATTCTTGTTAAGGAATAAGGTTCAACAATAGATATCATCCAGGAAGGGTGTGCTAAATTTGTTAAATAATCAGGCTAGTTAAGATCTGAGTATATAGAATCATTCGAAGGAAATCGAATGTATCAAGATCAAATAACTTACGAGCTAAGACCTAATTAAGGGGCTTGGTGGAATGCGCAATGTGACCCACACTAATGATTTAGCGACGTATCGCCAATAAATAAAAAAAAAAGCACTATCACATAATGATATGCAGAACTATGATAGTATGAGCAACCTGTGTCGATTAAGGATCGATAGGTTTAGAAGCTCCTAAAAGATACATGTGCCTATTATAAAGGTCAATCGTAGTGCCTTAGAGGCTCAAAGGTACTGGGGAAGATTTAACCCAATATAAGGTAGAAAGTACTTCCCTTACTTTAACAAATCTCGAGGTCGAGATTTCTTTTAAGGGGGTGAGGATGTAACACCTCGAAAATTCACGTCCTATAATGTGTTGACACGTGTCATATGTTTAAACGTGTGAAAGAATATTATAGAAGGATTAAAGTTGACAAACATGGAAAGTATGCGAATATATGTGTTCAAAATGTCAACAGTGAATAAATATATTGTACATTAACCCTACAAGATGCTCATACCTTCAAACGAATAAATCATGGATCATACGAAGCTAAATATGAAAGAAAGTGAGAGATTATAAACTACAGGAGTTAAATGTGTCAACATGTTTAAGATATACCTCTGAGTGACCTTTTGACAAACCCGAAGCTTTGTAACGGTTAATTATGCTCACTAGAATACACGATATAAATTTCATAAAGTTTCGATATCGTATGAGAAAGTTATGATCAAATTCGTATACAAGGGGTTAAAGCGTCAACGTTGAAAGTTAGGCCTTATCGGGTAACAATAAAGTTCACCGGGGACTTAACAAAGTGGGTATATGTTTTAAAGCCCTTATAAATCAATTTGGAGGGTTCAAGATGCAAGAAACAAAAGTCTAATCGAAGTTTGAAGAGCCAAGGATCAAAACGCAAAAATCTAAAAGTTCTGATTTGCTGCAGGAGGGCTTCGCGTAAGGGGGGGGGGGGGTCCTTCGCGTCACGCGAGGGTATGTCTGATCCAATTTTCTTGGGTTTTTGCCTGCTAAGTGCTTCCTACTCGACTTTTATCCGATTTTCCACATCTTTCTTGGCCCCTAGACACCCCCTAAACACTTAGGGACATGTGTTGATGATTCATGGTCCATGTTAGACTTGTGTGTCAACATTTTGTGGTGATTAAACCACTATATAAAGGCCTCTAAGTTGCAAACATGCTTCACACATTCATTCTTGCAAATCTGATCATTTGTGGAGCACAAGAGCACCTTCCAAGCCTTCCTAGTCGACCATTAGACTTCAGTAAGTTTGCAAATCCTTTCTTAATTAAGTTTTAGCTTAAAAGTCAAACCGTCGTAATTAACGGTTGACTTAACGATTAATCATTGTTAGTCCAGTGATTTGTCGAAGTGAAAGTAGTTATAAGTGGGTAATTATGTGGGTAATAAACCCTCAAAAGGGCCCCCCCTGATTCCCACTCTAACTAGGTCAAATGTCGGGTCAAACTTGTTAAGAAAAAGTCAACAGGATCCTTATATTCTAATTTATGCATAATTAGCAATGTAGAACATATACAACCTGTTTGATCATCAATATAACTTGGTAATAAGTGTAAGAACATGTCTAAACATGTTCAACCCGACAATTTCCTGTAAAGACCCGGTACGGAACCAAAAGTCGCATAGTTTGACTTTCACTTTGACTTTCAGTTCTGACCCGTTATGGTATGTTTTAGAAATACCTTAGAGCTTCATTTGGACCAGGTTACATGCTAGTATAACCCTCTGTGATTATACACCATGGTTCATTAGTTAACCAATTAATACGCATGATTCCGTTAATTGCTCATATGTTGACCATTATGCCCTTTTCACCTTAAAACGTGATTTGTGAAAATGTAAAAATGTAGAAACCTTAGTTACTGATATATAAACTTGTATGCAAAGTTTGACATCAGTTTGAGGTGTAGATTAAGAGTTATGCTCGTTAGCGTAAAATGAAAGCTTTATATTAATAAAACGGCGTAATTAGCGTATAGCCTAGTTAAGCCTACTTTTTGATATCAAACTCTTTACCCACTGATGTAATATATTATTTTGGGATTTTTGAAGATTTTTAATTAATTTTAGGCTGAGCATAACTTATAGTCGTAGGCTTAATCCGATAATTGTCGGTTTTGCCCTTACGGGCCATAAAATGAGTTTTACATATCTAAACGACTCCAAACCTTTTGCTACTGATTACATATGATAAATAAATCATTTTAAACCTCCTGGAATAATAAAAATATTAGATTTCTATATAGAACCCGGAAACGACTTCTAATTGCCTAATTAAGCGTTTTTAACGCCTAGTATGTACTAGAACTATTTTAAACATACTAAGGGTGATACGTACTGATATTTGAGGTAAATAATAATATTTTATCAGTAAGCAAAAGTTGTTAAACTCAGACTTCAGTTTTGAGCTTTACGACTTATGTGAAATTACCAAAATGCCCCTACGGTGCATAGTTTGGTTATAATTGATAAATTTCACATATATAGTTTACCCTATTGTTATAACTTAGTAAAATAAGTATTTTTTCTGATTACATCAGACCTGTAACTCAGGTAAATACTTAAACTCTTTTATAACCTTTTAAATGACCAAACTACCCCTACGGGGCATAGTTTGTGTTTAAATTCGTTTCGGGCATAATAAAAGACATCTTACTGATGTCACAAGATATTTGAAGCATATTAACTTAGGAAACCTGTATATGGCTCTCATGAATACCCGTTACGCTTATTACGGGTTCGGTTCGGCTTATGTAACTAGTTTGCAGAAATTAGCCGAAACGGGTCAAACCTTATCGGTTTTACCCCAAAATCCAGAATGTATTTAGTTTACCCATTTTATACAAGTCTTCATACTTGTTGGGTCTAAAACACATTCTATTCCGGTCTTCGCTTAATCATGCGTTTGAACCGTATATTTCCTTAAGACTAACCGGTCTAAGCTTAGGCTTAATTAAAGACCCGTTAGCATTCTAATTGGTTATTTATACCATCATTCCAGAATAGAGCCTTCCGGTAAATTGTACCTACGCTTACTTAAGTGAATACGGCTGAGTTATTAAATTCTTGCTATTTAAGACAGGAACTAGCTCAGGTAAATACTCTTAACTTATTTTCCCTATTACGGGCTTCGGATACGGTAATATAAATATACCGCATGGTCAGGTATGGGATTCAAAGACCAATAAGTCGGGAAATCCAAATAACCTGTTTTAATTCGTATTGCTTGACTGAAACATTGGGGATTAATGCGACCGTGTCCTGGATATCCTTGACTCATTAAATTGCAATGGCCACGACCTAAGCACGGGGTGTAGGCATACACCTGACAGATGCAATATGCTTATTAATTAATTATACCCAATAAGGGATTCCCAATAAGGGAATAGTGGTGTGTCGGTTAATCATGAACCGGCATAGAACCGGGCCCCGTATGTAGAGCAAGTTATGTAAAACTGATAACATGAAATATAGTTTGTCCCAAGTTATAAAAGGTTAATTTTGCCCCTGTGCATTTTAATCAGATTAATTTTGCCTTTTGCATTTTAATCAAAGTGTCAAAACATCTTCGTGCCCTGAGCACCTAAACCAATTTTCATAGACATTTTCAAATGAGTCGGTTGAGTGTATTTACCAGTGAAAACTGACGTATTTTCAAAAGTCTAAGTGTCAGGTACAATTACGTAATAGGCTGGAAGCTGCTCAGGACGTTAATAAGGAATCTTGCAAGTTCTAGGCGTCTAAAGTCTGTTGAACAATATTTATGTTTTAAGATCCGCCTGTGGATCCTTTACTTTCCGTTGTAATACTTGATATTACTTTATATTCGGATTGTAATATATTTTATCTTTTGCTTCCGCTGTGCATTTATATATTGTGTTGTTTGACTATGATGATAACAACCACGTCACGATACTCCCCACCGGGCCCACCGGTGACTCGTGGAAAGTCGGGGTGTGACAGGTTGGTATCAGAGCCAACACTGAGTGAATTAGACGCTAGCCTTTTGTGTTTAATCTCAGTTACACAGTTGCACATTCTTGAGTTTAGACAAGAACATAGGACAAATTCTAATTTGTTTTATTTGTCCTTATTTGTTTCCTTTGTCATTTCCTGATTAGCTCTTGCATGGGCAAGTCATTTTGTAGAAGTCCCGTTTAGGGCAACCATATAACTGTTTAAATTTTAAAAGGAACGATTATATTACAAATATCAATCCTATATTAAAAAATCTACCATTATAATAAAATGGCAATATCTAAAAAGGACAAGACCTAGCTCATGTGTCATTTTAAGACAGGGCCAAGACGGTAGTTCCACAATTAGATTTAGATCCTTGTTAACATTTCAATTTAGGATTGTTCTGCGTTAAATATTAAAGGAATCTTAAAGGTAAAACCTAGCCTAAATGTCAAGGAAGACATGACCAAGATGGTAAAACCTAGCCTAAATGTCAATGCAGACATGGCCAAGATGGTAAAACCTAGCCTAAATGTCATTGCAGACATGGCCAAGACGGTAAAACCTACCCAAAGGATTCCAACCCTTGTTAACATCTGTAACATGTTAACATTCCTGGCAGACGTGGTTTGATAAAATCGCATGAGTCATCCTTAAATAAGATTACTCCAATTTCCCTTATTTATATAATCATCCCTTAAGGATGAAGTGCCTACGAGCTATAATTGACGTCCTCTGTGACTAAAGACAGTGGTAGCCTACAACTCCCTGTCAAGAAAAGGTAATGAACTTTGATTCAAACCTTAATGCCTCGATTCTCTGAAATCATGGCTTATAAATTAAACTTGTCTACGCGACTAGGCCAATTGTGCTATTATTAACTTGTAAATTAGGATTTATAATAAAAATCCTGAATAAAATACATATCCTTCCTTCCCTGCCAGTATACGTATGAATAAGAATCTTAAGAGTGAAACCTAGCCTGAGTGTCATTATAAAGACCTGGCCAAGATGGTAAGACCTGTTTAAAAGATTCGTATCCCTGTTAACATCTGAAAATATGTTAACACTCCTGGCAGACGTGATTCATTAAAATCACACATACTTTCATCGTTTGGCATGTTGATACCTCTGATCCTTCTATACACATACTTTCATCGTTTGTCCACTTTAGTCACTAAAAAGCAATTCATTACACGTTTAAAGTTCATGACACGTGTCTTTATTATATTGGACATGATTTTGCGAGGTGTTACATCCTCACCCCCTTAAAAGAAATCTTGACCTCGAGATTTACTGAAATAAATGAGGGTATTTCTGTTTCATTGTGGATTCAACCTCCCATGTGTATTCTGGGCCTCTACGGGCATCCCGTTTCACTTTGACAATTGGCACATGCTTTCTTCGAAGCTTCTTAACCTATCGATCCTCGATCGACAAAGGTCTTTCAACGAACTTCAAACTCTCATCAATCTGCACGTCCTTATGCGACATTGCTAGCGATTCATCGGCTAGACATTTCTTTAAGTTGTAGATGTGGAATACATTATGTATGCCACTTAGCTCTTTGGGTAGGTTTAGCTTGTAAGCTACAGTTCCGACACATTCGATGATCTCGAATGGTCCTATGTATCTTGGGCTAAGCTTGCCCTTTTTTCCAAATCGCATCACTCCTTTCCAAGGTGATACCTTGAGTAGCACTTTATCACCTACCTCGAATTTCAGAGGTTTACGCCTTTTATCCGCGTAGCTTTTCTGCCTATCCCTGGCAGCTTTGAGAAGATCACGGATTTGAAAAATCTTGTCCATCATCTCAAGGACTATATCAGGTCCTGACAGTTAGGTTTCTCCAACTTCCGCCCAACAAACTGGCGTTCTGCACTTCCTTCCGTACAACGCTTCGAATGGTGCTGCTTGAATGCTCGAATGATAGCTATTATTGTACGAAAATTCAGTCAAAGGAAGATGGTCATCCCAACTTCCTCCTAAATCAATAACACAAGCCCTGAGCATATCCTTGAGTGTTTGAATTCTGTGCTCGCTTTGTCCATCTGTCTGAGGATGATAAGTAGTCCTAAAATTTAGACGAGTGCCTAATGATTGCTGAAAGCTTTTCCAAAAATGAGACATGTATCTTGTTTCCCTATCAGAGATAATAGATTCTGGCACACCGTGGAGAGATACTATCTCATCCACGTACAATTGAGCTAGCTTATCGGAGCTGTGCGTTTCTTTAATAGGCAGGAAGTGGGCTGACTTTGTCAGTCTATCGACTATAACCCAAATTATATCATTTCCGTGCTTTGTCTTTGGCAACTTAGTGATAAAATCCATGGTTACCATTTCCCATTTCCATGTGGGAAGTTCATGCTGTTGTAGCAAACCTGACGGCTTTTGATGCTCTGCTTTAACTGGTGCGCACGTAAGACATTTAGCCACATAAGTGGCTATAGTTTTCTTCAAACATATCCACCAATAATTTGCCTTTAAATCCTGGTACATCTTATCACTGCCAGGATGAACTGAATATTTCGAACTATGAGCTTCTTGAAGAATCACATCTCTAAGCCCTCCATGGATTGGAACCCAGATTCGACCATTCATCCTAAGGATTCCATCCTTACCATATGATAATTGATCAGCAATTACGCCTAACTTCTCATTCGGATAATTAGTTTCTAATACAGCTTCCTTTTTAGCGGCTAACAACCTTTCATTCAAGCTGTTCTTTAATTCAATGCTTTTGGCATATATTCTAATTGGTTTGATCCTTTCCTTCCTGCTCAAAGCATCATCGACTACATTCCCTTTGCCTGGATGATATCGGATTTCACAATCATAATCGTTTAATGTTTCCATCCATCGGCGCTGTCTCATGTTAAGATCTTTCTGATTGAACAGATGCTGAAGGCTCTTATGATCAGAATAGATCACACACTTAGTCCCATAAAGATAATGCCTCCAAAGCTTCAGTGCAAACACAACGGCACCCAATTCCAAATCATGGGTGGTGTAGTTCTTTTCGTGCACCTTTAATTGACAGGATGCATAGGCAATGACCTTGCCCTTCTGCATTAGCACACATCCCATACCTGTGTGCGATGCGTCACAATAAACCACAAATTGTTCAATTCCTTCTGGCAATGTCAACACTGGAGCATTGCTTAATTTCTACTTAAGAATATCAAAGGATTCTTGCTGCTTGTGACCCCAGTCAAACTTGACATTCTTGCGAGTTAGCGAAGTTAAAGGTGCGGGAATCCTTGAAAAGTTTTCAATGAAACGTCTATAGTAACCTGCTAGACCCAAAAAGCTGCGAATTTTAGTAGGTGTTTTGGGCGCTTGCCAATTCATAATCGCTTCAATCTTAGCGGGATCCACCTGGATGCCACGCTCACTTACCACATGTTGAAGAAATTGGACTTCCCGAAGCCAAAACTCACATTTAGAAAACTTGGCGTAGAGTTCCACATGCTGTAGAAGTTTAAGGATGCACCGGAGATGTTTTTCATGATCGGCTTGACTCTTTGAATAAATAAGAATGTCATCAACGAAGACAATGACAAACTTGTCTAAATACGTGTAACATTCCCAAAATTTTTATTTATAATAAAGTATATAAAAAATTATGTTATAGATCATAGGATAGTTGACCGTTAGAAATATGAAGTACCTAGACGGGCCTAGGAACCGTTTAATAATTTAATTATAAAATACATTATATTTGGACTTACTCCGTTTTTAATGAAACTTGGTTCAAAATTTAGATAAGATTATTCTCGTTCTAATGAGATATTCATTGTTTTATAAAACGTCATATTTTAGAAGTTATAAGCGCCAAATAAGTGAAGCAGTTAAATTAATTATAATATATATATTAAATAAAATAATAATAATCAAGAAACTAACATGTGAAATGGAATCTTACGTAGGCATGTGTAGAACATTTGAAATGATAACATATATGGATACGTGGAACTTGACAAACGTGAACCCCAAGTATTTGGCAATATAAATATGGATTGCTAGTAAACATATTGTGTGCTCAGTCCCTCTCGACCTTCTCTCTCTCTCTCTAGAATTCTATTTTTCACACCATAATAATAATAAAGCCCTACCCCGTTTTAAGTGTTGTAACCTCTGATCACTGATACCCTGTCCGATTGATCTAGGGCCCCGTAACAAATGACAAGTGTTAGGATTGAACCCTACCAAAGGAACAGATAATGTAAAGCCAAAACCAAGTCACAACAGTGGATTCACAATAAGCAGCGGTTTACACTTTACTCTCCCCTTGAAAGTGATTCATAACAACTGATGGTCTCTATCTGCTGCTCATATTCAACTGCTGCTGTCCTTTCAACTGCTGATGAAAACCCTAAAGTATTCAACACTGCTGGTCCTATCTACTGATGTTAAAGCACTGCCCAGTCAAGGACTGATCAACCTTGAGGAAAGCACTGACATAAAGGGAGAGCAGCTGTTTAGTAAATTGTTTGTCTTATGTATAGTCAGTGGTTAGGTTAGCAGTGCTTGTGTAAGGTCAGTAGATACAGGTTGTTAGGCTGTTAGACGTCGCTTTCATGGTGACGTCAGCTGAGATACCTCAGTGGTTTGGTTTGACTATAAATGTAACAGTACCCTGTACTGTTACATCTGATTGACTGAGCCGGTTTTCCCTTCTCATGTCTAATCCTTTCATCTTGTGCAATCCAACCTTGGGGCATCAGGCTGAGGGGGAGTATAGTTTGTAAGCTTATCTGTAATCTTTTGCTTTGATTTGTAAATCATTCGACTCTATGAGAAGCAATTGTTTATTAAACTACTTTCTCCTTTGATTGTGTTTACAAAGTTTGTTTTCATTTCCGCTGCACTTAATATGTTTTCATATTCGTTGATCATTCATTTTAAACAAACAAACACTATCATGAGAGCCTCCGATACTAACAATTGGTATCAGAGCCTGGACAGTCAAATTCGATCTAACAATCAATTTGACATAACAGTTCGGCTCAAAATTCATTGATACTAAGGTTGGTTGTATTCAGTTGAAAAACAGAGTAACGAGTGGATCATGTTCAAAGTGGTTATTCAAAACTCTGTAAATCAACCAAGATGTCATATGACACACAAATTTCATACAACAAGCGATATCATGCACAAGTCACTCATAGTTTTCAGATCTGTAAACATATCTGATAAATTATGGGATTGGTCTATATTCTCAAATTGATTTCAACTGTTGTTTTGATATTTGTGATGTTTTCATTAAATACTAAAGTACTAACCTCAGTTTAACAAAACCTATGTTCATAAAAGCATTGTTGTTTTGTTAACACTAAAAGAGGGAAATTAACACTTTAGTTATTTAGATCTTATGTGTTGAAAACAGGTTGAGTTCTTCAAAAGGACAAAATCAACTATGTTAAAATACAATAAGAAAATCCACAAAAACTCCGAAGTGTGTTCATCTCAAAACTTCTGAAGTCAGAAGAAAAGAGTATAAACATAAAACACTGAAGAGTCAAAGTTTGGGGTAATAATGGTTATTAAGCAACTATACGCATTCATCTGTTCAGGGAAAGGTTTTGATTCCAGTAAATGAACTCTAAAAGGGACTAGACATATGTTTTAAAAATATATCCTTGTGTCCTCATGTTTGCAATCAACCGACAAAGAAAATGGTTCCAAACAGTGGTCAAAATGTATTCAAAAGTTTTCAACCACTGTTGTTAAACCACTGACCATTTTCAAAAACCTGTGAATGATGTGATTACATTCTCTATTGAAATTTTGCCAGATCTTTTTGACACTATTCTTAGAAAATCCTTTAACCATTTTTTTGTTCAAAGGATTCTCTCGAATAATCAGGATATATTATTCATTTTTTATATAATATATTTGAAACTTTTGCTTGTTTTTGTTGGCAATAGTTTCAGCTCCTGTCAGGATGTAATACCTTATTTTTGCATGGTATTTGTGTCCTCAGAAATGGGTCAAAAGGAAATGGTACATATGTCATGATCATGTCATACTCAGGTTTGCTTCTAAATGTTTATCAAAGGATGATTGCAAACTGTGATTAAATTACTAGGGTACTCATGTGTTAATTGAATATTAAACGAAAATGAGTTGTCTTAGTAAAAAGTTTTCATCATCTGGGGTACTAAACCACTGTCTTTCAAAATTGACATGTGGCAAAACCTTGAATGAAAATTCTTAAAACTGTTGCTGAAACACCTGTTCTTCAGATTTGCACCATTTACCCTAACCACTGTTTTGTTCCAACATCTGATCTCTAAACACTGTCCACTGCTGAAAGTTAACCACTGATTCCTCATTTTCTTGTAAGCACTGATGCTCAAAATCAGTGTCTTATCCACTGATATGCTATCTACTGATAGTAAAAATCATCCACTGCCCAAGATTTTTACCGTTGTAATCACTGATGCTTGATACGTCAGTGGCTCTTAAAACAACTGTTCTCCATACTTAATCCGTTTCATCAGTGTTTGACACGTGGTCAGTTTTTAGCCCTCAGATCTTAATAACCGCTGCCACATCAGCGATCATTTTAAAAAAATAAAAAAAATAAAAAAATAAAAAAAATAAAACCTGCCCTAAACCCCAAACAGGGTTTTACACTGTCGAATTGAATTCCAAAATTCTCTTCTCATAGCAGTTTCCAACCCTTCTTCTCAAAATCTCCAAAATCTTCCTTCATTCTTCTTCGCAAAAATGACAAAATCAAAGTCAAAATCAAAACCAAAACCTAAATCACCATCACCTTCCAAAGAGGTCGCTCAAACGACCGAAGAACCCATCGAAATACCATTCAAACAATCTCACAACTATCTGGGTTTATTCACAAAACCTACTGATAATCACACCTTTGACACCATCATTGATGCATTATCTGCATCAAAGTACAAAACTTTGTTGACAGCAAATGCTCCTATCTATCTGCAAACCCAGAGAGAGTTTTGGAAAAAGGCGTCGCTTGAAAAACAAGACGGAAAAGTCATAGCCATTAACTCCTCGATACAGGGAAAAGCGATCAAAATCACACCAAAATCGATATCAGAAGTCTTCATACTCGACGATCAGAACGGTAAAACCTCTTTTGACAAAAACGAGTTAAAAGCTGATTTTCTGAAAAGGGGTTATGCAGAAGAACCAAAGGTTGATACCCTACAAAAGGGTTATTTTCCATCTGCACCCAGGTTTTTATTTCACACACTCTTGATGTGTGCTTCAAATAAAACAACATCTTTCAACGAAATACCATTAAAAATTCAAAGCATGGGTTACGCTATTTTGAATAACAAAGACTATAACTACTCCCAGGAGATTTTCAATGACATGGTGAAAAACGTTGAAAGTAAAGCATTTTTACTTTTTCCAAGATTTTTGAGTTATTATTTTGAACAAAAATTTGAAAAGAAAAATGTAGATTTGCTCAAACAAGGTGTTTTTTGTCAAATAAAAAGCATAACAAAAGAAACATTTTCAAGGATGATGGCACCAATAAAAACAAAAGCAGGGGTACCTGAGCAGACTTTAGCGGTTACAACTGCTCCTCAAGTATCAGCTACCGAGCCCACTGCTCCAGGTGATCATAGCAGCACTCCCACTGCTTTGAAACCCACACCTGCCACCACTAAAAAGACCAAAAAGAAAACATCCAGAAAACCCACCAATCCCAAAACAAAGGCAACTCTGGAAGATGAGATCCCAGAGGAAATGCCTGTGACAACACAAAAGTCACCAAAAACCACTGCTGCTACTTCCTCACAGCAGTTGGAAGAAAGATCTCAACCCATGCCTAAAACTCCTCCTGCATCCTCACAAAAGGATCAGGTTGTAAGCACAGGGACACCACAATATGAAGCTCTGAATCCACTCGGATCCATCTTCCTCAGTCCTGATCCCAAGGACATGTCTCTTTCAACCCCCATCCCCTCACCAATCATAATGCCACAATCCATGCTACCTCTGTTGCATGCAGCTGCTATTGCACAGACACAAACCAGTTCCTCTCTATCACCTATCACTGAGAGTATACATCCACAAGTGACTGGGTCTGATGCTACTACTTCTACTATCCCAGCAACAGTTGAGGAGGTTACACTGCAGGAGTTACAAGTAACTCTTGTCAGTAGTTCAAGTGGAGCAGCAACTACAAATGTTGGATCAACAGGTCTACATTTGGACAGTTGTTTCATCAGTCAGACTCCCTTGAAGGCAATTTCTTCTATAGCACCTCTGAAAATCACTAGTGAGGCTATTTTGTCCACTAGTAACATTAAAGATTTATCAAGTGCTGAAGAGAGAAGTCCCCAGTACCAAGAACAAGGGGCATCAATGGGTGACTTTTGGGACTCAGTTCCTAAGTCAAACATTGATATATCCACTGCTGGTGGGGATTCAGATGATCCTACTAATGTAGGTGATGATTCAAGATATCAGGAATTGACGGGCAGAGTTGACAAACTTGAAGAATCAGTTGCTGAAATAAAGGAGATGGTGCAAGAGATTTAAAAGCTCAAAAAGCACAATCCACTGCTGCCCCACCACAATCTGCTGTTCCTGCTCAAGCACCTGCACAACAGGCATTTGCTGCAAATGAGCTATGGAATATATTTCAACCCATGCTTGAAGCACAGCAACAAATGGCTGATAAAAAGCATGCTATTCAAGTACAAATGCTGACAAATATGGTTGAATCAAGATTTAAAGACACTCAAGCAGATATCAAGGCTATAAAGACTAGCATTCAAAATGCTTCTGGCAAAGTTCCTTCTTCAATACCATTTCTTGTAAATCCCCCTTCAGATAATGCCAAAAAGGGGGAGAATAACAAGCTGTTGGGAAATTTGAATAGGAGGGGAATAGAACATGGCCTTCATGTTGAGCCTGAAAAAGGAAAAGAAAAAGAAAAACAGGTCTCAATACCTGTTAGCCAAACAGCTGATACAACAGTAGTTACAAAAACTGCTGTCAGTAGCCAAACAGCTGCCATGACATCAACACACACATCTGCAACACACACCACTCTACCACACACCACTACAACCACTGTTCCATCATCATCACCATCTACAATCATATCACCACCACTACCTCCTTCCATAAAGCAGAAGACAACAGATGTTACAACATCTGTTGTAATGACAGCAGCGGTTGAAGCACCAGTTGTTTCAACCACTGTCAGTCAATCACTGCCACAAACCACTGCTATCCAATCTACCACCACTGATCCACCCAAAACATCATCTGCTTCTTCTTCATTAAAAAGGAGAAGAAATCTCATATCAGATGATGATTCACCACCATCACCACCACCATCACCACTTCCATCCCCTGCTCAAAAGCAGAAGACAACTGCTGACATATCAGCAGTTGTAATGACAACAGATGTTGAGACACCAGTTGTTTCAATAGCTGTTAGTCAGTCATCTTCCACTGTTCCCACCAGTCTTGCATCACAACCTCCTAAGCTTTACAAACGAAAAAGAGAAACAACTCAGGACACTGATGAAAAGTATGATCCTGTTGCTGCTAAGAAGCCACTGGAATTAGAAGCTGTGAAAAATGAGATGAAACAGTTTTACACTGAAGATGATCCTTCAAAAAGGAAATTTCCTTCTCTCATAGGTTTCATAATTCCAGAAGACATGAATGAATATCTTGAAATGAAAGTTAGACAAGCAAGGATAAGAGCCAAAATTGAATGCAAGAATCAAGGAAATTAAGCTATTTTGAAAAGAAGAGAATTCCTGCTCAACAAGGTTGAACAAATAAAGGAATATGCAAGTAATTTGAACAAGGAAATGTCAAGCATATCTCCTGAAGCAGATCAACGAAATGAATTGAGGAAGGAATATCTTGCATACATAATGAAAGAGAAGTTCTATCCTGCTGAAGAAACAGATTTCAAAGATTGGCCAATAATTGCATTAAAGCATGAGGCAAAAAGAGTTGAAAAGGTTAACAATGATCCAAGAAAGAAGAAGACAGCTCCAAATTGGAATAAATACAAGAAGCTCATAGCTGATCTTATTTCTGAATACAAGAGAAAGAAGCAGGAGTTGATAGATGCAAGAGTGGATTCTTCAAGTGCCATAGCAAAATGGACCAAGCAGCAAACAGACGAAGCTTATGAAAGACTTAGGAAAAGGAGGGACACTCCTAAAAAGTCTGACTACAAAAAGCTGAAAGAACAGGTCAAGACCTTTGAAACACAGATCAGCACAGCAGAAGCCTTTGTTACAAAGTTGAGAAAAGAAAGGGAGGAAATGCTGACTGTTGAAAAAGAAAGGCTTGAAGAAGATGATCTGATTGAAGAAGCTACCAAGAAATTGGCTTCAGATAAAGAAAACTTAGCAAAACTACAAGACCTTACCAAAAGGGTCAAAGTAGTAAGCAAACAATCATCAGCAGATATCACAGACAGTGAGCTTGATCAACAACAGAAACAAGAGCTGCTTGACAAAGAAGTTGCAGAAGATATAGCTGCAGCAAACAAAGTCATAGAAGAAGCTTTTAAAAGAATGTCTGAAGTTCAAGATACTGCTGTACAGTTTTTCTCAAGGCCAAATGCATCCAGCTCATCAGGAAATAAATCTCTCCCAAGAAACCCATTTGGTTTAAAAATACTAAAGTGGATGTCTGATCAAAAGACCCACGTATTGACCTTGGTCAGAACCAATGGAGAAGTGAGGCATATATCAAGGAATCAAGCACTAGGCCTGGGTGCTGAAGATCAACTAGATCTCCTTGAGCTTACACTGTGCAAGGATGAAGATGACACAAGTTCCAAGGAATTTGAAGAAGAATTTAAAAGACATATAAGGGAACTTCTGATGAGGAATAAAGATCCAGAATAATGACAGGTTTTGGCATTATCTGTTCCAGGGGGAGATTGTTAGGATTGAACCCTACCAGAGGAACAGATAATGTAAAGCCAAAACCAAGTCACAACAGTGGATTCACAATAAGCAGTGGTTTACACTTTACTCTCCCCTTGAAAGTGATTCATAACAACTGATGGTCTCTATCTGCTGCTCATATTCAACTGCTGCTGTCCTTTCAACTGCTGATGAAAACCCTGAAGTATTCAACACTGCTGGTCCTATCTACTGATGTTAAAGCACTGCCCAGTCAAGGACTGATCAACCTTGAGGAAAGCACTGACATAAAGGGAGAGCAGCTGTTTAGTAAATTGTTTGTCTTATGTATAGTCAGTGGTTAGGTTAGCAGTGCTTGTGTAAGGTCAGTAGATACAGGTTGTTAGGCTGTTAGACGTCGCTTTCATGGTGACGTCAGCTGAGATACCTCAGTGGTTTGGTTTGACTATAAATGTAACAGTACCCTGTACTGTTACATCTGATTGACTGAGCCGGTTTTCCCTTCTCATGTCTAATCCTTTCATCTTGTGCAATCCAACCTTGGGGCATCAGGCTGAGGGGGAGTATAGTTTGTAAGCTTATCTGTAATCTTTTGCTTTGATTTGTAAACCATTCGACTCTATGAGAAGCAATTGTTTATTAAACTACTTTCTCCTTTGATTGTGTTTACAAAGTTTGTTTTCATTTCCGCTGCACTTAATATGTTTTCATATTCGTTGATCATTCATTTTAAACAAACAAACACTATCATGAGAGCCTCCGATCCTAACAACAAGGCTCTACCTGACTAAGTTTGTTGGGGTTCTGTCTCGTGACGTAGGGATAAAGTTGAATTGGGTTACTATACTTAATGCGAGTGCATTATATATTTTATTAAATAGTTCAGGAGTTATACCCAAGATATAACAACCCTCCTAAAACACCCCTGACACCCCTACACATCCTAAAATATACCCCGTATGCGATAAACGAGCACGTATACCTTTATTTTAATAAAAATCAAATAAAAATAATTTCTAAGGGTTCTCGCGGGCCGCGACCCATCTCCCTGTGAAGAAACACGGGTTCACCGCCGGGATGACTGGACCGCGTTCTACATGAGGGTGAAGAATCACATCTTGTTCTTCCTCTTGAACCTAGCTCTGCAATAGAGAAGAGAAGAAAGTGGGGCTGTAGAGATTGCCGGTAGGAGAAGATTCTCCTGTTTCCAGCTACAAAAAGTGTGGCCACTCCATATGCTCTGCCCTATTCAAGAGGTGAAGACCTCTTTATATAGAGGGATATGGGCCTCCCGTAACCTCAATGGGCCAGGCCCAGTTAGGGGTTATCTCTACAAGCCCCGACCCAAAGTAGTGTAAACTACATCGCGTTGGGCCTCGCGGTTGGGTTAGTAGCAACAATAATAAATAATTAATATAAAAGCAATACGTAACGACAATCCGACTGCTCGGGTCGGGTTTAGTACCGTACCCCATCAAGTCCCCCAGTCTAGTGCTGCTCCCGCGTGCAAGCGTGGTAGGAGTACTAGACTTGTTAGGAGTGCTCGAAAGTAAAGATTGAGTTTTAGGCTTACCTGTCGCCCAGGTGCGGGAAAGTTGTTGGCCATGCTTGTTGCGTCTGTCTTTTACTGTGAGTAGAGGTAATGGAATAATGAATATCCCCTGAATTGTTCATCGTGGAAATTGATTGGGCAAACCTGGCGTACGCTGTTTGATTGCGGGCCGTTGCTATTGGCGCATTGCCATGAACTTGTCAAGGTTGCGCGTACGTAACTAGTTTTAGGTTTATTAGTTGGGTTTATGTTTCGACCATAAGGGTTGATCTTCTTAATCCTTCTTGAGCTTAGTTATGGTCCTTCCTGTGTATGAAGGACCATATCTTTAGTCGGAGTAGTTTAGGAGGAGATGGGTTGATCTTCTTAATCCTTCCTGAGCTTAGCTATGGTCCTTCCTGTGTATGAAGGACCCTATCTTTAGTCGGAGTAGTTTAGGAGGAGATGGGTTGATGGGCCTTGGTCCCGAAGATGACGACAAGGAATATCCGCTCTGCCCCTTTGGTGCCAACTGTCGGTGTCTTCTAGAAGATCTTTAGTGCTGGCGCACCCTGATTGGAGCCACGTAGGCGTCCTTGCGCGGCCTTTGGTGTGTGTCCAACCAGCCGGCGCAAGGTTTAGGGACTGAGGGCCTTCATTCAGGATGCTACGTGCTGAATCTGATCTTCAATCCTGTTTGAACCTCGCGCGCGGATTAGGTTTCGTCTAAGCAGCCCGCGTGTGGTCTGTAGAAGTCTGTAGATTAGTTTGATTAACGTATGAGGAGTATGGTCCTGCGTGCGACCTGATTGGTCAGCGCGGCTTTTTGGGACCATAACCCTTCAAGTCCCCCCAGTCCAGTGTTGCTTCCATGCGCGAAGTAAATGGTTGGAGCTCTGGACTCAGAAAAAGAAAAAAAAAGAAAGTGTATTGGTCTGTAAAGCATTTGTTAGGTCATGGTAGCCGGCGCGCGTGTAAGTGTTTGTCAATTACTACGGCGCGGCCACCAGGCTTGCTTACTGATAGGTGTTGCTTCTGAGGGTTGGCGCGAGTGATCATCGACTGATGATGCATGCGGCGCAACCCTTGCTAGCTTCAGTATGAAGTCTCGTTGTAAGTTTAAGCGGGAAATTCTTGGAATTTTGAATTCTGATAGGTTGGTGCAAATGTCGTTGATGGTGACCCTGGAGTTGACTACTGACACGACGATCATCATGCTGACACTGACGGTTCGTCTTTTGTCAGGCGAGTGAGGCCGAACTCTAGCAGTGTGCGCACAGTCGTGTGGCTACTGTAAAATATTCACCATATGGTGTGACTTCTGTTGGTTAGCGCAAGGTGCACGCGTCTTTTAAGCCATGAAGCGTATGTATTTATAGTGTTTGAATCTTTGTAAACTGCTGTCTACAATAGTTGCACGTGTTAATCCACTTTGAAAAGGTATCGCGAATGAGAATTGGCATAAAGTTGCGTCAGGAATAATGAACTGGAGATCCGAGCCTGCGCTAATCCTCTGGTGTGACATAACAACAATGTGGCATGACGCAAGGAGATGTGGCTTGTCTTGAAGATTGTAGGTGTAAGCGAAACTTTATTTCAGCCAATGCGTTTTTGCGTATACCCAAAGTGGTGCGTGCATTTGTAGCACAGTTTACGTTTTGTAAGCGTTTTCACATATGGCTAAGCATGCGCACACGGGCGACACGCACGCTCGTATGTAAAGCAGCAGGGTCGCGTGAAGATTAGCGTGCTTATGTGCAGTAGCAGGGCTCGCATGGAGGCTGAGATGATCGTATGTAGGACAACAGACTCATATGGAGATCGACGTGTTGGTATGTAAAAGAGCTTGTGCGCCTGGCGACTTATGTGCTCGTAAGTAATGGAATATGCACGCGAGGTGACTAACGTGAACGTAATTGAAAGAGCATGCGCCAGCCGGCGACTTACGTGCTCATATGTAAGAGAGCATGCGCCCGCCGGCGACTTACGTGCTCCTATGTAAGAGAGCATTCGCCAGCCGATGACTTACGTGCTCATATGTAAGAGAGCATGCGCCAGCCGACGACTTATGTGCTCATATGTAAGAGAGCATGCGCCAGCCGGCGACTTACGTGCTCATGTGTGAAGACGCTTTTTAGGCTTTCATCGGTGTGCATGAGGGTCGGTCGCTGCGTTTCACCGATTGAATGTATTGCCTATCCTGCAAATAAGTTGACATGGTAAATTGTAATAAAGAGTGATGTGGAAAGCGTTATACCAAAACTTCATCCTTAGGAGGTGTTTGCTCTATGCATCCGTATTCCGCGAAATGTGAAAGCAATTTTGACCCCCGAAATGGTGTTGCACCATGTTAGTCTCTCAATTTATTGCCATTAAATAAAATGTTAGTAACATTAAACTTGAATAATAATACTAAGCAATGATACTTAGTATGTGTCGCAAATATCGCAAGATTAGTAGTCGTTAAGATGGTGAATTATTAACCGTGTCTTTGAATAATTTCATTTGCTAGACGTTAGCCAACTTCTTGTTATTGAAAGGAGTATGTAACACCGGCTTTCAAAATAATTCAAGTGCTCCCAGGCCAGTAAATATGTGTATTGTCTATATATTAATCAAAATGAATATATGCCCCTTCGTGTTTAAAATTCGTGCGCAAACTGTTGGAGTATACAAGAAGGTGCCGAAGTCATGGCACTTAAAATTAATATAAGTGTCGCTTGAGCTTTTGGGCTATTCACGAGAAATATTATAAATTGTGATGGCAAGGAGAAAGCTTCGTTTTGTATTATGTCCAAAAATTTATTTGTTGTATGATAATAAATAAATCTTCTGAGATATTCTATGTGCCCATAGTTCTTATATGACAAAATAATGGCTCCCTTATATTTGTCCATGACAAAATGTGTCTGCTACTACGAGATTAAAAATGTCCTTGTATAATATTTAAAGGGGGTCATTTGTGTGAAAAGTAAGAGATTTGTGGGGCAAGCTTCAAAAACTCGTGAACCCCAAGATGAGTACAGGCACCTTTTAATTCTCCATAAATGCCTTTACTTTATTTTATTTGTCTGTCAATCAAAGGTGGTGTAGTTCGAATCCATCTACATGTAGTATTTCATTTAAAAGGTCTAGTTGTACTAAAGGCACATGCAACCTATCAACTGTTCATGTCAGAAAGTCAACAACCCCCCCTTTTTTTATATAAAAAAAGCATATTGAGTTGTTTTAAAGATAACCATGTGAACATAACTTGTGAGTGGCGTGGTTGTTTTTCACCATTTCAAAAAGTGATTCCCATGAAAACCCATGTGGGAATCCGTTTAAAACTGGAGGCAAGCAAGTTAGATGTAAAGTATGTATAGCGTGCGAGCTATAAACCAAGACAACAATTGGCCGACAATCTCTTTTAATGAATCTGTTAATAACTTTCAATACTTCACATGCAATCTAATAAGAACTGACAATTTTCACGTGACAGTGAATTTCAAAGATATAGTTTGAATTGAATTGATTGGACCTCCTCTTCACAAACTGATCAAAACTTTGAACTTATGAGACATCACATGTGATACTGACACAAGCTTATTAATGAGCTGTTTAATAATGTTGACACCTGGAATGATTATCAACTCGTGCGAGTGCGAGCCGGTGGAGCTTGCTCAGTGCGCGCAAGGCATAAAGTAAGTATGTCGTGCGAGTCAGTGGAGCTGTTCATCGCGCACGAGGCGTAAAGTAAGTATGTCGCGCGAGTCAGTGGATCTTGCTTACTATGCGTGGAGTGTAAAAGCATGTACGTCGCGCGAGTAGTGAAGCTTGTTCACTATGCGCGGGGTGTAAAAGCATGTACGTTGCGCGAGCCGGTGAAGTTTGTTCACTGCGCGCGAGTATAAGTATATTCGGCGCACGAGCCGGTGAAAAGTATGCATGACGCGCGAGTCGGTGGAGAGACACATGTGCTCGCGCACGACGGAGCATGTCCGTCAATGGTGCATGTTTCTGCGCGGTGGAGCATCTCCGGACAGTTTTTTCATTTGTAAAAAGTTTTGTAATAGTGAAAACTAAATCATGTGCATCAGCAAGTCTTGTGTAGATGTTCAAAATGAAGCATTAAATAATACAACGAAAAAGCCTGTGATGCGGGCCCCACATGTAATGTGCCAGCCCTTTTTTCAGGCTAGGTGACAAAATTGGTCGGCCATATGCACTGTCATGGTCTCAGGCTAAATGACAAAGTTGGTCTACCTTTGAGATAAGGTCACTTTTTTTTTTGTAATAAATAATTATATCAATACTAATTTTTAATCTCTGTTGTAAACTAACTTCAAGGCTTTTTGGATTATATATAATGATTTGCTGATAATTATCAGATTCGTTGATAGATTGTAGTTGATTACACGTACCGGATTTGGAGAGCTTTGGATCTTCGTGTAGTGCTCAAAACAGGGTGAACCCCAAAAGCAAAAGTATGTATGCTTCATGGTTGTACCATTAGCTATGTGGGATGTGCCTCCCTTTTAACCATCATCGTCCAAATTGATGTGCACTTCAAGCTTCTGCAGATTCTCATACACATCATAAGCAAATACATATAATAAGCATGAATCATATTTTTAGAAATGGGAAAAACGCAAAATGTTCTTATCCTTAGATCTGGAAATTGCAACTGTGTATTTAGCCACAAAAATAGATCTGGTTTGTTGAGCCCCATTAGAACAAAACAGATCTGGTAGCTTGACACCTAACAGAACGAGCCGACATCAGCTCCAACAGACCGGGAGCAAATCTGGTATCTTGGCCCCAGCAGAACGGGTCATGAAAAACCCACGTAAATCTTCAAAGACCACCATCGATGTTGAGTTTTTTGATCAAGAACCATGTGCAACTTCAAACAAAACAGATCTGAGATTTGAGGAGGAGACCAGTTGTGATTCTGGGATTTAGATTTTGAACCGGTAGGCGCCAATGAAGAAACACGGGTTCACCGCCGGGATGACTGGACCGCGTTCTACATGAGGGTGAAGAATCACATCTTGTTCTTCCTCTTGAACCTAGCTCTGCAATAGAGAAGAGAAGAAAGTGGGGCTGTAGAGATTGCCGGTAGGAGAAGATTCTCCTGTTTCCAGCTACAAAAAGTGTGGCCACTCCATATGCCCTGCCCTATTCAAGAGGTGAAGACCTCTTTATATAGAGGGATATGGGCCTCCCGTAACCTCAATGGGTCAGGCCCAGTTAGGGGTTATCTCTACAAGCCCCGACCCAAAGTAGTGTAAACTACATCGCGTTGGGCCTCGCGGTTGGGTTAGTAGCAACAATAATAAATAATTAATATAAAAGCAATACGTAACGGCAATCCGACCGCTCGGGTCGGGTTTAGTACCGTACCCCATCACCCTGGGTCTGTCGCGGGGCGCGACATAGTGACACCAGGCGAAACCCGCTTGCGCCACGTGTCCCAACGCGTGTGAAGGCTACCCGGGTGACTCGCCAAGCCTACATCCTAACCTACATCCCTCGCGGGCCGCGAAGCCCTCTTGTGTTTCCTTCGCGGGGCGCGACAAGGTGTCGATCAGACACTATAAATACAAGGCATCGACCTTCAGTCCCATCTCGTTCAGAATTCTCAACTCTCTCTCAAATCTCTAAAGCTAAAAATTATACTCGGGTATTATACCCACTAAAATAGCGAAGCTCTGCCTCGATATAAGTATCATAACCCCCAGTTACGTATTAGATACGCTGCCCAATTGATCTAGTGCTCCGTAACGGCTGTCGTGGCCTGCCCGACGTAGTCGTTGGAGTTCTGTCTCGGGGAGGGTATAACTAATGTAAATTGGGTTATTATACTAACGCATGCGCATTGTTTAATTAATAGATTATAACCAGGAATTCACAGAAAAATATCTAAAGCAGCAATGTGAGTAATCTCCTTTTTGTAAACTATTTTTACAAAACCTTAAATATTTTACAATGGGATTAGCAGTGATTGAGTCTTTGTAATTCTTCAATTACTGCCGGTATGTTGGGGTTTTGTATACAAAATGTGGAACACGTTACCATTGGACAAAGAGTTAGCCAATGTGTAATATGACCCACCAGTCAGGATTGACAATACTGAATGAGTAATTGTGTAGATGTAAACATTGTAATCGCTCTCAATACTGTGAAATGATAAAACTCTTCTTTATTAAATTGGGATTCACTCACCAGTATTTCCCATTGACAAAAATGTTTTAAACGCGTTTCAGGTAACAAAATATGAAAGCCAAATAAAAGCCAGCTGGAGAGCACTGAAGGCTTAGAAAAGTGGCTATAAAAGTTACCTAAATAAAAAGGAGACTTTGTTTTCTATAATTGGGATTTATCCCTATAATTTGTATTGTAAATAAAACATGGGTTTTATCTCATTTGTTTATTATAAAAATATGGTATTTTAAACTCTGATAAACATTTCCTAACTACGGTCCTGATGAAAATTTCTGCTGCCAAATTGATAAACACCGATACCATCTGATTGGGTCGCGGCTCCCGCTCCCAAGATGGGGTCGGGGGTTGTGACATAAGGTGGTATCAGAGCCACTGTTTTAAGCCATCTAGGTGTTCTTTTAATACCTAAAACTTAAACCTTATGTTAGGAAATTAATGTGACATTTTATGTTTTATTCTGTGTAGATAAATATTAATATTTATATTATGATTTTTATGTTTTGAGTTCAGAGTATGAGTAACAAATGTGACTAGACATACCCATAGGCTACCTAGGCAAATGTATTATATTACACTCTTTTACAATTAGTAACTTAGGGTACCACCTTGAGTTAGATCCCTTCTTAAATAAATGAATGTACCGTAAAAAAATGGGGACGTTTAATATCCAGATACTACAATTGGACTCTCTAGGATTCTATATGGAATTTACAATGCAGTTTCATTTTATTAAACAATTAAAAACAGTTTAAATGTTTAAAACATTAAACTACAAGTGTAGTTACACAGTTGTGTACATATAGGCTCATACAATTTTATAACTACACAGTTTCCAGATGTTGTGTTTTAAAAGTTCAAATGTCAATTGCACTATATTTTGTATTTAAAATAAATAATAGCAGCCGTTACAGGAAAAGTCTATATTAATGGCACCCTTAGTAATTAAAGAACGGTAAACAGGGTGTTTCAGCCGACACCTTAGGGTATTCGGGGCACTCCCCTAAGAGGGGAGTCCCCTCTCTTAGGGTGAAGGGAGTCGTTAAACACTTTGTGTGGCAAACTAAAAAACCGACCAATCAGAGCGTGCCATGTCAATCGGTGAAAAGTGTTTAAACTTTGGTGAAAAGTGTTGGCAATGGTTTAGACACTTGGTGAAGTGGTAAACTATTTAAAAAAAAAAGGAAAAATGTGTGATTGGTTGAGATTGGATTGGACCCCACCCCAAACCCCCATCTCTCTCTTCTTCCTCCCCTCACCGATTCGGTAATGCCCCATCGATTTAAGCCCATTTCGTCAAACACCTCATGCGGCAAATGGGTTGGCATTGGTTTGCCGCCCATTGCCGATCGGTGAATTGTGTTTGCGGCAATCGACTCCCTTCACCCTTACGCATAACCAATCCTCGTGTGCCACGTCAACTCCCCTAACACCCTAAATTGATGGCGGCACTCCCCTCTTAGGTGACTTGGTTTTTTATTAAAAAAAAAAAAAAAGGAAATTTCTCATTGGTCCAACCCTTCCCTCTCTCCTCCCTCTCTTCGGTTAATCCCCACCGATTTCACCTCCTCTCTCCTCCCCGAAATTGCTCCCCTCCTTGTCGGCAGCACCTTGCCGCTCGGGAAAGATGGTCCCCGCTCGGGGTCACCGCTTACGCCCCGGATACCCTTATACATTTATAAAAGTTTGGGAATATATACCCATTTGTCTATACGTAGTTCCATATAGAAACACCCAAAAGGGGCATTTTAGTAATACCCAAAAGGGCGAAGTTTAAACAATTAATAATAGTGAGATGTTTACATAATAAAATAAAATAAATTATAAAATTATAAAATTATTGATAAGTTTTAAAATTAGTGTACAAGGGTCAGTTATATAACGAGCTATATTTGATGCGTTTTAAAAGTTATATTTTAAAATGGTTTACATAATATTATTGCGGGCCGCGAGCGAGTGGACAAGAGGCGAAGCCTGGTACCGCCAAAAAAATAAAATAAATAAATAAATAAATATCCCATTTCAACAAATTACATATAGATCAAGTTAAAACGTATAATGTGTTACTCTATGTATGGAGAATTTATTGTTATGTTGAAAATCATTTGATTCAGGAATTAGTTTTATTATATAATTCTTTATTATTTAAAAAGTATGCATAGGTTGATGTGTATTATTTTCAGTGATACAAATATTATATCGGTGTTAAACATATTAAAAATATACTATATAGTCTTTTTATAATATTATGTCATGGTAATGGGTATATCAACTTTTGTGTGTTTAATAATAATAATAATAATAATAATAATAATAAAAGGGGGGGGGGGGTTCTGATGGGTTGTACAATCGATATAAAAGAGAGTTAATAGTTAATATTTTTAGAAGAAAATATATTATAAAATGAAAAGCCCTTTTTCTTATTCGACTTAAATTAATAATTTAATATTTTATTTTTATCTGGTACGTTAAAATTTCCTTGAACATTCTAGTTATTATTTCATTTTCAAACTAAAATTAAAATTGATGCCCCCAATAAAAAAAAATTGTTCTCATGAGTCCAAAAAAAATATATTATATTTTGAGTAATTTATTTTCCTAAAGTTTTATTTATCCATCATTTAATTCCAAAATATTAAATAAATTTAACAGAAGTTTATTTCAATATTCTACTTTTATAAAAGGGTAAATAAAGTTGTGGAAATAAGCTTGACGATTGGTATCATCGGCTATATATAATTGTATTTTTTAATTTAAAGATATTACAAAATAATTTATTATATATATATATATACTAGTGGGAGACCCGCGCGTTGCGGCGGAGTCGATAATACCGGGCATGAATATATCACCAAGTCGAGAACAAATAGGCTTGCCATCCCCGTGTTTCCGAATAAGCTTTCTGCAAATCTTGAAGCTGCTCATTTGACCACCTCATCAGCCGAGGGCCTGTGCTTGGGGTCCTTTAGTAAGCATCTAGTTGCGAGCATCGCGGCTCTCATGGCTACATTTTATGACGTTATAGGGTTAGTTAGTGATGCCGGTGTGACCATGTAATAGAACGCGGCTGAACCGGTTAAACCGTTTCAAAGCCTAAATGGGTACAATTTAAAAACCGGTTATTAAAATGTTGGTAATATTAGAGTATGTATAGTATTGTGTGTTTAGTTTTTTTAAGCTGAACCTTCTTCGAGGGAGACGCGCAGATGACGTTTTTTTGTTGCATGTGTGTGAATGTACTGATCACTTTCGTGTCGTCTATGGTCTACAAAAGTATTGGTATTCTGTGCCCACTGTTTTCGGGTACCTCACAAAAAGTTGTTTTAAATTTTCTACATATGTAAATATTAGTTGGAAAATAGGTTTGGTCATTCTTAGTTCAACAGGATACTTGGTTAATTTTATCCACCAATGGACATGTCTCTTACGTCGAACGAGACGATGACCGGGCATTGTAGCGTAGCGACAAGAGGGCCCTCCTGGAAATCATTTGTTCGCAAGGTTGTTCCATCCATGATTTGCGAGGATCGGTCTTGTCTCATAGGATGGTATGGTGAGAGTGTTTCGCCTGGACCCTCGAAACGACGCTGCTCTCCTTGAGCCCCTATTCCGCTTCCACTTTTTGGGGCACATAGCGCGTGCGGGATTCTGCGTTTCTGCATCTTTAGTAACGCACACGCCTTCTATCCCTTAACAAAACCTCTAACTTGATGTATCATGTCTTTGAATGTTTTTGGGTAGTTTAGCTTTAGATTCTTCACCAGTTGATCGTTACATACGCCATAAATAAAAGCCGATATCTTTATATCGTCGCTAGCTTGTGGGATATGTGAGGTTTTTTTGGTGAACCGGGACGTGAAGTCTTCAATGGTTTCACTGCCGTTTCTCTTGATATTGAATATATCAGTGACATCTTTTTCGTATATGACACCTAGAATTAAAGTCACAGTTATCAGTTTCTTATGAATGTTCATAAATTGAAGAAGCTACTATAAGAAGCAGATGCAATACCAGATAAGTCTTCCTCGTGAACATAGTGAAAAATATCATTCATAACAATAGCATGAGAAAATGGCTGAACAAGAGCAAGAGAAAACGTCTGAACAAACTTCCTCCGACCACTGAAGCTACCCGATTTGACTGAATCAGACCCCACCACAGTAATTCCTCTGCTCCATGATCCAACAGAGTTTACGGTCTTGATTTCAATCTCCCTCAAGTGTAATGACTCAACAAGCGTTTGGATGTGCTGCGATAAAAAAGAACCCATTAATAAGATGATGCAAGACACTGACTCTACTTACCATAAAGACTAAAAAAATTGTTGAATACATCAAACAAGCAAATCTAGAGATTAACACCCTTCTTGGGCGTTTTTCACAAGAATACCCGCCAAGGGGTGTTCAAAACTGGATATCCCGGATACCTCGTTTCACTATCTGAACCTGTATCCAAAATTTTGGATATCCGATCAGATAATGAATCGATATCCGACTATGCAGTTATTTATTATATTTTTATTTATTTTAAACCGGATATTTCGGATATTTTAAGAAATCAGGTGTTCTTCTTGTGACATCAGGTTCGCCTCTTCTAGGAGTCGGGTCAAACTGCATAGCATATAATTTTCATTAATAATGTTCGACAGGTTATAAAAAATTAAAAAAAAATTGCTAATGGGTCAAAAGTCGCCCAAAGTGTCCAATGTCATGTTATTCAAAAAACAATCATATTATCGAAATAAATTAATTTTATAATCATAGTTAACATAATAATTAAGTATAAACATAATAATTAAGTATAAAATTGTAAGAAATTTTAAACAAAAACTGATTTGGTTCAACCCTATGTACCAAATATATGGTTTATTCGATTTTGCCAAATCTGTCATATTATATTCATGCTGATGTGCACATCGATAACAACATTTCATTTCAATAAACAATATAATCTTTATGAAACCTGGATGAATGTGTGGCCATTGCAATCATCGACCTCCAGTATAGAAGCCATGTTCCGACCTTGCAAAACAACCCATAGCTTGCAAAACAACCCATAGCTTCTCACAACCGATGGTCTCCTGCAACTTCTTGTTCCAATTATTTCTCGGCTTTCTCGTTACAACCAGTATAGAAGCCATGTTCCGACCTTGCAAAACAACCCATAGCTTGCAAAAACAACCCATAGTTTCTCTCTGTTCCAATTATTTCCCGGCTTTTGCGTTACAACCGAGCCTGCAAATCGCTTTAGCAGATTAAATTATCACCATCCCTAAGACACCACAACCTGCAAATCGCGTTGCGGCGGGTCGACAATTTACAATGGTATACATTTGAGTGTAAAGACAAATACTTAAAACATCTAGTACATAGACAATACCCAATAGTAAGTTATCCGCCCGAGTTGACACGAACACAACCCATTTAAATTAAACCCAAATCTACTTACCTGGAACTGTGACAACAGGATCCTTGACTTTCTTCCAAGGAATGCTTCGGCCGTCTGACCCGCATAGCAAAATTTGTTTAAACCAAAACTAGTGGCAGTCAAATCACGAATAATCGCATATCTGAAATGCCATACCAATATTAACTAACCGTCAATTGACATCATTTGTACTAATAACCATTATGGTATTAATGATATGGGATGAAACAAAGGGATGAAACAAAGGGATGAAAACAAATGCCTACACTTGATGTACTCGACCAGAGGCTGCACATGCATTAATCAAACAGATAAATGTCTGTCCATTAGGCTTTACTTCAAGCTTCTTCATTTTTTTCAAATATCTTCGCTTACAGAAACAACAAATAGTTACAAGTGTATAATCATATCATCATATGTTGTTGTCTAATGTCTATCAAGGTATGATAAAAATACAACGAAAAGATACCCGTGTTGCCTCAGCAGAATTCTTACACTTCCCGCGTGTTGAGATCATGAAGTTGTACAAAACAACCTATTAAAGATATGAGATATGTTACAAAACCATGAAGTGTAAAAAACCAACTGAAGAGCAATCACGTAAGCAATATAGGTGAGAACTAAAGAACCTAAAGCCCAAAAGGTAAATCACAAAACGTCAAGTATAAATGTATAAATAGCATCAGATTACATGACCTATATTCAATTGATGCTTTCTTGCCAACATTATCTACTTTTCCGAATCAAATGGAACATTCACAAGGCCCAAAAAAACTACACATGAAAAGTAGGCATAGATATGGCACTTTCATCAAATCATCTTCACTTTCATCATAACAAGACCATATTATCCATTTTTATATCTATTATCAATATTTTGAAATCAAGCAATGTCATCAGCCTAAAACTAATAAAAACGTGAATAAAGGGGTCTAGAAACTCACCTTAATATGCGGACAGGCACACATAGAAGCTCCTGAAAAACTCGTTTCACAACCCGATTGGCTTTTTGCTTCGGTTCTTGACCGTCCACATGCGATCTCAACGACGATCATGAAGTTCTCTGAAAACGACCACAAATCATCTATAAACGAAAGTTATCGCGGGCCGCGACCCATCTCCCTGGGTCTGTCGCGGGGTGCGACATAGTGGCACCAGGCAGAACCCGCTTGCGCCACGTGTCCCAACGCGTGTGAAGGCTACCTGGGTGACTCGCCAAGCCTACAGCCTAACCTACATCCCTCGCGGGCCGCGAAGCCCTCTTGTGTTTCCTTCGTGGGGCGCGACAAGGTGTCGATCAGACACTATAAATACAAGGCATCGGCCTTTAGTCCCATCTCGTTCAGAATTCTCAACTCTCTCTCAAATCTCTAAAGCTAAAAATTATACTCGGGTATTATATCCACTAAAATAGGGAAGCTCTGCCTCGATGTAAGTATCATAACCCCCGGTTACGTATTAGATACGCTGCCCGATTGATCTAGTGCTCCGTAACGGCTGTCGTGGCTCTACCCGACGTAGCCGTTGGAGTTCTGTCTCGGGGAGGGTATAACTAATGTAAATTGGGTTATTATACTAACGCATGCGCACTGTTTAATTTATATATTATAACCAAGAAGTCACAGAAAAATACTTAAAGCAGCAATGTGAGTAATCTCCTTTTTGTAAACTATTTTTACAAAACCTTAAGTATTTTACAATGGGATTAGCAATGATTGAGTCTTTGTAATTCTTCAATTACTGCCGGTATGTTGGGGTTTTGTATACAAAATGTGGAACACGTTACCATTGGACAAAGAGTTAGCCAATGTGTAATATGACCCACCAGTCAGGATTGACAACACTGAATGAGTAATTGTGTAGATGTAAACATTGTAATCGCTCTCAATACTGTGAAATGATAAAACCCTTCTTCATTAAATTAGGATTCACTCACCAGTATTTCCCGCTGACAAAAATGTTTTAAACGCATTTCAGGTAACAAAATGTGAAAGCCAGATAAAAGCCAGCTGGAGAGCAATGAAGGCTTAGAAAAGTGGCTATAAAAGTTACCTAAATAAAAAGGAGACTTTGTTTTCAATAATTGGGATTTATCCCTATAATTTGTATTGTAAATAAAACATGGGTTTTATCCCATTTCTTTATTATAAAAATATGGTGTTTTAAACTCTGATAAACATTTCCTAACTACGGTTCTAATGAAAATTTCCGCTGCTAAATTGATAAACACCGATACCATCTGATTGGTTCGCGGCTCCTGCTCCCAGGATGGGGTCGGGGGTTGTGAAAATACGGCTTGCAAACGCGATTCATGAGATCCATGAATGCTGCAGGTGCATTAGTGAGCCCAAAAGGTATCACTAAGAACTCATAGAGGCCATAGCGTGTTCTGAATGCGGTCTTGTGTACGTCTTCGTCTCCGACCTTCAACTGGTGATAACCTGACCTTAGATCGATCTTTGAAAAATAACTTGCCCCTTGAAGCTGATCGAATAGATCATCGATCCTAGGTAACGGATACCTGTTCTTGATTGTAACGTTGTTTAATTCGCGATAATCAATGCATAAACGCATTGAGCCATCCTTTTTCTTTACAAATAGAATTGGTGCTCCCTAAGGGACGAGCTAGGTCGAATAAAACCCTTTTCCAACAATTCATCCAACTGTGTTCTTAATTCTTTCATCTCAGTTGGCGCCAATCGATAAGGTGCTCATGCAATTGGTGCTGCTCCAGGAATGATATCGATTCTAAATTCCACTTGCCTATCTGGAGGTAATCCAGGTAGTTCTTCAGGAAAACATCTGGATATTCAGAAATAACAAGGATGTCTTTAATCTTGGGCTTTGGTTCATCAATGGTTACCTGTGCCATATAAATGACACAACCTTTCTTCATACACTTCGATGCCTTAAGCATAGACATTTGCTTGGGTAACCCGTACTGCGTATCTCCTTGAATTGTTAATGGCTCACCATAAGGAGTCTTGATAACCACTTGCTTCTTGTCACATAAAATCTGGGCTTGGTTATGAGATAACCAATCCATGCCTATCACTATGTCGAATCCTACCAATTTCAATAGAAGCAAGGATAACGGAAAAGAGTGATTCCTAATGGATATAAAACATCCATCTAGAACTGTTGAGGCAGTCTCTATAGTACCGTCGGCCAATTCTACTTCATATTTTATGCTTAGAGCTTTATATGCCAGATTTAACAATTTATAAAATTTATTGTCTACAAAAGACTTGTGTGCACCTGAATCAAACAACACTCTAGCATAAACATCATTGATAAGAAAGGTACCTGTTATCACATTGTCATTCTGAATCGCTTCCTGAGCATTCATTTGAAAGACCCGAGCATTGGTCTTTTTAACTTCTTCTGGCTTCTTTGCAAATTTGTGGCAATTGGTCTTGATATGACCCTTCTCATTACAATTGTAACAAGTTGCATCCTTCATTTTCTTGCAATCTAGAGTCTTATGTTCCTTAGATTTGCAAATTCCACAAACTCTAGGCTGCGATTGCGACTGTGACTCAAATCTGCATTTTCCAAAATGGTTTTTCTTGCAGACCTTGCACTTGGGCTTCTCACCTGATTGTTGGTTGTCATTTTTTAATCCAGAACTCTTCTTATGCTCAGAGTTCCCCTTACGCTTCTTATCAGAGCAACGTGAGTTCTCATCCTCACGTTTCCTCTTCCCTTCATCAGAATTCTTAAGCGACCTTTGCCTAATCGCATCGAGGGTAAGAGATAAAGACAGATCAAACACTGACCTAAAGGTGTTAGGTCTGGATGCTTGCACATTTGCCTTGATTTCTGGAGCTAGACCTCCAATAAAACGAGCTATGCGCTTTGGTTCCGGTGTGACTAAATAAGGAACCAATCGGGACATGGTGTTGAAACTTGTAAGGTATGCCTGACAGTCCAAGTTCTTCATGACCAAAGTCAAGAAGTCGGTTTCAATCCTTTCCACCTCATGTTGAGGACATAAATTTTCCCTGATCAATGCAACAAACTGATCCCAAGACAAGTTATACAACGGAATCTTCCCTGTAGCTTGGATTAGTGACCTCCACCAAGCTAAAGCTTCACCTTTAAATGATTGTGAAACAAACTTCACAACGTCCTGTTCTGCGCAACCACTGATGTCAACCACAGTATCCATCTCGTCTAGCCATGTCATACAATCAATGGCTCCTTTTTCTCCTGTGAAGTCCCTTGGCTTGCAAGAGACGAAATATTTGTAAGAACAGGTTTTAACACGTGGTTCCTGATTAAGCACGATCTGCTTAGACGGGGCACTCCTTTGGTTTGATGAGTGATAAGAATCATCTTTGTGAGATGTATGAGTCTTGGAAGGTGGTTTTGTATGAGGTACAAACTGAGTCCTGGTGCGAGTACCGCTTGATTCTTTAAACTGTCTGTCAAGGGCTCGAGTAACAACATTATCTATTAACGCTTGTAGGTCTGCACCAGCTACATTAACTCTGGTGGTATCGTTTCTCTCCCTGGGGTGACTGTTAACCTCATCTGATTAAGCCATGTAGATTGATTGCTACATAAAAATGATGACAATGGTTTATTCAAAAGTCTTATTATGGAATTGTCATTTTTGACGATTCATTAACCATGGTAAATATAAACCATATTGATTAATTTGTTAGTCATATTTGTTTAGGATTTTCATTATAATTTATCCCCAGTTATAAAACATTAAAAATATTAGTGTGGCACAAAAGGCCTAGTCACAAGGACAATTTTAAATTATAAGCCATGATTTTATAAGATCGGGGCATTAAGGTTTGAACATAGTTCATTACCCTTCTTGATAGGGAGTCAAAGACTACAACTGTCTTTTGTCTTTTAGGATAATAGATATGGCCCGCAGGCACTTTATCACTAATGGATATTTAAATTTGGTAAGAATAAGGAATTGGAAAAATCCAATACAAGGATGACTAGTGTGATTTTATCGAATCACATTTGCCAGGAGTGCTAACATGTTTTCAGATGTTAAAAGGGATTTGAATCTTAAAAAGGTTTTACCATCAGGGCCATGTCTAAAATGACATATGGGCTAGGTTATACCTTCAAGATTTCCTTTAATATTGAATGGCAGATCAATTATAAATTGGAATGATATTTTGGTTTATAATATATTCATACATATAATGACAAATGAAATTTAAATTAAAACATCCCATAAATTGAAAGAAGTACATAATTGCCCTAAACGAGACTTTTAAATAAATAAAATTGTCCTCGCAGGGACATGAATAAGAAAGATAAGTCCACGCAGGGACCAAGTACATAAATAAGATGTCCACACAGGGACTTAATTGAAAATAAAAATTACAAAACAAATAAATAAGGAATTTTAATAATCCCTCTTCTTCTTCCCCTTTATTAGGTTTGCCAAACCCTTAAGTAGACCCCTGCGGCTCCTACGCTCCTCCTGTACCTGTTGCTCCACCTCGTGCAACCGTGAAGGATTTCCTGCTGTTGTGGTGGTTGTATCTGTGGCGGCTGCGACGACTGCTACTGCTGAGGTTGAGGAGGTGGTGGGTATTGATACCCATAGGCTGGGTATCTAGTTTGGTACGTTGCTGTGAAGGGACCTTCAGGGTGGAGAGCATTGTAGTTCGCCGCCTCGAGGTACGGGTCAACATTAGGGGCATTGTAGTAGTTGTAACCCGAGTAAGCTTGTTGCTCAAACGGGTTATATGCCGCTGCACCGGCGTAAGAAGGTATTGGGTTTTCATAACCCATGGGCGGTGGTGGTGCGACTGGAGCAGAGTCGACTTCAGAAGCTGGGTTTGAAGGCCCACCCATTTGCGGGTCTTCATACAGCGGCGGGTAGTGGCTGCCACTGGAGTGTTGGGGGGTGCTGAAATGAAATCCCCCACACACGGACATCCGTGCACCTGTTCTTCTTCACCTCGGTGGTTCTGGAGGCAGTTGTTGCTCTGGCGGCGGCGGTGGCGGTGACATGACCGCCTGGAAACGCGAATCCTCTGAGGGATCCTGCTGCGGATGTGGAAGTGGGTTGAAAGGGGGATTCTACTCCCAGTTGTATGTGGCCCATCTTTCGGCAAAATTGTCTGGGCCCCTGTAAGGCGAACCATGAAATGATGATCCGCTGGAAATCTCAATGGGATGCATCGGCGTCCCAGTCGGTGATAGCTCGGGATCTGGATCCTCGTCCATCTCCATGTCCTGCATCTCAGGATAGTGGTCAACTGGTCCCAAAGGGTTTGGACCCTCTGGTTCTTGCACCTGGTTCATCGGATTGAACCGGCTCTGGAAGTATGGGGTCGGGTCCTGGAAGGCACGGTGTGAACTTGTCGCAACCCCCGATCCCACTTCCACGGGAACGGGCGGCCGCGAGCCAGTTTCGGTGGTATCGTGTATAGTCTAATTTGGTAGCGGAAATTTTCATCAGGACCGTAGTTAGGAAATGTTTATCAGAGTAAAACCACCATATTTGATATTAATAATTACATAGGTAAAACCCAAGTTTCTTATTACAATACGTTTATAGGGATAAACCCTATTTTATTTGAATTAAAACGCCTTCTTTATTTAGGTAACTTTTATAGCCACTTTTCCAAGCCTTCAGTGTTGTCCTGCTGGCTTCTAATTGGCTTTCACATGGTGTTACCTGAAACGCGTTTTAAAAACATTTATCAGTGGGAAATACTGGTGAGTGAATCCCAGTTTAATCCAGAAACATTAATTTAATTTAAACAGTATTGAGAGCGATTACAATGTTTATATCTACACAATTACTCCTTTTAGTACTGTCAAACCTGACTTGTGGGTCATATTACACATTGGCTAACTTATTGTCCAATGGTAACGTATTGTCATCCCGACTTACTACTCACAGTGTAGTAAATTTTGTATACAAAACCCCAACATACCGGCAGTAATTGAAGAATTACAAAGACTCAATCACTGCTAAATTGCATTATAAAATAGTTAAGGTTTTGTAAAAACTGTTAACAAAAAGGAGATTACTCACATTGCTGTCTTAGATTTTTCGTAAGGGTTTCCTGGTGATAATCTAAAATTTACACAAATGTACACGTGTTAGTATAATAACCCATTTTAACATTAGCAATACCCTCCCGAGACGGCATTCCAATGACTACGTCGGGCAGAACCACGACAGCCATTACGGAACCCTAGATCAATCGAGCAGCGTATCTAATACGTATCCAGGGGTTATAATACTTACAACGGAGCAGAACTTCGCTAATTAGGGGGATACAATGCCCGCTTATAACTTCTATTACTTCAGAATTCATTTAGAAAGAAAAGATGTGAGCGACGGAAATGAGATCCCGAGGCCTCCTTATATAGTTGCTGAATCTCGTCCTCTCGCGGCCCGCGTAAGAGTAGGCAAAGCCTTACGCGGCCCGCGTCCACCCTTGGTCAACGAGTAGCTTAGCTGGGTCAGCATGTAGGTCTGCCGGGTGTTAGGCCACGTGGCCACATCGGGCTGCGCCACATCTTGGTCTCACGCGGCTCGCGTGAAGGTTGGGGTGGGTCTTACGCGGCCCGCCTCAGCTTAAGTTTCAGATTTTAAATTATTTTTAATACTATTTAATATATTTGAGGGCCGTTTTCGCGTATGGGGTGTATTTTGGGACATATTGGGATAATTTAAAATATATTAGGGTATCGGAAAAAATATTCGACGGTGTCGGTTTATTGAGGATTGTTACATCCTCCCACCTTGTTTTAGAGCTCGTCCTTGAGATCTACTGGCATAAGTGTGGATATTTCCTTTGCATTTCTGATTCAAGTTCCCATGTGTACTCAGGACCTCTTTTGGAATCCCAATTCACTTTGACCAGAACTAGTCTCTTATGTTTGAGATTCTTAACTTTCTTGTCTTCAATCTGTAGAGGCATTTCTACAAACTTGAGTTGTTCATTTACCTCTATATCCTTAAGCGGTATCATTAGTGATTCATCAGCTAAACACTTTTTAAGATTAGATACATGAAATACATCATGTATTCCTGCCATTTCCTCTGGCAGTTGTAGTTGATAGGCTACAGGTCCTATTCTTCTAATAATTTCAAAAGGTCCAACATACATGGGACTTAGCTTTCCCCGTTTGATGAATCTTACTATTCCTTTCCAAGGAGAGACCTTCAACAATACTTTATCTCCTACTTGAAATTCCAATGGTTTACGTCGGTTATCGGCATAGCTCTTTTGTCGATCACGTGCTGCTTTCAATTGTTCCTTGACTTGAATAATCTTGTCGGTTGTTTCTTGCACTATCTCAGGTCCAGATAGTTGCTTTTCCCCAATTTCTGCCCAACAGACTGGGGTTCGGCACTTTTGTCCATAAAGTGCTTCGAATGGTGCAGCATTGATACTTGTGTGATAATTATTATTATAAGAAAATTCTATTAAAGGTAAGTGATCATCCCAATTACCTCCGAAATCAATTACACAGGCTCTAAGCATGTCCTCCATTGTCTGGATTGTCTTTTCACTTTGTCCATCTGATTGAGGGTGATAAGCCGTGCTCAGATTTAACTTGGTTCCCATTGCCTTTTGGAAACTTGACCAAAAATGAGAGGTAAATCGACTATCCCTATCAGAAACAATTGATAAAGGAATTCCATGTAATGAAACAATTTCATTTACATACAATTTAGCTAGCTGTTCCATATTGAAAGTTTCTTTCATTGGTAGAAAATGAGCTGACTTGGTTAGCCTATCTACAATCACCCAGATTGTATCATTTCCTTTCTTTGTTTTGGGTAATTTAGTAACAAAATCCATTGTTATCAATTCCCATTTCCACACTGGCATTTCTAACTGTTGTAGAAATCCTGAGGGTTTCTGGTGTTCAGCTTTGATTTGTGAACAAGTTAAACATTTAGAAACATAGACTGCTATGTCCTTTTTCATTCCTATCCACCAGAAATTTTTCCTTAAATCCTGGTACATTTTATCACTTCCTGGATGCATCGTATACTTAGACTTATGGGCTTCTTCTAATATACGATGGCGTAGGTTTCCTAATTTAGGTATCCACATTCTCTTTTTATGGAATCTCCAAATTCCATCTGTTCCTTGTTCTAATTATTTTAGCATACCTTTTAATTTTTCAGTATCATCCTTGATTACTGATTCTTGTGCTTCTCTTATTTGTTCATTTAAATCTACTTGCACATTTAATTTAAGAGAACGTACCCTTTTTGGCTTTTCATGATACTTTCGACTTAAAGCATCTGCCACTACATTTGCTTTTCCTTCATGATACTGGATATCGCAATCATAGTCACTAAGCATCTTCATCCAGCGTCTTTGTCTCATATTCAATTCCTTTTGCCCGAAAACATACCTTAAACTCTTATGATTGGTAAATATGGTAAACTTACTACCATAAAGGTAATGTCTCCAAATCTTAAGGGCAAAAATTATAGCTCCTAATTCCAAATCATGGGTTGAATAATTCTCTTCATGATTCTTAAGTTGTCTAGATGCATAAGCTATGACCTTTTGACGTTGCATCAATACACATCCATAACCTAATTTAGAAGCGTCACAATAGACTACAAAGTCTTCAGTTCCTTTTGGTAATGCTAATATGGGTGTATGAGTTAATCTATGCTTAAGAATTCTAAATGCTTCTTCTTGTTTTGGTCCCCATTCAAACTTAATGGATTTACAGGTTAACTTAGTTAAAGGAATGACTATTCTAGAGAAATCTCGAATAAATCTCCTATAATAACCGGCCAATCCTAAGAAACTTCTAACCTCAGTTGGTGACTCAGGGATTTTCCATTTGGTAATTGCTTCGATCTTAGTTGGATCTACATGAATTCCTTCATGATTTACTAAGTGACCAAGAAATTGTACCTGTTCTAGCCAAAATTCGCACTTTGAAAATTTAGCATAAAGCTTTTCCTTTCTTAATAAACTTAAAAGTGCGTGCAAATGCTTTGCATGATCTTCCTTATTCTTAGAATAAATTAGAATATCATCTATAAAGACAATTATGAATTTATCCAAATATGGCTTACATATTCGGTTCATCATGTCCATAAATGCAGCTGGGGCATTGGTTAAACCAAATGGCATGACAGTAAATTCATAATGGCCATACCTTGTTCTGAATGCGGTCTTAGGAATGTCCTCTTCCTGTACCTTTAATTGATGATATCCTGGCCTTAAATCGATTATAGAGAAAAATCGAGCTCCTTGTAGTTGATCGAATAGATCATCGATTCTTGGTAATGGGTACCGATTCTTAATCGTGACTTTGTTCAATTCACGGTAGTCAATGCACATACGCATTGATCTGTCCTTATTTTTTACGAACAGTATCGGCGCTCCCCATGGCGACGAACTTGGCTGTATAAATCCTTTTCTAGCAATTCGTCTAATTGTTTCTTCAATTCCTGCATTTCAGCGGGTGCCAAACGGTAAGGTGCTTTGGCAATTGGTGCTGTTCCTGGTAATAGATGGATTATGAATTCAACTTCTCTATCTGGGGGTAGTCCTGGTAATTCTTCTGAAAATATATCTGAAAACTGAGATACTACTGGAATGTGTTTTAGTTCTTTTCCTTTAGTGTTAGTGATTATGGAAATCAAATACACTATAGAACTTTTTCTTATATAACTTGCAGTTTTTATCACAGAGATAAATTTTGTGGATCTAGATGGTTTATCTCCTTTAATGGTGATCGTTTTACCTTTTGGTGAATTTACTTGGATTGACTTTTGATCACATAAAATACTGGCTTTATTGGTTATTAACCAATCCATTCCTAAAACGACATCAAATCCTGCCAGATTCAGGGGATAAAGGTTTGCCATAAACTTCTGATTTAAAATTTCTATTCTTGCTCCCTGCAAGATTTCAGAAATCCTAACAGTTTCTCTATTAGCTGTCTCTACAAGACATTCTTGTGGTAGTTTAGTTAATAACAGATTTAGAAGTTTGCAAAACGATGTATTGATAAAACTTTGGTTTGCACCAGAGTCAAATAATACTTTAGCAAAAACATCATTAACTAAAAACGTACCAGCTATGACATCTGGAATCATCTTGGCTTCATCTGCAGTCAGAACAAATGCTCTACATTTTTAGTGTTCTTGTTGTTTGCAGCTGGGGCTAGTTTTAGACAGTTTGTGTAACAACCCGCACTTTCGTGCGTTATTACTACTCGATATACTCGTTACGCCTAGCACCAGAGATTTGGATCATAATTTAACTATATCGCATACATCGCTATTCGAAGGATAATCACATATTTTCGCAATACACTATTATCACAAACACCAACACTCACGGAGGCATTGAGTGAGGACCTATTCTACCCTCCTCAGTGGCCGTGATGTGTCGAACGTAAACAACTAACGCTAACAAGGACTCTCGGGTGAGTGCTATAGCTCCAGTCGTCGTGACGATGATGACAAAACGAGTGAGTGGTACCCCGTCAGTCATTGTGGCACAAAACACAATAACGTTCACGATGACATCAAGAAAGGACCTATACTACCCTCCTTAATGGCCGTGAAACGTCGCTAATAATCGCATACTCGAAACGAAAACCGGCTGTAATTATCGAAACTGTGGATTATGGATACGTAAATACGACCCCTAGTGATATCTATAGGTATATATAATAATAATATAAAAAGGACGCACTTCAAAGTCGATCGCAATGCTAAAAAACGGAGAAATCCATCGCGTCGGAGTGGCCATCCGGACGGATAGCCATCCGGACGGATGGGCCATCCGGACAGATGGGCCATCCGACCCAAAACCATTCCAGCCTCTCTGTTGCCTATAAATAGCCTGTCACACCACTGTTCAAGTGATGTGACAGCTCCCACTCGACCAGACACGCTTCAAGACCTTTTTCTCTCGATTTCTCGCGATTTCGGTAAGATTTCAACCTAAAACTCGTACTTCTACGATCTACACTCGATTCTACATCATTCTATCTTTTAAAACTCAATTTTTAACCGTGAAATCTATTGATTTTGAGGTGTTTTAAGGTGATGTCACCAAGAGTTCATATGAACTTCAAGTTGTGACCTCATCCCACCATAAGCGCCTCAGATCTGAGTGATTTCCACATGTTATGATAACGAATCTCACCTAAATCTATGTATTCAACCTAGGAACTGTGCGATTTCGAGCTAAACCGGAGAAACCATCAAGAACGGCCAGTTCTGATGGAGCGGGTCGGAACTGATGGAATTTCAAGTGTTAGTGCGAAATTACACTGTCCCGGAAACTCCGCACGTATTCCTTCCGTTAAACACTCAAAAACAGTGTTCAGAATGCGAAACAGACGTGTCATCCGCACGGATCACATGTCGTCCGCACGGATCACATGTCGTCCGGACGGATCACATGTCGTCCGGACGGATAACATGTCATCCGGACGGATAACTTGTCACCCGGACAGATAACGTGTCATCCGGACGGATAACTTGTCATCCAGACGGATAACGTGCCATCCGGACGGATGAGCACCATCCGACCGGATAACTGACTTTTCAATGTTATTCTCGCTTAACCGTGCATCGTTTACTATATCCTTCGATGATTAACGCAGACGTACTTGCAACCGACTCAATCAAGTTGTATCCTCGCTAAATACACACTGTGAGTATACTTGAACCCTTTTTAATCGTATTTTGGGTGTAACATACGTTTCTAACAAATCAAACTTATCAAACGAATTATTCAATCAATCGAATTATCACTTGCGAATAACTGTTATGCATAGATATACGTGATGCTAGTTGCATATGTGCTAGGGCTTATACTCGCGACGTCCCACCATGACTAGTATAGTACTATTGCGCCCGACGGGGTCTAGTTTGCCATCGCATATTCGAGCATCGAGGACTTAGTTGGTAGTATCAGCTTTGTGAGTATATATAACGTGTGTTACGTTCTTGCATATGGAAATTCGCTACACTTTTTATCTATTACGCTATACATATCAAACCTGTATACTCACCAATACTTTTGTATTGACAAATATTTTTAACGTATGTTGCAGGTTAGATCGCAGACTATATCAAATCAAGCTAGGAGGTCTAGAAACTCAACTAAAATCTAGGTTGTCGGATTTGTATTGTTCGAAAGGACAAGAAATCTGTGATAACTTATGTGATCGTATTATTTGTTAGTATGGGATAAAGAATGTATTAAATATTATCCCAATATAGTTGTTATGGATTCTCTTGAGCAATCTGATTCGCCTAGTGCCGCTCCCCGATGATTCCGCCATCGGTTGGGGTGTGACAGATTGGTATCAGAGCCATAACTATAGGGAATTAGGCCAGACTCGACCTAGTCCAGGTCGACGTCTTAGAAATTGACCTAGTCTATAGTCTAAGTACCGACAGGCCGACTCGTACGAACCCAGTAGAGTTTGTATCGGGCCTACTGGAACTCTCGATCGAAATTGCTAAAAGCTACAACTTTGTGTGAACACCGCTTACTACAGTTTCACACGAAGAAGCCTTTCCTAAGGCTGGAATACTACCTAGCCTTTCCTAAGGCTGACACAATACACACGTTTTCGAAAATACTCGCATAACAAAATCGAGTGATCCAGTCGAGATCAGGTGTGAAAACTAAGAACTCTCGATGAGATCGCTCACTCAGCGCATTTTTTTCTAGCACGAGAACCTTTCATTGAGTTAGGAGTGACATCCACATCTCGACGAAAGTCTCCATTTCGAAATCTAGTGGAACTCACGAAATTATTCGAAGAGCATAACCACAATTAGGAACAAAGTTGTTAAGTCAGGGGTGAAACCCGTACCTTAATAAGCCGTTCCACTCTCTATAAACTGGTTTACAAAAGCTCTCACCAAGGACTTGACTAACACGATAACTCGAGCCACGCGATGACTAGGAAGACGAATGCCATGAGCTGCATCCCAGTGGAAGCATGAAGTTTTCTAGGACAACGCGCGTGCACTAACTTGTCGAATACAGTTGGGTTACCTTGGGTAGTCGACGCCTAAACACCCAAGGCACTCTATCATACGACCCGCCGATTTTACAAATGATTGGGACTTAATTATGTTTTGAAACTTTACGCCTTATCGATTCCTCGAATTAATGATTTCTCACTACCTGCTTTATAAACGCACAATTCGCACATCCATCGTAATCTAAAATGCAATCCGAATGTTCGCAACAAAACTAATGCATAATCTATCGCCTTCGCTCTCGCTTTCTCACTTCAACGCGTCCTCGCTTATTCTAAATCGACCTGTATGTGTATGATTACAAATTACAAATATATAAATACATATATATATACGTATAAACAAACAAGTCATTGTGTGAGAACTTAGGAACTTCGTGTCTCCTATATGGCTCCTATGTGATTTGCATTATTACTATACTATCGCATCAAGTTGTGAACGCGCTCAATCGCATCACAAAACTCAAAAATCATTATGATCGAATCTCATTCCTAGTCTCTTCCTGTCTAGATGCCTTCCAACGATTCTACCTCGAGACGAACAGCTAGGAGGAGAGCCAAACGAAGCGCCAATAAGAGGATTGCATCACTTGTGACTAAGGAAGTGGTTAAGCTTCTTCCTCAAATTGCCGCTCGAGTGCACTCTCTCAGCTACTCTCGAGCCTCGGAAGACTCCAAGACGGAGGCGCCGCAATCTGCTTTTCTTTACAAACACTTCAAAGCCTGTGACCCGATGGAATTCACAGGTAAAGGAGGTGTGACCCAACTACTCTAGTGGTTTGATTCTATCAAAGTTACCCTTCGTCAAAGTGGGTGTCTCGATAGTTTCCGTACTACTTGCGCTACCGGAGTATTTAAATCGCGAGCACTCAACTGGTGGACCGCCGAACGCAATAAACGTGGGATCTCTGCGGCATATGCTCTCTCCTGGGATGAGCTGAAAGAGCTCATGAAGAAGGAATACTCCTCACGAAATCCAGAAGCTAGAAAACGAATTTTGGGAAATCAAGCAAACCGAAGGTGACAACGCTGGCTACACCGCTAGGTTCAAACAACTTAGCATAATCTGCCCAAGTCAAGTCAACACTTCAGAAAAATCCATTTCGAAGTACATTCGCGGCTTGCCTGAGTGTGTGGGTGATTTTGTCGAAGCTGCAAGACCTGCTACTATCGGAGAAACCTACCGCTTAGCCGCAGAAATCAACAACAAACGACTCATGGAAGGGTTATTCTCAAGGAATCCTGTCAAGCAAGCTTATCAAGAAATCTTCATTAATCCTTCAGGCGATCTTGTTGACAATTCCCCTGACGAATCTACTGACAATTCTTCGAATGAATATGTTGACGATACTCCTGACGAATCCGCTGACGATTCTTCGGACGAATCTGCTACCGATTCTTGTGACAAATCTGCCAACGGATCTTCTGATAAATCAGCCAAAGATTCTGCAAGTGAGTCCTTAGACGAATCCTCCAACGACGACACCTCTTCGCAAGACACCGACAAACCCAGCCGCAAACGAAAGACTTCAAGCCCGAGCTCATCAACAACCGAACTGCTGCAACCGAAACCTCTTCGAACAGTTCCGATGTTTCCAAAACGAGCCTACACTAGAGCTCATCCTCAGTGTTACTCGTGTACCTATCATCATCCAGTTGGGGCTGACTGTCGCTATTGCAATAACTGCAACCGTTACGGTCACTTCACCCGCAACTGCCGCATCGAACCGTGAACTTGAGTACAACAACAACAGCTCCAACTAAAGTCTTCAGCATCAGACATCTAGCAAGCGTAGGATAAAGTTGTAATAATACGATTTTCGACGTTTATTTCTAAGTTTTGAACCTACTCTATTACTCGATGTCGCCACTATGCGTAACATTAACTCTCGTCTTCGTTTTCTCTATCACACTCTAGTCGTCGCACTTAGACTAGAATCACGCACATACTATATACTATATCACGAAATAATGTGTTTTACCCCCACTACACTTTTAGAACGAGGTACGATAAACATGCAAGGAACGATTAATCACGGGTGCCCACGGGATTATTTGGGTCAGTGCACGGAGATCGTAGTGAATTCTAAGGTGCCATAAGCGTTTCAACGAAGTATGACACCGAAGCACGGGATTTAAGTAATAGGGGTAAAACAAGGTGTGCTTTGCCATACTACCGAAGTTTCGTGCAGAAAGTGCCAGGTGGAGTTGAACGTTATTAGACCTATTATACTATTGTGATTATTTTCAACACACTACACTCACTCGCAAGGCGTAACAACTGAAACCGCATCATCGCAAGACTTGTCATAAGTCTGCAAACGCAATGCAATCGCCTCATCGATGGACTCTGGAGAGTCTACCTCGCAGGACAATTGCATCAACGCAAGACTGGTCGTAAGTCTATAAGCAACCAATCTCATCAAGCACATTAACGCTCGCGATGTTGTCGGAGTGAGGACCTATTCTACCCTCCTCGATAACCGTGGTGCGTTGCAACGTAACGTAACGTAACGTAACGTAACGTAACGTTAAGCTTATTCGAAACAAAACTCGACTAATCACAATCGCTTATCCTGCGTATCTCGCAACCTCTATCGCTTCTAGTGTGAATCTATATCGTTTGCCTACCGTTATCTGTGATATTCGTGTGAAGTTAGCACACATGACCTCGCTTCACGAGACAAAGCTCATATGGTTAAAGCAAGGCGTTTTAGTCACATCAGCAGGCTTTCGTGGAAAAAGGCCATGTGGGGTCTGATGTTAGTTAAACTCTGTGGTGATAATCAATCAAATCAAACCGTATAAATCACGTATACCTCCATCGATTGCAATGCAACAACTGCCGATTATCGTAATTCGTTACCGCCACCGTCATTACTGGTGTTGTGTTGTGTTATTCGCTTATCGTTTATCGTATATAGTCTACCGCTTATTTGCGTATCGTGTACCGCTTATTCGCTCGTTGGTGCTCGTTACAGTCTGCGTGGTATTAGTACGCATGACATCGCTTCACGAGGTAAAGCTAACCTGGTTAAACGTGGTGTTTCACCATGTTAGCAAACCCTCGTGAAAACGTGTCATGCGGGTTCAAGGTGGAATCTAATCGAAAACGCGCTATTCGCTTGTCGTCTGCCGCTCGACGCCCATCCAGACACGGCACGTAAATGTTTTGTGTTATCAGGCTACTTGCGCACGCTGTTGTAGCTATGCTCGCAATTTAACTCACCGGCTTAACCTATTCGATTCTATCTTATACTCGGTCTGACCTTCTATCGATTGGACCGAGTGAGCGTAATTCTATCCGTGTCGTATCGGCGCACATGACACCGCCTCACGGAACGGAAGTAATATGGGAAAAACATGGTGGATACGCTTCTGGTACTTCCTATATATAAATGTTTTAATCATATTAACGAACTTCCGTGGGAAGGTGCCAAGTGGGGCTCGATGCTAAATTGTCTTCTTCAAACGGTTAAAACTAATTTTTTTTTATAATAAAACTTTTATTAAAACCATGGGACAAGTGAAACTCCTCACAACGTGGAGGTAACATCGAAACAGCTTAACTCCATGCCCAAGGGAAGCATTCATGAGTCCAAATTTTTCCTAAAAACCTTTTACAATATCAAGAACAAGACTTTCTTGAGACGTTGGTTCAACATCGAGTTCAGCTGAACCCATGTCGTAGGAGAGCTTCGTAACCTCAGTTTTCATCTTCGAACTTCTTAAAATGTGTAAAACCTAAACTTCCTTGCAACATTGGTTAAACATCGACTCAGTTGGCTATACGTTAAAAGGAAAATTTTCAAGATTTTCATCCTAAATTCCCTTTAAATATCTAAGAGGAACGTTTCTTGTAACGCTGGTTAACGATCGACTCAGTTAGTTCCACGTCATGAGAAACCGTTCAAGTTCTTTTAAATTGCAGTCGTATTGAACTAACGAATTCTCCACGACACGAGGTACTTTGGAACGCCAACTCGTGGGATATTACTTTTGTCTTTTACGTCGCCTTCCCGCTATCGCAATCGATCCCTCTTATTCGAAACGCTCTCGCTTGTCAACTCACGGTCAAATCACTCGCTGTATCGCTACTGATGAAGGATCAACTCTTTAAAGTCTACCTGTTGGACTAATTTCGGGATGAAATTTCCTAAAGCAGGGGAGACTGTAACAACCCGCACTTTCGTGCGTTGTTACTACTCGATATACTCGTTACGCCTAGCACCAGAGATTCGGATCATAATGTAACTATATCGCATACATCGCTATTCGAAGGATAATCGCATATTTTCGCAATACACTATTATCACAAACACTAACACTCACGGAGGCATTGAGTGAGGACCTATTCTACCCTCCTCAGTGGCCGTGATGTGTCGAACGTAAACAACTAACGCTAACAAGGACTCTCGGGTGAGTGCTATAGCTCCAGTCGTCGTGACGATGATGACAAAACGAGTGAGTGGTACCCCGTCAGTCATTGTGGCACAAAACACAATAACGTTCACGATGACATCAAGAAAGGACCTATACTACCCTCCTTAATGGCCGTGAAACGTCGCTAATAATCGCATACTCGAAACGAAAACCGGCTGTAATTATCGAAACTGTGGATTATGGATATGTAAATACGACCCCTAGTGATATCTATAGGTATATATAATAATAATATAAAAAGGACGCACTTCAAAGTCGATCGCAACGCTAAAAAACGGAGAAATCCATCGTGTCGGAGTGGCCATCCGGACTGATAGCCATCCGGACGGATAGCCATCCGGACAGATGGGCCATCCGACCCAAAACCATTCCAGCCTCTTTGTTGCCTATAAATAGCCTGTCACACCACTGTTCAAGTGATGTGATAGCTCCCAGTCGACCAGACACGCTTCAAGACCTTTTTCTCTCGATTCCTCACGATTTCGGTAAGATTTCAACCTAAACTCGTACTTCTATGATCTACACTCGATTCTACATCATTCTATCTTTTAAAACTCAATTTTTAACCGTGAAATCTATTGATTTTGAGGTGTTTTAAGGTGATGTCACCAAGAGTTCATATGAACTTCAAGTTGTGACCTCATCCCACCATAAGCGCCTCAGATCTGAGTGATTTCCACATGTTATGATAACGAATCTCACCTAAATCTATGTATTCAACCTAGGAACTGTGCGATTTCGAGCTAAACCGGAGAAACCGTCAAGAACGGCCAGTTCTGATGGAGCGGGGTGATTCCCGGCCGTTGGAGAGGGTCGGAACTGATGGAATTTCAAGTGTTAGTGCGAAATTACACTGTCCCGGTAACTCCGCACGTATTCCTTCTGTTAAACACTCAAAAATAGTGTTCAGAATGCGAAACAGACGTGTCATCCGCACGAATCACATGTCGTCCGCACGGATCACATGTCGTCCGCACGGATCACGTGTCATCCGGACGGATAACTTGTCATCCGGACGTATAACGTGTCATCCGGACGAATGAGCACCATCCGACCGGATAACTGACTTTTCAATGCTATTCTCGCTTAACCGTGCATCGTTTACTATATCCTTCGATGATTAACGCAGACGTACTCGCAACCGACTCAATCAAGTTGTATCCTCGCTAAATACACACTGGGAGTATACTTGAACCCTTTTTAATCATATTTTGGGTGTAACATACGTTTCTAACAAATCGAACTTATCAAACGAATTATTCAATCACTCGAATTATCACTTGCGAATAACTGTTATGCATAGATATACGTGATGCTAGTTGCATATGTGCTAGGGCTTATACTCGTGACGTCCCACCATGACTAGTATAGTACTATTGCGCCCGACAGGGTCTAGTTTACCATCGCATATTCGAGCATCGAGGACTTAGTTGGTAGTATCAGCTTTGTGAGTATATATGTCGTGTGTTACGTTCTTGCATATGGAAATTCGCTACACTTTTTATCTATTACGCTATACATATCAAACCTGTATACTCGCCAATACTTTTGTATTGACAAATATTTTTAACGTATATTGCAGGTTAGATCGCAGACTATATCAAATCAAGCTAGGAGGTCTAGAAACTCAACTAAAATCTAGGTTGTCGGATTTGTATTGTTCGAGAGGACAAGAAATCTGTGATAACTTATGTGATCGTATTATTTGTTAGTATGGGATAACGAATGTATTAAATATTATCGCAATATAGTTGTTATGGATTCTCTTGAGCAATCTGATTCGCCTAGTGCCGCTACCCGATGATTCCGCCATCGGTTGGGGTGTGACAGTTTGGCCTGATATGACCTTTTCTCCACAGTTGTAGCATAATCCATTACTGGACTTCTTCCTGCAATTTTCTTCCTTGTCTCCTGGCATCTTGCAATAATTGCAAAGAGTGGAGCATTTTCCCGAATGCTTTTTCTTGCAGACCTTGCAGAAAGGTGCAGAGGTAGAACCCATATTCCTACGGTTGTAATTCCCAGAACGGAATTCTTGAGTAAGTCTTTGGGTTAAGTTTCTCATCTGTTCTTCTTCTCTAGTACGAATTAATTCATCTATCAAGGTATTTGCTAGTTCTACAGCTTCTTCTATGGTTTGAGGTCTAGCTGCCTTGACTACATGTCTAATCTCTCCAATTAATCCCTAGATGTAACGGGAGATTAATACTGGTTCAGGTGATGCAAGGGTTGGTACTATTCTAGCATATTCAAAGAATGTGGTAGTATAACCCTTACTATCTACCCCGGTCATTCTTAAGTTTAGGAACTTATTAGCTATCTGTTCCTTTTCATTAGGAGGGAAGAATTTCCTTTCTACTATATTTTTAAATTCCTCCCATTCCATGTTGTATATCCTATCACTTCCTCTTGACTGGAGGATAGTGTTCCACCATTCTAAGGCTGAGTTCTTAAACAAATTAGAAGCAAACATTATTTTATCTTCTTCAGCACATTTGCTTATTTTTAAAACAGCCTCAGTTTTCTCTATCCAGCGTAGGGCTGCAGTGGGTTTACAGGACCAGAATTCTTTATAAGAACAACCATAAGGCATGGTTCTTCTTCTTTTGGGAATGGGCGCTTGAAGTACAGGTCCATTGTTCACGCTGTTTTCTGGTTCAGTTGGTCGCTTACTGCTATGCTTACTTTTATTATTCGCTTCTTGAATCATTTGAATAATAAATGGCATTTCATCTATAATTCCTTGTGCTACTATGTGTTGAACGACACTATTATCCATTTGGTTTCCATTGTTATTGATGCTCGGATTCTCATTAACCACGTTAATGTTACTCTGGTTATCGTTATTCAGATTTCCTTGATTTCCTTCGTCGGCCATCTGAATTTTAAACATTGGTCCCGTATTAATATCACAATTAATATTTTAACATAATCAATCACATGACACGCAATTTAGCCAAAAGCGTCGATCATTGCGACTTTTACTCTATTCATCTACTATATATCTATTACACACCAGTACTGAAATAAATAATAGTAGGGATCCGTACACACATATTTTATTTTTATTATTTTATTATTATTATTACTATTACCGTCTCCTACCATCATATTCAAGGATATGGATTCATCCAAAAATCCATATTGCGCTTATCGTATTTCCATACGAGTCGCTCTCCCATCTGTCGCATTCTCTCACTGCTTTCTAAAATTTCCTCACCAAATGTCCTAAGTTCTTGTACGTTTTCTGCACTCATTAGGGGTGCAGGTTCTAGGACTGGGTTCGGAATCTGGGGTGCCGGTTCCTGATATGAGGGTGTAGGTGCCTGAAATCGGTAAGGATCTTCTAAGATCTCCCTAACGTATTCATCGTGGTAATAGGGATCTAAAGGGTCCATACCTGGATAGGCTCCTATGGTTTGCATGGGTGTGTCTTCATGTATCGGGTAACGTTGCACATAGTCCCTAACTTCATCCCACCAGGGATCGTAATTTGAGTCTAGGGGGTTTGGTGCTGGTACCCTAGGGATTTCCTCCGGATTGAAGTCATGCATCTCCACTTGGTTTTCAGGGTTTTCTATCTCCATGGGTTGGTCAGGGATTGGTGGCTGTGGTTGAGGTGCTATTATTTGCTCCATATTTGGGTCAGCTGCAGTGGTTGCTAAGATGGGAATATTGGCTATACCCCTATTTATCATATCCTGGGCATAGGCATCTGTCTCTCTCTCTTGGCTGCTAATACCCTCTGTTCTTGTAACCTTTTCATACGTTTTCTACGCTCGTGTGCCCCTCGACTGAACCATCCCCTTTTTTTTTAGGAAATGGCTCTTCTGACTGAGCCTTAAACACAAAGATTCCTTCTTCCATATCAGCAGAATACCCTGAGAGGGCAGGCTGAGAAGAGGAGGTGCCTTCGTTTCTAGGCGAACCAGACAATTGACGGTACGCGTCAGATGGTCCTTGGTCGCTCATACTGTAAACTAACAGATAGTCAAATAACACATAGCAATAAAATACAGTTATGCACGTATTTCCGTAATTTATTTCCTAACACTTTACACTTTGATGTCAGCAGAACACCTCTATGGCGGAATCAGTGGCTTAGCTCTGATACCACCTTCTGTCGCAACCCCCGATCCCACTTCCCCGGGAACGGGCGGCCGCGAGCCAGTTTCGGTGGTATCGTGTATAGTCTAATTTGGCAGCGGAAATTTTCATCAGGACCGTAGTTAGGAAATGTTTATCAGAGTAAAACCTCCATATTTGATATTAATAATTACATGGGTAAAACCCAAGTTTCTTATTACAATACGTTTATAGGGATAAACCATATTTTATTTGAATTAAAACGCCTTTTTTATTTAGGTAACTTTTATAGCCACTTTTCCAAGCCTTCAGTGTTGTCCAGCTGGCTTCTAATTGGCTTTCACATGGTGTTACCTGAAACGCGTTTTAAAAACATTTGTCAGTGGGAAATACTGGTGAGTGAATCCCAGTTTAATTCAGAAACATTAATTTAATTTAAACAATATTGAGAGCGATTACAATGTTTATATCTAAACAATTACTCCTTTTAGTACTGTCAAACCTGACTTGTGGGTCATATTACACATTGGCTAACTCATTGTCCAATGGTAACGTTGTAGGATCGTGAAACGACCTAACGAGTCGATCAGAAGAGTGCTCAGACCAAATCTGAGGCGGAATTCATTGATTCGGTCTTCGTTTAGCTTGGATTCACTAATAAATGTCTTGTTTATTGATCTTGAACAGATTTACAGCACAGAGACACTTCGACAGCACCTCGGCGTCGGAATCTAGAATGTTACAAATGATGAAAGTTTGAAGGGTATATATAGGAGAGACCATGACCGTTTGAAGGTGACATGCCACCCTTCAAACGGTCATGACATGTTTCAAATGGACATCTTCTTAAAACAATAGGCTTCAAACGGTCAAACATCCAATTCTTGTTTCATGTGCATTTGATGTTTTCACGTGTATTCCATGTGATGATGCACATAATGATGTCATCTATGTGATGTCATCATCAATAATGATGACCTCATGCTTGTTCAAAACCGCAACGAACCCGAGACTCGATATAAGATGAAGTTGACAGATGTGTGCACTAACAGACTCCCCCTCAGATGTTGACGGGTCTTAAGTGTCGAGTCTTTGCATCTTCAGTCTTTATCATTCTCTTTTCTTTCTTATCATATACCAGAATCTTCTCTTTGGCTCTAGCCTCGTCAGACTCCCCCTCTCATCCTGATGGGATCGCCATCTGGAATTAGCTAACACCTTGAGATCAAACCCTGGCTTTAACTCTGATCAGCTCATTTCCTGCACACATTTTCTCATCACAACATAAGTTTTTACTTAACTCAATAAGAAAAAACTTACTAGTAATAGTTTCATCAAGTTCAAATTAATGATCCTGATTAACTAATCAATTTTTTTTCTCTCAAAATCAGTTTCTACATTTAAACACACGCTCCCAAACCAGTTCATCATGTTCAGCACTTGGAATTTCGAAAATCAGTTCATCAACATCAGTTATCGAAAATCTTTTTGGATTTACAAATAAATGCTAAACTACTAAAAAGAACAATATTGAAATGCAGTAAAGAAATATATACAAACAATATTTTTGTGAGTTTGTGTAAGAGGATCATATCAGTTTTTGACCAATCACTAGCACCGTTAAGCTTTAAACATTTTCAGTTCTAAACGATTCACGTAGATTGACGATATTGTTGTCCTCTTAAATTCAATCTAAAAAATTTCGAAATGCTTACCGATACGTTAAGGTATATTAAGATAGCACTAAATTCTTATGGACCCCACGATCTCAGCATATCCCCTCATCATGCAATACACTATCTTAAGTAATGCCTTTAAACTTTTATCAACTGTGATTTGTGCGAAAACAAAGCAGAATGTTTAAACATTAACAATCAGGTCGATACTTCCGTATACGCAGAGAAAGTCCAATGTTTAAACAAAATAAGAAAAATAAAACAAGTTGAAGTTGTTTAGGCTTTAGCCACCAGGTCGATACTTCCGTATACGCAGAGAAGGTCCAAAGCTTAAACGAAACACCAAAGAAAATATAGCAGAACGTTTAGGCAACAACATCCAGGTCGATACTCACGTATACGCAGAGGATGTCCGATGCTTAAACAAAATAAAGAAATAAAACAAGTTTAAATCTTTGCAAAATGAAATGCACAAAATCACAGTGACTTTTTAGCAAAGTTGTGAAAGTTCACAAACTTAACCAGTTTTATGTCTTTCAACAATCAGCGATTACTGAGTAGGCACACAGTCAAGAAGGACAAAACTAAGTACTATGCTTTCGACCATGTTTCCCACTAGAACTAGGCTTTTTCATTTAAGTTTGTATCGTTATCGCAAATCTACTAGTCTAGCTGAGCCTATCGTCACATCCTTAGTGAGATCGCTTATCACATTTTATCTCTCCATTTCTTTAGCATGCTGTGACAGTCCAACTGATCTACTATCATTTCCTCTTTTTACAACAAAACTCATTTTGAATTTTTCAATGTTTTTGACATTTTCAAATTTTCTAATTTTTTAAAATTTTTTACTCCCCCTAAAATCAAAATATGTCTCAATTTTGATTTTCTGGGAAAATTTGAAAACAAGCTGTACAAGAAATTTGACAACATGATGAGAATCACTTCAATTCTCCATTCACTTGGCATGAACAATCAGAACTCCCCCTGACAACAAAACATTTTCCCATAGTGATTTCAAAACACTTAAATTTGTTTTAATCAAAATGGTTTTTCCGGAAAATAAGTTTTGTGTGTCTTTTCACAAATTCGGGGATCTTTCATCACTTTGTTTTCTTTAACCACTTGTAAAAACTAACATTTTTAAGATCAATCCACAAACATCACTTGTAGAAAATCAAGTACAACTTAATGTCCCTGATTTACCACTTTTAAGTCGAAATATCACATTCGTGAATTTCTCAAGAAATATGCCGATTCCTGCTCCACTCTTACCAACCTGGGAGCTCCGGCAAGTCAGGTTTTTCATTTAAATAGATTCACCCAAGCCTGACGGTCCTTGGGTGATTTTGAATTCTTGTTCAACAATGGTGGAAAATTTGCATCATCCATTGTTAGACCAGAATTCTCAATTTTTACCTCAACAACTGGCTCTTCTGGTTTTACCATACCAGAATCATTGCCTGAATGTGGCTTCTCTGACTTTGATAAGCCAGATTCATCGCCGACATGTGGCTCCTTTGTTTCCGAAGAAACAGATTCATTGCCAGAAAGTGGCTCCTTTGTTTTTAAAGAAACAAATTCATCGCCGACTTTTATTGGAACCCAATCCACTCTAGATTTAGGTTTTCCAAATTCATCAACTTGTGACATAAATTACTTTTCACAGTTTCTTTTATATTCAAAAACTTTGATAAAAATTTTGTCTGAAAAAATTAACTTTCTTTGATTGTTTTGTCAGTTTGATTAGTCAATTTTTCTTTCGTTACTCTCTCTTTTGTCCTAAGATTTGTATCTGATGAATTCGTTTTGCCTGACTGATCATTTGAGCAAATCGATTCATCAGAACTTTTATCTGAATTACCAATTGTACGCGAGGACAAAATCTGCTCCAGATACTCTCTGGCCTTCTTCCTCTTCTTCCTTAGGCTGTCTTTTTGCCCCTGAGAAAGCTTTACTTTCTTTTCTTGAACTTTAGGTTCTTGAACCTTCTGTTCTTTGGGCTTGACATTGACTGATTTCTTCACCTGCTTCTGAGATTCAGCCCTCGATCTTCTCATTGATCTCATTGAGCAATATCTAGCAATATGGCCAATGATGTTGCAGTTAAAACATCTCCTTGACTCAAATCTCCAACTCTGGCAGTTAACAGCAATGTGTCCTTGATAGCCGCATCTGTAACACACTATGTTATCGTACCAATCACCATTTTCAGTCCAAACATTTAGATCAAAGCACTGTTTGGCTTGGTGATAATCTTTCCTCCACTTGTTTGCTAGATTTGGCCTTTGAGCTCTGTGGTTCGACCTGCACCACTCATTACCAACAATTTTTGAATTTTCATTTTTTACTTTTTGTAATTTTTGATTGCGATTGGATGATTGATCTGATGAACTTTTATTTTCTTTTTGAACATTTTTCAAAATTTTCTCTTTTTGTTTTTGTTCCACTTTCTTCTTCAAAGGTTTTTGCTTAGAGCATTCTCCCTTTTCAGTTGATTGTGGAACAGTTTCTTGAAACTTTTCTTTTAACTTCAAATATAAATTCTTTTTCTTCATTTTTTCATTTTTAACATCAGATTTCTCATCGCAATCTTCAACTATGACTTTGTCATAGTTTGTGACATCGTCACTTATTGGAACTGAATTAATCGATTTAGGACAGGGAATAGCTGAAGTATTCACAAAAACCTTCAACTTTTCTTCCCATTCCCTGATTTTACCTTCTAACTCTTTGATTTTCTTTTGAGCACATTCAGCTTCTTTTTCAAGTCGAATAATCATCTGAAGATGAGAATTTATCATTGTTTGCTTCTCACAAATTTCCTGCAAAATAAGAATCTGTTTAACATCATCTTGCTTCTCATCCTTCAACTTTTTGACTTCCAATGTCAAACTTTCCGCATCTTTCAAGAGTTTGCCATTGTCAGCTTCAAGTTTATCACATTTAGAGCACACTGATGCAGAACTTGAAGATTCATTCTTCACAAATTCTTCATTTTTTGGAACTTCCTTTGTTTTTGTCTTGAATAATCCTGCACAAAAGAGTTTAACGAAATCAAAAGGATTTATATTTTCATCAACATAACATTTCCTTTTAATATCATATTTCAGAATACTCTTTGTTGCAAGACACACACGAATTCTTTTATCAATTTCAGTAATTACATCCAATTCCAATTTTTGTAAATTCGTTTCCATTTCGCTCATAAATTCTTTCTTTTTCTTATATTCCTTACGAAACTCTGCATTAACCTCATTAAAGAACTGTTTTGGATAAAGTTCTTGAAAAAAATCTTTCCTTTTTAGCTCAACCAAGAATTTATCCCATTTAGCAGGTAATGCATTTGCATCTTTCGATATCTGTTCATCTTTTGATATTTTAATATTTTTTCTTCTCAAATTTTCTGTTAAAATTTCAAATCGTCTTTCCAACTCATCCAATGTTTCATCCTTTTGACACATGAAATGTTCAAAACTTTTAACCCAAATGTCTGCACTTACATTTCTATAATTGCTATCGACGGTTCTCATATACCAACAATTTAAATTTTCAAGATAATCGTTTTCTTTTTCATCAAACATCATTTCCATATTTTAAAAAGTTCCGACAAATTTCACTCAAAACAACACTTATAGTCATAAGTGGTGGGCAAAATTTAGACCAAATCACATGCACACTCAATTCGAAACTTGCTGACAACTATCAAAAGTTCACATGCAAACTTGAAATCTATTGGGCCTCACTTAGAATCTTGGGTCGATGATTTTAAAAAAATCTGTTATACAATCAATTGCATCACATGGGCTGAAATTGCTTAAGTCACATGGGCCGCTAATTATAAAGTCACATGTACCACCGAACAATTTGATTGGACCGTGCTTTTCACTTAATCCAAACAGCCCACATGCAAAACGACTGATATATCAACTAAATTTTTATAGAATCAATAAAATGAATGGCCGACAACTGTTTACAGCTCACGTTATCTTGATACTCACAAAATGAAATCACATGCAATCTGATTATTTCAATTTACTAGACCTTGAGCTTTTCAAACAAAATGATAATATCACACGCAAGACTTCTTGAAACAATTAATCCACATTCACGTGTACTGACAAAACAATTAAAGTCACTTTAATTCACATGCAAATGTAATGGTCTTGGATTATAATAGAACTTGTGATTGTGTCAACAACCCAAAATCACATGCAAACTGATACGTTTTTGAATGACCTGTACAACTTTCACGTGATAACATTTCAAACGGTGACACCCTCAAACGGGATGGCTGCTTTCAAACGGTCACAATGGCAACTTTCAAACAGTCATGTCACGTTTCAAACGGGAAGGTGCATTTTTCAAACGGTCAGTCCAATTTCAAACGGTAAGGTGGCAGTTTCAAACGGGTGACACCTTCAAACTGGTGACAGTTTCACACTGGTGACACCTTCAAACTGGAGGTGTATCCTTCAAACTAGAGGACCACTTCAAACTAGAGGTTCAAACAGGACCCCCCTTTTCAAACAGTATGGTGTTGTTTTCAAACGGGATGGGTCAATTTCAAACAATAGGGTCAGTCCTCAAACGGTCTTCGTTCAAACGGGCATCAGTTTTCAAGCCATTTTTACCACTTTTACTTCGAATTTTAAGCTGAAACTTTCAAGGGTTTGTTAAAACAAAATTACGCACACATTGTGAAAGTTTTAGCCGATTTTAACCGTGAAAAGTATCAATTTTGTGAAAGAAGGTGTAGAAAATCAGAATTTGCTAGCGAAAACGAGCTAAACGGTAAGAACTCTTCCCCCTGAGCTCTGATACCACATGTAGGATCGTGAAACGACCTAACAAGTCGATCAGAAGAGTGCTTAGACCGAATCAGAGGCGGAATTCATTGATTCGGTCTTCGTTTAGCTTGGATTCACTAATAAATGTCTTGTTTATTGATCTTGAACAGATTTACAGCACAGAGACACTTCGACAGCACCTCGGCGTCGGAATCTAGAATGTTACAAATGATGAAAGTTTGAAGGGTATATATAGGAGAGACCCTGACCGTTTGAAGGTGACATGCCACCCTTCAAACGGTCATGACATGTTTTAAACGGACATCTTCTTAAAACAATAGGCTTCAAACGGTCAAACATCCAATTCTTGTTTCATGTGCATTTGATGTTTTCACGTGTATTCCATGTGATGATGCACATAATGATGTTATCTATGTGATGTCATCATCAATAATGATGACCTCATGCTTGTTCAAAACCGCAACGAACCCGAGACTCGATATAAGACGAAGTCGACAGATGTGTGCACTAACAAACGTATTGTCATCCCGACTTACTACTCACAGTGTAGTAAATTTTGTATACAAAACCCCAACATACCGGAAGTAATTGAAGAATTACAAAGACTCAATCACTGCTAAATTGCATTGTAAAATAGTTAAGGTTTTGTAAAAACTGTTAACAAAAAGGAGATTATTCACATTGCTGTCTTAGATTTTTCATAAGGGTTTCCTGGTGATAATCTAAAATTTACACAAATGTACACGTGTTAGTATAATAACCCATTTTAACATTAGCAATACCCTCCCCGAGACGGCATTCCAATGACTACGTCGGGCAGAACCACGACAGCCATTACGGAACCCTATATCAATCGGGCAGCGTATCTAATACGTATCCAGGGGTTATAATACTTACAACGGAGCAGAACTTCTCTAATTAGGGGGATATAATACCCGCTTATAACTTCTATTATTTCAGAATTCGTTTAGAAAGAAAAGATGTGAGCGACTGAAATGAGATCCCGAGGCCTCCTTATATAGTTGTTGAATCTCGTCCTCTCGCGGCCCGCGTAAGAGTAGGCAAAGCCTTACGCAGCCCGTGTCAACCCTGGGTCAACGAGTAGCTTAGCTGGGTCAGTATCTAGGTCCGCCGGGTGTTAGGACACGTGGCCACACCGGGCTGCGCCACATCTTGGTCTCACGCGGCCCGCGTGAAGGTTGGGGTGGGTCTTACGCGGCCCGCCTCAGCTTAAGTTTCAGATTTTAAATTATTTTTAATACTATTTAATATATTTGAGGCCCGTTTTCGCGTATGGGGTGTATTTTGGGACATATTGGGATAATTTAAAATATATTAGGGTGTCGGAAAAAATATTCGTGGGTGTCGGTTTATTGAGGATTGTTACAGAACTCGACCGCTGCAACGGTATGATGGAATGGTGCGAATCGCTATACTCCTCGTCTTGATGAGGTCCGAAAGAGTGATGATAAGATGGGGATGAAATGAGCGAGACAAAGCGTCTCACAGGCTCTAAATAAGTTCTCCAATCCTCATGAGGACTAGAGCTAAGGTTCGCTGACGGGGTACGCCGGTGCTATGGCCCAGCTTCGTGGTCTTTTCTTGCAGTTATTGGTGCCTTTCCTCTTCCACCTCTACCTCTAATACGTGGTGGCATTGTCCTTGTTCCTGCCAAAACAAACAAAAGAAAACAATTAAGATTAGGATTAATCCTAAGTCATTTGCCTAGACTCGGGAGTCAAGGAATGTGCAAACTGTGTCATTGAGATTAAACACAAAAGGCTAGTGTTTAATTCCCTCAATGTTGGCTCTGATACCAACCTGTCACACCCCGATATTTTCACGTATTACCGGTGGGCCCGATGGGGAGTATCGTGACGTAGTTGATATCATCATAGTCAATTAATCACAGTTTAATGCACAGCGGAAGTCTAAAAATAAATATACAAACCGAGTTAAAAGTACAATAAAATATTATACAACAGATTGTAAGTGGATCCACATGCGGATCTAAAACAGAAAGAAATATTGTTCAATAGATTCTAAGTATCAAAAGCTTGCAAGACTCTTTATTTAATACTCAGGAGTTCCAGCCCATTACGCGTAGTACCTACACTTAGTCTTTTTGAAAAATATGTCAGTTTACACTGGTAAATACAATTAACTGACTCTTTTTGAAAACATTTAAGAAAATTGATTTAAATGCACAAGGCACAAATATTCTTTTATAACTTGGGATAATTATTAAAAATAATCTTGTATACAGATTTATATGTTTGTCGTCCATTCAGGGCCCGATTAGAAGAGCTGAGATAAGATTAATAGACACACCACTAATATAATCCCAAGGCGAGTTATTCTCAACGAGTGGTCATATCTTTCACAGACGCAACTGACATGTGCGCGACTACACATATTTTTACAATGAAATTACACACGATTTGGTTTTAAATTCATAAAAGTGATTATTACTTTTACATCAAAACACACACGAAAGAGGCAAGTGTACCCCGTCATATATGTAGTAAAGTATCGGTAAGAACCAAGTATCGATCCAAGGAAATGGGCGGAGAAATAATACAAGACCTTTGTCACTAAACTACCGGTAAAAACATAAGTTGTTTGATTTTTAATAAACTAAAGTAAGCATAAACAAATACTTATAAAACATAGTAGAAAATAGATAAATAGCCTTGCTTAATACACAACCAAAGTATGTCAACTAAGCCGGTTTTGGCACTAGAAGCATTCGGTCAATTCTCCATTTTAAGACAATTAGTATCCCTTTCGGGAATCCTAACATGACAATCATTCAGAAAGCTAAAACGATAAACACACTTTAACCACCTAAAATTGTTCTTTAACATGCAATTGATAAATGTCTATGAAAATCTCTTAAAAATAAGTTAGTCATCCGTTAGCAGTTTTCTAACCTCACTTAAACAAGGAAAGCGATACCGATAAACACAATGCAACCACCGAGACAAGCATAAACTAGATTAAATCACAACCGAGTTCATTTTACAAATCTTGCACATAAATCCACCAAGATAGCAATTTTGGCCTAAACTACTAACTAAGCTAACAAATCATGGCAAGAATTTATAACGACACCATTTAACCCGTTAAGGTCCTTACGTGACGGCAAGCTTTCTTGATTAACAATAATTACATTTTATTAAACCACTAACCATTTCTAGTATCATGGTGCACACATTTTAACCAAGCTAAACTAGTTAACCAAGTTTAAAGTTTACTAATACAAGATTAATTAAGCTTCATTTTTCAACTATCTTAACTAACCAAATACCAATCATCCAACACAATTACTTATAATCAAGAAATCAATATCAATAACAAGGTTGCAAATTAATCATCAAAGATAATCATAGAAAATACTTCCAAGTATCATTACAAACAAAGATTAACATACTAATGGCTATAATAAAGCAAGGGATTGCTGTGTTTTTGCCCAAAGGCTACAATAATACATAAACATTAATCTAAATGCTTGAAAGATTAACAAAAATCATGGAAAGATTAGAAAACCAAACCATAAACAAGCATAAGATTAAGAATCTGGAAGATAACGAAGCTAATCGGCACAATGTGGCTTGAATCCGGGTGAAAGCAGAAGCCTCCGAAGCCTGAAAATAGCCAGAATCGCTTCCAAAATGTCCAGAGTTACGAGCAGAATGTTTCTGCAAGTTTTTATATAATTTCGATGTCGCACGGTCGTGCGTCCTGTTGCACGACCGTTCACTTTATGCATTATTGGAGGTATGGTGCACCATACTGCATGACGTCATCAAATCTTGACCGGTCTTCGGTCTCGCACGACCGTTCTTCATATTGCACGATCGTTCACTTCCGGGATCATGTTGCACGGACAACTGCACTGGTGGTGCAGTTCCGGGGTTTTGCTGGACAACGGATCCGCACGGGGTGCAATCAGACGCACGACCGTGCGTCACCGGGATTGCCTTGCACGCCAAGTCGCACCCTCGTTCATTGCCGGACTGGACTGCATTAGTCGGAGATGCACGGTCGTTCATTAGGTCGCACGACCGTTCCACTTGCCCAGGTCATAATTCTAACAGAATGTTCGCAGCTTTGTCATTTTGTTCGGAAAGTCCTCGTTTTCACTATCATCTTGTCTGGTACGCTGTTTTAGGCCTGTAAATAAAAGTATACATGATTAAGTATCCAAATGACGGTTTTACGGCCGAAAACGCATAAAATGGGGATAAAACTGGGGACTAAAATATGTGTAAATTAGCGAATATCAGCAACTGTCAGGTGTATGCCTACACCTCGTGCTTAAGTCGTAGCCATTTCAAATGAATGAGCCGAGGATATCCAGGACACGGTCATTAACCCCCCAAAGGCATTGCATCAAACAAAACAAATTAAAACGGGTTATCTCAATAATTTAACCACCAATCGATTAAAGATTCAATACCCGACCAAGCGGTAATAATTTACCGTATCCCAAGCCGGTATAAGGGAAAATAAGTTAAAAGTATTTACCTGAGCTAAAATATAATTTTATTCTCAGTCGTATATCAATCAGCAAGTACAAGTAGCTTTTACTTGGCTCCTAATCTAGAACAAAGGTTTTAATAACCTATTAGATTCCTAACGGGTCTTATTTAAGTTATAACTTAGACAGGTTAGTTTTAAAGAAAGGGTTACGGTTCAAAACGCAAGATTAAGCGAAGACCGGATTAGAATGTGATTTAGACCCGAAAAGTATGAAGACTTGTATAAAATGGGTAAACTAAATACATTCTGGATTTTGAAGTAAAAATGATAAGGTTTGACCCGTTTTGGTTAATTTATGCAAACTAGTTACATAAACCGTACCGAACGTGTATATGCATAACGGGTAACCAAATGAGTCATGTACAAGTTCCATAAGTTATTATGCTTAAATTATGTTGTGATATCAGTAGGATATCTTCCATTATGCCCAAAACGAATTTAAAATCAATTTAAGCCCCGTAAGGGTATTTTGATCATTTTAATGTTTATAAAAGAGATTAAATTGCAATATGAGGTTCTGCTCTAAAATAATCAGTAAAAATGTAAATTTTATCAAGTTATATCAGTAAGATATTATACATATGTGAATTTATCATTTATGGCCAAACTATGCACCGAAGGGGCATTTTGGTCATTTCACATATGCTTTAAGGGTCAAATTTGGAAATCTGAGTTCAACACTTTTACTTACTATTAAAGTATAAAAAATTTCTTATAACATCAGTAGGTAATAAGTCTTAGGCGTTAAATATGGTTTTAAACCATACTATGCGCTTAATAAGCGTAAAAGTCGGTATTTGACGATATTTGAAATGTTTATAAAATTTTGAAGTTTTGATCAGTCTCTAAAGCTTAAAATATTTTATTTAACATATGAAATCAGTAGGAAAATGTTTGGTATCAAAATTTTATGTAAAACTCATTTTATCAATGAAAAGGGCAATTTCGTCAATACCGAATTTACACTAGAACTCTATAATATGATCAGTATAAAATTTGATAAAAAATTCTAAAAATCCCTAAATATTATATTACATCAGTGGGTAGAAAGTTTGGTGCCAAAAATTGGGTTTAAATGTGATTTATACTGAAAATGCCATTTAATTAATAAAAAGCTTTAATTTTACGATATCTCGCATAACTTCTATTTTAGACCATGAACTGATGTCAAAATTTTAGGACATGCTTATAAATCTGTAATAAAGGTTTTTTTCCTCTCACATTTTCAAAAATCTCGTTTTTATATCAAAATGGCATAATGGCCAACTTTTAAGCATTTAACGGAAACATGCAAATGATTCAGATTTCAAAGGAACCATATAGTATAATCTCAGAGGGTTATACTAACATGTAATATGGTCCTAAAGGAACCCTAAGGCATATCTAAACTAAGCTAAATCGGGTCAGAACAGAAAGTCAAAGCAAAAGTCTACTTTTGCGACTTTCGGTTGCGAACCGAGCCTAAACTCAGAATTGTCGGGTTGAACATGACTAGACATGTTCTTATATTATTTAACAAGTTATTTAAGTTTTAAAACATGTTCCATAACTTCAGCATTATCAGTTATGAATTATATTGCAAAAACTGACCCGTTTGACTTTTTGTTAATAAGTTTGACCCGACAATTGATTGAGATAACGTGATAATTTGAAGGTGCCCTTTTAAGGGTTTAATACCTACATAATTACCAACACATAGCCACTTTTATTTCGAATAATGGTTGGACCGTTAGTGATTAATCACCAAGTCAAAGCTTAATTAGGATATCTTTGACTTTCGGTCATTAAGCTAATAAAACTTTAACTAAAGAAACTAAGAACATTTACTAGAGTCCTTAGCATGAATTTAGAACATGAGAAAGCTTCCTTTAGCTCCAAGAGGCTTCAGAGAGTGAGTTTTGAAGTGAAAGTTTTCAAGTGTGCATGAACAAGTGAAAACCAAGTCCTTTATATAGGAAATTAGATGCTCTTGGATCATTGCAACTGTCCCTATGTTGTTACCAGATGTTCCCAAGTGTCCCTAGGGCAGTAAAAACCATTTACAAGCCCCAGGTATTGCTCAGAACTCATGCAAAGGCGGTGGACAGGCTGCACCATGCAGCTGTCCAGTTTTTCTGTCGCTGGCACTCTTACGCGACCCGCGTAAGATTTGGAGAAGGGCTACGCAGCCCGCGACAATCGGTAAATCCGGTTAAAAGTTTCCAAACTTTGCATTTTCAGTCCCCTGGTCCATATTTAATTTAAATAACTTTCTTTTATTGCACTTATGACCCCCATAGTTAACTTTCAAGTGTCCTGGGTCACTATTTAACTTCCTTAAGCTTCCGGTTAGTTATGAGATTACCCGAAATGTACCTTAAGTGCGTAGAAACTCCATTAAATCATTATTCGTTATACATGGAAGAATAATGGAGTATTACAAAGCTTTTGGGATCGTTAAAAGGTCACTCAGATGTAACATTTAACATGTTGACACATTTAACCCCTGTGCTTTGTAAATTTTATATTTTTAAGCACAAACGGCTTCTTATATCCGCCAATTTCTTCATTCATGAATATGAACATCTTATGAGGTCATTCAGAGGCATGAGTTTGGCATGTTGACACCTTTGATCCTTCTATACACATACTTTCATCGTTTGTCCACTTTAGTCCCTTGAAAACAATTCATTACACGTTTAAAGTTCATGACACGTGTCTTTATTATATTGGACATGATTTTGCGAGGTGTTACAATCTGCAAACGTCTGCACGAGAAAAGGTGGACCAAATGTCTGGAGAGTGTAATAAAAAGAGGGTTTGATTATCTCAAAACCCTATATCTGCAAACCTTATCTTCTCCTAGACCCATTTCTCTTTCACATCTGCAAACCACCCACCACCCCTATCAAACCCGCTAATCCACTCAATCTCCCACCACCACCACCAACACGACGTAGAGAGAGAGATCGTTGAGAGAGAGGGAGCGGCTAGAGAGAGAAACAGCGAGAGGGAGAGAAACAACGAGAGAAAGAGAACGACGGGAGAGGAAGAGAGGGTAAACGGGCGACGGTGGTGATGCTCGAAGGTAGCAGTAGCCACCGGAGGTCGGCAGTTCCGTTTCGGTTCAGGTTTGGGTTTGGATCAAGTTCGGGTTTCGGGTCACTCAGTTCAGATTCAATTTGGGAAGTTTGGGTTTCGGTTCACTCAGTTCACATTCAATTTGGGTCTCGGGTCAGACTTGGTTCGGGTTGGGTCAACAGTGGTAGTGACGGTGGTTCCGGTGGTTCTGGCAGGTTCCGGCAACGGTGGTTTAGAGGAGGAAGGTGTGGAAGAGGTTGGAATAGGTGGGAAGACATTGGACCATGTCTGCGTGGGGAAGAGGACGCGCAGAGGTTTGAAGACATTGTTTTAATGAAATGTCTTCTAAAAAACAAACAGTCTGCACAGCTAAACGTCTGCGCGGCGCAGACATAAGAGGCCAAAAGAGGTTAAACTGAAAAAACAAACACCCTACGTGCTAAAATATCATTTTCCATATATTTTTTTTACTTTTTACCTTTTTCATTTTTCTTTGTTTCTTTCTTGGTAATGCTTACCATTTCATTCTTTCTTGGTAACTAGCGTTTTATCCCAACGCGCATTGCGGCGGAACCTTGAACGTTACTGTCGTAAGGATGGGTTGAATCTTGATAGTACAACAAAAAACAACAAATAAATTACCCGACAACATAATATATGTTATATATTTTAATTGATATGAAAGTTCAACACCAAAAACCAAACATGCATGAAAGCATTTGTTTTCAACACCATGCCAATGATCAACACAAAAGCAACCGCACATTATCATCACATTAAAACTCCAAAACAAACAAAACATTCCAACTTTGATGACGTTTTGGTGTAGATATTCCGATGAACCCAAGAGGCGTCTCTACATCCTCGATTTCGCGATCACAACGCTTGCGTCTCCTATGTTGGTTGCTCCACTCCTCTACATCCTCGATTTCGCGATCACAACGCTCGCATCTCCCATGTCGGTTGCTCCACTCCTCGCCCACCTCCCCTTGAAATGTTCCTGTGCAACTCCAACACGTACAAACGTATTAGTGACACCACTTATATGTTACTAAAAGCTATAGATGAATTCTTTTATAAAGAAGGAGAAAATACTTAAGGATGGGTAAAAGATTCATGTTCATCACAGTTGCACAAAATAAATGGCAGATTTCTAATTCAGTTAAGGTATCAAATGTTCTAAATAAGAAAAAAAAATGTTTTATACCTTTGCTTTTCAGATTACCCAAGCAATTTAAAAGTATACATGATATACATTTAATCTTGAAAATGTAAACAAACTCAAAAGGATGATCACACATTTGGAAAAGGTAGGTAATACTGAACCAATCATTAGATATATAAAACAAAATAATAAGTAACTCAAATAAGTACATCTTCCATTTAAGCAAGTATATGACATATTGACATCTAGAACAACAGTTACTATAACAGAGAAGCAGATAAGAAAAATTTGCAACTTGCAAGTTGCAGCCAAGTTTGTCATTACGATATTACATGATCACATCATTTTTAACAGAAAGTTTCTCACGACATGTGTTAACCTGATATACAACTACAAAGCTATCAACCCTTCTAAGGCCACATCAATGTCATGGATCATTACCTTTTCCCATATAAGAATTTGCACCTCCCTTTTATCTTTGTTGATTGCAGTTTGCTTCTTTTTCCATGCGTCACAAATTAATCATTTCAGTTTGACCTGAATCACACCGATAAACTCACCTTTATACCACTTAAGTTGCGTCCTTGTATCACATAGCAATTTTCAGCTCTTGATAAGTTCTTCATTTGGTTGGTCTGATCTTAATCAAACTAGCCACTTCACTTTTAACCACATAGGTTCTATTGAGTCAACCGTTCGGGTTCATTTACAGCACTAAAGTCCTTACGAAGTTCGACCGATCGCCTATCACATGTTAATCAGTCTCTTGCTTAGGCCCACACATGTGTTGGGTTGATTCAGTCAACCCAAACCATGATGGAGGCTCAGATGACTACCAGGTCATCATCATAGCCTTGAAAGACCCAAACAACAATCATTGTTACAATCTTAAATAGAAGAAACTTCATTATCACAGTGACAACACAATCCGGCCCATGGATATCTCAGCTTAGCTAATAACCATCATCATTTTAGATTTTATTATCATTGGCACGACCCTAAACCCCAATAACAGGCTCAGATTTTATCTTCACATCCACTAATAATGGGAGGTCTCAAAACCATGATGGAGGCTCAGATGACTGTCAGTCATCATCGCAACCCTAATGAACCAAAAACAATCATTGTTACAATCTGAAATAGAAGGAACTCATAATCAAAATGACACAAACAAAATCGGGACCATGGTAAAACGCTGAGATACATAATAGATATAACCGGTTACCACCAACGATGGTAAAACGATCGCCGACTACCGTCGGTTTGAACAGCAGACCTGAGATGGGGGTAGATTACCGGTCACCTCCGCATCTGAAAACCCTAAAGCTTTTGATAACCAAATCCGAGGCCAATAACAGGTGATCGCTGAATCCAACATGTGAATACCCACATAGACCAACTGGAACATATATTGGCGACCACCACCGCCATGCACAGCCGCTAAGGGTTTCCGATGACGAATCCTACGGGGCCTATAAAAAACAAATCAAAGGAAATGGAGACCACCGCAATAGAGATCGGCGAACATCACCACCATCCACCTATTAAACGACCGACGACTGACTGGTCAGATGGTATAAGCCGGTGGAGGCGGCGGAGCCGTTTAAACAGTCTCCGTTAGCCACACTATCTCTCTCTCTCTTCTCATTCTCTTGAATTGTAACCAGAGGGTTTTCATGAGAGAGAGGAAAACCTGTTGATCTGGTGGGAGGTGGGAAGCAGGCGGTGGAGGAGAAAATTCTATGAATCAGTTCGTATTCTGATATAAAAAAGGAGGTTGGGGAAAGAAAGAGGTTGTTTACATGTGTAAACAACCGTCCAACCCTGCCAATCACAATGTTCCAAGTGATAAAACAGTATTCATTTCCTCTCATCTATTATTCATTTCCTCTCATCTATTAATAATATAATAATATACTAATAATAATAATGCTTTCCATTTCACAATTCCTCACTGTTTTAGCATCTTTCTTAGTCTAGTATGTAACATAACATAGCAAGCCCTCTCAGAGTAGAAAGTTTTCGAATAAATATGTTAGGAAATAAAGATAAGTACATAGAATGGGACAATGGACATATGCAACTTATAGTTATACCAATCAACAACCATCTTAAGCTTTCTCTAGGAAATTCTTTCTGAAACCCTCCAATTTGGTGGAACATAACCTTTCCGACATGTAACGTTAATCATCGATTCGATTTTTGGATTATTTGAATTTAACTGAATTTGATCACGATTCATTTTCGTAAATAGAATTCAGAAATCAGATGGGATGTTAGTGTTAGCCAATGTTGTAAATACCGGTATGAACCGGCCGGTTTACCGGATATCAGACACGAGTCCGGTACGATAAAGGCCGGTAGAACCCGAATACGGTATGTCTTATGTACCGGCGGTAAAGATTTGATCTCTTAATTTTAATAAAATACGATATTAAGGTAATATTGATCTTCCATATTTCCGGTAATTAACCTAGTGTCTTTTATTCCAATATTTCATCGTTGTTGAAACTGTTACTCACCTTGTACCAGGGGCGTAGCTTTCAAGGGGCCGGGGGGGTGACCCCCCGAACTTTTCGCTCAGTAGTGTTATGTATGTACGTTTCGTATAGAATTTTTTAGGTATATACGTTTTCGACCCCCCGGTTTTATAATTTTTTTACTTATATAGAATATTTAGATTCGGTGACTTCCGACCCCCCGGTGTAAATTTTCAAGCTTTGCCATTGCCTTGTACAATGCAATATTGTTTATAACTAATAAAAATATTCTTAAAATGCTTTATAGTTTACAATAAAAATAATTGTTTTTAGATAAAACTTTGAACAGTTACATAAATACTAGTTGAGATTGAATTATTTTTTGAGATGAATTTGTATTTTATGAAACTTATAGGGTTAACTAGTAACCTGGTTCAACCGCTCGATACAACCCGGTTCAACCGGTTGAACCATTTTAGACCCAACCCTGTATGACTTAAAAACCAGTTTTTAAAATATTGATGTTAACCCGATTTGAGTTCGAGTTCGAATCAGAATTTGAATTCATATTCAAATTTCTATTTTTCAGTTTGACACATCATTGTGACCCTAACAAAGTCTTTAACTTATGATTCATTATTTCGAACAGGTTCCAAACTTCTTCTTGACGATGTTCGACTTTCTTAACAAGTCATACTCAAGACAATAAGACACAACCAACAAATCCTGATTAATCACAAAACTTATACAATTTACAACCAGAAAAATAATTCTCACACGAGAAAACATACAAGGCTGTCACATATATAAATTAATCTTGATAAAATCACCGGTTAAACATGAACCACACAGCTCAACTAACCATACAAACAAGACTATAGACAAGCAGACATCAAGAACAATCTTGGCAAAACAACTGATTAGAGAACACTCAAACCACATGGTTTGACTAATCATACAACAAAAGACATTAAGACATACGGACTACGCCCAGAAGACACTTCGACAGTCCAAAAACATAATTGAATCACATGACCCAAGATATAGATTCACACTACACAAATCAACAACATTTTCAGGTCTAAACTTAACGAAAGCACAAGACCATATAACCACAAAAATAGAATATTACATGAGAATCAAACAATGAACATACAGAACCTATTACCAAGACATAAAGACATGAGGTTCAATAAACCAAGAAAACTTGTACAAATTTATTGATCATTTTCAAAAAAACTTGAAGCTTGAACCGCACCTAACATATAATATTTCTCATACTAACAAAGAAAACACTATTTGAGTTTAAGAAACTTGATAACAAGACAGATTGAGAACAACATGAACTCTAACAAACAAGATACTACACTCCTATTGATGAACAACATACAAACAACAGACAACAACACAATCAAGGACTAATGTTGTAACAACTCTCATCAAAATTACTATTTCTTATTTTATTTTGCCCAATAGGAAACCCTAATTAAGACCCCCAAGTAATCCTACATAACCCATAAAATTTTCAGAACAATCGGAATCAGGATCAGGGCCCCTAAAACTCAGGGGGGGGGGGTATTTCCTAGTTGATATTATCTAAACAGTTTACGATAGAATTCGAAATTTAACGAACCATCGACTCACCCAAGCTACTGAGACACGAGGCTACCCTATGCTAAAACTGACCCCCTCGCGCCATGCGACAGGCCCTCGCGCCACGCGAGGGAGACATTTTTTCAGTATATATAGAGGAGTTTGGCACTTGAATTTGGGCATTGGTTTGACGTTAAAATTCAATTCGTACACTGAGATATCGTCTGATTACTCCAAAAACACACACAATCACGAAATTCTGCCGCGATAACAGGGTAATAGCTCGATTACTGCTACGATTTAATGTCCGATCGATAAAAACCAATCCGATGGATGTTTAAGTGCTGCCCAAACTCGGGCTATGCTTTGTCATTCGTCGTGAATTCGATAGATGTTTAAGTATCGCACTTTGTCATTCATTGTGAAGGTTTTGATCTCGTGAGTTGTCGTAAAAGTTGGATTAAAGTTACTGACCTAGTTTTCATGTGCATTGTTATTTGAATTAGGTTACAAGGCTAATCAGTAGGCTAAACTCTGCCCGTTTAAATCTGCAATGTGAGTCATTCTCTTTTTATCAAATTGTTTCCAAAACCCTATTTATTTCAAAGTTATAATTACAGGGATTAAGTCTTTGTAATCTTCAATTTACTGCCGATATGTGGGGTTTTGTATACATTACTTGATTCCCGTCACCATTGGACAACGAGTTAGCCAATGGGTGATCTGACCATAGTCACAGATACAGTCGAGTGAAAAATACCGATTTGGGGTAATTGGTTGATAAAAACAATGTAATCACCCTTAATACTGTATATTATAACAATGTGTCGTTTCGTGCAACTTGAATGACTCGTCAGTATTTCCCTGCTGATAAAACCTTTTTAAAACATGTTTCAGGTGATCTGCTGTGATTAAGGAAAAAGTGCCGCGTAGCACTACATGCTTGAAGAAGTGGCTCAATAAAATAAAGAAACATGTTTTTGTAAAACAGGGGATTTCCGTGAGAAATCACCTTTATTGTAAATTATGGGTGTTATCCCCCAAATGATGAAATAAAATAAATTGGGAATTTTCAAGTTTTAAACGATCCTGTTAATACTTCTGTTGCCAAATTAAATAATTACCACTGATTTCTGTCTCGCGGCTCCTGGACTGGGTCAAACCAGGCCGGGGGCCGTGACAGAAAAATGTGGTATCAGATCCACTGATTTAAGCCAATTAAGTATTTAGAAATACTTAATTTTTCAGATTGCCATTCTGTGATTATGTGGAAATTCAAGTTACAAAATTTTAACTAAGAATTTTGTGTGTTTCTTCATATCTGCTAAACAGCATGAATGAGTTGTCTAAAGCTCTTCAGAATCTCAATCTCTATTCTGTTAATGTGGAAGTTTCCAGAGACTTTACCGGTTACTGTGCTGAAACTGATGAACCTATGGAATTTCAAGCCCAACCTCCAGAGAAACCCAAACCGAAAAAGAGGAGAAGATTCATGGGCTGGAGGCGTGTGCGTAGGAAGAAACCAGCGACACGGAAAGTTATAAAGATTGAGGATCCGATGGATAAAGGCAAGGGAATAGAGATCGGAGAAAGTTCCAGGCAAGACCAGGAAATGCCATCCTGGGAAGAGCTGGATCGTAAACTGGCACTTAGTGACCTCATCGGACCTGCAGATGCAAATATCTTCAATTACCCAGTGGAAGCACAACTTCCAGTTGATCTAGAGCCTGAGATCCCAGATCCTATCATCCACACCCAACCGCTACCAGGAGAGCTAGAAGAATGGTGGACAACCGACTAGCAATTTCAGAACCTCTTAAATAACCCTAATACCTTTTTCCCCCAATTTGACCCTGAGCCACCTCTACATCCACCTATGATCTCAGAAAACTTGGCTGAACTCCGCCACTATGGTGAGGAGCTAGTGGACGCAGGAAATAGAATCCGGGAAGTAGGGGAGAGGATATCCTGGAAATACGATGAGAGGGAACGTCGTTTCTGAAGTACCAGCTGGCGGGATCATATGTGGTTGTGGGGATGTGTGTTTAATAATAATAATAATAATAATATTCGTGTAAAATAACTAAAAATAAAACTTGTGTAACATAACTGGTGTGTACGGACGCATATTAGAATATATAAAAATATGGAAGTCGAAAAATCGACAATTTTGGCTATATGGGTTGACATGGTTATGTGTGATTGTTTTAATGTGTTTAGTTGTTATTTAAATTGTGCTAATCACTTATATATATTAATTACCAGATGGAACACGCTGGTAATGAACCCGTTAACGAAGGTAACCAATCCGCGCAAAACCATGAAGATCAATTTCTGAATAGACAAGATATAGAGAATATCATTGCTTAGGGAATAGCCAATACTATTCCAGCAATCATTGATGCTGCCCGAAATCCAGTTGAACCTCAACAAATTATTCCCAGCAAATGTACTCATGAAGATAACTTCAGCAATAGCATGAATGGAGGCGGCAACATTAATAATAAAGATAATGATGTAATGCAAGCCCCAATTCTTAAGAGAATGAAAGCTGCAACGCTTGGTTGAACTTATAAAGAATTTCTTGCCTGTAAACCTGTCGAATTTGCAGGCAATGAAGGGGTGATTGCTACACTGCGTTGGTTGGAGAAAACCGAGGCAGTAATTAAAATAAGTAAATGTACCGAGGAAGACAAGGTCATGTACGCGTCACATCTTTTTAAAGAAGGGGCGCTAGAATGGTGGAATACGGTACTTCAAGCCAAGGGAAGCGACGTGGCCTATGCCATGAATTGGAAAGAATTTAAAAGTCTGGTGGAAAGAAAATTCTGTCCCGAATATGAAAAAGAACAAATGGCAAATAAATTCCTGAACCATCGGATGGTGGATGTAGACTGTTGAGGGTATACTTCAATATTCTTCGAATATGCTAGAGTGGTACCAACCCTGGCTTCGCCAGAACCGGTACTTATTTCCCGCTATATTTGGGGTTTGATTGGCGAAATCCGTGATATCGTTAAAGCTACGAGACCTCGCACCATTGACGATGCAGTGGAGTTAGCCAAAACTTTGACATATGGACTAGTACGAACGCGAGAAGAAAATAGAAAGAAGGAAGTGGCCCAAAAGATTACCCAAGGATTCCGTGTGGGTAATAGTAGTAATTTCAAGAAAAAGGGCACCGGGCAATCTTCCACTGTTCCATTTTGCAATACCTGTAAAAGAAAGCATTTTGGAAAATGCAAAGGGTATTGCAATTTCTGCAAAATTCCAAGGCATCAAGAGGAAGATTGCAGAAGAAAGAAATCCACAATTTGCTTCAATTGTGGAGAAGTTGGACATTTTAGACCAGACTGCCCCAAATTGGTCAAACCAGCTGATAACAAAGCTAAACCTGCAGAAAGAACTACCAAAAAGAACGCAAGAGCCTTCCAACTGACTACGCAGGAAACCGAACGGATTCCTGACGTAATAGCTGGTACGTTCCTAGTTCATGACGTGTATGCAAAAGTATTATTTGACTCTGGTGCAAACCAAAGTTTTATCAATACTTCATTCTTCCAAGCTCTTAAGCTACCCTTAACCAACCTTAGACAATTTTTTTACGGCAGAAACGACAGATGGGAATTCTGTTAACATAGATAAGGTTTTGCAAAAAGGAAAGATAGAACTTTTAGGCCATAAATTTTCTGCAAACCTATTACCTATGAATTTAGCCGGATTCGATATTGTGTTAGGAATGGATTGGTTAGTAGCCAACCATGCTCGAATCCTTTGTGATAAGAACTCCATAGAAATACGTGCACCTACAGGAGAAGTAATTATGAATACAGGGGATAAGCCGCGTAAACCCATGCAGTTCATTTTCGTAATGAAGGTAGCTAGTTATGAACGTAAGCAAGGAATAGGGTGTATGATTTCAGTAATCATTAGCACTAAGGGTAAGGAACTTAAGTAAATTCCAGTAGTATAAGAATACTCGGATGTATTCCCAGAAGAACTACCAGGATTACCACCAGATAGGGAGGTAGAGATTAGAATTCATTTGATTCCTGGAACTACACCCGTAGCAAAGGCACCCTACCGATTAGCACCCACCGAAATGTTAGAACTGAAAAAGCAGTTAGATGAATTATTAAGCAAAAGATTTATACAACCTAGTTCATCCCCTGGGGAGCTCCAGTGTTGTTTGTGAAAAAGAAGGATGGTTCGATGCGAATGTGTATCGATTATAGGGAATTGAATAAGGTTACAATTAAGAATCGATACCCATTACCTAGGATCGATGATCTTTTCGATCAACTTCAAGGAGCTAGATACTTTTCTAAGATAGATTTACGCTCTGGATACCATCAGTTGAAGGTACAAGAAGAAGACATACCTAAAACCGCTTTCAGAACTAGATTTGGTCACTACGAGTTTACGGTTATGCCTTTTGGATTAACAAATGCTCCCGCAGCATTTATGGATATGATGAATAGAATCTGTGAACCATACTTGGATAAATTTGTAATTGTCTTCATCGACGATATACTTGTTTATTCCAAAAGCCAGGAAGAACATTGTGAGCACCTGCATGCACTCTTAACTTTGTTAAGAAAGGAAAAGCTTTACGCCAAATTCTAGAAGTGTGAATTTTAGCTACAGGAGGTGCAATTTTTAGGACATATGGTGAATCACGAAGGTATTCACGTAGATCCCTCCAAGATAGAAGCGATCACCAAATGGAAGGTCCCGCAATCAGCTACAGAAGTTAGAAGTTTTCTAGGCTTAGCTGGATACTTTAAACGATTCATTAAGGATTTTTCCAAGATAGTTGTGCCATTAACTAAGCTAACCTGTAAAAAAGTTAAGTTTGAATGGGGACCTAAGCATGACGAGGCTTTTAGGATTTTAAAACAAAGGTTAACCAACACCCCAATTCTTGCTTTACCAGAAGGAACAAAAGATTTTGAAGTCTATTGTGATGCTTCTAAGCTAGGATTAGGATGTGTACTAATGCAACGCAAGAAGGTAATTGTGTATGCATCAAGACAATTGAAGAAGCATGAGGAAAACTATACGACTCATGACTTAGAATTAGGAGCCATAATTTTTGCCCTTAAGATTTGGAGACATTATCTGTATGGAAGTAAGTTTAAAGTTTATACAGATCATAAGAGTTTAAAATACATATTTGGGCAAAAAGAATTGAACATGAGGCAAAGGAGATGAATGGAAATCCAAAGTAACTACGACTGTGATATTCAATATCATGAAGGAAAAGCAAATGTAGTTGCAGATGCCTTAAGTCGTAAGTATCATGAAAAGCAAAAGCGAGTACGTGCTCTTAGATTAAGTTTACAATTAGACTTATTGGAACAACTGAAAAATGTTCAAGAAACAGCAATCAAGGATGATGCTGAAGGAATGAAGGGAAGAATAAAGGAATTAGAGCAAGGAGCTGATGGAATTTGGAGATTCCACAAGAAAAGGATTTGGGTACCTAAGCATGAAGATTTAATAAATAAGATTTTAGAGGAAGCCCATAAATATAGGTATACCATGCATCCTGGTAACAATAAAATGTACCAAGATTTAAGGAATAACTTCTGGTGGATAGGAATGAAAAAGAACATAGCTAGATAAGTAGCTAAGTGTCTAACTTGTTCACAAGTTAAAGCAGAACACCAGAAACCTTCAGGATTACTCCAACAATTAGAAATGGCTGTATGGAAATGGGAACTCATAACAATGGATTTTGTTACTAAGTTGCCCAAGACCAGAAAAGGTAACGATACAATTTGGGTAATTGTGGATCGATTAACCAAATCAGCTCATTTTCTACCCATGAAGGAAACATTCAGCATGGAAAGGTTAGCAAAGTTGTATGTAGACAAAGTAGTATCCTTACATGGAGTTCCACTCTCTATTGTATCTGATAGAGATAGTCGTTTCACTTCGCATTTCTGGACAAGTTTCCAAGAAGACATGGGGACTAAACTAAACTTGAGCACTGCATATCATCCTCAAACAGACGGGCAAAGTGAAAGGACAATCCAAACTCTGGAAGACATGCTCAGGGCATGTGTAATAGATTTTGGTGGAAACTGGGATGACCACCTACCCTTGATTGAATTCTCCTATAACAATAGTTATCATGCAAGCATTGAAGCTACCCCATTCGAAGCACTGTATGTTAGAAAGTGCAGAACTCCAGTTTGTTGGGCAGAAATAGGAGAAAGTCAATTATCAGGTCCCGGAATTGTACAAGAAACCACCGACAAGATCACTCAAATCAAGGAAAGACTGAAAACAGCTCGAGATCGCCAGAAGAGTTATGCAGACAATCGACGCAAGCCACTAGAAATTCAAGTGGGAGATAAGGTACTCTTGAAAGTTTCTCCTTGGAAAGGAGTAGTTCGGTTCGGTAAAAAGGGAAAACTAAGTCCAAGGTACGTAGGACCATTCCCAATAATCCAGCAAATAGGACCAGTTGCTTATCGCTTACAACTACCAGAAGAATTAGCTGGGGGTACATGATGTATTTCATGTATCCAACTTCAAGAAATGTCTATCTGATGAATCCCTGGTAGTACCTCTTCGAGATGTAGATGTAAATGAAAAGTTAAAATTTGTTGAGAAGCCACTGCAGATAGAAGACAGAAAGGTCAAATTTCTCAAGCACAAACGACTAGTGCTGGTCAAAGTCAAGTGGGATTCAAAGAGAGGACCTGAATACACTTGGGAGCTGGAATCAGAGATGAAGCGAAAATATCCCTACATGTTCCAGTAAATCTCGAGGACGAGATTTTTATAAGGTGGGGAGGATGTAACAACTCTCATCACAATTACTATTTCTTATTTTATTTTGCCCAATAGGAAACCCTAATTGAGACCCCCAAGTAATCCTGCATAACCCCTAAAATTTTCAGAACAATCGGAATCAGGATCAGGGCCCCTAAAACTCAGGGGGGGGGGGTATTTCCTAGTTGATATTATCTAAACAGTTTACGATAGAATTCGAAATATAACGAACCGTCGACTCACCCAAGCTACTGAGAAACGAGGTTACCCTATGCTAAAACTGACCCCCTCGAACCACGCGACAGGCCCTCGCGCCACGCGAGGGAGACATTTTTTCAGTATATATAGAGGAGTTTGGCACTTGAATTTGGGCGTTGGTTCGATGTTAAAATTCAATTCGTACACTGAGATATCGTCTGATTACTCCAAAAACACACACAATCACGAAATTTTGCCGCGTTAACAGGGTAATAGCTCGATCACTGCTACGATTTAATGTCCGATCGATAAAAACCAATCCGATGGATGTTTAAGTGCTGCCCAAACTCGGGCTATGCTTTGTCATTCGTCGTGAATTCGATGGAAGTTTAAGTATCGCACTTTGTCATTCATTGTGAAGGTTTTGATCTCGTGATTTGTCGTAAAAGTTGGATTAAAGTTACTGACCTAGTTTTCTTGTGCATTGTTATTTGAATTAGGTTACAAGGCTAATCAATAGGCTAAACTCTGCCCGTTTAAATCTGCAATGTGAGTCATTCTCTTTTTATCAAATTGTTTCCAAAACCCTATTTATTTCAAAGGTATAATTACAGGGATTAAGTCTTTGTAATCTTCAATTTACTGCCGGTATGTGGGGTTTTGTATACATTACTTGATTCCCGTCACCATTGGACAACGAGTTAGCCAATGGGTGATCTGACCATAGTCACAGATACAGTCGAGTGACAAATACCGATTTGGGGTAATTGGTTGATAAAAACAATGTAATCACCCTTAATACTGTATATTATAACAATGTGTCATTTTGTGCAACTTGAATGACTCACCAGTATTTCCCTGCTGATAAAACCTTTTTAAAACATGTTTCAGGTGATCTGTTGTGATCAAGGAAAAAGTGCCGCGTAGCACTACAAGCTTGAAGAAGTGGCTCAATAAAATAAAGAAACATGTTTTTTTGTAAAACAGGGGATTTCCGTGAGAAATCACCTTTATTGTAAATTATGGGTGTTATCCCCCAAATGATGAAATAAAATAAATTGGGCATTTTCAAGTTTTAAACGATCCTGTTAATACTTACACTGCCAAATTAAATAATAACCACGGATTTCTATCCCGCGGCTCCTGGACTGGGTCAAACTGGGCCGGGGGCCGTGACAAATATCATACCATAAACATGAGCACTTATGAGAATAGAAACAACAATCAGCCTAACACAAGCAGGATCCTAGCTACACACTTATTAAAAAAAAAACAATTTACCTAACTACAATAATGAAGTTCATTTGAATAAGTCATACTACATCTTATGGTGAACATAGACAATTCCAAACAAAACATCCACTATACATTTTAAAGATTAAGTTGATTAAATCACAGTTTCAAGACATTCACAAATGTTTATTTAGAAGTAAGATCTTGTTAAATCATTTAAAAAACATGCATCAACAGACAAATATGCGAAGCTGATTCAGACAATCAATAGCACATGGTGTCACGGCCCCGTCCCGATTTTACCCGGTCCAGGAGCCGCGGGACAGAAATTCGTGGTAATTATTACGTTGGCAACGAAAGTTTAACAGGGTCTTTTAAAACTTGGAAATGCCCAATTTATTTATTTCACAAATTGGGAATTACACCCATAATTTACAATTAAGGTGATTTCACCGGGAAATCCTTGTTTTTACAAAAACAAGTTTCTTGATTTTATTGAGCCACATCTTCAAGCTTGTAGTGCTACACGGCACTTTTTCCTAGATCACAGCAGATCACCTGAAACATGTTTTAAAAAGGTTTTATCAGCAGGGAAATACCGGCGAGTCATTCAAGTTGCACAAAACGACACATTGTTATAATATACAGTATTAAGGGTGATTACATTGTTTTTATCAACCAATTGCCCCAAATTGGTATTTGTCACTCGACTGTATCTGTGACTATGGTCAGATCACCCATTGGCTAACCCGTTGTCCAATGGTGACGGGAAACAAGTAATGTATACAAAACCCCACATACCGGCAGTAATTGAAGATTACAAAGACTTAATCCCTGTAATTATAACCTTGAAAATAAATAGGGTTTTGGAAACAATTTGATAAAAAGAGAATGACTCACATTGTAAGTTTAGTCGGGCAGAGTTTAGCCTATTGATTTTAGCCTTGTTAACCTAATTCAAATAACAATGCACACGAAAACTAGGTCAGTAAGTTAATACAACTTTTACGACAACTCACGAGATTCAAAACCTTCACGACGAATGGCAAAGTATAGCCCAAGTACGGGCAGCACTTAAACATCCATCGGACTGGTTTTTATCAATCGGACATTAAATCGTAGCAGTGATCGAGTTATTACCCTGTTATCGCCGCAGAATATCGTGATTGTGTATGTTTTTGGAGTAAACAGTCGATATCTCAATGTATGAAATGAGTTTTTACGTCGAACCAACGCCAAAATCTAAGTGCCAAAGCCCTGAATTTATACTGAAAAAACGTCTCCCTCGCGTGGCGCAAGGGCCTGTCGTGTGGCGCGAGGGGACCCCTTCTAGCATAGGGTAGCTCCGTGTCTAACTAGCCTGGGTGAGTCGACGGTTTGTTAAAATTCGATTTCGACAACAAACTGTTTAGATAATATCAACTAGGAAATACCCCCCCCCCTGAGTTTTAGTGGTCCTGATCCTAGTTCCGATTGTTCTGAAAATTTTAGGGGTCATGCAATTTTATTTGGGGGTCTCAATTAGGGTTTCCTATTGGACAAAATAAGATAAAAAAATAGTAATTTTAATGAGAGTTGTTACATCCTCCTCACCTTATAAAAATCTCGTCCTCGAGATTTACTGGAACAAGTAGGGATATTTTCGCTTCATCTCCGATTCCAGCTCCCAAGTATATTCAGGTCCTCTCTTTGAATCCCACTTGACTTTGACCAGTACTAGTCTTTTGTGCTTGAGAAACTTGACCTTTCTGTCTTCTATCTGCAGTGGCTTCTCAACAAATTTATCTTTTCATTTACCTCTACATCTTGAAGAGGTACTACCAGGGATTCGTCAGATAGACATTTCTTGAGATTGGATACATGAAATACGTCATGTACCCCGGCTAGCTCTTCTGGTAGTTGTAAGCGATAGGCAACGGGTCCTATTCACTGGATTACTGGGAATGGTCCTACGTACCTTGGACTTAGCTTTCCCTTCTTCCCGAATCGAACTACTCCTTTCCAAGGAGAAACTTTTAAGAGTACCTTGTCTCCAACTTGAAATTCTAGTGGCTTGCGTCGATTATCGGCATAACTCTTCTGGCGATCTCGAGCCGTCTTTAGTCTTTCCTTGATTTGCGTTATCTTATTAGTGGTTTCTTGTACGATTTCGGGACCTGATAATTGACTCTCTCCTATTTCTGCCCAACAAACTGGAGTTCTACACTGTCGTCCATACAGTGCTTCGAATGGGGCAGCTTCAATGCTTGCATGATAACTATTGTTATAGGAGAATTCAATTAAGGGTAGGTGGTCATCCCAGTTTCCACCAAAATCTATTACACATGCTCTGAGCATCTCTTCCAGGGTTTGGATCGTCCTTTCACTTTGTCCATCTGTTTGAGGATGATATGCATTGCTCAAGTTCAGTTTAGTCCCCATGGCTTCTTGGAAACTTGCCCAGAAATGCGAAGTGAAACGACTATCTCTATTCGATACAATAGAGAGTGGAACTCCATGTAAGGATACTACTTCGTCCACGTACAATCTTGCTAACCTTTCCATGCTAAAGGTTTCTTTCATAGGTAGGAAATGGGCTGATTTGGTTAATCGATCCACAATTACCCAAATTGCGTCGTTACCTTTTCTGGTCTAATTATTGAAGTAGCCCTGAAGGTTTCTGGTGTTTTGCCTTAACTTGTGAACACGTTAGGCACTTAGAGACGTATCTAGCTATGTCCTTTTTCATTCCTATCCACCATAAATTATTTCTTAAATCTTGGTACATCTTATTATTCCCAGGATGCTTGGTATACCTATATTTATAGGCTTCTTCTAAGATCTTATTTCTTAAATCTCCTTGCTTAGGTACCCAAATTCTTTTCTTATGGAATCTCCAAATTCCATCAGCTCCTTGCTCTAATTCCTTTATTCTTCCCTTCATTCCTTCAGCATCATCCTTGATTGCTGTTTCTTGAATGTTTTTCAGTTGTTCCAATAAGTCTAATTGTAAACTTAATCTAAGGGCACGAACTCATTTTTGCTTTTCGTGATACTTACGACTTAAGGCATCTACAACTACATTTGCCTTTCCTTCATGATATTGGATATCACAGTCGTAGTCACTGAGAATTACCATTCATCTCCTTTGCCTCATGTTCAATTCTTTTTGCCCAAATATGTATTTTAAACTCTTATGATCCGTATAGACTGTAAACTTACTTCCATACAGATAGTGTCTCCAAATCCTAAGGGCAAAAATTATCGACCCTAATTCTAAGTCGTGAGTTGTATAATTTTCTTCATGCTTTTTCAATTGCCTTGAGGCATACGCAATTACCTTTTTGCGTTGCATTAACACACATCCTAATCCTAGTTTAGAAGCATCACAATTAACTTCAAAATCTTCTGTCCCTTCTGGTAAGGCTAGAATTGGGGTGTTTGTTAACCTTTGTTTTAAAATCTTAAAAGACTCTTCTTGCTTAGGTCCATATTCAAACTTAACTGTTTTACAGGTTAGCTTAGTTAATGGCACAACTATCTTAGAGAAATCCTTAATAAAGCGCCTATAGTATCCAGCTAATCCTAGGAAAAATCTAACTTCCGTAGCTAATTACGGGACCTTCCATTTGGTGATCGCTTCTATCTTAGCAGGATCTACGTGAATACCTTCGTGATTCACCATGTGTCCTAAAAATTGCACCTCCTATAGCCAAAATTTACACTTCGAGAATTTGGCGTAAAGCTTCTCCTTTCTTAACAAGGTTAAGAGTGCATGCAGGTGCTGACAATGTTCTTCCTGACTCTTGGAATAAATAAGTATATCGTCGATAAATATAATTACAAATTTATCCAAGTTCGGTTTACAGATCCTATTCATCATGTCCATAAATGCTGCAGGAGCATTTGTTAACCCAAAGGGCATGACTGTAAACTCATAGTGACCATACCTAGTTCTGAAAGCGGTTTTAGGTATGTCTTCTTCTTGTACTCTCAATTGATGGTATCCGGAGTGTAAATCTCTTTTATAAAAATATCTTGTTCCTTGTAGTTGATCGAAAAGATCATCAATCCTAGGCAATGGGTATCGATTCTTAATTGTACCCTTATTCAGTTCCCTATAATCGATACACATTCGCATCGAACCATCCTTCTTCTTTACGAACAACACTGGTGCTCCCCAAGGGGATGGACTAGGTTGTATGAATCCTTTACTGAGCAATTCATCTAATTGCCTTTTCAGTTCTAACATTTCAGTGGGTGCTAACCAATAGGGTGCCTTTGCTACGGGTGTAGTTCCAGGAATTAAATGAATTCTAAATTTTACCTCCTTATCTGGTGGTAATCCTGGTAATTCTTCTGGAAATACATCCGAATATTCTAGTACTATAGGAATTTCCTTAAGTTCCTTACCCTTAGTGCTAATGATTACCGAAATCATATAAACTATTCCTTGCTTTCGTTCATAACCAACAACTTTCATTACCGAAATGAACTTCATTGGTTTTCGCGATTTATCCCCTGTAATTATAATTACTTCTCCCGTGGGTGCACGAATTTCTATGGAATTCTTATCACAGAGGATTCGAGCATGGTTGACTATTAACCAATCCACTCCTAATACGACATCGAATCCAGCTAAATTCATGGGTAATAGGTTTGCAGAAAATTTATGACATGAAAGTTCTATATTTTCTTTTTGCAAAACCATATCTATGTTAACAGAGTTCCCGTCTGCCGTTTCTACTGTATAAATCTGCCTAAGTTTGGTTAAGGGTAGCTTAAGAGCTTGGCAGAATGAAGTATTAATAAAACTTTGGCTTGCACCAGAGTCGAATAATACTTTCGCATAAATGTCATGAACTAGGAACGCACCAGCTATTACGTCAGGAATCAGTTCAGCTTCCTGCATGGTCAATTGGAAGGCTCTTGCATTCTTCTTATTAGTTCCTTCAGCAGGTTTGACCTTGTTATCGGCTGGTTTGACCAATTTAGGGCGTTCGGGTCGGAAATGCCCAGCTTCTCCACAGTTGTAGCAGATTTTTGTTTTTCTTCTGGAATCTTCTTCACGATGTCCTATAGCTTTGCAGAAGTTGCAGGGTTCATTACATTTTCCACAATGTTTCTTTTTACAGTTCCTGTAGAACGGCGGTGTGGAAGATTGCCCAGTTCCCCTTTTCTTGAAATTGCTATTATTACCCACACGAAATCCTTGGGTAATTTTCTGAGCCAATTCCTTCTTCCTGTTTTCTTCTCGCGTACGCACCAGTCCGTCAGTCAAAGTGTTGGCTAATTCCACCGCATCATCGATCGTGCGGGGTCTCGCAGCTTTGACAATATCACGGATCTCGCTAATTAAACCCCAAATGTAGCAAGAAATAAGTACCGGTTCTGGCGAAGCCAGAGTAGGCACAATTCGAGCATATTCGAAAAACTTCGAAGTATACCCTCGACAATCAACATCCACCATTCGGTGGCTCAGAAATTTGTTCGCCATTTGTTCTTTTTCATATTCTGGGCAGAATTTTCTTTCCACCAGACGCTTAAATTCTTCCCAACTCATGGCATAAGCCATGTCACTTCCCTTAGCTTGTAATACCGTATTCCACCATTCTAATGCTTCTTCCTTGAAAAGGTGAGAAGCATACGTGACTTTATCTTCCTCGGCACATTTACTTATTTTAATTACTGCCTCGGTTTTCTCCAACCAACGCAGTGCAGCAGTCGCCCCTTCATTGCCTGCAAATTCAACAGGTTTACAGGCAAGAAATTCCTTGTAAGTGCAACCAGGCGTTGCAGCTTTCATTCTTTTAAGGAATGGGGCTTGCAGCCCATCAATATCATTATTATTAATGTTGCCACCTCCATTCACACTATTACTAAAGTTGTCTTCATGAGTACGTTTGCTGGGAATAATTTGTTGAGGTTCAACTGGATTTCGGGCAGCAGCAATGATTGCTGGAATAGCATTGGCTATTCCTTGGGCAACGATGTTTTCTATATCTTGTCGGTTAAGAAAGTGATCTTCATTGTTTTGCTCGGATTGATTACCCTCGTTAACTGGTTCATTACCAGTGTGTTCCATCTGGTAATTAATATACATTACTTATTAGCACAAAATATATAACAACCAAACAAAATAATCAATCGCACATAATCACGTCAACACATATAGCCAAAATTGTCGATTTTTCGACTTCCATATTTTTATATATTACTATGCGTCCGTACACACCAGTTATCTTACAATAGTTTTATTTTTAAGTTATTTTACAGGATTATATTTTTTTTACAATTATTATTATTTTGTTATTATACAACCACAACCACATAGTCACATCATCCCCGTCAGCTGGCATCTCAGAAACGACGTTCCCTCTCGTCGTATTTCCATGGTATCCTCTCTCCCACATCTCAGATTCTATTCCCGGCATCCACCAGCTCCTCGCCATAGTAGCGGAGTTCAACCAAGTTTTCTGAGCTCATAGGTGGGTGTAGTGGAGGCTCGGGGTCAAACTGGGGGAAAAAGGTATTAGGGTTATTCAAAAGATTCTGAAACTGCCAGTCAGTGGTCCACCATTCTTCTAGCCCTTCTAGTAGATGTAACACCTCGTAAAAATCATACCCAATAAAATAAGGACACGTGTCATGTAATACAAACATGCTATGAAAAACGGATCCAGATAAAGAGGTACGGTAGGATTTAAAGCGTCGATATGTTAATTTATACCTCTGAACGACCTATTAATAAATCCCTAACCATGATATACTTAATCAACATCTAAATGATGTAAATAAATCTGGTTGTCCTAAATAATAAATTGATTATCACCTAAAACATGGATCCAATGTGAATTCTCGGTATTTTCGACTTTTTAAAACCTCCCACAAGATCCAAAATGTGTAAGTGCATGCAAAGCATGCAAAGTCTGAGCACTTGGTCCCTCTACTGAAAAGGAAAGCATACGATTCGGACTTGTAAGAAATGCATGGTCAAAGCTTGGAAGTTTACAAATTTTTGGATTCTGGTCATCGGATACGGACCGTATGGCCTTAGGCTTACGGTCCGCAAGCCCTGCAACTGGGCGATTTAAGCAAGGGTCGGTTACGGACCGCATCCGTTTAAGCATACGGTCCGCAAGAGGAGCATACGGACCGCAAGGACTTCTGCTTACGGTCTGTAAGCCAGTCGCTGGCTGCAGAAATTGGACAGCTGCCTGTTCAGCAGGTTGCACCGCCTTATAAGAGTGGTATTCGAAAATCAGAGTCCCTATAACTGGATTTTAGCAACATAGGGACACCTGGGATCATCCCATAACATTAGCAGAGTGGCTTGGCATGATCTTGTGCATTTGGGTTCACTATATAAAGGAATGGAAGTTGCAACATTTTGTTCACTTCAACACTCACTTGGAAACATTGCTCTGGAGCTTCTATGGACTTCAACAAGTTTTCTTAAAATCCCTAATCATACTTAGGACTCTTGTAAGTGTCCTTAATCCTTTTTAATTCAGTTTAGCTTAGTTAACTAGCTTAAAGTCAAACTGTCGTAATTAAGGTTTGACTTCGAGATTAATCAGTAATTATCCAGTCAAATCTCGAATCAAAAGTACCTATAAGTAGGTAATTATGTGGGTAATAAACCCTTAAAAGGGTACTCTCTGATTCCCACTCTAACTAGGTCAATTATCGGGTCAAAGTTAATCCTAAAAAGTCAATAGAAAATTAATTTTCAAATTAATGCATAATTAGCAATGTAGAAGCTATGCAACCTGTTTTATCATTAATATAACTTGGTAATTAATGTAAGAACATGTCTAAACATGTTCAACCCAACAATTTTCAGTTTAGGCTCGGTTCGGAACCGAAAGTCGCATAGTTTGACTTTTGCTTTAACTTTCGATTCTGACCCATTGTACCATGTGTTAGAATTGCCTTAGAGCCTCATTAGGACCAGGTTTCATATAAGTATAACCCTCTGTGATTATACAACTTGGTTCATTAGTTATCCAATTCATATGCATGTTTCCGTTAAATGCCTAAATGTTGACTATTATGCCCATATGACCTTAAAAATGTGATTTTTGAAAATGTAAAAGAGTAGAAACCTTCATTACTGATTATTAGACTTGTCCCTAAAATTTGAAATCAGTTTGAGGTCTAGATTAAGAGTTATGCTCAATAGCGTAATTGGGAAACTTTTATTAATTAAACGGTGTAATTAGCATATAGCCTAGTTTAACCCACTTTTTGGTATCAAAATTTTTACCCACTGATGTAACATAATATTTTGGGATTTTGAAATATTTTTAATAAATTTTAGGCAGAGCATAACATAGGGTTGTAGCTTTAATTCGGTTATTGTCGGTTTTGCCCTTTTGGGCTATAAAATGAGTTTTTCAAATATTTTTGACCCCAAACCTTTTGCTACTGATTTTATATGATAAATAAGATATTTTAAACCTTCTGGAATAATAAAAATATCAGTTTTCAATACAGAACCCGGAAATGGCTCCAAATCGCCTTTTCAAGCGTTTTTAACGCATAGTATGTATTAAAATGATTTTAAACATATAAGGTTTGATGCCTACTTATAATTTCAGTAAATATTTATATATTAACAGTAAGTAAAAGTTTTAAACTCAGATTTCCAGTTTTGACCTTTTAGGCTTAAGTGAAATTACCAAAATGCCCCTTCGGTGCGTAGTATGGTTAGAAATGATAAATTTCACACATAGGTTATAACCTACTGATATAACTTAGTAAATTAAGTATTTTTACTGATTACATCAGACCCGAAACTCAAATTAATATTTAAACTCTTTTATAGCCTTTAATATGACCAAAATGCCCTTACGGTGCATAATTTGAGTTTAAATTCATTTGGGACATAATAGAAGATATCTTACTGATATCACAACATATTTAAAGCATATTAACTTAGGAAACTTGTATATGACTCTTTTGGTTACTCGTTACGCACTTTTCGCGTTCGGATTGGCTTATGTGACTAGTTTGCATATATTAGCCGAAACGGGTCAAACCATATCATTTTTATCTCAAAATCCAGAATGTGTTTAAGTTACCCATATTAAACAAGTGTCCAAGATTGTCGGGTCAAAACCACATTCTAAACCAATCTTCGCTTTATCATGCGTTTGAACCGCGTCTTCTTTTTAAAACTAACCGGTCTAAGTCTAGGTTTACTTAAAGACCCGTTAGGATTCTAATAGGTTATTAAAACCTTCGTTCCCGATTAGGAGCCCAGTAAAAGCTGCGTGAACTTGCTGTATTTAATTTATACTTTGCTCAGCTAAATACTCTTAACTTAGTTTCCCTATACGGGCTTGGGATACAGTATTATTATAATACCGCTTGGTCGGGTATGTAGTCATTTAAATCGGATTGTGATTAATGTATTTACATAACTCGTTTTATTCTGTATTATTTGGTGTATGGCCTTTGGGGGTTAAATGACCATGTCCCGGATATCCTTGGTATCATTCAAAGAAATGGCCATGACCTAAGCACGGGGTGTAGGCGTACACCTGACAGATGCATTATGTAAAAACTGGTAATCCACTTAAACGAAATAATCCTTGTGGGTATTATACCTGTGGCGTGTCAATTAATCTAGACCGGCCCTACAAACCGGCCCTAATGGACGACAAATAAATAAAACTGTGTACAAGATTATTTTTGAATAATTGTCCCAAGTTATAAAAGATATTTTTGCCGAAGTGCATTCAAATCAATTTTTAAACTCTTTTCAAAATGAGTCAGTTAAGTTGTATTTACCAGTGTAAACTGGCGTATTTTCCAAAAAGGCTAAGTGCAGGTACTATACGTAATAGGCTGGCTACTCCAGACATCATTAATCAAGTCTCGCAAGCTCTAGATGTCAAAGTCCGCTGAACAGTTTTCCTTTTTATTTGATCCGCCTGTGGATCTGTTTCAACTGTTTGTGATACTTAATATTGCAATTTTATTCGGTTGAAATAAATCTATCATTTTCTTCCGCTGTGCATTTAAATATTGTGTTGTTTGACTATGATGATATCAACTACGTCACGATACTCCCCATCGGGGCCCCCGGTAATACGTGGAAATATCGGGGTGTGACAGGTTGGTATCAGAGCCAACACTGAGTGAATTAAACACTAGCCTTTTGTGTTTAATCTCAGTTACACAGTTGCACATTCCTCGAACCTTCGAGTCTAGACAAAGAACATAGGACAAATCCTGATTTTGTTTTATTTTTGTCTTTTATATATTTTTCTTTGTTGTTATCTTGTTTACGTTGACAGGTTTAAACATGCCGCCAAGATTCTTTAGGAGAAAGGGAAAGGCACCTATAGCAGGCCACAACCATGAGGCCGGGCCGTCTCAAAGACGAACCTCACCTGTCAACATGCGTACAAGTCCCCAGGGGGACTGGAGGGAACATCTGTAACCAGCGAGGCGGTCCATCTCGTTAAGCTCGTCACCGTCTTACCTTCACTCTTTTGGACCCCATTCAGAAAATGAGCCCGAAAACCCACAGCCGTCATTTATCCCTCTCCAGAGGTCCAACTCTCGTCACTCCTTTGATAAGCCGTCACATATCTTTCGAAGCCGGTTCAACCCGGCAAATTACCTCGAAGAACCTGTGGGTGTTAACCCATTGGGACCCGAAGATCACTTTTTTGGAGATCACGTCATGGATATGGATGAGGATACTGACCCTACCGAACCACCGACTGGTACCCCCACACATCCCATAGAAATTTCTGATGGGTCATCTTTTCATGGATCGCCCTACCATGGTCCTGACAGTTACCAAGCAAGGTTCAACCAGTATGAATGGTATTTTACACCCTCCTACCATTCATCGCCTCATCAGCAGCAACAGCAGCAGGATCCTTCCGAGGAATCACGTTTTGTGGCAGTTACCCCGCCACCACCACCACCTCAGCAACAGCCTCCTGAGCCACCGAGGCGAAGGAGATCGAACGCACGGATGTCCGTGCGAGGAGGAGTGCATATCAGCACCCCTCAACCATCGAGTGGCAGCCACTACCCGCCACTCCAAGAAGACCAGCAGATGGGGGTACCTTCAAACCCCATCCCGGAAATGAACTCTGCACATGTCATGCCACCACCGTTGGGCTTTGACAACCCAATTCCCACGTACGCTGGCCCAGCAGCGTATAATCCCTTTGAGCAGCCGGCTCACACCAGCTTCAATTATGCTAAGATCGACCCATACCTAGCGGCGTGGAACTACAATGCTCTTAACCCCGAAGGGCCCTACGGAACTCCTTGGGGAGTTGGATACCCAGCATATGGATACCAACAACAGCCGTCTCTTCGACCTCCACATCAGCCGCAACCGCAGCCGCAGGTACCACGGTTTTCCCCGCCAGAACAGGAGGAAATTCTCCAAAGATTGGACCAAGTTGAGCGGGAAGTACACAGAGATCGCAGGGAACGACAAGGCTTCTTTAAGGGATTGGCAAGTTTAATAAAAGGGAAGAGCAAGAAGGACCATTGAATCCTTCAATTGTTGGCTGTATTTCCTTGTTTTCAGTTGAGCCCCTGCGTGGGCCTGTTTTTCTCTTTTGACCCCTGCGTGGGTATATCTTTTTGTATTCTGCCCCTGCGTGGGCATGACTTTCTGTTGACCCCTGCGAGGGTATGTTTGTTGTTTAAGCCCCTGCGTGGGCGTGTTATTTTTGTAGAAGTCTCGTTTAGGGCAAAATTGTACTTGTTGAATTTTATGGAATGGCTAATTTAAATTTTCATTTTATTAATTATGTGCATAAACATAAAATATGAAATAAATAAAATAACTTTCCCACTAAAAACATCTACCATTATAATAAAATGGCAAAATATAAAAAGAACAAGACCTAGCCATATGTCACCTTAAGACAGGGCCAAGATGGTAGTTCCTCAATTAGATTCAGATCCTTATTAACCTCTCAATTTAGGGTTGTTCTGCGTTAAATATAAAAAGAATCTTAACGGTAAAACCTAGCCTAAATGTCGTTGCAGACATGGCCAAGATGGTAAAACCTATTCAAAAGATTCAAAACCTTAACTTCTGAAAGCATATTAACATGCTTGACAAATGTGATTCGATAAAATCACATAAGTCATTCTTAAATTGGGTTATTCTAAATTCCCTCATTTTTATAATCATCCCTTAAAGGATGAAGTGCCCACGGGCTATAATTAACGTCCTCTGGGGCTAAAGACAGTGGTAGCCTACAACTCCCTGTCAAGAAAAGGTAGCGAACTTTGATTCAAACCTTAATACCTCGATTCTGTAAAATCCTTGTTTATAAACTAAACTTGTCTACGTGACTAGGCCTTTTGTGCTATTACTAACTTATAATTTAGGATTATGATAAAGATCCTGAATAATTATATATTTAACAGATTAACCAAAATGGCTATTAAAACCATGGTTAATAAATTGGCAAAAAACAATAAAACTATATAAGCTTCTATATAAACCTTGCCCTTATTTGATTTTATGTAGCAATTAAAGCTACATGGCTAGGTCAGAAGAGGTAAACAATCATCCGGTGGAAAACCATGAAAATACTAAGATACATGTGACTGGTGCGGAGCTGCAAGCATTAGTAGATAATGTTGTTATAAAAGCTATAGAACGACAGTATAATGAATCTAGCGGGACTCGAAGTAGGACCCTATCCGCACCGCACTCCAAGCCTAAGACTCATTCGGAGGCTCATAGCAAGCCACCCTCTAAGAAAGATGAGCCAAAGAAAGATGATGATCGACATTCATCTAATCAAAACAGTGTTCCATCTAAAAGGATAGTGTTTGATGATAAACCACGTACCAAGTCCTGTACCTATAAGTACTTTGTTTCCTGCAAACCCCGGGATTTCACTGGGGAGAAAGGGGCAATTGATTGTATGACCTGGTTGGATGAGATGGACACAGTAGTTGACATCAGCGGTTGTGCTGAAAGGGATGTAGTGAAGTATGTATCCCAATCCTTCAAGGGAGAGGCACTGGCATGGTGGAAGTCTCTCATTCAAGCTGCTGGAAAGATCCCACTCTACAATTTGTCATGGGATCGGTTCGTTGCTCTTATTAAGGAGAATTATTGCCTGCAGCATGAGGTTGAAAGAATTGAATCAGATTTCTTATTGTTGGTGATGAAGAATTTAGATTGTCAAGCTTACCTCACCAGTTTCAATACCCTGTCTAGGCTGGTTCCGTACCTCGTAACCCCGGAACCCAAAAGGATTGCTCGCTTCATTGGGGGTTTAGCCCCAGAAATCAAAGCCAGTGTTAAGGCATCGAGACCTGCTACTTTTAGATCAGCAGCTGATCTATCTCTGTCTCTTACCTTGGACGCGGTCAGGCTAAGGTCACTCAGGAATTCGGAAGAAGGCAAGAGAAAGCGTGAGGATGATAACTCACGAAGATCTGAAAAGAAGCATAAAGGTAGCATTGACTTCAGGAAGAAGTCTGGATCCAGCAAGGGTAGCCAACAAGCTGAGGAAAAGCCAAAGTGCAAGACTTGCCAAAAACGCCACTTTGGAAAGTGCAGACTTGAGTCCAAGTCTAAGTCAGGATCACCTGCATGTGGGTTATGCAAGTCTAAAGAGCACAAGACTGTTGATTGCAAGAACATTAAAGATGCCACATGCTACAACTGCAATGAGAAAGGGCACATTAAAACCAATTGCCCTAAATACGCCAAGAAGCCTGAAGAGGTCAAGAAGACCAATGCAAGGGTCTTCCGAATGGATGCAAAGGAAGCTATTCAGGACGACAATGTGATCACAGGTACCTTCCTCATAAATGATGTCTATGCAAGAGTACTTTTTGATTCAAGAGCTGATAAGTCATTCGTAGATAATAAGTTTTGCAAATTGCTGAATTTACCTGTTAAAACCCTAAGTGTGAAATATGAGGTGGAATTAGCTGATGGTACCTTAGAAACCGCCTCAACCGTGTTAGATGGATGTTTCATATCCATTAGGAACCATTCTTTTCCATTGTCCCTACTTCCTTCGAAGTTAGCCGGTTTTGACATAGTTATAGGTATGGATTGGTTAACCAAGCCCAGATAGTGTGCAACAAGAAGCAAGTGGTGATCAAGACTCCGTCTGGTGAGCCACTCACCATTCAGGGAGACACCCAGTATGGACTGCCTGAGCAAGTGTCTATGCTCAAGGCATCTAGATGTTTGAAGAAGGGTTGTGTCATTTATATGGCACAGGTAACTATTGATGAGCAGAAACTCAAGATTGAAGATATTCTAGTCATTTCTGAGTACCCTGAAGTTTTTCCTGAAGAACTACCTGGTTTACCCCCAGATAGGCAAGTAGAATTCAGAATTGACATCATCCCCGGAGCAGCACCTGTTGCGAGAGCGCCTTATAGGTTGGCACCAACAGAAATGAAGGAATTAAGGACACAACTAGATGAATTGCTAGCCAAAGGTTTCATTAGACCTAGTTCGTCTCCTTGGGGAGCGCCAATCCTATTTGTCAAAAAGAAGGATGGATCGATGCGTCTGTGCATCGATTACCGTGAGCTTAATAAGCTCACTATCAAGAATAGGTATCCTTTGCCCAAGATCGACGATCTGTTCAATCAATTGCAAGGGGCGAGCTACTTTTCTAAGATCGATTTGAGGTCAGGCTATCATCAATTGAAAGTTAAAGATGAGGATGTACACAAAACTGCATTTAGGACTCGTTATGGTCATTACGAGTTCCTAGTGATGCCTTTTGGGCTCACTAATGCACCTGCCGCATTCATGGATCTCATGAATCGCGTCTGCAAGCCTTACTTGGATAAATTTGTTATCGTCTTCATTGACGACATTCTCATTTACTCGAAAAGCCAAACTGACCATGAGAAGCATCTCCGTTGCATTCTTAAACTACTTCAATAAGAAAAGCCCTATGCCAAATTTTCAAAGTGTGAATTTTGGCTTCGAGAAGTCCAATTCCTTGGACATGTTGTTAGTGAGCGTGGTATCCAAGTAGATCCCGCTAAAGTTGAAGCTGTCATGAATTGGCAAGAGCTAAAGACGCCTACGGAAATTCGCAGCTTTCTAGGACTGGCAGGATACTATAGGCGATTTATTGAAAACTTCTCAAGAATTGCAGCACCCCTGACTTTACTCACCCGCAAGAATAGCAAGTTTGCCTGGGGGCCTAAGCAGCAAGAATCTTTCGATATTCTGAAGCAGAAGCTGAGCAACGCTCCTGTACTAACATTGCCTGATGGAATTGATGAATTTGTAGTATATTGTGATGCATCACACACCGGTATGGGATGTGTGCTTATGCAGAAAGGCAAAGTCATTGCCTATGCTTCACGACAGTTAAAGGTGCACGAGAAGAATTACACCACCCATGACTTGGAGTTGGGTGCCGTTGTATTTGCACTAAAACTGTGGAGACATTACTTGTATGGAACCAAGTGTGTGATTTATTCAGATCACAAGAGCCTTCAACATTTGTTTAATCAGAAGGACTTAAACATGAGGCAGCGATGGTGGATGGAAACTTTGAATGATTATGATTGTGAGATAAGATACCATCCTGGCAAGGCAAATGTAGTTGCCGATGCCTTAAGTAGAAAGGAAAAAGTAAAGCCCATAAGAATCAATGCCAAGAGCATTGAGATAAAGAATAGTTTGAATGAAAGGTTGTTAGCTGCACAGAAGGAAGCTATATTGGAAGCTAACTATCCTGATGAAAAGCTGGGAGTAACTGAAGAACAGTTATCCTATGACAAGAATGGAATCTTGAGATTAAATGGACGAATTTGGGTTCCAGTTTATGGAGGACTTCAGGATGTTATCCTCCAGGAATCCCACAGTTCCAAGTATTCCGTTCATCCTGGAGCTGATAAGATGTATCAGGATCTAAAGGCAAACTATTGGTGGATAGGCTTGAAAAAGTCTATAGCTGCTTATGTAGCTAAATGTTTGAAGTGTGTGCAAGTCAAAGCTGAACATCAGAAGCCGTCAGGTTTGCTACAACAACCTGAACTTCCCACCTGGAAGTGGGAGATGGTGACAATGGATTTCATCACCATGTTGCCAAAGACAAAGAAAGGAAATGATACTATATGGGTAATAGTAGATAGACTGACTAAGTCAGCACATTTCCTACCCATTAAGGAGACTTATAGCTCCGACATGTTAACCCAATTGTACGTAGATAAGATTGTATCTCTGCATGGTGTACCAGTGTCAATAATCTCTGACAGAGATACCATATACACATCACATTTTTGGAAAAGTTTCCAACAGTCTTTGGGCACGCACTTAAATTTTAGTACGGCTTACCATCTACAGACAGATGGGCAAAGTGAGCGTACAATCCAAACTTTGGAAGACATGCTTCGTGCAAGTGTGATTGATTTAGGTGGTAGTTGGGATAACCAGCTGCCATTGATCGAGTTCTCCTATAACAATAGCTACCATACAAGCATTCAGGCTGCGCCTTTTGAGGCATTATATGGTAGGAAATGCAGAACGCCTATTTGTTGGGCAGAAGTAGGGGAAACTCAATTATCAGGACCTGACATAGTCTTTGAAACGACGGACAAGATTGTCCAGATTCGTGACCGCCTGAAAGCTGCCAGGGATAAGCAGAAAAGTTATGCTAATAAAAGGCGAAAACCTCTAAAGTTCGAGGTTGGTGATAAGGTTCTGCTTAAAGTATCACCCTGGAAGGGAGTGATGCGATTTGGTAAGAAAGGTAAGTTAAGCCCAAGGTATATAGGACCATTCGAGATTATCGAATGTGTAGGGTCAGTGGCTTATAAGTTGAACTTGCCTGAAGAGCTCAGTGGTATTCACAATGTATTCCACATCTGCAATCTGAAGAAATGTCTAGCAGATAAATCGCTAGTCATACCACATACAGATGTGCACATAGATGAGAGCTTAAAATTTGTGGAAAAACCTTTGTCGATCGAGGATCGACAGGTTAAGAAGCTTCGAAGGAAGCATGTACCAATTATAAAGGTCAAATGGGATGCCCGCAGAGGTCCCAAATACACGTGGGAGGTAGAGTCTACCATAAAAGAAAGTACCCTCAATTGTTCCAGTAAATCTCGAGGTCGAGATTTCTTTTAAGGGGGTGAGGATGTAACACCTCGTAAAAATCATACCCAATAAAATAAGGACACGTGTCATGTAATACAAACATGTTATGAAAAACGGATCCAGATAAAGAGGTACGGTAGGATTTAAAGCGTTGATATGTTAATTTATACCTCTTAACGACCTATTAATAAATCCCTAACCATGATATACTTAGGGGCCGTTTGGCAACATCTGAATGGTTAAGTGCGGAATCAGTAAGAGGTTTGAACCATTAAGTGCTGAACCAGTAAGAGGTCTGAACCATTAAGAGCTTATATAATGCTAACCATTCAGAGGCAAATGTCTGACCAATTCAGATTAAAGGTCTTAACCATTCAGAATCTGTATAAATCTTAACCATTCAGAGGCAAATGTCTGAATCATTCAGACATCTGCTCGTGAAACAAACAGTCTGAACCATTAAGTGCTGAACCAGTAAGAGGTCTGAACCATTAAGAGCCTCATTAAGAGGTAAACAAACAGCCCCTTAATCAACATCTAAATGATGTAAATAAATCTGGTTGTCCTAAATAATAAATTGATTATAACCTAAAACATGGATCCAATGTGAATTCTCGGTATTTTCGACATTTTAAAACCTCCCACAAGATCCAAAATGTGTAAGTGCATGCAAAGCATGCAAAGTCTGAGCACTTGGTCCCTCTACTGAAAAGGAGAGCATAAGATTCGGACTTGTAAGAAATGCATGGTCAAAGCTTGGAAGTTTACAAATTTTTGGATTCTGGTCATCGGATACGGACCGTATGGCCTTAGGCTTACGGTCCGCAAGCCCTGCAACTGGGCGATTTAAGCAAGGGTTGGTTACGGACCGCATCCGTTTAAGCATACGGTCCGCAAGAGGAGCATACGGACCGCAAGGACTTCTGCTTACGGTCCGTAAGCCAGTCGCTGGCAACAGAAATTGGACAACTGCCTGTTCAGCAGGTTGCACCGCCTTATAAGAATGGTATTCGGAAATCAGGGTCCCTATAACTGGTTTTTAGCAACATAGGGACACCTGGGATCATCCCATAACATTAGTAGAGTGGCTTGGCATGATCTTGTGCATTTGGGTTCACTATATAAAGGAATCGAAGTTGCAACATTTTGTTCACTTCAACACTCACTTGGAAACATTGCTCTGGATCTTCTATGGACTTCAACAAGTTTTCTTAAAATCCCTAATCATACTTAGGACTCTTGTAAGTGTCCTTAATCCTTTTTAATTCAGTTTAGCTTCGTTAAGTAGCTTAAAGTCAAACCGTCGTAATTAAGGTTTGACTTCGAGATTAATCAATAATTATCCAGTCAAATCTTGAATCAAAAGTACCTATAAGTAGGTAATTATGTGGGTAATAAACCCTTAAAATGGTACTCTCTGATTCCCACTCTAACTAGGTCAATTGTCGGGTCAAAGTTAATCCTAAAAAGTCAACAGAAAATTAATTTTCAAATTAATGCATAATTAGCAATGTAGAAGCTATGCAACCTGTTTTATCATTAACATAACTTGGTAATTAATGTAAGAACATGTCTAAACATGTTCAACCCGACAATTTTCAGTTTAGGCTCGGTTCGGAACCGAAAGTCGCATAGTTTGACTTTTGCTTTGACTTTCAATTCTGACCCATTGTAGCATGTGTTAGAAATGCCTTAGAGCCTCATTAGGACCAGGTTTCATATAAGTATAACCCTCTGTGATTATTCAACTTGGTTCATTAGTTATCCGATTCATATGCATGTTTCCGTTAAATGCCTAAATGTTGACTATTATGCCCATATGACCTTAAAAATGTGATTTTTGAAAATGTAAAAGAGTAGAAACCTTCATTACTGATTATTAGACTTGTCCCTAAAATTTGAGACCAGTTTGAGGTCTAGATTAAGAGTTATGCTCAATAGCGTAATTAGGAAGCTTTTATTAATTAAACGGTGTAATTAGCATATAGCCTAGTTTAACCCACTTTTTGGTATCAAAATTTTTACCCACTGATGTAATATAATATTTGTGGATTTTAAATATTTTTAATAAATTTTAGGCAGAGCATAACATAGGGTTGTAGCTTTAATTCGGTTATTGCCGGTTTTGCCCTTTTGGGCTATAAAATGAGTTTTTCAAATCTTTTTGACCCCAAACCTTTTGCTACTGATTTTATATGATAAATAAGTTATTTTAAACCTTCTGGAATAATAAAAATATCAGCTTTCTATATAGAACCTGGAAATGGCTCCAAATCGCCTTTTTAAGCGTTTTTAACGCATAGTATGTATTAAAATGATTTTAAACATATAAGGTTTGATGCCTACTTATAATTTCAGTAAATATTTATATATTAACAGTAAGTAAAAGTTTTAAACTCAGATTTCCAGCTTTAACCTTTTAGGCTTAAGTGAAATTACCAAAATGCCCCTTCGGTGCGTAGTATGGTTAGAAATGATAAGTTTCACACATAGGTTATACCTTACTGATATAACTTAGTAAATTAAGTATTTTTACTGATTACATCAGACCCGAAACTCAAATTAATATTTAAACTCTTTTATAGACTTTAATATGACCAAAATGCCCTTACGGTGCATAATTTGAGTTTAAATTCATTTGGGGCATAATAGAAGATATCTTACTGATATCACAACATATTTAAAGCATATTAACTTAGGAAACTTGTATATGACTCTTTTGGTTACTCGTTACGCACTTTTCGTGTTCGGATCGGCTTATGTGACTAGTTTGCATATATTAGCCGAAACGGGTCAAACCATATCATTTTTGTCTCAAAATCCAGAATGTTTTTAAGTTACCCATATTAAACAAGTGTCCAAGCTTTTCGGGTCAAAACCACATTCTATGTAGGATCAAATCGCGACCCAAATGAGTCGTTCGGAAGAGTTCGTATCTATACGAAAGGCGGAAACAGACGTATAGACTATGAAACAGCTTGAATATCACTTTAAACGTCTTGTATATTGATTTGACAACGATTACATGCAGTAGACAGACCGGCAGCACTTCGGTACACTAATCAGATTTCGTTACAAATGAAAAGACAACAAGCCTATTTATAACCCACCTAATTTCGTTTGAACCTCATCATCACATCTCAAACGAAATTACAACTTACCATTCAAACGAAATAACCAAAAGACAATTCAAACGAAATATTAAAATATGTTTCATACATGCATCCTATTTAGAGAAATGTTGCACTTTCATGATGTCATCTTTATGATGTCATCATTGAATATGATGACATCAAGCTTGATCAGATCCGCAACGAAACCAACACTCGATATAAGACGAAGTCGACAGATGAATGCACCAACATTCTAAACCGGTCTTCGCTTTATCATGCGTTTGAACCGTGTCTTCTTTTTAAAACTAACCGGTTTAAGTCTAGGTTTACTTAAAGACCCGTTAGGATTCTAATAGGTTATTAAAACCTTCGTTCCAGATTAGGAGCCCAGTAAAAGCTGCGTGCACTTGCTGTATTTGATTTATACTTTGCTCAGGTAAATACTCTTAACTTATTTTCCCCATACGGGCTTGGGATACGGTATTATAATAATACTGCTTGGTCGGGTATGTAGTCATTTAAATCGGATTGTGATTAATGTATTTACATAACTCGTTTTATTCTGTATTATTTGGTGTATGGCCTTTGGGGGTTAAATGACCATGTCCCGGATATCCTTGGCATCATACAAAGAAATGGCCACGACCTAAGCACGGGGTGTAGGCGTACACCTGACAGATGCATTATGTAAAAACTGGTAATCCACTTAAAGGAAATAATCCTTGTGGGTATTATACTTGTGGCGTGTCAATTAATCTAGACCGGCCCTACAAACCGGCCCTAATGGACGACAAATAAATAAAACTGTATACAATATTATTTTTGAATAATTGTCCCAAGTTATAAAAGATATTTTTGCCGAAGTGCATTCAAATCAATTTTTAAACTCTTTTCAAAATGAGTCAGTTAAGTTGTATTTACCAGTGTAAACTGACGTATTTTCCAAAAAGGCTAAGTGCAGGTACTATACGTAATAGGCTGGCTACTCCAGGCATCATTAATCAAGTCTCGCAAGCTCTAGATGTCAAAGTCTGCTGAACAGTTTTCCTTTTTATTTGATCCACCTGTGGATCTGTTTCAACTGTTTGTGATACTTAATATTACAATTTTCTTCGGTTGAAATAAATCTATCATTTGCTTCCGCTGTGCATTTAAATATTGTGTTGTTTGACTATGATGATATCAACTACGTCACGATACTCCCCACCGGGCCCACCGGTAATACGTGGAAATATCAAGGTGTGACAGTAGAGGTCGGGGGTGGATAATAGGATCTGGTATAGCAGGTTCCAGATTGACTGGAAGTTGTGCTTCTACTGGGTAATTGAAGAGGTTTTCATCGGCAGGTCCGATGAGGTCGCTAAGTCCCAATCTACAATCCAGCTCCTCCCAAGATGGCATTTCCTGGTCTTGCTTGGAACTTTCTCCAATCTCTATTCCCTTGCCTTTATCCATCGGATCCTCAGTCTTTATAACTTTCCGTGTCGCTGGTTTCTTCCTACGCACACGCCTCCAGCCCACGAATCTTCTTCTTTTCTTCGGTTTGGGTTTCTCCTGAGGTTGGGCTTGGAATACCATTGGCTCTTCAATATCAGCAAGGTACTGGTGGTATCCATATCTGAGCTATGGATAGAAAAGTTTTGAAGTGCTTCGGATAGTTCATTCATGTTGTTAGCATGTATGAAGAAACACACAAAATTCTAAGTTAAAATTTTGTAAATTAAATTTTCACATAATCACAGAATGACAATCAGAAAAAATTAAGTATTTCTAAATACTTAATTAGCTTAAATCAGTGGCTCTGATACCACCTTTTTTCTGTCACGGCCCCCGTCCCGGTTTTACCCGGTCCAGGAGCCGCGGGACAGAAATTCGTGGTAATTATTACGTTGGCAACGAAAGTTTAACAGGGTCTTTTAAAACTTGGAAATGCCCAATTTATTTATTTCACAAATTGGGAATTACACCCATAATTTACAATTAAGGTGATTTCACCGGGAAATCCTTGTTTTTACAAAAACAAGTTTCTTGATTTTATTGAGCCACATCTTCAAGCTTGTAGTGCTACACGACACTTTTTCCTGGATCACAACAGATCACCTGAAACATGTTTTAAAAAGGTTTTATCAACAGGGAAATACTTGCAAGTCATTCAAGTTGCACAAAACGACACATTGTTATAATATACAGTATTAAGGGTGATTACATTGTTTTTATCAACCAATTACCCCAAATCGGTATCTGTCACTCGACTGTATCTGTGACTATGGTCAAATCACCCATTGGCTAACCCGTTGTCCAATGGTGACGGGAAACAAGTAATGTATACAAAACCCCACATACCGGCAGTAATTGAAGACTACAAAGACTTAATCCCTGTAATTATAACCTTGAAAAGAAATAGGGTTTTGGAAACAATTTGATAAAAAGAGAATGACTCACATTGCAAGTTTAGTCGGGCAGAGGTTAGCCTATTGATTTTAGCCTTGTTAACCTAATTCAAATAACAATGCACACGAAAACTAGGTCAGTAACTTAATACAACTTTTACGACAACTCACGAGATTCAAAACCTTCACGACGAATGACAAAGTATAGCCCAAGTACGGGCAGCACTTAAACATCCATTGGACTGGTTTTTATCAATCGGACATTAAATCGTAGCAGTGATCGAGTTATTACCCTGTTATCACGGCAGAATTGAGTTTTTACGTCGAACCAACGCCAAAATCTAAGTGCCAAAGCCCTGAATTTATACTAAAAAAACGTCTCCCTCGCGTGGCTCAAGGGCCTGTCGCGTGGCGCGAGGGGACCCCTTCTAGCATAGGGTAGTTCCGTGTCTAACTAGCCTGGGTGAGTCGATGGTTTGTTAAAATTCGATTTCGACAACAAACTGTTTAGATAATATCAACTAGGAAATACCCCCCCCCCCCCTGAGTTTTAGGGGTCCTGATCCTAGTTCCGATTGTTCTGAAAATTTTAGGGGTCATGCAATTTTATTTGGGGGTCTCAATTTGGGTTTCCTATTGGACAAAATAAGATGAAAAAATAGTAATTTTAATGAGAGTTGCTACACATGGATATAGGAACATACATACTACACAGACAGTCTTCTACAAAGAAGATAAAAACAAGAGCAATCTTCTATACAAAGACGCTAGCAAGATAACAAGACGATACACATACAAAGATACAACTTTTTGAACAACTCAACCAGAATACAGAATCACAAGATTCAATGACCAAATACTTATTATCACAAAAGCATACGAATACATAACACTATCAGACCACACATATGATAAACATAAAGTCATACGACTTCTAAGACAAGACAAGACTTGTAAACATGAGCATCAAACAACAATAACAAACTTTAAACTTGAAGAAGCAAGAAACGATACTTAAATACAACAAATCTCTAATCAAATACAACATGAAACTCCCACAAGACAACCCTACAGACTACCACACGATAACTTATACAAAATCTACAAGAAACAAGCCCATTACTACACAAACATTTCAAATCTTCATAAGTATAACAAGATTTTTAATGTACTAGTCTATAACCATACAATCACACTCAAGAAAGTACCTGAATAGACAGAAATTTCACAGAACAATCCAACAAAAGAAGAAGATAAACAACCACAATACAAACAGAGAACAACTCACAAAAGCAACATACAATAAGAAGCAAATAACTCTAAGGCGAAGCTGAGTTAGGGACAAGATTCCAGGTTCATCACTCTATGGTGCCTGGGCATGCCTTTACTCAGGAGCCACAATTTAACACACATAACCAATACAACAACTGTGAACACAACCAATGAAAAATGAATCACCGCGGAAAAAATACAGATGACAGACAGACAAGAACACAAAACAAATGACCAATCAAGTAGATGCCAGTCCTCACTACCCCGACTTCCACTAATTCAATCAACAAAAATAAAACATGACTAATTTAGAAAGATCTTACAGAGAGTGCATTTAACTCCTAGAGAGACCAAATTTGTAGTTTTCAAGAACTACACAATCTGGTCAAGAACAATCAAGCACACCCGGTTAGTTTGCCCTGAACCTTCTAGGGTTTCAGAGACTAACCCAGGTCTTCAAATTAAAAAAGAAGTCAGGCAATCTCCTTCCAAACTTCAACAAGCCCTACTTAGGGTTTGTGTCACACCAGAATTGAACAGATCTCACCAGATCTGACCTGTACGCACTTCAACAAAAGATCAAAGACAGAACAGACACTAATAAGCTAACAAAATATGCAAAGATCAAAGAACCTAGTTAAAATAACATATTGGCAAAGACAATCAAACAAACCATAGTTGGCATAAGTCGTCTAAAGAATCCCATTAGTCGTTCTATCAGGGATTGCAAATCCATCATTCCTTTTATTTAAAACTTAGCTATGTGATAATCATTAACACAAGCAACAGGAAATTTACTAAGACAAACAATGCAAAGGTAATGACTGGAACACTATACCACACAATTATGACAATAACCAACAATCTTGCAAGCCAAATGATAAGTTGATAACCTTACAAAACTTATACAGTTTAATCAATAACATCACATACCACATCACAAGTTCAAGAACACATCACCCACTCGTATGGGGTCGAACAATCATGTGACAGAATGAAGAAATACTCAAACAACATACTAATACAATATACAACTTGCAAATTATCACACAACAAAGCAATACATACTGATCCATCTAACTCAGTACACACAATAAAAGATATAAACCAAATCAAGCACATCAAGCACACACAATAAAAGATATAAACCAAATGCTTAACAGATAGCTTTAAATCAGATTTAATGCAACACATTAAACAGGGTGTGGCTCTCCCTATGATAAAAAACCGGTCCCCCTAACCAGGTCACTAATGTCTAATCAATAACAATAATCGTGTAACAACAAAAACTACACAGAAAAGTATAGAACGACCGCACCTTGGGGAGCCCCCTAACTAGGGTATCTTCTTGACACACCAAGAACCGTACCCTTCATTTACGGTTACAAGTTCGATATGAAGATCCGCAAAAAAATCTTCAGCCGTTGCCGCTACAAATTTTGAATGGCTTGTCTTCAACAAACCCTATTGTTAGGGTTTCATGTCTTTAACGAACAAACACTATCCTCTAGACTGCAGTTTCTAAAACAGCAACTTTCAATTTTCGCAGCCCTTTAGATTCTTTATTCAGCACCAAACCCTAGATTAGGGATTCACGAACACAAATCCAGTCGAAATCAAGATTTCCTTTCAGATATTTAAAACCAGATCACCACGATGTAACCAAATCTGACTTCCAAGATTTTCACCAACGATAACCTGATATAATTACTACATCGGCGAAGCCACCGCTCTTGACCTATTATGATTAGTAATGAATAAAACACAACCCTAGCAAACATATAATCAAAATACCTAAATCTAAACACGCGGAAGATGACGAATCGAGAGCCCAAGCTCTGATACCATGTCAAATAGTATGATTTCTCAACACACACCGCAAGAAATAAAACAAAAACACAAGAGAAACGACAAAACGGTGACGTAAAATTTTTATTAGTTAACCCAAACCAGAAAAAATCCCCCAAAATACCCAAGATCTTACAAGAACAATAAGATCAGAACAATACAAGATCCGTAGATCAAAGGATAATCATCAACTGATGATTAACAACAGAAATACAAACTGAAATCTCTCACCAACACACACTGACAGATTCATAAGAACAATAAATACACCAACAAACCCTAGAACGGAACAAACTGACTGAACAATACAAACAGAAAAATGTAAGAGTGTAATGCTCATCCAGAAGCTTCACCTTTTTATACCACCATCAAACAAACTTACACTTTGAACCCTAAAAAATGATGCATGAAGATCGTAGGCCCTCTACATTTATCACTTCCAGCCCTTATGATATAACCTCTTGTCCGCAGGAACCTTAAACTCCAAGTAATATTACAAACTCAGCCCCTCAACATATGTACCTGTTCCAACAACTTATATCACATGTTAAATAAACCATTTATAACAAATAAATGATAATATAACCATAGTTATATTTTTAACACTCCCCCATCATTTATTTGTTATAAGAAACCACAACTCACAACAACAATAACAACTCATAAGCCCATAAACTGAGCCCACATATTAAGGCCAAATAAGATAAATAAGCCCAAAACATAACAGGCCCAAGGAGATAAACAACCCAATAAATAAGTCAGCAATGTAGAATAACAAGTCCGCTTGACATGTTTGTGTTTTGATCATTATTATTTTTAACAAGAAGACAAAACATAAACATAGAATGAGCCAAAACATGACATGTATATTTAACTGTGTTAAAGACATCAATCCTAACCCGTACATTGTTAAAAGCATGTATATAAATCAAAGACGACCTGTGTAACTCGTTTATTTTAATGGGTCAAGAGGTGGGCAGGTAATCACGGGTTGACATATGTTAATGGGTTTTTATCAAGTTGTAAATGGATTAAACTGATCATATCAAAAGTATGGTATTGTTTACACTCAATGAAATTTTGTTTATAAGAATAAGATTATTTTAACAACTTGTTACCACAGTTTGTGTAACCGACCCAAGATATGAGCCCATAAAGGGTTAATATTTTTAACTGAAAAATGTTTTGATAACTGAAGTAAAACTTTAACCGAGTTACTTTGCCCTAAATATAAGTCTAAAGTTGCTGTAAAAATATATATTATAGTCAATTACCAATACCAATATAGTTAATTCTAAAAAGCGTTCATGCCATATATATGTAGTTAATTCTAAAAAGTGTTCATGCCAAACAGTTTTATATTTTTAAGTATCAAACTTATAAAATAAAGAATCATTTTATAATAATATCAACTGAAATTGATTAGATGTTTTATATACAGAAAGAAAATGATTATATGCACTAATAACTAATTTGTTTTCACGGTCAAGTTTGGTCGATTGGGTTGGTTGGTTTGGCGCCAAACCAACCAAACTAGTTCATTTTGACTAATCGAACCCACATTTTAATTTTATATTCTTATTCTGAGATCATTAGTTTATATTATATTGTATAATGATAAAATGCAGTTCATTTCATGCCTAACTGGACAGGTTGAGCTGGTTCGAGTTACACATCAATAAAGGTTATGAGCAAAATAAGTTTGAGTTATTTTAAAATGGTGTCAATTTGGTTCGCTTCAAAATGAAGTTCACGTAGGTTTCATGACGAGTCGATACGGGGTCCAAGCTAAATAAGTTGAGTTCTGATCAAAATTGGTCGTCTTAAAAGGTTATTAATTTAATTTAGGTTAAAACATGTTATGATTAAAATGAAGTTAAGCCAAAATGAGTCATTTTAGAAAAAAGAAAAAAGAAAAAAAAAGGTAGCATAACTTCTTCACTCGTTATATTCTTCTATGGTGGCTAGTGGCGACAATAGAGGTGGCAGTGGGGTTGGTGCTGATGGTAGGCTATAAGGTATGTGGCGTCATCCCCATGCCATCTAAGCAAATTTTACACAATAGTTCCCCCCACATCCACACTATAGGTGCTATCAATGGGGCGCTATTGGTGGGTTGTGATTGCAATGGAGAGCAATAGCGAGATGTATGTGTGTAAAGTCTGGGGCGCTATTGAACATATGGGGGTTTATCCCATACCCTCCAAGTTAAAGGGGGACGCTATTGATAAGGTGAAGCTAAGGTGACACAATAAAGCCCCTATAGGCTCCATTCCATACCCTATAGGCTAAGGTGACACAATAAGGAGAGTGGTGCTGGTGACAACGAGAAAGTGGTTTCATGGTTGAGACAATTTCCGTCTTACCCAAGATCAATTGCAGCCCAAAAAACCGACCATACTCAAACGTTTCGGTCCTTAGTTTGCCTTCGACACTTTTTGGTCCCAGTCCGTACCGGTCCGCTTCAACCCGATGTGCACCCACGACCCAAACTAACAAACATGATTTTTTAAGATCTCTAATTGGTTTCAACCAGAATCAAAGTAAAAAAATAATAATAATAAAATAAAGGTTGCATGTCAACGCCCAAATTCAGCCACCTTTTCACGTTCATTCTCTTAATTTCTACGTCTACAAAACCCTTTACTTGAATCTCACACCTACAAAACCTCCATAAACTCCGACTCATCTTCAACCAATCCTCAACAACAATGGCTACCAACACACTCCTTCACCTCCTCACCTTCACACTCCTCCTCTTCACCCTCACCATCTCTTCTCCCTCACCGTCACCGTCACCGGCACCTCCTCCACAATCCGGTTCCGACGACGACTCACTTCCAGAACCTTCCTTATCTCCTCCACCGTCAGATCTGTCACCAGATTATGATTCTCCGTCGTTAGATCTACCTTCTCCTCCGTCACCGTCACCGTTATTGGCGCCGTCACCGGTTGAGGTTAGTGATGAAACCGCCGGAGTGGAGAGAGAGGAGGCGAAGGAATCGGATTCCGGCGGGATGAGTGGAGGAAAGAAGGTAGGTGTTGCGTTTGGATTGATTGGTGCTGCGTGTTTCGTCGGATTTGGAGGTGTTTTGTACCGGAAACGGCAGCAGAATATCCGGCGAGCACGGTATAGTCAGTCGGCTCGATTGGAGTTCTTCTAGATCGGTTTTTGATATTTGAGGTGAACAAGTTATTACATTTTGATTCAGATCTAGATCTACACCTTCATTACGTCAATTTTACATGCCGATTAACAGTTTGTTTGTTAGATAGATGGTTCAAAAAACTTTGATCAGTTGATATTGATTGCTTTGATTGTATATTTGTATTCCTGATTATATATGCGTTATAATATTGTTTCATTTAATGTAATCACTAATCATATTTATGTTCATTTTTCTTTAAATGATCGGCTTGAACCAGTAGCTTGCCTAACCCTGGGCTTATATATAGCTCGGTGGTTATGGAAATGAGGGAAAACTCCTGACCGACCGAAAGGTCTCGAGTTCGATTCCTGATCCACCCGGGTTTTACCGGCTTTGCATTGTCGTGCCCTCGGGCGGGTGCAGGGTCGGGTTTTCCCCGAAACTGGTGGCATGGTGGGCTAGGGGCTCCGTGCGTGCAGGTTGGGCTGCCGCGGGCTACCTTTCGGCCAATGGGTGCAGCGTACGGAGTACCCGGCGATTCTTATGTTGGACGTTAAAAAAAAAGTAGCTTGCCTCCCATGATATTCTGGAATACTGTTGAGATTTGTATATTTCTTACCAGCTTATTTTTGTTTTGAAAAGTAGTATTAGAGCCTGCGCTTCTCGGCGGGTCGTAGAATGGTGCTGGTGAGGATGTATTTGTTATATCATATATCGATAGGTTATTGTAGACCATGCAAATTTTAATCTAAACGACGCTAAAATAAGCAATTAACGCGTTTAAGTAAACATGTATAGTGTTAAAAGTTGGCTTTAACTATAACTAAATTTGTTACCTGGCATATTTAATGGTTAATTTAGACTATGTGTGTTTTAAACTAAATGATGGTAAAAATAAGCAAGCAACACGATTAAATAAAAGTTATCTTTAATTATAATAAGTCAACTAAATAATAAGCAAAATAAAAAAAATTTGTAAAAAGATAAAAGATAACATATTTGTTAAAAAATAACTTTATTAAACTTTAAGGGTTGTTTGATAACTTTACTAAAGTTCACGGGTCGAAATGTAAATCGTTTATTAAAAAACAAATATTATTAAACTTCCGTATAATAAATCTATTAAAGTTCAAAGATATAAACGTAATTTGTTTATAAAAAAAGCGTTAGAATTCAAGGTTTATAATCAGTGGCGGATCCAGGATTTTTTTTCCCATCGGTTCACTTTTTTAGGGTGGTAAATTTTCACAACTATACGTTAAGATTTTCGAGTCGGGTCAGGTCGTGGACCATAATAAAGATGTAAATTTTATATTAAATTTCCATTAGCGTTGACCCTAAAGAATCCATATTCACAATTCCAAACTCATAAACATATAACATATTTATACATTATCAATCTAAACCCACAAACTATATAAAAAAAATAAGAAGTAATTATGTTGTTAGATGGTTACACTTCACCTTAACGCAACACAAATATAAATCGTTTTTTTTCATAATCTCCATGCTGCTGATTGGCTTCATCCCATTTATGAACGGATGAACTTTTTTCATATAACTTGACTATAACAAATAGATAATCAACAAAAACGGTTGAACTTGGGTGTAAGGTGGTTGATATAACTGCAAATAATATCAAAAGATTATATTGGCCTACATAAAATAAGAACCATCAAGGGTATCTTTATTGTTATTTAAATAATACTTAAATATCAAATTAACAAATTAAAAAATTAACATCACGAATCATAGTTTCCAATTCTATGTTTCAAAGACTAACATCAAAATTCACTAATCATAGATCTATACGTGATTAAAAATTCTGTGTTTCAAATGTGTAATGCCTAAATAATACCTTATAACAAAATCATCTAACAAGTTTCAACAAATTAAGACACAACAAATCAAGCAACAATTTTAGCAAATTGAGTGAAAAAATTGTAGAAAAACCACATGAGAAGAGAGTTAGAGATATATGATGGATGGAGTGGTGGAGCGGAGACGGCGTCCGGAGGTGGAGAGGAGACGGTTGTCTGAGGTGGAGCAGGGATTGGTGTGAGTGGTGGTCGCTGTGGATGCTGTGCTGCACTGCTTCGTTAATGTTGTTTTAACTTCTTCTAAACCCTAAATGGGTTTAAATTTTTTTTTAAAAATGACATCTTCTAACCCTAAATGGGTTTAATTTTTAAAAAAAGAAAAGAAAAAAAAGGAACATAAATAACTCGCTTGAATGTAGGATGGGGGATTCGAACCCGAGGCAACCAGTGGACCACTAGAACATTTATGTTTATGGGTTCACCAAACTTTTATTTATGGGTTCCTTTTCGGTTTTCTATATACATTTACACTACAAATTAAAAACCGACTGGGTTCCTAGGAACCCAATATTTGTACATGAGTTCGACCCTGCGTATAATTACTCTATTAAAATTCAGTGTTAAAAATGTAAATTAATTAAAGAAAAAAAATAATATTTTGAACTAATTAAAAAAAAAGAGACCTACAAAGTAAATTCAAATTGACCAGTAACAAATTACAACTGTTCACATTTGTAAATATTAGTTTATAGAATATATATATAGGGTATGGTTCATTTGAGAAAAAAAAAATCATGTAATATGTTAATAATAAGTTTAAAAAAATCAAAATTACCTTTTAAACAACGTAGTAACGATCACAATTGTCAATAACAAATAACATTTTATACAATTACAAAACAAATGTATATTTGAGATAGCATCCATAACATTCTTATGTAGTGGTATCAAATATATAAAAAATAGATGTTTTATTTTGCGTCACATTGATACGTTATACGTAAAACTAGTTCCACAACAATCACATTTATCCTACTATGATACTCTTATGACGAGATGATCACCAGCATTCGTAAAAACTTAATATCGACACGAAGCCTAAAATGTACGTCCCCTTTGAAAGAATCACTCATAGTAGTTACTATGTGATGATGAATGAAAGTGTCTCCGGTCTCACCAACCACTAATATATCTCTACTTTTAGCCATAATCGGGTAAGCCCTAATACAATTTATGATTCCTTGACCCACTGTAGTTGAATGGGAGTTGTTGTCTAATGTGATAGGATCAAAAATCGCTATATTCCCAGAATGAAACTAACATGCTAATATCGCAAGGTTTCCTCATATAATAGCAGAAGTTGCATGGTAGTGTTGGCTTTTCATGCCACTCACTAGATGTGTTTCAATCTCTATCTTCATTGTCTTGTCTGTTAAGCGTAGTTTTGACTGTGTAATAATATATAGATGAAAGACGATTGTATAAGCAAACATGTACTGTATCACGCAAAAGTGTCGCGATTATTTTGTTGATAGATCATAGATATATTTCCATTTTATCCATAGAAAGATATATCTTTAATCAAGTATCTTTTTTTTTTTTTTTGAACGGCAAATTTGAATCACTGACGGACCACTGGAGTATCATCGTGCCACCAGCAGAACCACCCGATCATATCCATCTCCACTAGGCATAATGTCTATACACCAATTCAGCCATTCAGGAGGAAACCCAATAAAATATGGGAAAACCCTCTTGTGGGAATCGAACCCAGGACCTATTGGTCCCAAAGCTTTATCCCACCCCCAAGATGCCACTAAGCTATAAAGCCATGAGCCTTTAATCAAGTATCTTATTTTTAAGTTTTAACTCTCAGGTAATTCTCTTTGTAGCACTGTTGTTAGTAACTAACCTATTAACTCGTAAATCACAAGCATTGGTATATATTAGTTAGGGTGAGAGGGGCACTCCTCTAAGAGGGGAGTGACCACTCTTACACACACCCAATCAGCACGCGCCACGTCAACTCCCCTCTTAAGTCCCCATTTTGCACTCAAACGTTGGCATCACTCCACTCACACAATTATTTTTTTATAAAAAAAGAAGAAAAAAATATGATTGGTGGAAAAAGGGTGGACCCACATTAACAACCAATCACCCCCTCTCTCTCTCATCTCTCTCAATCGGTGAGTACACACCGAGCTTCCCACTCCCCGTGCGGTAAAGTTTGGATGGTGGCGGTGTACCCGCACGTAGGGCTGTAAATGAACCGAACGTTCAGCGAACTGTTCATGAACCGTTCGGCGGGAAGTTCGTTTATGTTTGTTCGTTTAATAAACGAACGAACATGAACAAAAAATTTCGTTCGATTAGTTAAATGAACGAACATGAACAGAGGTCTCGTTCGTTCAATTGTGTTCGTGAACGTTCGGTAAGGTGTTCGTGAACGTGTAAATGAACATTCGTTGATTTGCGTTCGTTTATGTTCGTATGTTTGTGTTTATAATTGAAGATCTTTGTACTTACATATATTTTATGTGTGCTTTTTATATTATTAAACTTTTATTTATTTTATTACCCTAACAATTAAACTAGGAAACCCTTTTTCGCGTTGTTTATGCACTATTTCCCTTTCATTTCTCATTATTTACATCGGCGAATACGATCGGCCCCCGTTCCACAATAAGGGATTCAAGTTCGAGTGCTACTCTCTGGGCCATCTATCTTTATCCTTCATCGTGTTCGCCAAATTTATTTGTGTTCGTGAACCGTTCGCGAACACGCTCATTTCCTTAATGAACGAACACGAACATAAAATCTCGTTCGGTAAGTGTTCGTGAACCGTTCGTGAACACATTTATTTTCTTAACGAACGAACACGAACAAGGCCTTGTTCGTGTTCGTTCGGTTCGTTTACAGCCCTACCCGCACGGCAAATGAAGTTACCGCATGGGGTCACCGCATGTGCCCCGTGCACCCTTATAGGCTTATAGCTAATATCCTAATTCCTAATCACAGTCAAAAAGTTTGGTTATTTAAGTTATTGTTGAGTTTGGTTTCCGTTAAACACACATACATGTCTCTAACACATACAAATCGGTAATAGCTCTTACTGCTGTTTGACAACTTCTGAATGCGTAAGTACTGAACCAGTAAGAGAGGGGATGGATTGGGTTTAACAAGTTTGAAACTAGTTCGGTTTGGGCTTGACTGGTTTCAAAATATAGAGTTACATACTGATTTCAACCATGTGGAACAGTTTGGGTTCAAATGGGGTCCAACCAAGCCGGTTTCCAAATCGAGTTTTGCTCGGGTTTAAAACCTGGTTCGGTTCTCACCTTGGATTTTGTGTCTGGAATAGACTGGCGGAATAATAGAAAAACAAACAATTTGGCCCATCTCAAAAAAACCAATCCGGCCTAAAATAGGCAAACCACTTCGAAATAAACTAATCTTTACTATATAATAAAAGAAACCGTTTTAGGGACACATGTCGTTTTATGAGATGGTCTCAATTAAAATTTGTAGAAGAGATTTGATGATAAAGATAAGTGATAACCATATATTAATTATTAAAATTAAAAGATTTTGATGATAAAAATAAGGATAACTGATAACCCTATATTAATTAATAAAATTAAAAACTATATATTAACGTTTTTATTATTTATAAAGATAAAGATAGTTTTAATTGTTTATATAAAAGTTTATAATCTTTATCTTTATTTACTATCTAATAATCGACGGGTAATGAAAATTAAAAAAATAGCATTTTTTTCTTTTAACGCTTTCTTTTACTTTTTCCGCTAATTAATTACTATTTAATTTAAAATTTCATCGATTTAACCATGCGTAATACTTAAGTTTCTAACCTATTAATAAATAAATAAAAAATAAAGTAAAATGTTAACTTGTGTAATACACAAGTTTCTAACCTAATAATAAATAAATAAAAAACAAACTAAAGTGTTATAATACATCAAAGTTCATTGTTTTTCAAAAACATATATTGACGACCATATGTATTAACTGATTATATTATATTTAATCAACCTGTGTAATACACGTGTTTATTCAACCCATGCAATACACGTTTTTAAAGATGTAACTTTTTTATTATCTATAATAGGGAAAATGTCACGGAATAGTAACCAAGTGTTAAAAGTGTTTTAATTAGGTCATTTGTATCGTGTTTTAATTAGATAACTTGAGCCATGTCCTTTTTTCCATGTGTCAAGAAAAAAATGGAGCATAAGATGTTGGGCTCGGATTATTTTAATATATGAAATTATATTTATTAAAAATAAAACACTTTAATTACATTAAAAATTAAAAAAACAAGTTACAATCCAAATGACTCGAGTTAGCATCAAATAAAAGGGAAAAAAGAAATAAAAATCCACATCACCACGGTTACTTATGAAATGGATGAAAAAACCCTTAATTTTAATAAAAAATGAATGTTGAGTGGCCTGATTGAAACACTTTTGAAACTTGAGTGACCTAACTGGAACACTTTTAAAACTTGGTTACTATTCTACAAAGTTACCCCATAATATATAAAGTTATATACTTATATTTATTCAACCCGTGTAATACACGGGGTTATAACCTAGTTAACTATATATAAAAAAAAAAGTATTTGATAACGGTGTTTTCCGTTAATTTTTTTTTAATAAAATCACTAATGAAGAAAACTAAAAAAATATATAAACCCTATAGACCTTTCTTTTCTGGCTTCTCTAGGGTTGTTTTGCACGATTGTTAGACCATAGGGTATGGTTTGGGTAGTCCTTTTGGGGACTATCCGCCACGTAGGCGCCACGTCACATCCGATGAAAGACCATTCAAAGGGGACTATCCAAGGATGTGGGGGACTACCCAATAATAAAAAACTAATATATAAAATAAAGGAGAGAGAGAGTGTGAAGAACAAAGGGGGCCCACCATTGCAGCTCGTCGCTGCCGTCTTGCAGCGGACGTTGGGGACTTGACGAGGGGGAGGGGGCGGTGTGGGACGAAGGGGACGAGCCGGAGACGAGAGGGGACGATCCCCATACCCACTGGTCTAATGGTCTTATGGAGAAACCTAATATCAAGTGGAGTTAGGTTAGTTGGATTTATTATAATATAGTAAAAAAAACGTGTAATATGTCAGTATTAAAGTTTATTTTAAAAATATAAATAAACAATATAAGGTTTTTTTTTAATTTTTAATTGCTAGCATGCCGCAAAAGTTTTAACACAATGAAAACACAACATTTGATACAAGTACAATAAAATCTATAATCTATAATATATAATAAAAGAAACCAATGAGAGGACACATGTATACTATATAATAAAAGAAAGAGTAAACTGCCATTTTGGTCCCTGTGGTTTGGCCAGTTTTGCCACTTTAGTCCAAATCTCAAACTTATTACATCTGGGTCCCTGTGGTTTGCATTTTGTTGCCATTTTAGTCCAAAATCCAAAATCCCTCTTATTTGACTGTTGAAAGCAAGTTATTTTGTCCTTTAGTGCAGGGGCATTTTGGTCCATCTTAATTTATTATACTTAATTCATTTATCTCTAATTAATATACACATATACATATACACAAATAAACAACATACACATCGATCATCATCATCCCCAAATAACTGAGACCTTCTCTATCTCTTCTCTCTCTCTCTCTCTTCTCTCTCTAAATCCAGTTAACTGAGCACCACCACATAAATCGATCATCATCATCCCCAAATCGATCAGTCACACATACATATACACAGACTGTGACCACCGGCGTCGTCCCACCTGAGCACCACTCCGGATGTTGATGATGACGGCAGAACAAGATCCACCGCCGACCATGGGTGGTGGTTTCTAAAAAATTGGAGGTTGTACAGGGCACCGGCGGACAAGTGTCAGAGCAGTTGAACTCCAACGAACCATCCCTCTCTCTCTTCAATCAACGCCGGACAAGTGTCAGAGCAGTTGAAGAGTATGTGGAGCCGTTGAAGGTTTATTTGGGGAAGTACATGGCAGCGGCGGCGGAGGAGGTGGTTGGGGCAGCAGTAGCGGCGGCGGCGGAGGTGCTTGGGGCAGTGGTGGTGATGAGACCCAGAACTGTAACATCATGTTCTCCAAAACCCCATCTCCTTGGGCTGAGCCACCGGAACATCATCTTCTCGAATCGCCTGAACAGGATTAAATCAGGCCATATTTCTCGAATCCACCTCCATCAATCTCCCTTCTACCATCGTAACGCTAGTGGACTGAGTTTCGAGGAGCTTTACAGGTTTTGATTGTTTTCGTTTTTGTTTAGGTTATAATTTGGTGATTAGAAATTGTTTGATTTATGTTGTAGATTGGTGGAGAAGAGTGATTGTTTTAGGTTTTTGTTGTGTATGCACATATTATTTAGAAGAAGATTCGCAATCGGGTTGTTCTAGATCTGATTTCTCCATTTCTAAAATTCTTTGTTTGTTGAAATTGTTGGGATTTTTGATGCTCGATTTCGTTGTTTATTGAATTTGTTCCAGATCTGAATCATTTTGTTTCAATTTGATGCTCGTTTGTTTGTATAGTGTGGTGCTAATATGTTGGGTTTTTAAATGATTTTTTTTTAAATTGAGTTTTGGAATGGTGTTTATCAGCATGTTTGAATCAAAAGGAGACGTTTGTAGACAGATTTAATTTGGGGAATTCTGGGTCAAAATTCTTGTTAATCTGGGTGTTAGAGAGAGAGGCAGCTCAAGGCATATTTAATTTGGGTCAAGAGAGAGAGAGAGAGAGAGGAGAGAGACAGAAACCATTCTATTTAATAATAAATAGAAAAAGGTTTAATCAATATTTAGTTATAATAATTTCTAAAATGACCAAAATACCCCTGAGGGTAAGGATAAAACAGGAGGTTTTAATTTGGGGATTCTGGTCAAATTTCACTTTTGGACTAAAATGGCAACAAAATGCAAACCACAGGGACCCAGATGTAATAAGTTTGAGATTTGGACTAAAGTGGCAAAATTGGCCAAACCACAGGGACCAAAATGGCAGTTTACTCTAAAAGAAATCATGTTTGGGACACTTGTCATTATATTAGGCCATCTACTCTATAGATAATTATCATTTAGTTTAATATTTTCTAATTAGTTATAGATAATCTCCAACGAAATATTATTTAATTTAATCTCTTCTACCTAATTATAGATAACTATTATTTATATCTATACAAATAATAATTAAAATAAAAATATTATATTATTTGAGAATACCATTGAACCAATATGTGATCACAAGTTTGAAAATAAGAAATTCAAATTGAAATAATTATGTAGACAAATGATTAATTAACTTAACATTAACATATAAAAAGTAATAAATAAAAAAATCTCAAGTGATCGAATGAAATATGCTTCCCATACAATGAAAAAATTTTCTGAGTTACTTTCCGGTATTTTCATCTTATTCTTCTATTTATCTCTTATATTAAATAATAATAATAATATTTTTAAACAAAATTACATAAAAATAAATATTTGTTTTTCTATAAATAATTCTAAACAAATATTTAGGTGAGAATAAACGTTTGTTTTTTATCTAATTATAAAGTTACATCCCGAGTTTTTTTTTTTTTTTTGAACGACCAACAAAATCAATTATGAATACTCTCGGGGCACCTATTGGACCAAATGGAGTACTCCGAGAGTAACCCGAGTCCACAATATACTTTTGAGTTCGGTGATTGAAATTATGGTAAACTAGGAATCAAAGGTTCCCATTTGAAACTAAAATGTTATAATAAGGGAATAGTACACCAAAGTTAATTTTTAAAAGATAAATCCTGACGAGTGTAAGTGTTAACATATGACATTATAGTTTATTCAACACGTGCTTATTTAGTATACAAAGTTACATTTATATAACCCGTGTAATACACGAAGTTTTTAAAGATATAACTTTTTATCATTTGCTATGTAAAATTAGATTTAATCAACATAAAATTAGATTTAGTCAACACGTGTAATACACGGGGTTTTAAGGATATGTTTTTTTTTTTATTATTTGGTAGATTTTTCAACCCGACTATACATGGGTTTTTTTAAAGATACGACGTTTTTAGTATCTAATATACAAAATTACATTTATTTATCTGTGTAATACACATGATTTTTAAAGATATAACTCTTTTTAGATCTATTTAACATGTGTAATATATGAGGTTTTTAAGGAAGTAATTTTTTTTATTATTTGGTAGATTTATTCAACCCGATTATAGACGGGTTTTTTAAAGAGACGACGTTTTTAGTATTTAGTATACAAAATTGCATTTATTTAATCTGTGTAATACACATGGTTTTTAAAGATTTAACTTTTTTTATTATTTGATATATAAAATTACATTTATATAACCCGTACAATATACGGGGTTCATAAAGATCTAACGTTTTATTGTTTAATATATAAAATTACATTTATTCAACCCGTGTAATACACGGGGTTCTAACCTAGTATATAATAAAAGAAACCAATGAGAGGACACATGTCATTCATTGGAGCCATCTATTTTTTAGTAATTAATATTAATTAAAAGATAATTATAAAATTTAATTTAATATAAATTTAAACAATTCGTATAAGAGATAAGATATTAATTAAAAGATAATTAGAAAATTAAATTTAATATAAATTTAAACAATTCGTATAACAGATAATATAATATTTTGAAATATTTATTAGATTTCAAAATTATTTATCTTGAAATTAACAAAAGAAGTACACTAAATATAAATTAATATAATATAAATGATTTATTTATTTTGTTAAACTAAAATATTTCGAAAATGTTTACAAAAACATTAATCAGTGTTTATTGGTTTTATATACTTTTATTTTCGTGTTCAACTCTCAACTCAAATACGGTATTCACTATGTTTATGTGACATTTATAAGAACCATCACCACAATTAGGGTTGTAAACGAACCAAACGAACACGAACAAGACCTTGTTCGTGTTCGTTTGTTAAAAAAATATATGTGTTCGCGAACCGTTCACGAACACTTATCGAACGAGATTTTATGTTTGTGTTCGTTTGTTAAGGAAATGAACTTGTTTGTGTTCTTTTGTGTTTGTTTGTTAATTTTAGGCAACGAACGTTGACGAACACAAATGAGCACAAACTAATGTTCATGAACACAAATGGAAACAAAGGAACACAAACAATCGTTCATGAACAGAATATATAATACACTAACACTTATTAGATATTTAATTTGTCATAATTTTGATATATTTAAATAAATATAAAACCTAAAAACACTAATGAACTATCGAACACAAGCGAACACGTTACCGAACGTTCACGAACATAAACGAACGAATGCGACCTCTGTTCATGTTTGTTCATTTAACTAAACGAACGGAATTTCTTGTTTGTGTTCGTTTGTTTAATAAACAAACGAACACAAACGAACTTCCCGCCGAACGGTTCACGAACTGTTCACCGAACGTTTGGTTCGTTTACAGCCCTAACCACAATCACTCTATCCAACATATATCGAGTATATCCGTTAGTTTGTTTAAAAATATAAATTTTTATTAGATTCATTCAACCCGTGTAATAAATGAGGTTTTTTAAAGATATATTATTTTTATTACTTACCATAAAAAAATTACATTTATACAACTCGTGTAATACACAGGGTTTTTTAAAATATAACTTTTTTTATTATGTGGTATATAAAATTACTCGTGTAATACACCGAGTTTTTTAAAATATAACTTTTTTTATTATGTGGTATATAAAATTAGATTTATTCAATTCGTATAATACACAAGGTTTATAAAGATATAACAAGATATAACTAGGGATGGCAATCAAACCCGAACCCGATGGGTAAACCCGATGGGTAAACCCGAAACCCGACACATTTGGGACGGGTTTGGGGTCGGTTAATCGGGTTTGGGACGGGTTTGGGAATAGTTTTTATTTTTTTCGCGGGTTTGGGACGGGTTTGGGATTTAGTGATATACCCGTTTACCCGACCCAATTACCCGATAAAGTGTACCCGTTTACCCGATTGTATACCCGATATTATTTCTTTTATATTGTTAATATGTATATATATGATACATCCATTTTTTTACACATACAGGTATTCTATTCCGTATACATTATAGTTATTTGATATATATTTTTATAATACAATACAAAATGTAACCGGTTAGTAGTTACCCGATAGATACCGAATGAGTTTTGAGCTGAATATACCCAACGAGTAATCTTTTTAAATTAACGGGTTTACCCGAAACCCGCGGGTATACCCGATACCCGATGGGTATTTACCCGCTAGAAACCCGATGGGTTTTGGGACGGGTTTGGGACAAGCTTATCTAATCGGGTTTGGGTTTACCTAAACTCGTCCCAAACCCGACCCATTGCCATCCCTAGATATAACTTTTTATTGATTGGTATATAAAATTGCATGTGCTCAACCCATACAATACATGAGGTTGTTAAAAATGTAGCTGTTTTAATTATTTAATATATAAAATTAAATTTATTAACCTGTACAATACACAGGGTTCTTAAAGATATAACTTTTTTTATTATTTTATATAAAAAATTACATTTATTCAACTCATGTAATGAACGAGATTTTTAAAGGTATATTGCTTTATTATTTGGTATATAAAATCGTATTTATTCAACACGTGTTATAAACGAGGTTTTTGAAGATATATTTTTTTATTATTTGGTATATAAAATTACATTTATTCAACCCGCGTATTACGCGGGGTTCTAACCTAGTATTTATATATTTGAGATGGTATTCTTGTGTGGTGGTATCAGATTTATTAAAAAGATGTTTTATTTTGCATCACACTTAAATAAGTTAAACGAGTTCCACAACAATCAAATGTAGCCTAGTACAATGCTCTCATGATGAGTTGGTCACCAACATTCATAGAACTTAACATCGACATGAAGCCTAAAATACACGTCTCCTTCAAAAGAATCAGTCATGATAGTCGCGATCCCACGATGCATGAAAAAGTCTCCGGTACCACCAACCACTGATATATCCCTACTTTTAACCATAATCGGGTCAGCACCAATGAAATTTATGGTTCCTTTATGTTGCGCACTATTAAACACAAACGAAAACCCTAGCCATGCGGTGAAAGTATTTTTTGTGTCATAGAAATACATCCCTTGAGCTCGACCCACCGGAGTAGAATGAAAATTATTGTCTAAAGTGATGGGATCATCAAAAACCGCTATATTCCCAAAATGGAACTTATCTGCTAATATTGTTAGGTTTCCCCATTGGGGTGCACCTACAATAGCGGAAGTTGCATTATCGGCATTTTGGCCATTGTAAATCACGTCATGGAAATAAAACACTAAGTTTTTACATGGATAGTATTGTCTTTGCGCGCCCGGATGCGTTGATGACACTAAGAAGAAGAGAAAGATGACTAAGATAGCAAAAGAGATTGGTGACTTCATTTTAAAGAGGAGGTTTGAAATTGAAGAGAAATGTGTAAGAATAGGTTTTGTGGGTTTTGGTTGTATCACTTCATCTCCTTATAAGGGCAGTTGATGGATAACTTTATAATATTATATTATATCATGTATAAAACACTTTCTACAATATGCTTTATAAACCTCAATTTAAAATGGAACAGTGGAAATTGTATGCAATCCAATTTGTATATTTGCGTTCATGAAAATGAATTAATCGTTTTACAAATATTTTCACTAAGATAATACAAATATTAAATGATTAAATCATGTATGAAATTAATCATTTTCATCTTTAACAAGACAGAAGAAGTGACGTAGAATATTCATTTGTGGAAATCATTGGCAAAGCTTGACCTCACGTTTTTTTTTTCTTTCCGAAACCGTGTATGGGGGGGGGGGGGGGGTCCCGCCCAAGTAAGATGCACCCCTGGTGGAAATTGAAGTGGACGGCAGCACCCAACCAAATAACATGAGCAAGTTGATTAAAAGACACATATTTAATATCCTCAAAAAACCATTTCATGTGTTATTGATCTTGTATTGTAATCATCACCTCTCCAAAGACTCCACTATCATCTTATTTTTTATATCCTCAAGAACACGTTTAGTATGGATTTAGTTATCAAAGGGTCTTTGCTTTAGTGGTATAAAAGTGTTTTAAAAAAAAAGTCGTCTCTACCCAAGTGAAAGACCTAGATTTATATAATTAAATTAAAGGTTGTTTGAGTTTTCCAATTAAAAAAAAGGTTAGTGGGTTCAATTTTATCCAGGTGCTATCGATGGAAACTAGGAATAATGGATTTTAATAATCCTAACTATTGTCTGATGGCTGGCAACGGTTTTAACTTTAAAAATTTTCCATTGACGATCCCATCTTTTCATGTATTGGCCTTCAATGGACCTTAACTAACAGAACCTTCACGGCGTTAGTCTCCGATCACCGAAAAAAGGTTTTTTGTCGGAAAAAGGTTCCTAAAGGTCCGATCTATAGTTACAAACAAGTTTGGGATGAAAACTTTGAGTTTTCCGGCTAAAAAGTTGAGTTTTCCGGCGCAAAAGAGTTTTTCCGGCGACCTTAATAATTGGGGTTTTTTTACTAGAAAAGGTTCCTAAAGGTGCGTAATAAGGTTACAAAGGGGTTTGAGACGAAAATGTTGAGTTTTCCGGTCAAAATGGAGTTTTCCGACCAAAAACGTTTTTCCGGACACCGGAGACGAACGGCGTTGTTCTGTTAGTCAGGGTCCATTGAAGACCAATATGTTAAACGATGAGACCGCCAGTGAGAATTTTTGAAGTTGGGACCATTGCCGGCCAATAGGCAATAGTTTAGATTATTAAAATCCATTATTCCTATTATTAATACATAAAGACAAGAGTAAATTACTTTTTGAGTTCTTATGTTCTTTTAATCACTTAAAAAAGTTTTAACGGCCTGAGTCTCTAACCGCCATTTTATAATGTTTTGAGTCTAATTTTTGAACACTTGTACTTTGATTTTGGACTCAAATGGTTAAAACCACTAAAACACGGGGACTCAAAACGTTATAAAATGAACGGTTAGGAACTCGAAGCGTTAAACTTTTTGATTTTAAACTCAAATGGTTAAAACCACTAAAACACATGTAGTAAAAAAATAATGTACTCTAAAGACAATTTACACAGGTCAAACTTTTTTTTTTTTGAACGGCCAACGAATCCTCCAAATGGGTTACTGGCGAAATTCACCACATCGGGATACACCCGTCTCCGAACTGGGGAAAACCCTCACCTAGGGCAGAAGCCCGTGAACACTCGCCCAAAGGCACGACAGTGCGGTGAGGTAAAACCCATTCAGTTCAAGGATCGAACTAGCGATCGCCGCCTACTCGCCTAGTCTCCCATCATCACCAGGTGCCGCTGAAAACTAATGGGGAGAAGCAGGAATTGAACTTGAGTCTCTTAGAAACACAAATCTCTCCCTTACCACTCCACCACAAGCTCATAACGGCAACACAGGTCAAACTGATTTCCGTTTTAACAATTACAATAACTAACTAGTGGTATTCAGTGCTATTTTAGGATTGGTGGCTGGTGAAGCCTTTGGGAATTGGGCCTGGATTAATTAAGTTGTAAAGGAGGATTATTGTGGCTGGTTTAATTTTTTTTTGAAAGATAACTTTTATTAACAACCCGACCTGGCTGGTTTAATTAAACCCATATTTAGTTTTTATATATGTGCGTATATATAAACACGTGTTTATTACGTTAAAGTTTATAAACCTAAAAATGGAGTTGGAAACATAAAAACACAAAAGTTTAAAAACCCAAAAATGGAGTTGGCAGCATAAAAATACAAAAAATATGAAATAAAAAAAGCAGCGACATCGGGTTTTTTGCATACCTCCAAATAGGGTATTTAATACCCTACCTGGAAACCAGGTTCTTCTAATGAAAACCCAAACCCGAACCTGGATACACCAGGTATGGTTTTCCTGGCCAATACCCGAACCGTGTATTGCCAATATCCGAAAAACCAATCCCTGGTGATACCCGTACCCGGGTATATACCCAAACCCAGGTATTCAAAAAACCCGGTTATGTGCACCTCTAGACAGATGCGGGCATTAGTTTCTGGAAAGTTAAAGATTCAATAGTTTGGTTAACACACAATAAACCTATTTAGAAAACGATCCATGCATGTAGATCTATCAACTTAAAAAATCTTGTGGTTTTCAATGCAAGTTATATTAAATAGCCTAACCATAGTTTCCCTTGTATAAAACCAACGAAAATAATGCATTTATCATATTAAACTGTAATTTCTGATCAGTTCTCACAGTAGATCTATGTTAGCCCGGAGCTTCCAATTAATTTTATACTATGCATCTCATACTACTGAGATAGCACTATTTATAAAACACATACCTACCATAGTCCGCACGTATAATCATTCATTCACAACTTTGCATAGTAGCCGTATAGTACGTAAATAATCTTCTCTTCACATAACACGGTTTAAAATAAAAAAAAATAACTCCACAACTTCTCTCTGGTTCTCATCGCAGCCATTCCCCGCCATCTAAATTCATATTCTCCGGTCAATACATGCATCATGCATGTATGTATGTAACTGGTCAACTTTTTCAAGTCAAAAGATCGGGTTGAGACAAAATTAATTAGTCGCATGTGTCAAAGAACTCCCATTTTTCAAGCTTCTAATTCAAATGGGGATTCATTTCTTTAAATGAATATGAAATTTACTAATTCAACAATATTCTACACTGTAAATGTATTGTTTCCCCTTGAAGTCTTTGACCTCACAAGGATCAACGTTCAGCATAATTTATCACACATGACAGCATATCCAAATTAACTATCTGTAAATAATGTTAAGTAAGCCTAAATCGGGAACTAAAAACTATGACCCAGGAAAGTTTACATTACCTTGAGCAAATTCAAAGTCAAACAATCGTGGAAGTCAAGATTTCGCATTCGGATAGAATGGAAGGTCAAACAACAGCTCCTGCTTCTTGTAGAGAGTGCCTCTCCAATATCGAGACGGTCTCTTCTTTCGCACTGCCGACATAACACATAAAAGTCAGAATTTTGACTTCGTTGACCAATGTTTATCAAATAAATCTATCCTTAAGTTATTGGTTTGACCCGTTTTAGATAAAATATAAAAGTCAACTCATTCATAAGTTGCCATCTTTGATTAAACAATGTATTTCGAGTCTAACCTCCCCGGTCTGAGTATCTTGTATTTCCCCAGCATAGTGAGGTCCACAACGGTTGATCCGGCCCGTCCAGCTGGCAGGATACCGCCATCATAAACAAATGTACAGTGTTCCCACAAACTTTTGAAATCTTTGATGTCAACACTACTTGGTTGACCACTAAGATTCGCACTAGTCAGGGCCAGTGCACTCCCGGAGCCACGGGCTATCATCCTGATAAAGTCGGAATCAGGTACTCGAACTCCTATGCTATCCAACCCCGGGTTTAACGACTTCTCAAGAATACTTGATTCCCCTTCAAAAAAAATATATATTTTTTTTTAGCTAAAGCTAAAACGGGTTGAACTGGAAAAGCAGGTCAAACATATCATAACTCATAAGTCATAAAATAGATCCCTTATAAAGCATTTTATTTCAGAAAACTAGATAACCAGTGTAAAAAGGTAGTTTCTTATAAAAATAATTTTTTTTAGCATCTTTTTACACCTAAATACCACTTAATCTTCCACTTGCAAGGATTTGAACCCACATCAATTACTTACCAAATTCAGGAGCGAAAAAAAATATCTGTAAATAAATATTGTGTAGGTCGGCCACACACGACCCATTTTGACCTGTCCTAGAAAGTCAATGCTTTGACACGCCAGTTTTGCCACATCTACCATATGCAAACTGGGTTCAGCTCGTTTTGTTGACCCGAGCCTGACCAAGCCAGCTCATTTAATTATTTAGCCGAATAAACTCAGTTGACGATATAAACAAAACTATATGAACCACTTGTAACTTATATTTCATAGCTTACTATGCTTGGTACCTTGGTAAGATTAGTATTATGTCTTGAAAAGAGATTTTACTTGTAATTTTATCACTAGAATTCTATTTCTAATTTTATACAAACCCTTGTGAATTGAACTAAGGATTATAACCAAGCTTGTATAACCTACATTTTTTTTCCAGAAGTTTAGCAAGCTCGGGTTAAGCCAAGCTCAAATACACCCCTAACTGCAACGCTTTACTTAACACATAGTTGTAAGTAATGTGCTTCACTATTCATCAAAGTAGGGGTGTTCATGGTCTAATTTAGCCAGTTTGGACGAAATATATAGGCTGAACTTCGTATAACTACGATTTGAAAAAATTGTAAATCAAATTGGCCGGCATGTTGGGTTGGCGAGACCAGCCAAAAAATGTGTTGTGACTGTTGATGGTTCGAACCGAAGGTTTGTACTAAATTTTAGAAAATGATAAAGATGGTTTTCATGAAGGTTATACATATACAAAAATAAATATTCCAAAAATGGTCGATTCAGTTACATATCCGGTGACAAGTTCCAAACCATGACTTGAATCGTTATACCCACTTTTTCAAATAGTAAACCGCATAAACCTCAAACATGCTGAACAGCTGACTTGCTTCAGTTTGGACGGTTCAGTCGGGTTTAACGGTTAATGAACACTAGACTTGGCAATTATGGTCCATAGACCTAACTTTGGGTTAATTCGGGCTCTTATAATAATGTCATGAATTGATTTGGGTGAGCTAATATTCTCCACGGGTCAAAGTGGGCTGAAACAAACGAAGAAGCGGGTCGTTCTAGGTTATGTTTGCGTCTGACGGGAAAGAAAGGATATCGTGTAAATTGTACCACTCACCGATTTCATTGAAGGATTCAAGGATATCATCATTTAAATTGTTTTGTATGGTTGTTGGGTATAAATTGGACAGATTATCCATACCCACATCTTTCTTTAAGGGATTTGAAATTGGGTGTTTGAAGTTTGACTAGAGTACCAATTTTGCTAAAAGAATATCTGCAATTTTGACCCTTTTTTGCTTTCTATGACTAATTTTTCATTTCTAATTTGTTGCAGATGTACTAGAAGTAGTTTACTTAGAATTTGTATTGACCAAATCCTATACTTTATAAAGTATTCTTGTTCAGTTTCGGTTATATTTTTGCAGGAATTAAGCCATTAATTTCACAACAAGTTAGCTAGTAAGTCATTTCTGTACATGATAAACGCCTATTTGACATCAGCAACCATTAATTTGAACGACCCGTTCTGACCCGAACCCATTCTGCCCTGACCCGACCCGCCCATTTCGCGAGGCACAATGAACCGTTGAACACCACTTCTTCAAATATAAAAAACTATTGGAAATCTAAAACAACCACAGAAAGTCTACATTTAGTAACCAAACCTCGTGTCAGCACCACAGTTACCGGCCCAGGAAGAAGACCCTCAAGCAATCCAACAGGCAAATGATCCGTAACAGCAAACCGTCCAATATCCTTCACATCACCAACACAAATCGCCAAAGGACTAGTATGCTTCCTCCCTTTAATCTCATATATCCTATTAACCGCCTCAATATTGCTACACCAACACCAACACCACAACAAAACAAAACAACAAACAATCACCATCCATAACCAACAATTCATTCACACAAGCAAATCATCGAACACCTGGTGTGCACCCACAAAACTCAAACAAAAAACCAACAAACTCACCAAGCATCACATGCGAAACCATAAAGAGTATCAGTAGGAACAGCTATAACCTTCCCAGCTCTCAAAGCTTCAACTGCTTCATCCGCATAAACCTCTGTTGCTGGTCGAACAATCCCAGAAACATTTTCAATACCCTGTTCGCATTTATTCGAACTCCATGCCATTTTTCTTATTGGTTTGCCTACAAGTTGTTGACGAATTCTTGATAATCCGAACTTGGGTACACCTGAAATTATACCAAATGATAAAAAAAAAAAGTTTAAACATAAAGATAGAGTGGAAACACTGAAATTTTGGAAGAAAAACAGGAAAGGGTGCCTGGAATATGGTTGAAGAGAGGCAATCGTGAGGATATTATGGTGTGGTTTATTGTATACATATATAGTTGCGGATTGTGCGCCGCCGGAGATTGCTTTGATTGATTGTCAGAGATATGGGCTGGATTGGAGAAATATTTATAGACCCTTCTCTATTGGGTTTTAACTGGCCATCTTTGGGTTATGTGAGGATCAACAAACCTTCCTAATGAGGAAGTTGTCACGGGCCATATATTTGGAGGTCTCAATGCTGTGAGCTCTACTTAAAAGCTGGGGTTATTGGCTAGTCGTCAGAGTCAATGAAGAGGTGTACGTGCCTAGTCGTGCAAACGACGAAAGTACCACTGGTCGAGAGCTGACGCCGTTCTCCTGATGAGTCTAAGGCAGTACGAAACCAGTGACCCACACAAAGAAGCGGGAAGGATTGGCTTGTCCCCGGGTACTTGGAGATGCCACACGGGGCTCGAAAACTAACCCTGTGACAAAAAGATGATATTAAGTCAATGGAGGACTTTTAACATTTTTATGTTGTTTTCCCGTTTGGGGACTTTGTTGTTCTATTTGGCGGCTCTAAATGCCTTGTTAGTTCTATTTTTGGAATAAAGTTTGGTTTTTTATGAGCCGGTCTAAGAGGGTGTTTGGGATTGAGTTTGAAAATGACTTATTGACTTACTGGTTTTTTTTAAGCCAATAAGTTAAAAAAGTGTTTGGAAATAAAAAAGTGCTTTTTATTTTAGTTTTTTAGAAGAAATAAAAAAGTGTTTTTCAAAAGCTATAAAAACCTGGTTTTTTAAATAACTTTTGGCTTTTTACACATAAAACTACAAATATAACCTCAGCCTTTGAATATAGCAACTAAATATGGAAACTTGCCATATTCTTTTTGGACATTTTACTATTTCTCATCACAAAAGTTAATCCAAACAATTTTTCAAAAACTCATTTAAAAAAAATAATAATAAGTCAATAAGCAGTTTTGACAAAAAAAAAAAAAAAAAAAAAAAAACCACTTTTAGAGTTAAATAAGCAATCCAAAACGCCCTCTAAGTTAAATAAATATTAAAGGTCGGGTTAGTTCACTTGTTTGAAGTGTGTGCCTCTTAGAAAGATCACAAGTTCAAACATGAATAAAGGGAATAATTTAGGATTATAAATGTAAAGAAGTAACATTAGTCGTTCAAAAAAAAGGTTAAATAAATATTTAAATTAATGTCGTTTAGGGATGGCAAAAAAGCCCAAGCCCGACGGGTATACCCGAAATCCGAAACATACGGGCCTGGTATACCCGAAGCCCGATGGGTATTGGTCGGGTATGGGCTTAAAAAGGGAAAAAATTCGGGTACGGGTATGAGATTTAGTGATACCCGCCCGATACCCGGCCCGATATCCAGCCCATTTACCCGAATAATACCCGAAATAATCATATTATAAATTTCCATACATATGAACTTACTACATGCACTTATTACTACTATATGACTAGATCCCCGTGCCTTGCTACAATTTCTTTTAAATAAATACTTGTCTTTCTATCCGATGACTATGACTATTAGATTAGAAAAAAAAAATGATAACTTTCAGTTAGTGATCAATAATCACCCACATGACTTAAAAAAAATTAGGTGTTTTTGGCAAGTTTTTGACCAAACTCATAGAAATTTGCAACCACTTCCACATATATGACAACTGAGGAAAACTTAGCTTTTCATGTGTAATGGTATGAGCACAAGCTAGATAACTGACGTAATGTCTTCTCGCTTCTTTTTAGTTGTATCTTTTCATTTTTCTCTTATCTCAATTTTTAACCAGTTGACCCATTTGATGCTTAAACTGCAAGGATTTACCTTCATTTGTTTATAATCACACTCAACATATTATCCTCAATTGTTTCTGAACTCCATATTTAGGTTGAAACACAGTTTGGATGTTGTTTTTAGCAAGTTCTAGTCATTTATGTATTACCTCAACGATTCAACATATGTTTAACTAGGAAGTAAGTAACATGTAGTCTATTCTATGACACATTACCCTAAAGACTTAAAAGTACAAAGTCGGTGGCTTTTGCCACCGACATTTCCCTTTTTTGTCTTATATGCATGTACTAAAAAGAAGGCGATTTAACTACACCTGTTTCTACGAAATTTTGTCCTTATCTGCTGCTTTGTAATGGAAGCTTTTTAGATTTTAAGGAAAGAATACTAAAATGGAAAATCACATGACACCCAAGTATTTAATTTATTTACTTTGTTAACTATTTTATTATAAGTTATTTTATAGTCCTTAAGACAAACAAATAAAAAATGTGAATCCTGCCCTCCGTCCGTTTCATGCTTTGTCTAACTTGTATATACAAGTCTATTCCATGTGTTGGTTTTTAAACTATAAAAACCCATTAACTTAAGGTAATAAATTCCTAATTTTAGTAGCGGGGCTTGAACGAAACTCGGTAAGTGTTGGACTCTTAAAAATCTAATTACCTTATAAACTTAAAGTACAAAGTCGGTGGCATAGGCCACCGACATGCATATGCCTTTTATTTTTTCCACACAATACTTTGAGTAAAATACATTTAGGCCCCTTGCTTTTAGTTTTGTTAAATTGCGTTTTGAGTCAATTTCGACATTTCCTCTTTTCACCCATACTTTGAGTAAAATACATTTTTACCCCTTGCTTTTAGTTTTGTTAAATTACGTTTTGAGTCTTTTTCCTTTTCAAGTTAAACTTCAATTTTTCACCCATACTTTGCGTAAAATACATTTTGGCCCTTTGCTTTTAGTTTTGTTAAATTGTTTTTTGAGTCCATTTCCTTTCCAAGTTAAACTTCAATTACATTACAATATTAGACCATTGAGGTTTAATCTCAAAAGTTTATAATGTTTCAACTTTATCGTTGTACCGTATATATATCTAGGGCTGTAAACGAACCGAACGTTCAGCGAACAGTTCGTGAACCGTTCGACGGGAAGTTCGTTTATGTTCGTTCGTTTAATAAACGAACGAACATGAACAAAAAATTCCTTTCGATTAGTTAAATGAACGAACATGAACAGAGGTCTCGTTTGTTCAATTGTGTTCGTGAACGTTCGGTAAGGTGTTCGTGAACGTGTTTATGAACATTCGTTGATTTGCGTTCTTTTATGTTCGTATGTTTATGCTTTAATCGAAGATCTTCGTACTTACATGTATTTTATGTGTGCTTTTTATATTATTAAACTTTTATTTATTTTATTACCCTGACAATTAAACTAGGAAACCCTTTTTCACCTTGTTTATGCACTATTTCCCTTTCATTTCTCATTATTTACATCGGCGAATACGATCGACCCCCATTCCACAATAAGGGATTCAAGTTCGAGTGCTACTCTCTGGGCCATCTATCTTTATCCTTCGTCGCGTTCGCCAAATTTATTTGTGTTCGTGAACCGTTCGCGAACACGCTCATTTCCTTAATGAACGAACACGGACACAAAATCTCGTTCGGTAAGTGTTCATGAACTGTTCGTGAACACATTTATTTCCTTAACGAACGAACACGAACAAGGCCTTGTTCGTGTTCGTTCGGTTCGTTTACAGCCCTACGTATATCTATACATTTTTAGCTTATTGTTTTCTTTAATTATTTTCGTTGGGAACAAGTCAGGTCAAATATATTTGGTTTTTGATTGTTTTATGTACGTTTTCCAATTCTATGTTTCAACCCTACCGCAACACACTAAGGGTATATTTTTTTCCGTTGATATGAATATCACTTTTGATTACATGTGTTAGTTTTCCCTTGATACACATTTTATGCTTTTTGTACGTTTCCTATGTATGAGTCGGGTCACATATAAATACGATATACTTTACATTTTTATCCAGCTACAATGCTATTGAATTAATTTTGATACGTCAAAATGTGCGTTTTCATATGTTTAACGCATTACATAACGCTTCGACTAATCTATTCGATGTTTGCAATGTACTTGCGCCGCAACGCGCGCAGGCTTCCCACTGGCTTTGCCTCCCTGCCCCTATACGTTCACGATGTTGCAATTGTAGCCCTTTGACTTTGGTATCTTCAAAGTTTCATAAAATAACAAATTTAGTCCCTAAACCTTCTACTTTGAATTTCCAAAACCACAACTTCATCTTTCAAACTTTGCTAGCACCAATCCTCTACTTTGATTTTCCACCATCAACCTCTTAGCTCTTACACAGTTACGCCACCAACCCTCTTCTTTTACATTTCCACCAACACCCCCTCATCTTTTACATATTTCCGCCACCACCCCTATACTTTTACACTTTGTCTTTTTTAGACTTTGCGTTTTTACCCCTTGCACTATTACTCCATTTTTACACCCGCCAAACTTTAAAAAATTTGCAATTGTAACCCCTAGACTACAACTCCTACTTTTGCAAATGACAGTGCATTGTGTTTTTCGAAATGTCTTTGGCATTGTTTTGTACACTTTGTATCTACCTTTGTGATTTACACTTTTTTTTTGTAATTGTGTTTTACGCACTGGGTTTTACGAATCGTGTTTTGTCTTACTACATGTTTCCACCCGCCGCGCGCCGCCGCAACGCGCGGCGGGCAAAAATACTAGTTTATTGCTAGTTCTACAAAGATTGTGGATCATGATATATGGACTTTCAACCTTTTTTATTGTTTCTTGGCTTACCTGCCTTATGAGATTGCTTACAACATCATGCTAATAATTTTACTAGTTCTCAGTTTAATTTTACTGAAAATATTCATCTCATTCAAGGACCTGATTGTTCTAGCATATATGTAAACCAGGTTGTTCTTATTTATTGTCCCAACGGGTATTTTTAAGAAATTAACGGGTATGCCCGATACCCGACAAATACCCGACGAGTAACGGGCCGGGTATGGGACAAAAAATTACATCAGGGTACGGGCCTGGGATTACCAATACTCGGCCCAAAACCGGCCCATTGTCATTCCTAATGTCATTTAGGGTAGAGGTAGCAATTCCTGACAAAATCCGAAATCCAGCCCAAACCTGACACGACAAAAAAACCCAGCTTTTAGGTCACTTGATACAACCTGTTTGTATAAGGGTCGGGTTCGGGTTAAACCATATAAAAATATGTTGACCCGTTAGTCCGTTTAAGTATTAGAGAAAAAGATATTTTAATTCTTTTTCTTCGTTTTCCATTTTTTTAAGATACACTTGCAATTTACTACATATACATTTATAAGTTGAGAGAAGAGTGCCAGGCAAGCTGCCTAGCACTTCCCTATTGTACCAACCTATTTTTAATTTAATTTTATTTCCAGTTTAAAATTATGTTTTCGTCCTTCGTTTAAAATTACGTTTTTGCCACCAGCTCAAATTAAAATTATAATTTTGCCCCTAGCTCAAAATTACGCTTTTGCCCTCGGGTCAAAAACTCATTTTTTATTTTGTTCCCAGTTTAAAATTACGGTTTCGCCATCCGTTTAAAATTACGTTTTTGCCCCAGTTCAAAATAAAATGTTGTTTTTCCCTCTAACTCAAGATTATTATATATTGTTTGGGCTATTGGTTGAATTTTGAAAAATATATCGACACTTAGATGTCGGGATCGTCCAAAAGCACAGGGAACTCTGTCCGTTTTCCGTTAAAAACCCGGATTACAAAACATATTTAAACCTTAAAGACGACACTTATTGTAACACCCTAGTTACTTTTTAACGGTTTTACATGTAATCACCAACAATTAGATGTATAGTTAAGACTACACCTACTATAAAAATACGGGTTTAATAAAACTTTTACAAATCATAAGTTATTCAACATAACATGATCGGATTCGTCGTTTAAATTTACGACGAGGTAATGTGCGGAAGCATGAATCTTTATGGTGTTCGGTTCTTCGTTGAGCTTGATCGTCTTCCGGCATCCAAAATGTACCTACATTTCATAAACATAAAATTCTTTAGTCATACGGGGTTTAAAACGTGTCTAAACGAGTCCGGGAAACGAAACTGATTAAAATACATTAAATTGCAACGTCTACCGTAAATTACGGTGGCTACCGTAATTTACGGTAGCCCCTGAATGTTGATTCTCCCACCGTAAAGCAGGGGGTTTGTGGCGTAAAGACTTTTAGGCTACCACAAGTTACGGTAGCTACCGTAACTTACGGTGGCCTCTGCAGGTCTTTCCAAGTTTGTCGTTCTCTAAACGGAAACCTTCATAACTTTTAATTCGCTTGTCCGTTTGACCTATCGTTTCTTCCTACGTGATTGTAATTTGATCCTCCATCATACGGAGTTAAAATCCAACATCCGGATTAACAAAGTTTAAGACTTTCAAGTTTTCGACTTATTACCCTTTTTACCAAATTTTGACCCGTTCGTAATTTTATCAAACAAACATGTTGTTTGATTCTAATTTCTCATCATTCCCATGTTGCTTATCATATTAGATTCAAATCACGGGTTTATATACATTCTTAAACCCGTTTTTACTTAGATGTTTAATTGACCCGTTATGGGCATTTAAGCACTTTTACGCATAATTCACACTCATTTATTTCTAGTTATTTCAACATTATTTATCAATGATCTTCCACCACAACTATATTTGTGATGGGTTTAATGTGGCGATCTATATAATCCGAGTTTTACCCCTCGGATTATCATTTTACGGCAAAGACTCATATAGAGTCTTTTGACCAAGGATTTACATCTTTCGCTTTTATACTTATTCTAAGTATTGACTTGATTATAAAAACTCGTTTTCAAGCGACTTCTAAGGGTAGTTTGCTTAATTTTGCTTGCAAGGGCGTTTTGGTCATTTTTAACCCTTCTTTTACGACGAAGGGCTTGCTTAAGGCATGCACGCCTAAAATCTCATTTTTAACCAAATCTTGTTTTCAAAACACTCTGTCCATAATTTAAATCCTTCGGTTTACCTTTTAAGGTAACCGAATGTCCCTTTTACTTTGCCTAACTCTCATAGAACTTCAAGTTCTAAATGATGAGTTGATCTATTATACATACCTGGCTCGGATCAACTTATTAACCCGATTTTAATACCTTGCTTTATAATCGCAAGTTAGGAGCGATGCGAGTATCCATTGGATATCTATTCCTGTAAGCATATAACTCGACAAAAATCATTAGTTGATATTGTCAAAAGGTGATGTCTACATCTTTTGACCCGTTTGGCCGAATTGACCGTTTATCTATGCGAGATGATATTTATTATCATCTCATCTGCATGACTCGTTCCGTTTAACACCGTACGTTCATTTTGCTTATAAACCGTTTATTACCACTTTCGACTCTTTATGTCTTACGCGGAAAAGCGTCTTTTTGAAACTAACGGTTATTGTCAACGTGTGACTAAATTACTGTTTTGCCCTTATTATTTGTTTTGGCTTACCATAAAAGGTAACCATTAAAAGTTCATTTTTTCCTTTCGTCATAATATGACCGAATTATCGATTTACTTCTTTTTAACCATTATTATGGTTTCTTTCATCTTTGATTATCTTGTTCCGTACGACTACACGACGGAACATCATATTTCAATTGTTTAGTTATCTTATTCGAATTTATATGATAAGAGAATATTCCACAATTTAAGACTAGTGTAAGCTATACTTACCTTGCATCCGAATACGCTTTTCTTCTCGTGCTTGATTCGTTTGACCGCTTCTTTCCCAAGCCTCCACCTAGCTCGTTAGGCGACAAACTATCATCATTCACAAGGTGGTTAGATTAGTAATTTCAATTCACGACTATTCCACCTTACGTATTTTCTATGTCGAAACTACTATTCGACTTTATCATTGGTTAGTTTGACCTTTAAAAGTCAGCTACCTTTAATAATACTATAGGCACCATTAAGTTAAATCAACATTATGATTAGAACCCGTTTTAACCCATATTTCACGTAATTAGTCAAATAAGGAAATTACGCGTTTCATTCGTAATTTCAACATATAAACATTCACTTAGGTATTTTAACAAACACCTTGTGGGCATATTCTATAAAATCAACAATCTATTTTCATAGCTAGTTATTTACCCAAGTTTTAACATCATTCACAAGTTCTTATGTCCAGCATGCATAACAACACCTAGACTTACTTCATGGAAATCGAATAACACCAAATTGATGATCATAAATCTAGTGTTCATCATCTTCCTACAAAACCCACTTAACAGCTAAATGGGTGATTCTCAATTTTACATGCATGAACATCAATGCATCAAATTATTGATTAGGGTTCATTCCTAACCCTGAATTTATCATAATTTCATTCAAACATCAATTAATCAAGTTCAGATTTCAATTTCACAAGTTTATCAAGAATTTGAGATGAAACCAAATTGTGAATTTTGACATACCTTGTGATCCCTTCACTGAGGTGATCACTAATTTGTGCTTGAACTTCGATTTGGGTTTGATTTGCCCTTCCAATTTCTTGATTTTGTGCTTGTTAGGGTTTTTGAGCTCAAGAGTTCTTGGCTCCTGTGGATATCTCGACCAGAACACACACTTAAAGTGTGTGTTTTGGTGTTTAACTTTTGTTTTAATAAAACAAGTTTCCCACTTGGCAATATTAGTCCCTCATGTTTTATTTTGATCAAATGAAGCTATAACTCACCATTAGTTTAATCACATGCTACTAACTAGGTTAATTATTCCTAGTTACTTTAACGGGTTCGGGAAGTTATAACCCGTTATGTTTTATGTCCCATTAATTTGGGCTTTTTATATACTTTGTTTTCTCAAAGTATTTATTTTCCTTTTTAATTAATATTAGGTTTATTTATTTAAGTCCTAATATTTACCGGGTTAAATTTTACCACTAACGGTATTTTACCCGTTCATCACTATTAACGAGGTTTGATTACTAAACCCGTTTTCGGGGTGTTACAAGTCTACCCTCCTTAAAGAGGTTTCGTCCCCGAAACCTTTTCCATGTAGTGCATTCGATTTATACCTAATGCATTTGGTCTCAATAATCCTTCGAGCGTTATTCATACCTTAACCATTTGTTAGTATTACCATAATAGTATGGTAATATCTTTTGGGTTACAAAACATATGCGTATAACCTCATACCTTAAAGCTTTACCCTTCAATCGTGCTTTTGCTCGATGTGACTTCCGACACTTTCTTTATGTTACCTTATGATCGCCTCGTATAGGCGATTAATGCTCTTCGTTAGTAAGGCCTCATGGACCGTCACTTTCGTTTCATACTCATTTACCTTTATTATTTTACTTGACTGTATAGCCAATTAGCCATGTGGTCATACACGCTTATCAACTATGTTTATTTCACGCTAATCTTAATATAAATAGCGTGTTGAACACTTTCTTAATTTAAATATTGACCTTAACCGGTCTCACTGACTAGACTTATTAGTCCAGTTACTTTATACCCATTTCTCGGGCTACTATGTGATTTTATTTCACATAACTTTCCTGACCGTTATCGCGTCACGTTGTGTTTTAGGTTTATTTCCCAATCATCTCATACTATATATGTTTGATAAAACGTTGTTTTTGACTAAAACTGAATTTTAGTTTAACGTTATATATTTATGTCAAACAAATTTGACAACTTGACATTTATCCTTTTTGCAGTCCTTGTTTTACGCGGGGATTCTCTACTGGTTCCCTCGCTTATCTAAGTAACCCCTAGGTTCTTTCACTTAGCCTCGTAGGCTATTTCTTTAGGCTTTCACCTCTTTAGGGTGTTGCCTTTATGATCCTTTTCCTTTTTATTCATGACCCGTGGGTCATTTTAGTCCCGTAGACCTTTACACTGTTTATAACCCGAAGGTTATAATGATCCCGTAGATCGTCCTTTTTATGTTCGAAAATCATTTGTTTCGCATCAAAATTTCGTTCACTCCAACTGTGATTCGTGACTGCAATCATTTCATATTTAATTCCGACCCATTACATGGGTTCATTTATATTCAATCTTGTCCCATTACCGGGCTCATTATCCTTTCCAATATTACGTTTTACCTAACCCGTTTAATTTGTTCGTGTGAGTTTCACCACTTTTGATAGTCAACTTTATCCTCTATGCCTTAGCATTCTTAGTGGTCGGTTTGTATTTTCATTTACTTGATTATTGTCCCTTGCCTTGGGCTCGTTATACTAACGTAATACGCTTCCGTCTTCCGACTTACGTTTACGTTTACTATCAAACATCTTACTTATTTGATTCATTTGGGTACCATTTAAGTTAGTCCCATTCACCCCACCCTTACTACATCGGACATAAATGTGTCCATCATAAAAAGTTCATGGTACCACGTGTTCACTACTTACTTGGCCAGAGTAAGCGATCAACACCTGGTATACATGACCTTTTTATAATTTTCACATTACACCCCATGTAAGTAATGCCTCTATTTGTTTTTCTTGGAAACAATATCCCGGATAGGTTTTCTATTCAGGTTTTTCCAAGTTTTCAATCTACATATGCAACTTTCAATCTCTACGTATTTGTTGCATATTACTATTTATGCAATAATTTAAAACGTGCACCTGATAATGCTTGCTCTAACAGGCTCTCCTTTCCATTAACTTATTCGCAATCGTTGCGTGATTTAGGTCCTTGGTGAGCGTGCTCTATTTGTCGTACTTTGGACCGTTCCTCTGTCAAATCCACGATTTGTTAAACTCTTGCTATCTTCATATGCGAGTGTCCTTCAATCTAAAACGTTTACAATAGTTAGTAATTTCGGCATTAATGGGTGCCCGTATTATAATATGAGGCTTTTCTACTATACGCATCAACGCGTGTAATTTCATTGACTATATCTATTCTATATCGATTTTATTGGTGTAACGTGTATTACACGATAACAATATGTGTTGTTCTCAACACTTTAATCATACTAAACCATTAATATACATGTACTTACCGGATTTGCGATCAAGCCTCGAACCGAACACATTTGTCAACAACCTTGAGCTCTGATTACCAACTTGTAACACCCTAGTTACTTTTTAACGGTTTTACATGTAATTACCAACAATTAGATGTATAGTTAAGACTACACCTACTATAAAAATACGGGTTTAATAAAACTTTTACAAATCATAAGTTATTCAATATAACATGATCGAATTCGTCGTTTAAATTTACGACGAGGTAATGTGCGGAAGCATGAATCTTTATGGTGTTCGGTTCTTCGTTGAGCTTGATCGTCTTCCGGCATCCAAAATGTACCTACATTTCATAAACATAAAATACTTTAGTCATACGGGGTTTAAAACGTGTCTAAACGAGTCCGGGAAACGAAACTGATTAAAATACATTAAATTGCAGCGTCTACCGTAAATTACGGTGGCTACCGTAATTTACGGTAGCCCCTGAATGTTGATTCTCCCACCATAAAGCAGGGGGTTTGTGGCGTAAAGACTTTTAGGCTACCGTAAGTTACGGTAGCTACCGTAACTTACGGTGGCCTCTGCAGGTCTTTCCAAGTTTGCCGTTCTCTAAACGGAAACCTTCATAACTTTTAATCCGCTTATCCGTTTGACCTACCGTTTCTTCCTACGTGATTGTAATTTGATCCTCCATCATACGGAGTTAAAATCCAACATCCAGATTAACAAAGTTTAAGACTTTCAAGTTTTCGACTTATTACCCTTTTTTACCAAATTTTGACCCTTTCGTAATTTTATCAAACAAACATGTTGTTTGATTCTAATTTCTCATCATTCCCATGTTGCTTATCATATTAGATTCAAATCACGGGTTTATATACATTCTTAAACCCGTTTTTACTTAGATGTTTAATTAACTCGTTAAGGGCATTTAAGCACTTTTACGCATAATTCACACTCATTTATTTCTAGCATCTTATTTCCACATTATTTATCAATGATCTTCCACCAAAACTATATTTGTGATGGGTTTAATGTGGCGATCTATATAATCCGAGTTTTACCCCTCGGATTATCATTTTACGGCAAAGACTCATATAGAGTCTTTTGACCAAGGATTTACATCTTTCACTTTTATACTTATTCTAAGTATTGACTTGATTATAAAAACTCGTTTTCAAGCGACTTCTAAGGGTAGTTTGCTTAATTTTGCTTGCAAGGGCGTTTTGGTCATTTTAACCCTTCTTTTACGACGAAGGGCTTGCTTAAGGCATGCACGCCCAAAATCTCATTTTTAACCAAATCTTGTTTTCAAAACACTCTGTCCATAATTTAAATCCTTCGGTTTACCTTTTAAGGTAACCGAATGTCCCTTTTACTTTGCCTAACTCTCATAGAACTTCAAGTTCTAAATGATGAGTTGATCTATTATACATACCTGGCTCGGATCAACTTATTAACCCGATTTTAATACCTTGCTTTATAATCGCAAGTTAGGAGCGATGCGAGTATCCATTGGATATCTATTCCTGTAAGCATATAACTCGACAAAAATCATTAGTTGATATTGTCAAAAGGTGATGTCTACACCTTTTGACCCGTTTGGCCGAATTGACCGTTTATCTATGCGAGATGATATTTATTATCATCTCATCTACGTGACTCGTTCCATTTAACACCGTACGGTCATTTTGCTTATAAACCGTTTATTACCACTTTCGACTCTTTATGTCTTACGCGGAAAAGCGTCTTTTTGAAACTAACGGTTATTGTCAACGTGTGACTAAATTACTGTTTTGCCCTTATTATTTGTTTTGGCTTACCATAAAAGGTAACCATTAAAAGTTCAGTTTTTCCTTTCGTCATAATATGACCGAATTATCGATTTACTTCTTTTTAACCATTATTATGGTTTCTTTCATCTTTGATTATCTTGTTCCGTACGACTACACGACGGAACATCATATTTCAATTGTTTAGTTATCTCATTCGAATTTATATGATAAGAGAATATTCCACAATTTAAGACTAGTGTAAGCTATACTTACCTTGCATCCGAATACGCTTTTCATCTCGTGCTTGATTCGTTTGACCGATTCTTTCCCAAGCCTCCACCTAGCTCGTTAGGCGACAGACTATCATCTTTCACAAGGTGGTTAGATTAGTAATTTCAATTCACGACTATTCTACCTTACGTATTTTCTATGTCGAAACTACTATTCGACTTTATCATTGGTAAGTTTGACCTTTAAAAGTCAGCTACCTTTAATCATACTATAGGCACCATTAAGTTAAATCAACATTATGATTAGAACCCATTTTAACCCATATTTCACGTAATTAGTCAAATAAGGAAATTACGCGTTTCATTCGTAATTTCAACATATAAACATTCACTTAGGCATTTTAACAAACACCTTGTGGGCATATTCTATAAAATCAACAATCTATTTTCATAACTAGTTATTTACCCAAGTTTTAACATCATTCACAAGTTCTTATGTCTAGCATGCATAACAACACCTAGACTTACTTCATGGAAATCGAATAACACCAAATTGATGATCATAAATCTAGTGTTCATCATCTTCCTACAAAACCCACTTAACACCTAAATGGGTGATTCTCAATTTCACATGCATGAACATCAATGCATCAAATTAATGATTAGGGTTCATTCCTAACCCTGAATTTATCATAATTTCATTCAAACATCAATCAATCAAGTTCAGATTTCGATTTCACAAGTTTATCAAGAATTTGAGATGAAACCAAATTGTGAATTTTGACATACCTTGTGATCCCTTCACTGAGGTGATCACTAATTTGTGCTTGAACTTCGATTTGGGTTTGATTTGCCCTTCCAATTTCTTGATATTGTGCTTGTTAGGGTTTTTGAGCTCAAGAGTTCTTGGCTCCTGTGGATATCTCGACCTGAACACTCACTTAAAGTGTGTGTTTTGGTGTTTAACTTTTGTTTTAATAAAACAAGTTTCCCACTTGGCAATATTAGTCCCTCATGTTTTATTTTGATCAAATGAAGCTATAACTCACCATTAGTCACTTAATCACATGCTACTAACTAGGTTAATTATTCCTAGTTACTTTAACGGGTTCGGGAAGTTATAACCCATTATGTTTTATGTCCCGTTAATTTGGGCTTTTTATATACTTTGTTTTCTCAAAGTATTTATTTTCCTTTTTAATTAATATTAGGTTTATTTATTTAAGTCCTAATATTTACCTGGTTAAATTTTACCACTAACGGTATTTTACCCGTTCATCACTATTAACGAGGTTTGATTACTAAACCCGTTTCCGGGGTGTTACACTTATCGAGATACAAGTTTTTTTAATATAAAATAAATAAATATAGAAGTATATTTATTTGGCGATGTTTTACGAGTTATAAAACGAAACTATAACATTTTGACACACACACACGAAATACTAATCAACGAAACTCGAAAATTTATATGTATTTTCAAAACGCATTGAAACTCGGATGCTTTCACGTCATAAGTATAATTAGTTATATTTATTTCAAACGCGTACTTCGTATACTTTTATAAAAATAAATATAATGTTTTATATTTATTTCAAACGACGAAATTCGTAAGTTATATTTCAAACATTTAATATTTGGAAAATCATTTAAAATAAATATAATTATTTATATTTATTTTAATCGTCTAGAATACGAATATTTTTATAAAATGAGTATAGTCGATTATATTCATTTCAAACGTCGAGTTTCGAATATATATACATATGTATATATATTTAGTTATTTCCATCCTACAAAAACTACAACGGTATATTACCGAATCATATACGACGTTTTGAATTACGTACCATTATCGATTTACGTATTTCTAATCATGACGACTTCGTAAAATATATTTATATTTATACATATAAATATATATATCCTAAATCACTCGAAAACTAAGTCGATTTCGTGACTTAGTTTTATCCTGATTATAAACAGGATCAAATAACCATTGATTGGTTATTCAAAGTCAAGATAACACTACCTTAGGGTCGTTTAGTTAACGACTCAGTAGAGCTCGGACACGTAGTTTAACTACGTCGTTAAACTAGAAACTGATAAGTTATTCCATGTTAGGAATACTATAGATGCACGCTAGCTACTTCACGTTCTTGGAACGACACTACGGAATCACGCTAAGCTAGCTTTGCACAGGAACATCCAGGTGAGTTCATAACCCCCACTTTTTCTAGTTTTACATTTTTACCAACGTTTTCGGGGGTGGAAAGACATGCAAGTTTTGCAAAAATAAGCACCTTTTCGATGAACGAAAACTCATATTTCTAAACCGTGTTACGAATGGATTACAGAGAACTCAAATGGTTTACGAACGATTTATACTAAATATACCGGTTTTACAAAACAAATGCGTATTTTCGAAACGTGCATAATTTTCATGGGTAGGGACGGGATCGTCCTAGTTATAACAACAGGACTGCATTGGTCTACGTTTGAAGAACAGGACACCTAGTGAGTTCATGTCCCCCTTTTCTTTTTAACATTTCAGTTTTACAACTCTCGGGGGAAATACATGTTACTTTGGTATGGTTAAGCTACGGAATGAATTAGTAGATCACGTGCGAATAGGCTGATACTTAAAGCACCATTAATCTTGTTTAAGACCACGGAACAAAGGGGATAGATCTATCGGGTACAAGGCGAGCCCCACTCATGGGTCCTTGTGTGGCCACATGGAGTTTCCTTTGTTACCCTCACCGGTGGACCGGTACTAAATCGCTTACGGGTTGGTGGCTTCCTATGTCGGCACACATATTAATGTCCTAGCTACACATTAATTATCAACATGTTCATTGACGCTTTACATACCCGATTTCGATACCTAAACTTTCAAATATATTTAAGATTCATTTGACACAAACTCATAACACATGGATGTACGAACTTTGGTAACGTTTTCAACTTATGTACAAGTAAGAGGACGAGTTGGTCCTGCTTACAAAGACTCTTTTGGGCTCGGCCCATTCTCATACGTGCAATGCACAAAGACTCTCGTGGGCTAGACCCACAATTTTCATATAACATGCCGAGAAAAAAAATGATTTTACTATATTTCTCAACAACTTTAAAACCGGTTATCAAAAAGATCTGTTTTAAATATTTTTAAAACAAACTATGAACTCGCTCAACTTTATGTTGATTTTTCGCATGTTCTTTCTCAGATGGCACTTTTCAAAACTATGGAACGGTTGGAATAGGAGAACCCACGGGATTTCGAGTACTTAGCGGGCGTTCATTGTTTAGAAGTCTTAGCTTATTTGCTTCCACTGTGCAATTAAGATACCATTCGGATCACACCCAGCTCTGATGTAATCGATTTATTGGGGTGTGACAGATTGTTAAGAATCCGTTGTGCAATTAAGATACCATTCCGATCACACCCGGCCCTTAGATTCTTGTAAGAATCCGGTGTTAAACGACACAAGATGTTTGGTTTTGTTTTTCCAGTTTTCGGTAATAAATGATGATCGATGATGATTAAGCTGCTATCGTTGCTGATGATGTTGATGATGGGGATGGCTGATGAGGATGACGGTGGTGGCGGTGGTGTGCTGACGGCGGCAGAGGCCGCCGGAGCTTCGTTTTCCGGCAGGCAATAGCAGCAGAACCAGTGATGGCACAACTTCAGTTGGGTTCTTAGTTCAATTCATATGTAGTTTTGGTTTGGTTCAGTTCGATTCATGATTGGTGCAAGTCAGGTCTCGGCTCGGGTTTGAGTCGACTCAGTCAACGGATCAGCCAAGTCAACCCGGTTGACTCGGTCAACACCCGAGTCAACTCGGGTCAACACAAGTCAACAGAAGTCAAGGATGGTCAACTCAGACCTGGTAAAGTTATAACGACGCGAAATTTAGTTAGTTCGATATAGATTTTTAGATTCTTAGTTAAACTCGCAACCGAGCTCTTGACTCGATTAAATAACGCTTATATATTAGTGATCTTGTTTTCATTTTGGCGCATTTGACAAGATTATTATATATTGTTTGGGTTATTGGTTGAATTTTGAAAAATATATCGACACTTAGATGTCGGGATCGTCCAAAAACAGAGGGAACTCTGTCCGTTTTCCGTTAAAAACCCGGATTACAAAACATATTTAAACCTTAAAGACGACACTTATCGAGATACAAGTTTTTTTTATTATAAAAAAATAAATATAGAAGTATATTTATTTGGCGATGTTTTACGAGTTATAAAACGAAACTATAACATTTTGACACACACACGAGATACTAATCAACGAAACTCGAATATTTATATGTATTTTCAAAACACATTGAAACTTGGATGCTTTCACGACATAAGTATAATTAGTTATATTTATTTCAAACGACGAACTTTGTATAGTTTTATAAAAATAAATATAATGTTTTATATTTATTTCAAACGACGAAATTCGTAAGTTATACTTCAAACATTTAATATTTGGAAAATCATATAAAATAAATATAATTATTTATATTTATTTTAATCATCTAGAATACGAATATTTTTATAAAATGAGTATCGTCGATTATATTCATTTCAAATGTCAAGTTTCGAATATATATACATATGTATATATATTTAGTTATTTACATCCTACAAATACTACAACAATATATTACCGAATCATATACGACGTTTCGAATTACGTACCATTATCGATTTACGTATTTCTAATCATGACGACTTCGTAAAATATATTTATATTTATACATATAAATATATATATCCTAAATCACTCGAAAACTAAGTCGATTTCGTGACTTAGTTTTATCCCGATTATAAACAGGATCAAATAACCATTGATTGGTTATTCTAAGTCAAGATAACACTACCTTAGGGTCGTTTAGTTAACGACTCGGTAGAGCTCGGACACGTAGTTTAACTACGTCGTTAAACTAGAAATTGATAAGTTATTCCCTGTTAGGAATACTATATATGCACGCTAGCTACTTCACGTTCTTGGAACGACACTACGGAATCACGCTAAGATAGCTTTGCACAGGAACATCTAGGTGAGTTCATAACCCCCACTTTTTCTAGTTTTACATTTTTTCCAACGTTTTCGGGGGTGGAAAGACATGCAAGTTTTGCAAAAATAAACACATTTTCGATGAACGAAAACTCATATTTCTAAACCGTGTTACGAATGGATTACAAAGAACTCAAATGGTTTACGAACGATTTATACTAAATATACCGGTTTTACAAAAAAAATGCGTATTTTCGAAACGTGCATAATTTTCATGAGTAGGGACGAGATCGTCCTAGTTATAACAACGGGACTGCGTTGGTCTGCATTTGAAGAACAGGACACCTTGTGAGTTCATGTCCCCCTTTTATTTTTAACATTTCGGTTTTACAACTCTCGGGGGAAATACATGTTACTTTGGTATGGTTAAGCTACGAAACGAATTAGTAGATCACGTGCGAATAGGCTGATACTTAAAGCACCATTAATCTTGTTTAAGACCACATAACAAAGGGGATAGGTCTATCGGGTACAGGGCGAGCCCCACTCATGGGTCCTTGTGTGGCCACATGGAGTTTCCTTTGTTACCCTCGCCTGGTGGACCAGTACTAAATCGCTTACGGGTTGGTGGCTTCCTATGTCGGCACACATATTAATGTCCTAGCTACACATTAATGATCAACATGTTCCTTGACGCTTTACATACCCGATTTCGATACCTAAACTTTCAAATGTCTTTAAGATTCATTTGACACAAACTCATAACACATGGATGTACGAACTTTGGTAACGTTTTCTGATGCGTGCGAAGTGTTATATATATTAGGTGTATATTTTAAGCCCTTTTTAACACTTATTTTAGCCAAGTTTTAAATTTATAAAACACGATATTTCACTAACACTAAACACACATATGGGCAAGTGCACCCATCGTTGAGTGTAGTATAGCGTTGGTAAGATACCGAGGTCGTCCAAGGACACAAGAGCTTTTAATACCGGTTTATCCTCAACGTCTAACCAAAATAAAAGTTTAGAAAAATGTTTTAAGCTAAGAAAAATAAAAACTAACTAAAATGCTGAAAATAAAATAAAAATAAAAACAGATAGACAAGATGAATCACTTGGTTCCGACTCGTATCTAGTATAACCTTTGATTATTTCCGCACTTTTGCACATAATTAAGAGATTATCTTAGTTATTGTAGTAGGCCCCTCTTTTGAAGGTGACGTTACCCTCACCCCAGTAGTTTGAGTCAGCAAGGATACAATCCTAAAAGGGTGGATTATTGGAAGATAATGAATTAAGTTATTAATGCAGTATTGTGGTAGGCCCCGCTTTTGGCGGTGACGTTACCCTCGGCTAAGTAGTCTGAGTCAGCAGGGATACAGTCCTAAATAGCCGGGTTATAGTATTAATAGTAGTTAACTTATGAGGGGATCAAAGAGTTTGGACCCCCGCCATCCAATACCGTGAAGTATTGAAGGAGGTCCTACTAAATTTGACCCAGGTCCATTGCAGGACCTCTAAACGCTGAACAATGGCAAGACCTTTACCAAACCGTTCCCTTAACCCCCGACCAGGTAGCCAACATACCTCCATATAGACCGTGGAGATATGAATGGTGAAAATCCTTTATTTTATATAGACAGTAAAATAATGCCAAGACACCACGGACAAACGATAAGGAAAGATCACCTTCAACATAAGTAACTAGTTATTAAAGTCATTAATACAAAACCAAATAAAAAGTGCAAAAGATTAGAAATAAAAAGTATTATACTAGACACTTTGTCTTCACCAAGTGATGTAAGAGACTTAGGCAAACATGGCCTTGATTGTCAAGAACTCTTACGATCAATCGTGGATCTCGAGACGACTCACACACTCTACGATGGACAATGGATGATGGTGTTGTGATGGTGGTGGGTGGTGGATGAAGTGTGAGAGAGGTGGTGTGCCAAGGGATGAGATGAAATGAATCCAAGCACTCCTATTTATAGGCTGAACAGAGAGCTGGGCACGGCCCCGTGTCCGCTGGGCACGGCCCCGTGCCTGTCTGACACTCTCTCTCCTCATTAATTGTAATTCGCAATTACAATAAATGCGCCTGCTGTACTTTCGACACGCCCCCGTGTCCGTTGGGCACGGCCCGTGGTGGGCAATAGAAGCTTCTATAGATTTGTCTTTTCTGCTGCTTCTTGGGCACGGCCCCGTGCTGGCTGAGCATGGGGCGTGTTCAGTCTTCAGTCTTCTTTATTTTGCTTTGGAAGGTGCCGTTGAGGGGTCGGGCAGTCCACTAATGTTCCTTTCCTTGTATTTATGTTGGATTTAGTTGTCTTTTTGCTTCTTTTGTGTTTTTGAGCTCATTTAATCCTGAAAATACAAAAGGAAGACAAAAACACTCTTTTTCCAATATTAGTACTTAAAAAGGGTTAGTTTTATGCCTTGTTTGATGTAATTTATATGTTGCATTTTATACACATCAAATACCCCCACACTTGAACTTTTGCTTGTCCTCAAGCAAAACTCTTTAATATGTGGCTTATACTCCCAAATGGAATAGGTAGAAGAGAAGGTTTTGGGCTTGTCGTAGAGTGTCGGGATGTCCATGATCTTTTTGGGTTTTATTTTTATTTATTTACAATCCTATTCGTAATGATTTATTTAGAACGTTTCATAGGAGAAATTACTTATTTGGGCATAACATGCCTTTTTTAAAATTCCATTTATATACAAGTTCACATACCTCACGGGATAAATCACTCACACTCGGCCGAAGGTGTATTTTTAGTGAATCACTCGAGAGCGGCATGGAACTTATTCCTACCATAAGCTTGCCAAGCAATCAATCCTCCTCCTTTTTAACTTTTATACCTTTGTAAATATCAAGAGGACTTTGTGGGTTAAGGGTTAGGCTTGGGTTAAAGGTAGGTGGTTGGGGTAGTGGTTAGTGGTTAGTAGAAAAAAGGGCGAAAAAGCGTAACAAGTGTCGGTTTTCGTAAGACTTTCTATTTTTATTTTGATGAAGCTTTTATTCAAACAAAGTTATTTTTGATGAACTTGTTTGTTTATTTTCTTTTTGCTTCATCATCAACAAATTTTTTTTTTTTGGATCATACGAAAAACCGAACTTGTTACTAAAACAAAGGGTTAAAAATGAAAAAGGTTTTGGTGGGTAAAAGGGTTTTTGGTTTGGGTGATGAAATGAAAAGGTTTAGGCTCAAAGGGGTTAACTAGGGGGATTTTTGGGTAGGTGGAAAAAGAAAAAGAAAAATAATGGTGTAGAAATAAAAAGGGTTAGTCCTAATGCCTCCATCATTTACTTACTCGGGTTTAAGTTGATAAGGACTGAGAATGTATCGTCATGGCAAGTTCTAGAGTCGTAAGAACCAAGCGGCTATTCACACAAGAAACAAAAAATGAGCATTTAGTCTAATGATATGTAATTGTGCTCAATAAAGGCTCAAAACTCACTTTTTGTGGGAATGGGTTTTTATGTGATCAAGTATATATAATCAAATTTTAACTAAGTTTGCCATGCCTTTTCATAATTTTCTTATGTTGGTTCTTTTTATCACTACGCTATCGGTTGTAAATTTGTAAAAATATAACCTTTTTGAGAACTTGAATTTCCCGAGTTAAACCTAGACAAGTAAAAAAATGAAGTTTTTGAAAAAAATTTGAGGTGATTAGCGGTTCCAATAGAGTTTTGTGTAAGGCTTGTATTTAGGACTTGCAAAATTCAAGGTTTTAGCATCCCCCCCACACTTAAATTACACATTGTCCTCAATGTGTCCCAAAAATAAATTTTTAGGTTGATTAGATGTGTAAAATAGTGTGTAAAAAGCAAAAAATTGTGTTACTGGTAGTCTGGGCACGGCCCCGTGTCCACTGGACACGACCCCGTGGCGAACTGCCAGTAACAAGAACTTACAGAAGGTGGACACGGCCCCGTGTCCACTGGACACGGCCACGTGTCTGACAAAAGTCTGCAGGACAGAAGCCAAACAGCAGGTCTGGGAGGTGAGCACGGGGGCGTGTTGGCTGGACACGTCCCCGTGTGGACAGTCTGAAAGCCTGAAAAACAGGTTTCTTCCTCCGGTTTTTCCATCCTGGCCCTATAAGTGCTGAGGCTTAGCACCCCAAGCCTTGGTTTGTACCTGTTTCATCACTTAATACCACACCAAGCAACACAAACATCCTAAATTACCATAGTTAATTGTTCCAAGCATAAAGAAAAATAAAACGGAAAATAAAAGTGTTGCAAGGAAAGTAAATTGTTCAACTTCTGGCACGCAGGCCACCAATTGTTCGAAAGATAAAGGGACTTAAACCTGTGGGCTTGCCATCAACCCGCTCCTGCTCCTCCAAACCCTCTACTCCATATCCTCATCGCTATCATCACCTCCATCCCCATGCCCCGCCATGTACTCCCGGATGCTGCCGATATCGTCTTGTATATCGTTGATGTTGCGTTCAATAGCTCCGACCCGGTGGTAAGTATTGTTGGCGAGGTTGTAGGCGTTCCTGGTACACATGAGGTTTTCCTGCATAAGATCATGTAAGCTTTGAAAATTAGGAAAACCGCCTCCTTGTGAGGAGGATTGACCCGGATCACCATGGGGTGGATACTGGTGGTGGGGAGGTGGTGCGTGAAGAACTAGGGCCTCCTGTGGGTTCCATGCATAGCCTTGCGTTCTTTGGAAACTCACTGTTTCGTCTTCCGCCTCATAAAGTAAGTTCATGGCTCGGCAAATGTGGTAGTCAACTCGTCCCGACCATGGGCTTCTTTCAAAGGACCGTGGAATTCGCGTGTAATGCTTGAAAAGACGGTACACCCATCCCCCGAAGAAGATAGGCGTTGGAGCGCGAGCAAGGCGGTTGAGATGCATGTTTCGTAATAGGAGATACGGAACATCGAGAGGCTTTTGGTTGTGGATACAGTGGAGGACAACCAAATCTTTCAACCCTACAACACCGCTACTGTCGTGACGTTGGTTTAGAGAGTAGGTGAGGATCCTATGAATGTAGCGATAGAGCGGATCCCTTAGCTTCGTACTCTTGGTGCTGCGAGGGTCGTAGATTCCTTCACCGATTTGAGCCCATGCGGCTTGTCTTTCATTTCCATCCAAGTCTCGTAATCCCCCGGTATTCTCTTCGTTTCCCGATTCCTCTTCTTGGTATAGCCCTATTATGGCTCCAAACTGTGCCATGGAGATCGAGTACATTGTCCCTCCACACCGAAATACAACCCCTTCATTGTCGAATGGGTCACACCTTGAATTGAAGTTGAAGGTACTGTAGAACTCCATGGTGCATTGATGCACCGACCGAAGCCTAGTGTTTAATGCAACAGCTAGTGGTCCCGTAACGATGTTGTTGAATCGGTTCAGCTGGTTTACCAAGGTTAACAGGTCCGTGCAAGCTCTCCTGGGGTACTCCTCGGGTCTTGTTTGAAGTATCTCGTACCTTGCCCTTGCATCGAGCTCACTTGCATTGAACCTTGTGAACTTTGCCATCTGAAAGAATACACCAAAAATTTTACGAAACGATGAGATTTTTAAAGAAACTGCAAACAGTCTGCTGGACACGACCCCGTGTCCAGCGGACACGGCCCCGTGTCCAGAGGTCTGTTACTCAAAAACTTCATTTTTCGACCCGGTTTCGAAAACTTGAAAATTTTTGGTCCAATAGGTGCGGTTTCCCCCGAAAATGAAACCCTAAACACCGTTTTTCCCAAATTATCCCGTTTACCCCGTCAATTTTATCTTTTTCGGTTCAAGAACAAGGGTTTGGGGTTTTTGTAAGAAATCGGGTGAATCTTTGAACAATCTAAGTGTATTTACTTTCCTTAACACTAATCTAACTAAATGCAAACAGATTTAGGCAAAAATTTTAGGTTCGATCCGGATGAACTTCAAGAACCCTAGATTTTTTCCCAAATTTGTGGTGTTTTAACTACATGCAAGTAACTAATCTAACTACTAAGAGTGATAGAATCATACCTTGACTTTGTTAGATCGATAGGAGACGTCGAAATTTCGCGAAAAATCGCCTAGAACCAGAGGTTTTGTGGGGAAACGGGGCGTGTGGAATGAAGAAACTGTTTTGAAAAAGGGGTTTTATCCCGTTTGCAGCGCGAACACGGCCCCGTGTCCAGCGGACACGGCCTCGTGCCGAGCAGTTTTTTTTTTTTTTTTTTTTAATGTGCGCGTGTGAGTGCCCCTTTTTCCCATAAGCTATAGTTAGAAAACTTACCGCTTTATTTTGTCGTCTCAATCGTTCGTAACTTACCAGGCATGATGTTTTTATTCTTCCACGGTTTGAAGCGAGATTTCTTCTTCCTCATCCTCAATAAATCCTTGATAGAGTTTCAGCCGTTGGCCATTGACTTTAAATGGTGGCTCATTTCGAGATTTAATTTCTACTGCACCGTGTGGAAAAATGTGGGTGACGGAAAAAGGTCCTGACCACCTAGACTTTAATTTACCAGGAAACAATCGAAGTCGTGAATTAAACAAAAGAACTAGATCCCCTACCCGAAATTCATTAGGTTTAATATGTTTGTCATGCAAATTTTTCATTCTTTCCTTATAAATCTCGGAGTTTGAGTATGCATAATTCCTAAGCTCATCTAATTCATTTAATTGACAAAATCGATTTTTACCGGCAAATTCTAAATCTAAGTTTACATTTTTGATCGCCCAGTAGGCTTTGTGTGCAATTTCCACTGGCAAATGACAACTTTTTCCATAAACTAGCTTATATGGGGTTGTACCTATTGTTGTTTTATAAGCAGTTCGAAAAGCCCATAAAGCATCGTCTAATTTATCAGCCCATTCCTTTTTATTTAACCCTACGGTTTTTTCGAGTATTCGTTTTAAACCTCTGTTAGTCACTTCGGCTTGTTCGTTTGTTTGAGGGTGATACGCTGTCGAAACCCTGTGATAGACCCCATATCTTGTTAAAAAATTTTCAAGTTGATGGTTGCAAAAATGGGTACCTCTATCACTTATTAAAGCTTTAGGTGTGCCAAAACGAGAGAATAATTTTTTCAGAAATCTTACCACGACTCTTCCATCATTTGTTGGAAGTGCCTCGGCCTCGGCCCATTTAGACAAGTAATCTACTGCCACAAGTATATATTTGTTTCCTTTCGATGGTGGGAAAGGTCCCATAAAGTCGAGTCCCCACACATCAAAAATTTCACAAACAAGAATGCCATTTTGTGGCATTTCGTTTTTGGAAGAAATATTACCTGTTCTTTGGCAAGCATCACATGTCTTTACAAGACTTTGAGCGTCTTTGTAAATGGTTGGCCAATAAAATCCTGAATCGAATACCTTTCGAGCGGTACTAGCAGCACCATGATGTCCTCCGTATGGACCTTCATGACAATGGCGGAGAATTCTTCGTGCTTCACTACCATGTACGCATCGTCTGACGAGTTGGTCGGCACACATTTTGAAAAGATATGGATCTTCCCAAAAGTAGTGTTTCACATTGGCAAAGAATTTTTTTCTTTGATGATGTGGCCATCCTTTTGCGACTATACCGCTAGCTAGGTAGTTAGCATAGTCGGCGTACCATGGTTCTTCCTTGTATTCCACCATTTCCAGGGACTCAGTTGGAAATTTTTCGTTGATTTGCTCGTCCCTGGTTGCCTCTAAAGCTGGGTCTTCTAAGCGTGAAAGATGATCTGCTGCGGTATTTTCTGCTCCTCTTTTGTCCTTGATTTCAATGTCAAATTCTTGGAGGAGTAGAATCCACCTAATCAAACGTGGTTTTGCGTCTTGCTTCTTGAAGAGATATCGAATGGCTGCATGGTCTGTATAGACTATAGTTTTAGAAAGAACAAGATAAGAACGAAATTTATCAAAAGCAAATACCACAGCTAGTAACTCTTTTTCAGTTGTTGTGTAATTTTCTTGTGCATCATTAAGTGTTTTACTAGCATAATAGATTGGGTGGAAATGCTTTTCTTTTCTTTGTCCCAAGACAGCTCCAACTGCAAAGTCACTGGCATCACACATGATTTCGAAAGGAAATTTCCAATCAGGCGCTATCATGATAGGTGCATTGACTAGCATTTCCTTTAGGGTTAGAAATGCTTGATTGCAATCCTTGTCAAAGATGAAAGGAGCATCTTTTTCAAGTAATTTTGTTAGAGGCCTTGAGATCTTTGAAAAGTCTTTGATAAACCGCCTATAAAATCCGGCATGCCCTAGGAAACTTCTGATAGCTCTTACGGAGGATGGAGGTGGTAATCTAGAAATGGTATCTATTTTGGCTCGATCCACCTCCATTCCTTCGCTTGAGATTTTGTGACCGAGTACTATTCCCTCCGTTACCATGAAATGGCATTTTTCCCAATTAAGGGCGAGGTTAGTTTCCTCACATCGGGATAGCATTCGTTCAAGGTTATCGAGGCATTGGTCATATGAATCCCCAAAGATAGAAAAGTCGTCCATGAAGACTTCCATTGTCTTTTCTATCATGTCATGGAAAATGGCTACCATGCAACGTTGGAATGTTGCTGGGGCATTACATAGACCAAACGGCATGCGTCGATAAGCAAAAGTTCCATAGAGACATGTGAAAGTTGTCTTTTCTTGGTCTTCAGGTGCTATCGGAATTTGAAAGTAACCTGAAAAACCATCCAAGAAACAGTAAAATTTATGACCGGATAATCTTTCTAACATTTGATCAATGAAGGGTAAAGGAAAGTGATCCTTTCTTGTTGCTTCATTTAATCGTCTATAATCTATACATACTCTCCATCCTGTGACGGTTCTCGTTGGTATTAGTTCATTCTTTTCGTTAGTAATTACCGTCATACCTCCTTTCTTTGGAACTACTTGGACGGGACTCACCCAAGGACTATCGGAGATAGGATAGATAAGTCCAGCGTCAAGCAACTTGATGACTTCGTTTTTAACCACTTCTTGAACATTTGGATTTACTCGACGTTGTGGTTGTATGACCGATTTGTAGTCACCATTCATCAAAATTTTGTGTGTGCACATAGAAGGACTAATTCCTTTTATGTCCACAAGTTTCCAAGCTATTGCATTTTTGTGCTTTTTCAAAAGATTAATTAATTTTTCTTTTTCTAAGTTATCTAATTTAGATGAAATAATTACAGGTAACTTACCATCTTTGTCTAGAAAAGCATATTCCAAACCTTTTGGAAGTTCTTTGAGCTCAAGTGGTGGGTCTTTAGGAGACTCCTTATTTGGTTGCTCATTTCGATCAAGAACCTTAAAAGTTTGTTCTATGGCGACCTCTTCTTCAACAAAGTGGTCAATCTCTTCACTTGTATCGGGTGGTTCATCTTCATCTTCAATTAGGGGGTCATTATTGCCGAATGGATATTTCATTGATCGTTCGAGATCGACACTTCTTTTAAATGCCCCTAATTGAAGAGGTAGATTATTGAACTTCCGGTTTTTCAAAGCTTCGTGAGTTTTTACAAATGGTCGTCCCAACACTAGAGGAGCGTCATCGAGGATGACAAAGTCGGTTGGGATTACCATTTGATTTGTTTGAACCAAAACATCTTCAACTATACCGATTGATTTTATTACTTTCCGATTGGATAGAAAAATGGGTATTTGAAGTGGAGAAAAATCACTAATACTTAATTTTTCGAAAATGTAGTTAGGCATTATGTTAACACAAAGATCTTTATCGATTGTGACATTACTAATAAACGAATTTTGAAAGAAACATGGAACCGGTGTGATGTTAATTTCAAATGGATCTTCTTTTATTAGTGAAGTTTGATCATTAGTTAACTTAACACTTACCGTTTCGTCAATTTTAGTGTTAGTGTTTAACTCTTTTAAAAACTTAGCATGAGTGGGTACTAAACAATGATTTTCAAAAGAAGGTGTCAAGAGATTAATTTCTTCAAAATTAGACTCTTCTTGGATTTTAACGTTGTCGAACTCACCTTTTTCGTTGTTCAACTCATGTGTCGGTTTTTCACTTATTTGTTCTTCCATTTTTACATTTTTAGTTATCTCTTCCTTTTTTAATTCTTCTCTTGCGCGGGACTCCTCTTCCCTTGCGCGAGCTTCTTTTATACATCGATCGATAACTCTAATGTGTTCTAATATCCTATCGGTCACTTCGGTTATAGAAAAAGAATCATCATTTCCTAAGCTTGAATCCGGTTGTTCGACCCTTTGTTCCTCATAATACTCATATGAAGTTGATGGTTCACACCATTGTTCTTCATTGTAAGCATATGATGGATAAGGTTCGTAATTTTGTTCTTCATAATACTCATATGAGGTGGGTTGTTCACTCCAAGGTTCCTCATAATAAGCATATGAAGGTGGTGGCTCATATCTTGGTTCCTCAAAGTATGAGTAAGAAGGCTCATACCTTGGTTCATCAAAATATGAGTATGAGGGAGGAGGTTCATACCTTTGGTCTTCATAGGATGTGTATGAAGTTGACGGCTCGTACCTGGGCTCCTCATAGTAGGTGTATGAGTTGGATGGTTGATATGAGTGATTATTTTGAATCGAGCGTGCATTACGACAATTAGTGCAATAATTACCCCTATAATCATCCTCATCATAGGTGTAGTTGTAACCTCCTGAGTATTGATCCATAAGAATCACTCAGCAGACCACAACTGAGTCTCGAGATCAGAAAACAAAAATAAAAACGGAAACAGAGGCTGGACACGGCCCCGTGTTCAGTGAGCACGGCCCCGTGTTCAGGATCTGTATCTGGGCGTTTTAATTAAATTTACTGATTTCGTTGAGCACGGGGCGTGTTCAGTGAGCACGGCCCGTGGTCAAGCTTCTGTTACTGGGTGTTTTTATGGAAATGCTGGACACGGCCCCGTGTTCAGTAAACACGGCCCCGTGTACAGGTTACTGTAAATGCAAATCTAAACTAAAATGCAGAAAAAAGTGCGCGCTTTTAAAAAGGTTTTGAAAAACTGATTAGGCCGTCGATTTTAAGCTTTCTTAAAATCCTTGTCTCCCCGGCAACGGCGCCAAAAACTTGATGCGTGCGAAGTGTTATATATATTAGGTGTATATTTTAAGCCCTTTTTAACACTTATTTTAGCCAAGTTTTAAATTTATAAAACACGATATTTCACTAACACTAAACACACATATGGGCAAGTGCACCCATCGTTGAGTGTAGTATAGCGTTGGTAAGATACCGAGGTCGTCCAAGGACACAAGAGCTTTTAATACCGGTTTATCCTCAACGTCTAACCAAAATAAAAGTTTAGAAAAATGTTTTAAGCTAAGAAAAATAAAAACTAACTAAAATGCTGAAAATAAAATAAAAATAAAAACAGATAGACAAGATGAATCACTTGGTTCCGACTCGTATCTAGTATAACCTTTGATTATTTCCGCACTTTTGCACATAATTAAGAGATTATCTTAGTTATTGTAGTAGGCCCCTCTTTTGAAGGTGACGTTACCCTCACCCCAGTAGTTTGAGTCAGCAAGGATACAATCCTAAAAGGGTGGATTATTGGAAGATAATGAATTAAGTTATTAATGCAGTATTGTGGTAGGCCCCGCTTTTGGCGGTGACGTTACCCTCGGCTAAGTAGTCTGAGTCAGCAGGGATACAGTCCTAAATAACCGGGTTATAGTATTAATAGTAGTTAACTTATGAGGGGATCAAAGAGTTTGGACCCCCGCCATCCAATACCGTGAAGTATTGAAGGAGGTCCTACTAAATTTGACCCAGGTCCATTGCAGGACCTCTAAACACTGAACAATGGCAAGACCTTTACCAAACCGTTCTCTTAACCCCCGACCAGGTAGCCAACATACCTCCATATAGACCGTGGAGATATGAATGGTGAAAATCCTTTATTTTATATAGACAGTAAAATAATGCCAAGACACCACGGACAAACGATAAGGAAAGATCACCTTCAACATAAGTAACTAGTTATTAAAGTCATTAATACAAAACCAAATAAAAAGTGCAAAAGATTAAAAATAAAAAGTATTATACTAGACACTTTGTCTTCACCAAGTGATGTAAGAGACTTAGGCAAACATGGCCTTGATTGTCAAGAACTCTTACGATCAATCTTGGATCCCGAGACGACTCACACACTCTACGATGGACAATGGATGATGGTGGTGGATGATGGTGTTGTGATGGTGGTGGGTGGTGGATGAAGTGTGAGAGAGGTGGTGTGCCAAGGGATGAGATGAAATGAATCCAAGCACTCCTATTTATAGGCTGAACAGAGAGCTGGGCACGGCCCCGTGTCCGCTGGGCACGGCCCCGTGCCTGTCTGACACTCTCTCTCCTCATTAATTGTAATTCGCAATTACAATAAATGCGCCTGCTGTACTTTCGACACGCCCCCGTGTCCGTTGGGCACGGCCCGTGGTGGGCAATAGAAGCTTCTATAGATTTGTCTTTTCTGCTGCTTCTTGGGCACGGCCCCGTGCTGGCTGAGCATGGGGCGTGTTCAGTCTTCTGTCTTCTTTATTTTGCTTTGGAAGGTGCCGTTGAGGGGTCGGGCAGTCCACTAATGTTCCTTTCCTTGTATTTATGTTGGATTTAGTTGTCTTTTTGCTTCTTTTGTGTTTTTGAGCTCATTTAATCCTGAAAATACAAAAGGAAGACAAAAACACTCTTTTTCCAATATTAGTACTTAAAAAGGGTTAGTTTTATGCCTTGTTTGATGTAATTTATATGTTGCATTTTATACACATCATTTTCAACTTATGTACAAGTAAGAGGACGAGATGGTCCTGCTTACAAAGACTCTTTTGGGCTCGGCCCATTCTCACACGTGCAATGCACAAAGATTCTCGTGGGCTAGACCCACTATTTTCATATAACACGCCTAGAAAAAAAAATGATTTTATTATATTTCTCAACAACTTTAAAACCGTTTATCAAAAAGATCTGTTTTAAATCTTTTTCAAAACAAACTATGAACTCGCTCAACTTTATGTTGATTTTTCGAATGTTCTTTCTCAGGTGGCATTTTTCGAAACTATGGAACGGTTGGAATAGGAGAACCTACGGGATTTCGAGTACTTAGCGAGCGTTCATTGTTTAGAAGTCTTAGCTTATTTGCTTCCGCTGTGCAATTAAGATACCATTCGGATCACACCCGGCTCTGATGTAATCAATTTATCGGGGTGTGACAAGTCCTATGAAGCAAGTGTCTGTCTATTCAGTTGAAAGAAATCATTATATGCTTCTTTCCTGATGCATGTCTCTGTCGAACAGTTTCTCCGTCGCTAATTTCTCCACTCACTGTGAAATCGAACAGTTTCTTAGTAGATTTCGTCCGGTTTCAAAGCCGGTGGAGGATTATGAGTGTTCTAGACTCGTTTAAGGCATGCTTGTTTGTGCGATTTACAAAAATAAGGATGCATTCCGCAGTAAACGATGCAGCAGATGAAACCGAAGCTGTTATTTCTTTTGTTCAGTACTTCCGAGACCATTCAAGTGTCTGTCTATTTAATTGAGAGGAATCATTGCATTACATCCCCCGTTGAAAACAAGTGGTTGTAATGATGGAACCCTTGATGTGAAACACATTTTTGAGAAATTTATAGTTTAATACACATCGTATAGGCCTATACGATGCGTATTAATCGATGAATTTACTGAAATACCCCTGTTTTTCTGATAAATTCAGGGGTATTTTTGAGAAAATTCAAAGTTTAATACGCATCGTATAGGCCTATACGATGCGTATGAAGCCGATATACGATGCGACATAGGCCTATACGATCGCATATGTCATTATTTCAAATTTAGTTTTATCGTGTTTCCCTCGGTTCGACGCGTATACGTGTCGTTTTTTGCCGAAATTTCGCATATTTTGTCGTTTTATGACGTATACCTTCAACATACGTCGTTTCGGTGCCTTTCGGTTGCGTGCGAATATCGTATTCTATGATTACGTACAATTTTGTTTGAAATCCACTTGTACCCCATAGTGTCGTGTTATATGTATACGTGTGTGGAAATATCGTTAGTAATGTATTTTGACGTATTTTTGCGTATTTTGACGTATGCTAACATATTGTTGCGTATTTTATAGTATTTTTGACGTATTTGAGCGTATTCTAACGTATTTCAGCTTATTTTAACTTATTTTAGGGTATTTTTACGTATTTCGGCGTATTTTAACGTATTTTCATGTATTTTTTTCCGTAATATGACGTATATTAACATATTGCAGCGTATTTTAGCATATTTTCATGTATTTTATCGTATTTTAACGTATTTTAGCGTATTTTAGAGTCTTTTTTTCGTATTTTAGAGTTTTTTTTTCTTTGTATTTTAGAGTATTTTAGCTTATGTTGAAGTATAACACAAACAAGTTCTCCACAGTTTGTTATTCAGATATCTATTCGATCATCTTTCCAAACTACAACACACGATAAGTTTAAAATTTATAGTGTGTGATTTGACCAGGAAAGGATTGGAGGTGATTTATACTTTTAATAAGCTGTCATAGTTGTCAAATTCGTTGCGTGCATTCATATTGTTTAGACAACAACAGATAATGAACGAATTGTTGGACTTCTTGTTCCAAATGCAACTGTAGGATCCGTACTTAAAGGTCTCTCTAAAACATACCAACTGATTCAGATTTAAACAATGCACGCCTCAATTCATCTTTTTTACTCTTTTCTTCGATTTCAACAAATCTTTTCAATAATCAGTGCGCAACAAATCTTTGTGTAGTTATTCAGAATGTTTCGGATCATCATAGAAGACGAAACTTCAGCAACCATTTTTCCTTTTCCTTCAATTTCGAGAACATTCTCCGTAACATGAAGACGTGACGGGTTCTTCTGCTATTGGTTTCTGTATTGAACCGAGAATATGAAGTTCACGGTGCAAAGGGACCGCCTTGTTAATTTTAATGAAGCAATGAAGATTGAATCTGCAAACCGCAACCGTTTTTTACTACGGAAACGGTGGCTATGCGAAATATAAACCGCAATCGTTTGTGACTATGGGAAACACAAGTTTTTTTTGAGCTTGATGGATGTCCGTTATCTCAACGCTTCCCCATACATTACCGATCTGGAATTGGAAACCGTTGTGTATCTGAATCAGTTTCTCAAACAAACGCTACTAAAGATGAGTTGGTATTGAACCAAGAATATGAAGATCACGGTGCAGACATGTGGGAAGAAAGTCATTGGACTGCCGCAGATGAAGTCAAATGTGATCAAACTTGGACATCAGACGTAAAGAAGTTCTTATTTAAAAAAATAAATATTTTTTTAGAAAACTTTGTTAAAACCATAAATAAATGTATAAAAAACCTGTAAAAAAATAGACTTAACCATTATGACCCGTGCTCATACAGGACCTATACCTTATTTATCTATACTATACTACATTATACATGGTATTCTTAAAAAATAATTAAGGAAGTTTTAATTTAAAAAAATAAATACTTTTTTAGAAAACTTTGCCAATAATACGACCCTTTTATATTCATTACACATTTCCAAGGACTTTTGACATGCTTTGATTTTGTATTTAACATTTAGTTTGATATATTTTCTTTGTTATGTGACAGACCTGAGCTAATTGTGCCCATAAAAAAAATAATATATAGCGGTAGACAATTGGTTCAAATATTTTCGAACCCCATAAAAAAAAATCATAGGTCCTTTAGTGGGTGTAGGTGGTGACAATTGTGGCAGTTCTAGGTGTTGCGATGACAAAGATAGTGGATAGGGAGCGGGAAATTCCATTGCTTCATGTCGTCGCTATTTGAAAAGAACGATGAATTCATTTACTTAAATTAAAGAATTCATCGCAATTCCAGCATTTTAATCTCACAACCAAGCATAAGTCCGACAAATTCTACAAACCACTTAAATAAGAAATAGAATTCAAATCTCAATTCCATTAAATTTCAAGAAACTATGAGAAAAGTAATTTAAAACCGGTTTCTTTAAGAATACATGTGAAATTATTACAAGACGTATATAAAAGGAACTCCCATGTTGGCTTTACTTTTCTAGAACAAATTACAGAAAATAATAATAAGAAGAATATTAAAATTGCAAAAGTTCGTTTTGAATATTCTACAAAAGATGTATACAACAAAAGCTTTCAAGTCAACGAATCAAAATTTCACAATATATGATCATGTCTCCACTAAACATTTACAAGTCCCACAAATAATCAGAGTTCATATCATACAAACAATACATAATCTTAACCTTACATTCTCTATAAATTTCAAGCTTTCAGGTTGGTTTCAACTTGGTTTACGCGATATGATGGTTGTGGCGGCCGTAGTGGACAATGGTATACCGTTATTTCTTCACAATGGAGGTGAGAGAGCGGGAAATTCAACTTTCTTTGATTTAAATTTGAAGAGGTATGGTCCTAATTCCTTGCCCACATGGCAAGGACCACACCACTTTTCCATATTATGTGGCGCTGACATCAACGATACCATCCAGAAGCTTCCAGAAGCTTCTGGAAAATACCAAGGTGACACCAAAGATGCTCCATCCGACATAAAGGACAACACGTGTCACCAGTCATCAGGCGCCAAATAAGCCTGCAACGAATCAGGGAGCAGTCCGGCAACACCAGTACGACGTCTCCAAAATAGACAAATGTGCACGCGCCACGTGTACCACTACACTGACAGCAGCAAAGGGGACAAAGAGGATATTCCCCCTTGGTCGGACAGCTGGCGCGCAACCACAGCTGGCACAGCAGCTCCTCCCTCCTTCACCCTCCGGCAATAAATAGGACCCTTCATCATCCAGGTTGAATCATCTTGCTCTCTATACTCTCACACTTAACACACACTGTTTATTCTACCTCGGAACAGTACTTATTCTCACGCCGGAGCCTGGTTAAGAGGGAAACCCCCATATTCCCCTCTTAACGAGACTAACGGTGTTGCTGTTTTGCAGGATCCAAGTCATTTCGCGAGTAGGGAAAGAGATTGAACCCACAGAAGAAATGACCCCACAGATTAACCCTAGTGTTAACCTGTGTTTCATCATTGGCGCCATCCGCTTTTAGCAAAAACCACTCTCATCTCTTTTTCTTTTCGAAAAACAATCGTCAAAATGGCTGAACAAAACCCTCCTCACCCGGCAGATGGAGACGTTTCTTCTTTTGAACTCATTTCGGACAACGTACACGTCCAAAGAGATCAAAGGAACGAAATTTTCCAAGAAAGGCCGATGAACAACGAGTTTCCTAGTATCTTTGGAAGTACATCCAGGATTGTTACTCAAAACACAACTGGTGCTACTTTCCAAACTCCACCTAGGATCATCACTCAGACCACAAACGGAGCTACTTTCCAGCCTCCGTCAGAGGTAGTCCAACAAACACCTCCACCAGTGCAAACACAGAGCCATGGAGCTGGTCCCTCAGCTCCATCGGACCAAGCACAACTGAACTTCTCTGCACTACTAGGGCTACCCGAAGGAAAAACTCTGGCTTCCTGGTATGCCGAACAAGTGGCGTCTATAAACCTTGTTTACACACAACTCAGTGCGCAGCAAGCTCTGCTTCAGGCACAAGCCAACCAGTCAGCATTTGTCACTCCACCGCAAAGGCCTTTGAGCGCGCCCATGCCTCAACAGACCAATGCATTCAATTTACGCCCTGAACCAGTACCTCCACCACATGTTAGAAGGCCAAGCGCGCATGACACGGGCGATACGTACGGCGAGACAGAAAGCAATTATGTGCAGTATTCTCATCAACCAAAGAAGCCAATACAAAGTCGTTTAGGTCCGCGCAACATAAACGAAGAATTCGAAGATGACGATGAGACATATAAAGAAAGCACAGTCTTCAGCAGGCTGCCACCAGAGCATGAAGCATACAAACCTCGCAAGCGCGCAGGTTATGATCCAAAAGCAGAACATGATTACACTTTGAGCTATCGTCCGGACGACATGGCTGAGAATTCAAAATTCATTCGAGAGATCGCCACGGCTGCCATTGACAAAACAAAATTGCCACACAACGTAGGCAAATACAACGGGTTAACAGACCCAGACGATCACCTTCAAGTTTTTAACGGTGCTGGAGCAACAGGCGGATGGAATTTACCAACCTGGTGTCATCTCTTCGCTCAAACCTTCATAGGCGCAGCACGCGTCTGGTTTGACAGCCTGCCAGCAGGGAAAATCAAATCATGGGTTGATTTCCGAGAGAAGTTCCTTGCACACTTCTCACAGCAACGACGACACACCAGGGATCAAGCTGATTGTTTAAACATATGGCGCAGAGACCACGAGAGCGTGGAAGATTTCATTACAAGATATAACAAAGAATGTTTGGAGATCGGCGACGTAGGCGAGAAAATGATGCGCGCGCACTTCATGAGGGCAGTTAAGTGCGATGATCTAATCAAGCGTGTAAAGGGAAGAGATGGAGGACCCAAAGATTGGGAGACCTTCATTGAAGCAGCCAAGACCATCGCGCAGTCCGACAGACAGTTGACCGGTGACGATCACCGTCAGCGCAGTTACAACCATAACGACCGGCATAGCAAGAAAGGCAGAAGCCAACCATGGAAAGCATCCGGTCATAGAGAAAGAAGCCCGGTAAGAGAGGATGCGCGCCACACGATCAATCAAATAGCTCACCGAAAAGAGGTGAAACGAGAAAACAGGGAGAAACAGTGGACACCCCTCACGAAAACTCCTTCAGAAGTCTTGGCAACCGAGAACCACCAGTTCAAACCACCGTTACAAATGCGCAACAAAAGGGGCCAAGACCCGAATCTTTTCTGCGAGTTTCACAAAGACACTGGGCACCTAACTGACGACTGTTTCAGTTTAAAGCAAGAAATCGAAAGGTCCTTAAGAGACGGAAAACTCATCCATTTGATAAAGGGCGGAAAGCGCGATTACCGCCAAATACAAAGAAGAGACGAAGGGCCAGATAACAAAAAACTCCGGAAGTTAGAAACCCACATGGTTCAAGGGGGTCCACGAAAGCCAAGAGAAAACTACAACAAGCGCGCGCAAGACGACTCATGGCGCGAGAAACAAGTCGTTTTCCCGGTTGTAAGAGGAGGCCCACGAGAAAGAAGACCCATAGTCATCTCGGGCGTAATAGGGCATTACCAAACAGATTACATTTTCATCGATCCGGGGAGCACTGCGGATATCATATATGAACAGTGTTTTAATCAATTCGATCAGGAGGATAAGGCGCGCTTAGAACCAGTTGATTACCCGCTCACTGGTTTCTGCAATGAAGCCGTCTTTCCTCTTGGACATATATCATTCCCAGTGTTGCTCTCGGACGGAAGAAACTCAAGAACAGAAGAGGTCACATTCATGGTGCTGCCAGCACATTCAAGGCATGACATACTCTTGGGAAGAGAATCCCAAGGAGACTTCAGCATGATCTGCTCCGGTCCACACTCAGCCGTAGGATTCCCAACAGAGACGGGGGTAGCAATAATATATGCAAGCAAAGAAGTATTGGCAACAGACGAGCTCCGACCTGCAAAAGCAAGTAAACCAGCACCACGCGCGGAAGCAGAAAAATGGGTACTGAACAGTGCATACCCGGAACAGACAGTTACCTTAGGACCTGCAATGTCCGACCTGACGCGCGCGGCGCTAAAAAAACTGTTGTTCCAAAACATGGACGTGTTTGCCTGGACACCAGCAGACATGGTGGGTGTTCCACGGCACATAGCTGAACATCGTTTAAACGTCTCAGAAGAAGCAAAACCGGTGGTGCATGCCAAGCGCCAATTGGGAGACATAAAACATGATGCCATGAAAGAGCAGGTGATGGAGCTGTTAAATGCGGGAATTATCAGAGAAGTCAGATACCAAACGTGGGTAGCAAGCCCAGTGATGGTCCAAAAGAACAACGGTAGCTGGAGAATGTGCGTAGATTACAAGGATCTGAATAAGGCATGTCCACGCGACTGTTACGCCTTACCAGACATTGATGAAAAGATTGATTCGCTTGCCACATTCCGATGGAAATGTTTCCTCGATTGCTACAAAGGGTGCCACCAGGTACAGATGGCTGTGCAAGATGAAGACAAAACCGCGTTCCGCACACCGACAGGGCTATACTGTTACACCAAGATGCCGTTCGGTTTGAAGAATGCGGGCGCGACTTATCAGTGGCTCATGAACGAAACTTTCCACGATGCTATCGGCAAGTACATCGAGGTATATATGGACGATCTAGTCATTATGAGCAAAGAAGAGAATACAATGCTGGCAAACATCCAAAAAACGTTCGACACCTTGCGCGGAGTAAGCATCAAGCTAAACCCAGCGAAATGTTCTCTCGGCATGGAAGAGGGGAAATTCCTGGGTTTCATCGTTACAAAAGATGGCTTCAAAGTGAACCCTGATAAAATACAAGCAATTGAACGCATGCCTTCACCTTCGAAGATCAAGGAGATGCAAAAATTAGCAGGGCGGTTGGCAGCACTTAACCGTTTCCTGGCCAATCATGCAGCCAAATCTTTCCCGTTTATCAAAACTCTCCGAAACTGCATGAAGAAAAGCCAATTTCAATGGACTCCGGAAGCCGAGAGTGCATTCCGCGAGATGAAAGATTTCCTCATCAAGTTGCCAACATTAACTGCACCAGTCAAGGGAGAACCTCTGGTGCTGTACTTATCAGCCTCCGATAGAGCAGTAGGAGCAGTGTTACTTGTTGATCGACAGGGTGTTCAAACACCAGTTTACTATGTGTCACGAACCTTGACTGACCCAGAAACCTGGTATGCAATCATGGAGAAACTAGTACTCGCACTGATCCATGCATCAAGACGGCTGCGCAGGTACTTTGCCAACCACATCATTCACGTGCTAACAAACTACAATATTGGCAACATCCTCGCAACATAATGTGGTCTTCAGGCCAAGGCCAGCGATCAAGGGCCAGGTACTTGTAGACTTCATGACAGAAGTACCGGATGACAAGGATCGAGAATGCAAGGCGATGGAAAAGGCTGAAAGACAACAAGTCGAAGAACCTTGGTTGCTATACACAGACGGCGCGTCTAACGAAGACGGTGCAGGCGCAGGGCTCCGGTTGGTAAGTCCTGACAAACATGAATTCACCTACGCCATACGTCTGGATTTCAAGAGCACGAATAACGAAGCTGAGTACGAAGCTTTCCTTGCTGGTCTAAGATTAGCAATCAAAATGGGAGTTCGACACATTGAAGCGCATGTGGACTCCATGTTAGTGGCCGGCCAAATCAACGGGCAATATGAAGCCAAGGGAGATACGATGGCGCTCTACCTGAGTCAAGCAAAGACGCTGCTACAAACCTTCTATTCCTACAAGGTGCACCACATTAATAGAAGCGAGAATAAACCAGCAGATGCGCTGAGTAAACTCGCCTCTACAAGTTTC